>CM057337.1:251004028-251684473 GCA_030015575.1 Agapanthus africanus | reverse complement strand
TAATGTGTGGTTTTTAGTAAAAAGTTTACCAAAAAGATTTTCAAATATTTTATCAAAATTAATGAATATTTTATTAGAATTTAATTAGCCTTGCACACACATGTGCATGTAAACTAGGGTTAAATTTGGGTTAAACCATGTTTAGCAACCATGGTAGACTAAACCATACTTTTTAAGTTAAATTGATTTTTATTGAGGGTATTTTTTTTCAAATAGGAAATGAATTATTGCTTTGGGTTTGACTTGGTGAGAGAGAGAGAATGCATGATGGGCATCATGGCATGAGCCCATGCTTGCATTAAATGAGAGAGAGAGGGTGTTGACCCTTTTGTTCTCTCATTTCTTTTGTTGTGCTAACTCTTTCTCACTTCTCTCTCTCACTCTCACACTTCCTCACACACACACCAGCAGTAGCAACTGCAGGAGCAGCAGCCACAGCAGCTCCAGCATCAGCAGCAGCAACACCAGCAGCACCAACAGCAACAGCAGCAGCAGGCAACAGTAGCTCCTTCCATTCTTCTCCTCTTCCCTTTTCCTGCTTCCTAAGATCTATTGGGGTATATTTCTTAAACCCAACTCCTTGTTGCTAAGCTTATGTGTTGTTTAATGCTTCGGTTAGTGGTTATTGTGGTTATTAGTGCTAGATTTGTGTTTGATGTAAGATTTAAGCTAAGTTAGGGTTGTTATAGCTTAATCAACCTCAAAAAGTGTTGGTATTGCTGTTTGAACCCATTAGTTTCACTAGATTTAGCTAGATCGCCTTAAAATCTAAATCTTGAAAAGTTAAAGTGTGGTTTCAGTGCAAACTGTAGGATATTGTGATCTGCTACAATTGTGAGCATTTTCTAGCTTAGCAAACAACTTCAGAATAGTGTGCAGGAAGTATAGGCTAGTGTGCTGAAATACGAGACCACCCCCTTCCCAAAAATCCGGTGACATTCCCACTAATTCCGGCGTCGTCGGCCACCTGTTGCTCTGGGTGTTGGTGCTTTGTGTAGGGGGTGTCTGTGGGTAATTGTCTGGGTTTGGTGTTATTTATTTTCCCTAATTGTTTACAGGTAGAAATCTGGGAGAGTTTGGGGTAGTTTTAGTGTATCAGGGACTTTGACGATATTGTGAGGGTTTGGTTGGAAAATAGGGTGATTCAGGATGGTTTAAGGTTAGAATAGCTCTAATATATGCTGTTGGTTTCACTAGATTCATGTTAACTCACCTAGTTCCACAAAATACCCTATTATTGCAAACTTAGTGTTTTGAAACGTTTTTAAACTAAACTTTAGGATACGTAAAATCTGCTGTTACAAGGGTACTAATTTTAGTAAGCAAACATATACATTAGGCTATGAATTGTGCTAGGATCCTAGTGTAGAGACCTGGACCCCTCCCACCGGTTTTGGGCCGGTATGATACCCCCTTTCCCCCGGCCCAATTGTTGGGTATTGTGTTGGATTTTGGTAGGTAGATGTCTGTAGGTATTTTGAAGGGTTTAGTCTTGTTTAATTTTCTTGTTTTTGCTCCAGATTAAATCTGGGACCGTTTACCTATTTTTAGCGTAGCGGGACTTACGCGACCCGTACGATGCGTGTTGAGTTGGTTTGCTGTGTATCACAGCGTGTCGCTATGTGCCACAGCTTGTCGCGTTGGGTTTTGGCGTATGCACACACGTTACGTATACACGCGCGTTTAGTTCGCGACGTGAGTTTCTCGTTTGAGTTCGATATCGTGTTTTCGTGAGATATTTTCTTATATGGATTCTTTGTGTGAATTTTAGGTTCGCAGGCGGGTACGTCAGACGCCACAAAGAAGGGGAAGCAGATAATCGGCTACGCTTAGCACGAGACCAGGTGAGTAGATTTAACATCTACGGGGAAATCGCCCATATGGCGTTAAGCGTTAGGGCGTGATAGGATATCTAGTCGTAGATGTTTATGTATATTCATACCAGCGCACATGCACACTATATACTCATACCAGTGCACACATATATTGATATCATCATACTTGCGTACATGCACACTGTATATTCATACCAGTGCACACATATATTGATATCATCATACTTGCGCACATGCACACTGTATATTCATACCAGTACACACATATATTGATATCATCATACTTGCGCACATGCACACTGTATATTCATACCAGTGCACACATATATTGATATCTTCATACTTGCGCACATGCACACTGTATATTCATACCAGTGCACACATATATTGATATATCATACTTGCGCACATGCACACTGTATATTCATACCAGTGCACACATATATTGATATCATCATACTTGCGCACATGCTCACTGTATATTCATACCAGTGCATACATATATTGATATCATCATACTTGCGCACATGCACACTATATATTCATACCAGTTCATATATATATTGATATCTTCATACTTGCGCACATGCACTGTCACGTCCCGAAAGTACGGAACATGACCGGCACTTAAACTACGAAACGTCTCGAGGCATACGTAATCTAAGTAAACCGAAAACCCAGAAATCCAAACCAAGAAAAGTAGTAGAGTGAAGGAAAACCAATTTAAATCAAGTAGTTTTAATAGCATAGCCGAATTATGCGTTTAAAAAAAACATCAAATATTTCCTGAAAATTTCGGCAGAGTCTCCTTTGTAAATACTGGCCCCCAAATGGGATACAACATGAATAGTATACGAAATCAATAAAAAGGCATCCCCAAGCGGGAGCTAGCTCTTCGTCAATCGACAGTCACAACCACACAAGCAATATAATATACAACGCCAAGGGCGAGGATCAAAATCCAAAAGGAAACTCAAAAACCACAAGAAAACCACAGAAATACCACGCGCGACTCTAAGGTCGAGAGAATAAACATCACTGGTCTCTATCTCAAATAAATACATGTTTGGTTGATGGAACTTCTAGATGCAACAGAATAATGATATACAAGATATATAATGGGGGTACGATACAAATAAACCCACCAACTAGAAAATCACCCGGAAATGGAAGTAGTGCCAGCAAAGCCGTAATGAAACCTGTACGGCGAAACCTGCAAGAACTGTGGCACAACGGGGGTGAGTTGCCAACTCGTGAATAGAAAAACATCTACGGAAAGAAATCGCATAAATAACGCAACCTAGGTCAAAGATCATAATATATCCTCAATTATATATATAACATGCAACCTATAACAAGGCTAGGGTAAATATCTAACCCGAGTGTAATCTAATATGCCCGTGTCAGTGCCTCAGGTAGCAATATATCATATGAATGAGGTATGAATGCATGAAAACAGAATACATGTAAATGAAGAACAGTTTTTCATAATTTAGTGAGATTTCCTTTGTATTTTTAAAATGAGGTATCATAATGAAATCAGCATAAAACAGTGCCTAGCATCGGCACAAAACGTAATCCCAATATCTCGATATCTCTGTATCACAGTCTCTGTACCTCAATATCTCGAAATCTCAATATCAAAGTCTCAATATCTAGGGCGCCGTCAGTCCAGACCGGCCCCTACAATCCATCTCAAGACCACGACGGTATCCTCCGGATATCCGACGCGTCGGGTAAAATCACCGGTAGGTAGTGCTCCCCTGCCAGGCTCACATCGTCATCATCACGCGCTTCTTGCCCCGGGGTACCTTACCGGGTCCACCATGTACCCGAAACGGTTCATCCGTCTCCTCGAATCGGGTCTCGAAATCCATCAGCAAACTCATGGTGGACGACTCATACATCATGGGAAAAACCGCACTTTTTTTATTTAAAAAGAGAGAAATCAGTTTATATAAGTTTTTGCGGTTCCCCCCCCCCCCAAATCCAGAAAATCTCATGGAAATCCGAATCCAAATCATCAATAGCATGTAAAACCATGAATGTAAGCATAACAATGAATAACAGTATGCATGAAGTGACAAGTAATCACTACAATGTTAAGCTGGCATATAAGGCAGGGATACTAATATCATGTCAAATTACTAACTAACAAGCTAAGTCAAGAAATAATATTTTCTAAGGTGTACGTGACATGGCAATTACCGATGAAGATGTGTGTGAGCCGGCAAGTAAGTGTACGTGGTACATACGCATCATCGGTAATGGTGCTGGTGTCCTAACAGCATGATATCAATAATGGAGTATGAAACATAATATAAGCATGCGATGCGAAGCGAACCACAATAAAGAGCGGGAGCTGAATACTAGACGCAACTATAACTAATCTGCATTAACCTAATATAAGTCCTACAAATGGTGCCTTTTGAAATAACACGAATCATGGGGTTTTGAAAATAGGGGCTACGGTGTTTTTATGAAAAGATACGTCTTTTGAAATATCCGTAGGATCCCTTGGGCTGTCTTTTAAAATACCCACGATTCGTTAGTTTTGAAATAGGTAAGAATCGAATCTAATCTAACAACTAAACTAAACTAAAGGGCAAAGCTAACAAGCTGGACTACAGGTAAGGAAACCGCCTAATATCTGAGTCGATACATATACATAACTGTATATATATTAGTCGGTGATCCCGCCTCAATAATATCATATCCGATACCGTATCTATAATCAGACATCCCAAGTCAAGAATGTGGATCAATCGTCAAATATAGCTCGTACGTAAATCCGTCGTACGGTATCCCAAATCTGGGTACGGGTTAATATCACATTCATCATACTATTCACCTGGTATCCTCTTTATCAAATATCATGATCGAGGTACTGATCTACGTCTAGTACAATACTGATACAGCCTAAGTATGCATGGACGTGTGTGAAACACTACGTCAAGGACCCGCTACAACGTCATGTCGTATCTCAAATACGAATCCTGCCATATCACCGATATCATAACCACAAAACAAATCTCATCGACTCAGCTCAATCCCAAGTATTATCCTCAAATCCGTATGTGAACACATAGTCCCATACCCATGTGAACACATAACTATAAAGAATCCCATGAGCACATATAAATAGGAATGTATGCAAGTATGTATGTGTGTATGTGTAGTGCAACACTGCCCTAGGGTTCGCAACACTAAAATAATCCAACACACCAATATCCATCCTAAACATCGTTATTAATCCCAAATAACATATAATAATTGTTGGTGTGTATACGCATCCGTATACACCACCACGGACTGCGGGGGTGCTATACGCCATCCACCCGACTTCTCCCCGTAGATATAAATCTACTCACCTGGTCCTCGCTCACCGGTGCCGACGTCGCCATGCGCTTGCTTGCCGTCTCGAAGTCCACATGGGGGTACCTACATATCATAACGCACCGCATCGCATTAAAATCCGACTCATGACCAAAACGACACACGAATCCCACATAGGTCAAAACCTATGGTTGCTTCCACAAATCAACCCAAAAACCCTCGACATCGGCGTACAAACGCAAGACCATCGAGAAAAAAACCCAAATACACTCATTTTCACATTCACGAACACTAATTTTAATATAAAATAGGTTAAAACTCACAAAAACCCTAAATTCACTTTAAAAGCCGTTTTTCCGAAAATCTAGCAAGCAAAATTTCCCGTTTTAGTACAAAACTCGATGTTTAAATAATTCTAGCGGCCATAATACTTATTAAATAACTTAAATAAGTCATATAACCTATAACCACAATTTAATCTCATCAACTATATACGTTCAAAAAAACTAGTTTGCAATTTTACCCAAATTTCAACCATTTTAGCAAAAATGCATAAACAACAATTTAGTTTGGATTTGCATGATCTAAAATATTAAAATACAATTTAAAATGTTAATAATACCATGGATACCCTAATTAGATTTTTATCCCAATTTATTAATTAAATTCCCAAAACCTAGTTAACCAAATTAACACAATTAGCAAAATTTTAGACTAACAAATAGCAACTAATAACCAATTTGGGTTTTGCATTCAATTAACATTCTAATCTACCCATTAAAACCATGATCAAACACTACAAACCCTAACTTGATCACAACCCACTCTCTTGAATTTTTCAAAATGAGCAATTCCAATCCAAACTATACAAGAAAACACTAAATTAACAGTAATTTGAAGCCCAAAAAGCAAGTTAAACTCTTAGATTTGGTTTGTATAAAACACTAGATAGCAAAATAGAATAATTAACTTAATAATGGTGTGCTAAAAACTCTAGTTTAACTCAAACCATTCTCTTGAAGATCCTAGATGAAAATAGCACCAATATTAACACTAAAACAACTCATTTAAAGAAATCTAACCATAAGAATTTAAATGGGTAAGAATTATACCTCTAGATCTAGAGATCTAGCAAGAAATTTTGACTCCAAAGATGGCCTCCTAGCATCCAAAATCCATGCAAGAAAGGTTAAGAAGAATGGATGAAGGATGGGCTTGAAATTGTGAAGTTTAAATGGAATTTTGATGGAATTTTGATGAGTTTAGAAGAAAAATGAGAGGGGAAATTTTGGGGCTGTTTATTGCAGGAATTTCAGCTGAGGAGGGAGTGGGGAGAGGTGTGGGGGAGTTGTGGAAAATAATCCAAGTCAAAACCCCTCCCAAATTACCATAATACCCCCACCTACTTTACTATATATAAAAACCTTATTTTAACCCATTTCTCACATGATTTAAGGTCAAAAAGAGGGAAATAAAATTCTTGGGCTGCTACAATAGTGTGGGGCCGGACAAGGGGAGTGAGGGTGAGTGTGAGAGACTTTACAAAAAAATTCTATGCAAAAAGACCCCCCACAATACCATATTTGCAGGTTTTAGTTCAAAATAACTATATTTTTGTTTTCCATAAAATAAATCAATTAAAACTTGAAATAAAATACTAAAAATTTATATTACAACTAGATTTTAATCAACATGATTTTAAAGATTAAAATTAGCCCATTTAAATTTGTATTTATCGCTAATTTAATGTATTTTCTTACCGGCTTAAAATAATATTAAAATAATTAATTTCGGAAAAAATTTCAGAAATTTTGAAATTTCACCAGTGGCTCAATAAACACCAAATACTAGCAATTTCATAGCTAGAATATGTATATTTAATTTTATAATAAAGATATTTGTATTTTGACTTTTTACAGAAAACCCCCTTAATTTACCGTTTTTTCGAAATTTCACCGAAACGATTTTCAAAACGTTACATGCACACTGTATATTCATACCAGTGCACACATATATTGATATCATCATTCTTGCGCACATGCACACTGTATATTCATACCAGTGCACACATATATTGATATCATCATACTTGCGCACATGCACATGTATATTCATAGTAGTGCTACACTCATATTCGCGTATATATCCAGTTGCGCATCCATACCTACATACATATATATGTTACATACATGGATGATATTGACTTGATTTCAAGAAAATAAGGGACCGCATGAGATATTTTCAAAACTGGATTCTTTTTAAAGGAGCGGTTTTCCATTTTTACTCTTAATGTCAAACGACACATTGCATGGATTTACGCATTGAGTTTGGATTTATGGGATTTCTGGATTTGAGAACCGTGGTATTATTTTAAGAAAATACGCACTGTTTTAAAAACCCGGTTTCTCTTGATGTGATATTTCAGTGCGTTCACCATGAGTTTTCTCGGTTCTAGAGAGCTTGTATGAGTATACCCGATTCGAGGAGTGGTAGGCACCGATTGCGGGTACATGGTGGACCCGGTACGGTACCCCAGGGCAAGAAGACTCGTATTGTTAAACGGTGAGCCCGGCGGAGGGACTACTACCTACCAGTGATTGGTTGGACCTGGCGGTCATCCAGAGGATACCGACCAGAGTCGATAGATGGATACGGGACGACGCGTACTGCCGGGGGCTGAGAGCCGATTCCGCAGACGGAGCTCGTGGGCCGATCCGGATGGACGGAGCCCGATACTTGAGGATTTGCGTGTCGATGCTAGACACGATTATTTATGATATTTCGAGGGCCGATATTGGGCACTCACGATTCTATGAGATTCACAGGATTTGAGGGCCAATTGGAGTGACGGCGCCTGAGCTTTTACTGGGATTTGGGTGTATTGATGGACACCGGTTATTTTCCACGTTGACATTCCGTGTAGATGTTATTTATTCCCATGCTCGGCTTTTAGTGTTATGCATCTCATCCTGTATCTGTAGTACCTGATAGAGTACTCATGCTATGCACGATTATTGCATACCCTGCTCATCCTATATAGATATTATTAGATTGCATTTGCTATGCACGATTACTGCATACCCTGCTCATCCTATATAGATGTTATTAGATTGCATTTGCTATGCACGATTATTGCATACCCTGCTCATCATATAGAGATGTATTAGATCGCACTTGTTGCATGATTATTGATCATCTAGCTCATCATATAGATGTTATCTGTTGGCATAGGTTAGAGTATCGCAGTGCGTGCATACTCGCGATTACCTTTATATGTTATCTACTATTCACGAGTTGGTAACTCACCCCCGTTGTGCCACAGCGTTTGCAGGTTTCCCCTCGGAGTAGTCGCGGCAGGCTGCCTTCTTGCATCTTTTGATACAAATACCACTGCAGTTGGCGTGTGAGCCCTTTTGCTGATAGGTGGGTTTTTGTGCGGTATCTGTTTATTTTTCCAGTTGTATACATCATTGTATCTAGTATTCTCCATCTACTATTTATGTATTGACTTAGAGACCGGTTGTGAGGACGATGTATATTATTTATACTCGGGTGTCGAGCTCGTTGTGAGCCGACTTTATTTATGCAATTTTATATTTCATGTTGTCTTCACTTATGTTTACTCATTCTTCGCTACGGCGTCGTATATTATCATTGTGGTGATTTTTTCCGCCGTTGGGCATGATTGCTCCCGTTTGGGATGCTTATTTCTTATTGTATATCATTTTACTCATATATTGCCTTGTACCCGATTTCGGGGCTAGTTTTTTTCAAGGGAAATGCTGCCAAAATTTTTAAGATTATAACTTGAACTTTAAAGAATTTTACTAAATTTCTTAAGGTTTTCTAAACGTTTTAACAAATGTTTCTATAAAATGTTTTAACACTTAATACTTTTAATGGTTTTGATTTCTGGGTTTCGGCTTACTTAGTCGCGTTACGCCTGTAGACGTTACGTGGTTAAGTGCCGGTCACGGGCCGAACTTCGGGTCGTGACAAAGTTGGTATCAGAGCGTAGGTTTTACCTTCGGAGTGTAGGATGACCCTAGTATGATGGAGTAGGTAGCTGAAGCAGAGTGGCGTAGCGTGCGTATGTTCCGCGGCATACTCACGACACGGTACTCCGCCTAAGCGACCTTAGGACTTATTGATTGAAGTTCCTTCCTGATTGTATACATTCTTGTGATTCGATTTCCGTATCCTTATCGAATCCTATTTTCTTTTCATCCATTATGCCGCCAAGGACTATGAGGACGCAGAGAGCGGCCGCGAGAGCCGAGATTCGAGTTGACTCGTCCGAGACGATGACTGATCCGGGCAGTACACCAGTTGTACCAGAGCAGATTGTTCCTCCTACGACAGATCAGATCGCCATGCTAGGGGCTGGTATGCAGGAGATGCGCCAGATGATAGGGTCGCTAGTTGAGACGCTTCGAGCGCAGCGACCAGAGGTAGCTCCACCCATTACGGGGACCGCGATGGTACCTACAGTTCAGGCAGTTGCACCTGCAGCCACGGAGGTTATTACAGTATCGCTATCAGAGTTCATGAGGCTGAAGCCTCCGGTCTTCACAGGCACCGATGCAGCCGAGGACCCACAGTCTTTCATTAATAGGATGGCCCGGATATGTCGTTCACTCAGATGCTCAGATGCGAGATGGGTAGAGTTCGTGAGCTTTCGCCTGGAAGGTCTTGCGCAGAAATGGTGTGAATCGATCGAGAAGGACAGAGCAGCAGGTCTTCCTTCTATGACCTGGACCGAGTTTGTGACGGTGTTGCTAGCCCGCTTCCTTCCCCAGAGTGTCAGGGATGCCCGAGCGCGCAGATTCGAGTCTTTACGCCAGACGCCAGAGATGACAGTGGCAGAGTACGATGTACTGTTTACCGAGCTATCCGTTTATGCCCCATACCTAGTGGCGACTGAGGAGATGCGAGTCAAGAGATTTTTTCGAGGCTTACTTACCCCACTGTTCCTTGCGATCAGCGCACAGCATTGCGAGACTTATGCAGCAGCTGTAGACACAGACTTATTAGTCGAGGAGCGCCTTGCAGAGACTTCGGTCGTTCCAGGGCCGAAGAGGGTTCGTACTGATACAGCAGCATGGAGACTTCCATTCGGACGCCGTGATAGACGTCGTACAGGTGGCAAAGACTCGGGGCGAGGTCAGATGTTTAGCTCTTATCCCCAGGAGGGTCAGCAGTCGTCGCGTGGATGCTTTGGATATGGTAGTCCCCGTCACCGCATCAGAGATTGTACCGAGATACGCCAGAGGGAGCCAGCAGTACCACGTGTCACACTTCCACCTTCCCCACCCCAGAGGGCGTTGCCTATTGTACCTACTGTTGCTCCGCGTCAGGCTCATGCACAGAGAGGCCGTGGTCGCAGAGGGTTTGCTCCTAGAGGACGAGGTGGCCAAGGCAGAGGACAGCCAGCTACCGGCAGAGTACAGCCAGTTGCTAGTAGGGGACCGCCAGTCGCAGGTAGAGGACAAGCAGGGGTTTTTGCGTTGACGCGTCAGGACGCGCAGGCGTCCAATGCAGTGGTCTCAGGTACCCTATCAGTATGTTCTGTTGACGCACACGTGTTGTTTGATCCTGAATCCACGCATTCGTACGTTTCCACACACTTTGTGCCGAGTTTGGATAGAGAGTCCGGTTTGCTTGATCAGCCGCTTGTTGTGACCACTCCTGTGGGAGAGTCGTTTGTTGCAAGGCACGTGGTCCGATCCTGTGTTGTCCGTATTGGCGAGAGAGAGTTGCCAGTCGACTTGATCCTTCTCGAGATATTGGACTTCGACGTTCTTTTGGGCATGGATTGGTTAGCCACGTGCTATGCGTCTGTGGACTGCCGCGAGAAGACAGTTCGATTTTGTTTTCTCGGCGAGTCAGCTTTTGTTGTGCAGAGGGGCTGTTGTGCCGCCCCTCACAGTTTGATTTCTTGTCTTCGTGCTGGACAGCTGTTGAGGAAGGGATGTCAGGGATTTCTAGCCTATGTTTGCGATACTAGAGCTACGGATGTTCTGTTAGACTAGGTTCCGATTGTTTGTGAGTTTCCTGATGTCTTCCCTGACGAGCTTCCTGGGCTACCGCCTGAGCGCGATATTGCTTTTTGTATTGACTTGATTCCCGGCACGGGGCCTATTTCTTTACTGCCTTATCGGATGGCCCCGGTGGAGCTTAGTGAGTTGAAAGGTCAGTTGCAAGATTTGCTGGATAAGGGACTTATTCGACCTAGTGTATCTCCTTGGGGTGGTCCGGTCCTGTTTGTTAAGAAGAAGGACGGCAGTTTGCGTTTGTGTATCGACTACCGCCAGCTGAACCGAGTTATCGTGCGGAACAGATATCCGTTGCCACGCATCGACGACTTGTTCGACCAGCTTCAGGGGGCAGGATATTTTTCGAGGATCGACTTGCGATCAGGATACCATCAGCTGCGGGTTCAACAGGAGGATATCCCGAGGACAGCTTTCCACACGCGCTACGGCCATTATGAGTTTTTGGTGATGTCATTCAGACTCACTGATTGATACGATATCTCGGTGTGTATGTAGAAAAGTGTAAGAAAACACAACCAAAAATATTTTGACCGCAATCAATAACGGTGTCGATTATAGCGCGTTAGCGAGTGCAGATCGTCCACAGGGAAAGTGAGATCCGTTCGAATTTGAATTAGGTGAATTGAAAATTAAAGAAAAGAGAAAAAAAGACAATTCAATTCAAGATTTATAAAATGAAGTTCAAGAATTATCTAGATCTAAATCTAAAATCAAGAAAAACATTAAAAATCAAGAATCAAGAAGTGATGATATCCAATCCAATAATCAAGAATCGAAGTGAGGCTTGTAGGAATCGATCGAATCTATAGACGTGATGAAAACTATTGATTACGTATTCTTATCCATCGATGATTTGATACTAGATCGATGATGATCAACGAGAATTACGGATTTCTTGCGGAAACTAAAGTTTCATCATCTATCCCTTGTCCTTTCGTTGATTTCATTCACATTCTAGCCTCTAGTAAATTCAAGAATCGATCGTGGATCCCTAATTTCGAGCGAACACAATCAAGAAAGAATCACATCGAAACTAGGTCGTCGATTCTTCAATTTGCTAGGGTTTACAAACTCATAGGACTTAAGAATCGTTTTAAGATTTGTAACATCATCATCTATTGATCGTCTCGATTCCTCCACGAGCGGAGTTTTACTCAAACATCAAATAAGAAACACAATCAAGAATTGAGATCGAATCATGATGCAAGAATGTAAAGAAAGCAAGATATAGAAATTTCACCTTTATTTATCAACAATTTTGTTACAATTCTCTCAAGATCTACAAGAGGAAAGAACTTGATCGTTGATTTCGGCTTCGCTCGTCTCCTTGAGTCGCGGATCTCCTTGGATCACTTGCTCCGATGAAGTCCGGCGTCGCTTTCTGAAGGATCGAAGGCTTCATGCTTGATTTGGTACTCGAAGTTCTTGATTTTTGGCTTTGGAATTTGAATTGGGGATTAGGGTTTACAAGTTGTGTCACTCAACTTGTATTGGGGAGATGAAGATTGAACAACCTTAGAAGTGAAGCCTTAGGGTCCCTTTTATAGCCTTCATTAGCTTTGGCTTCCTTTAGAAGCTAGATTTAGTTTAGCTTCCCTTATAAGTTAGGTAGTTAGGTAGAAGTTTCTAGAGGTAGTTAGTTAAGCTTAGCTTCCTTCATAAGCTTGGAGGTTAGGGAGAAGCTTCTAGGCTTAGGTTGTTAAGTAGCTTGCTTTGGAAGCTTGGAAGTTTAGCTTGAACAAGTAGCCTTTCTGTTCTGGCAGAAAATTTTGGAGAATTCTGGACTTTGAAGTGGCTTGATGAGGTGTACACCTGAAATGGAGAAGCCTGATACAGAGAGCTGCTGATGACTTGACCACGTGGCCGCGGATCCGCGGCGCCAAGGGGGTTCTGGCCGCGGATCCGCGGCTCTTTGATGTCCTTGGGGCATGAAACTTTCTGTATTGCTTTGTGCTGACTTTAGGTGTATCTTCTGATGTGTGGAATCTTTTAATTATCTTCAATTCATTGCCAGATCTCAAGTCTTGGAGTTGGCGTATTTTTATCAGCATTTTTTCATAGATTTTGGCTTTTCTCCTGGAATTTCCAGCACAAATTCTCGAAAAAAGTGTTGCGCTATACAAAGATGATGTGATGCCATGATAAACACTCAATTTCCCTCAAAATGTCGGTTTTAAAGTATAACACATGTAATTTGGTATTTTACGGCTGTTTTGCTAATATGTGCTATATTAATACCGAACACCTCTAGATGAGTGCAAATGGTAAAGAAATTGATGTGTTAAAAATGCAATATTTTCGACTGATCAAATTCCCCCAAACTTATTTTCAGTCGTCTCGAGCGACTGTTTTATTTAAAAAGAGAAGGAGAAAATAAAGAAAGAAAAAAACTAACTAGCACACTTTCGTAGGCAAC
This sequence comes from Agapanthus africanus, assembly GCA_030015575.1. NCBI lineage: Eukaryota > Viridiplantae > Streptophyta > Magnoliopsida > Asparagales > Amaryllidaceae > Agapanthus > Agapanthus africanus. Next base: position 251,670,830 of record CM057337.1, on the reverse strand, counting down.
ACGATTGCACTGAGCACGTGCAACAAGCCTTTAAACCTCTAGGTGTCCCTAGTAGGAGGAGTGTTGTCTCCTGAGGGTTTTCAGCGGATTGCACCCACAAAATCCAATAATAAAAGGAAGACCGTGAAACTTACATATAAAGACAAGAATTGTAAAAGAAAGACTTTGAAAATTAGGGTTTCCAACTAAGCTAGCTTTTCGGTTGTCATGAGCCCTATCTTAATAGTCATGAAAAGATGTCAGAAATCACATCATCCCTCAATAAAACATCGTCTTTATTCTTCATTCCTATCTTTCATCCAAACATCGATCATATAACCCTACGTGTGTATAAAGAACAACCCTACACCCGGAGAATTCAATTCAAGCTATCATACTCTTGTCCATCCACCTCAGTACTTTTTAATTAATGAATATTTAGATTTGCTCACACACTTTCATGCAACCGTTAATACTTCTTGAGGTACTAACCGACCGATTACTCATGTGCTTGCTTATACGGTGTTTTTCCTCGTCTTGCACCACCTAAGGCTTAGCAGTGACTCCCAGACCAGTTGGTCTAAGGCACTAGGTGAAGAGGCACCCTCGCTATATTTTTTTATTGCTGCCTTGGCGATAACAAAACCAGTGTTCATTTTTCTTCACCATTTTTATATTTTATTCATTTTTTTTTCCTTCATACTTTGGCTTTTAGACAAGAGCATTTCAAGGTATGCTCTACTATCCCGAGTTTCAAGACGTGTGTAAGTGCGAATAGCGGGGTATCAACGTTCAAAATGTTTGGCATCCAGAATAGGAACTATTTTTCAGACTTATTTTTATCCTCAGATTAGTGACTTCCTTCATCTTACTAACCCTTGGGACAACGGCTCATAACTACTTATTACTAGTTCGTTTAAGAAAACTTCTAATTTTCTTGGTTTTCTTAAATTTTTCTAATCTTTTTGATGTAATTTCACTATCTAATCTTTTATTATCTTATTTATGTACAAAAATATTTTTTTATTTTTTGAAAATTTTTAAATTTTTATAGGATTTTGAAAATGTTTTGTACTTATTCAAAGTATGATGCAAATGATGCGTAAATAAGCACAAACCTCCCCCAAACTTGTTTTCAACAGTGTCCTCACTGTTGCCATCCGCTAAATCTCGAAAAACCTGTAAGCTTGGGAGAAAATTTATTAATGGGGGCAAAATATATAAGTGAAGATCCTCCCCCAAACTTATTTCTGGCTCACAATTTTCAGTAAAAAATTTTCTTTTCAAGAGCCAGAAAATATACCCCCCCTCCAAACTTGAGTTAAGTCATGTTAATCTTTGAAAATCACAAGAGGGGGTCAAGAATCATTGGTCGATGCCAAGCTTTGCAAAGACCGAAAGTTAACACCAACCATTCAAAGATTTTATCAATGTAGTGCTCAGGTTGGTGGAAGAAGAAGTGGGGAAAGGGTAAGTGGTGGAATAGAATGTGTGTGCGTCTCGTTTTGGAGAGACGATGCAGTGAATGTGATGGATTACTCGCATCCTTTTTACAATCCAGAAGAAGGGGTGGAGGTTCAATTTCAATGATTGGGAGATGATTCATCTCAACACCCGTGCTTTTCAAAAATGCGAGTTCATCAGCGAAGATCTTGTTAGTTATATGTATGCCCTAGAGGCCATTACTGTACATTGGATGTATATTGTAGTGGATGCTGGGACATATATAGGGAGGACTTTCTTGCTCGACATGATAGTATGCTATCTAGTTGCTCTTTATCTTAACGTGTACACTGATTGTCTCTCTGTTACATGTTGGTAAAGCCCTTAGGATGTGTACCTGACTACCTGGACTATGATGCGGATCATACTAGTGGGGACATGGTAGTCCATAAGTACATCCTTCAAAGTCCCTAGTCGTGGGTGTATCGAGATGGGGCATCGATATACCAGAGTAGACTAGCGTGTACCTTCTCGACCCATACAGATGGGCGATGGATGATCCCATATCCATTGGTGTTTGACATCGGAGATGATATACGGGTGCTCAGTAGAGACTGGGTACACTGGACGGACTCGCCGAGAACTCCCAGATGGTATTATACCTGACGTCAGATGGCAGTTCTCTGGTGACACTGGTACAGAGTAGTCTGTTGACCCGAGATCGTCATAGAGTCTTGTGTGGTTCCCACTGTGCTTTGATTTCCATCTTACCACGTCCAAGAGGGCGTGCAAAACGGTGGTTTTTGGGTACAGTCCCGAATCACATGGAGGCAATGAGCGATAGGAGGGGATTCGTCTCTCCCGGTATAGGGGGTTGATGTTGCGCTGTGTTCGATTGGCTATAACAGGAAATCCCTGGCCAGGGTTGCTGAGATTTACTGGTAAGTGTTACCAGTAGTTTCTCGAATTGTTATAGACCTCATATCGACACGACTTATCGAGCTATTGGGGTCTGACGTTTACCACCCCTAGGCGAGATATGCGACATATCAGACGATCAGACCGGACTGTACGGTAGTGTTACTGGTTGGATTCACAGGAGTATGAGCGGGCTTGCTCGTCGATCTTCTGATCGCTCAATACCCGGGTGGCCGTTACGTTTAGCAGACTGCTTGCGGCTTGTGGGTGCTTGATATGATCATCACCTGCTGCCGGCGTATTGACGAGTCTTTAGAGTCCTACACAGAGGTTTCCTGGCTCAAGCGAAACGAAATAGGAGCGCATATGAGATATGTGCGGGACCGAGAATAATGCGTGTATGTGATACCGTATTCCATTCTCGCGATGAATGTATCGAAAGGTTGTATGCGATATAACCTAGTTATCGAATCAAGGGTTGGTTCGATAAGCCGATACATAGAATACTAGTCGGTTATATGCGATATGACCGGATCGTTAAATCAAGTGTTGATTTAATGATTTAATGCATAATTATATATTTGATATATTACTTTGCATTAACTAGTATTGGTTCACTTTAAGATGGATTTTCTCACTCGGATGTGCGCATTGCATATGCGATATGATTTTGTGCACTTGCTTGTATCATGTTTGATGATGCATGCCTTTTGGTTAAGTGTAAAGAATTAAACCTTGGTTAATGAAATGGTTAGGGTTTACTTTTTCCTTATTCATTTTATTCATTTATTTATTCTTTTGGAAAAAGAAAAGCAAATGAGAAAATGGTGGCATGTTTTGTTTTATTCATGAAGTTTCATGAACACTTTGACTTTGTAACCATTTTGTCTCATGCTTAAACCTAACCATTCCACTTAACCCTAATTAATTCTCTACACCTAACCATGGTTCTATTATGATAAGAATTCATTATTCTTTTCATTTTGAGAATGAACTTATCATATCAATTCTTCTTCTTCTTCCTTGAACTCAAGAAGAAAACCTTGACTTCATCAATGGTGATTGATGGAAATGAGTGAGAAATCCAATTCTAAAGTCTACCCACTTCCTATTTCTTCATCCTCTACCTCTTGCCAAGTAGTAGAGTGTGTTTCCTTCACAAGTTTTCATGACTTGGTGAAGGTGGAGCTTGATTTAGCGATGCCTCGACGTAGATCATCTTCGGCATGGACATCGACGACCTAGCTCGCCATTTCTCCGACGAAGCCGACGCTAGAGCCCGGGAATTCATTTGGACAGCAAAGGGACTTCGTTGCGGAGCTATGGAGGTGGAGCACCGGATCTACAAAGGTTGTATTTCCGTTTCTTTGTAGTTAAGTTGTTAACTAGATTATTTTTTCGCCTAGAAATCTAGCCAACGATCCGTACACTAGGGTTTCTCGGCACCGTATTTTTGAAATTGGCATGGTTGATGCCTTGTGAGACCTCTTGAGAGTGCCTAGGAACCCTACAGTGGTATCAGAGCCTAGCTAGAACCTTAGGCGAAGTCCAGACGATGTTTGAAACCCGATCGAACCGAAAAACCAACCCGGAAAATGCTCTCTGTACTTTTTCTAAAAACAGGGATTTTTCAGTATTAAAAATATGTAGAAATATCAGCAGGAATATCTAAGAGTTACTGTAAATTTCGATGCCCTAATTCCATTAAAGCGCCGCATTTCCGCGGCACGAGCATGGCTCGTGCGGCGGATCCGCGGCCTGTTTGTCGTGTTATGAGTTGAAGTTTGCACAGTAACTCCTATTTAACAGTGCTGGTTTTCCTGGGTATTTTTAATATTGTTTCCAGAGTTTGAATTTTCTGAGTTGTTTTGGGGATTCGAATGTTCGATCGGATTATCAAATTTTGTCTGTGTGGCTTTCCGGATAAATTTTTGAATATGTTAAAAAGTTCGACCGGATATAAATACCCAATTTTTCCCCTGTCGGGAAATTTCCAAGTGTTGAATTTTTCCGTAGTTTAACGACGTTCTAAGTAGTGCAAGTAACGCGATGGACCCTATAGAAGACAACAAACCTTAACTCGATTACGTGACCGTCTTGAACTGCCCTTTGAACCTTCGGGTTTGGGGCAGTACGGCGTGCCACATGTGAGGCGTTGGCTTGACCCTTCTACGGCTGGACCGTTGGTACTGAGGCACGAACTGAATGTTGTTAGACTTATTTCATGTGTTGGATTGTATCGGGAAAACTTGGGTGTTCGATTGTTCGATCGGAAAGTTTAACATTTTTTGTTTATCTGGAATGTGATACAATAATTGGAATTCACAAATAGTTATGAGATAACGGAATGAATATTATAAACATAGCAGTTTAGTCTCACTTGATCGGTTGCCACGGAATTTTGATGTGATCAAAAGTCCGTCGCAATCACGTAGTGTACGCGGATACTCGCCGATAAACTTAATAGACAGCCTCGCTCCATAGCCCCGACCAAGTGACTGTAGGAGAACCCCGTCGCCGAAAGCAACCGTTCGGGTGCTCGCGGCAGCGGTGTTCCGCCTTGGTGCACTTCGTCGACGGTATCGGGGGTGCGGCCGTCTACTGAAGTTTGCGACGAGCATTCGATCAGGATGTCGGGAATCCTGTTGAATTCCCCGACTTGATATTGAAAAGATTTTTCGATTTTGAGACTAAAATGCGGGGTTTATAATTGTTAGGCATGCGATGTCTAAGTAATTCATTTGGTCAGGCATGCGATGTCTGAGGTGGTTGCGGATTCCAACTGTTGTAGTTTTACACTTTCTTTTCTGTGACCGTAAGTGTAATATGTGATATCGCCGGTTTCGTTGCTATATGTCAACGACAATTGGGATGCGCATATTTACTTACGTTGATGACATGTGATGTTATGTGTTGCTGAATATGTTATATTGGATCGTCGTGTTTGAATAGCCGGGGGTTTTTATGTGAGATGAGTGTTTTTCATTTTCATTCATGTAAAAACTTGTATGTAATATTCTTTTATTGGGGCACTTCCAGGTTGCGGAAGTTGTCACCGTTGATGTATATTATTTACTTTTCCGCACTAGGATAGACCCAAGGAGGAGGGCACAAGTAACCGGGTTCTGGAGTCCAGTGGGAGACCAACTCGAGGAGTCGAGTCCGGGTCTCCTAACTCTAGAATTGGTAGGGTTGCTTGCCGCTCTCGTAGAGGTCTAGGGGTGTGGGTTTGGCTATTCATCGCGACCGTGGAATCCGTGTTTTATACTGGCTCGTATTGAAAACACGGACGTCCTAGTATATCCAATATTTCATATGTTTCTTCTGCTGCGATATCTGTGATGTGATCATGTGATGTTCTATGATAGATACAGTATATAGTATATATGATATATTATATAGGCGTTACTTATGTTTTACACCCGTGCTAGCCCTGCCCCGCTCTGCCGTTAGTTACCTAACCTAACGGTGCATGAGGGGACATCGAGGCGAATGCGGATGGCATAAGTGTACGTCGTATTTATCTGTGATGTTTAGGTACTTAAATGATGGGACTTCATTAATGAGATTAATGAAATAAAAGAAACCTAAGATGTTGTAGAATTGAATTTCAAAATAAAACAGGTAGCTACAGTTCTTGCTTTGCACAGCGGTATATGTGATATATCCTGCACCTTATTCGATGAGGAAAGGACCGAGATCCCTTCACCGGGAGTGACTCCTTTAGCAATAACTGGCAGATGCTACACACTCGGTTTGTCTTTTGATTGCTTTTAAGAGTTTTTGCTTTGCACAGTGATATATATGATATATCCAGCACCTCATTCGACGAGGAAAGGACCGATGATCCCTTCACCGGGAGTGACTCCTTTAGCAAAACTAGAAAATCCTCAAAAGCACTCCATTTTAAAATCATTTGATTCTACAACGATATCAAGTTCATTACGCAATAGGTTTTCAGAAAAACCTGTCGTAGCCCTCCGTCATTTCAGATAAGTAGTAGTTAGTATTCGTGCTACGTTTGTTGGCCTTTGTCAAGGCGTAGTGTGCGGTAGCTGACTGGTGCTTATCTGCTTATGCATATGATGCAGATTGAGTTAGGGTAGTCGTGCGACCTTGTTGGCCTTTGTCAAGGGCCGTGCGGGTGGATTTAATTCAATCAGGAAATGACGGGTTGAACTTGACTAGCATCCTATGGTTTGTTGGCCTTTGTCAAGGTCATAGGAGGTTAGGGGCAAAATATTATCGGGAATTTCAAGTGTTGAAATTTGCAATGAGATTGCATACCTTCTATGTGATAGTTGGATCCCGATACCCGCTGCGAGTAAGTGTTACTCCTGGGAGAGTTTTATACATTACAATTAGCCGATCAAGTAGGTGTCTAGAAAGGTGTTAACGAGGTTACGCCTCTGGGAAAACGAGGTTTACATTAATTAGGTTCGTGCGAAAGCACGGGGGACCTCCCTCAAAGTACCGACACTGGCCTGGCTGAAAGATTGGCGAACTTGTAGTGTGTAATTAATCCCGGCTAGTTTTTTCCTTTTAGGGTTTGAAGGAAGATTTGATAAAAAGCAGTGGGAGCCATCCTGATTAGATAAAATAATAACCAATCTATTCTTGCAAGAGCGCACGCTGAGTGTTTTCTTCTCTCTCTCTCCAGGTAGCGACCATATCAAGCCTTAATCAAGATACTAATACGGAAAATTGACCGAACCCGCTTGTTATACTGAGCTGGGGAACGTTGGTCCCGCTCCAACTTATAATTGTTATAAGACAGAGCAGGAAATTGGGGAATACCAGAATTCCCGTGCCGCCCAAACGAAGAGAGTGCATGCTGATGCATCATCTTCGGGTGTGTTCATTATACGGAACTGTTTCTCAGTATCCTCCGCATCCTGGGTATATGATACCGGATCAGGATCCCAGATATGTAATCTGTTACATAGGGCTACAAAAGGGTAGAAAAACTGAGAACGGGTGATAAGTTTCATGAGGCAGAAAACGGGACAAGAGTTGCAGCCAAGTCTGTCGGTCACTGTCACCCTGTATTACCAATACATTGATTCTGAACGAATGTTATTAGATACCGAACCTGATATACCAAATCATATCACTCTCTTTCATAGAAAAGAAAGGATATAATTTTGTATTGATGGATAATGTTTTGAACATTTCCTATATCAAAAGTTGATCGGTTCAGGCACGTTATCTAAAAGCATTGATGTTCTAAATCAAATTACAGTTCTTAGTATACAGAACACACACAAGAGGAAGAGTTCAGAAATGAACGGATTCTTCTTGAGGTATTGTAGACTAGGTCAGATCAATGTGACCCGACTAGCTGAAGTTACATTTAGATGTATATTTAAATCAGTTTGAATTTACATCTTGTGAAACTCGCCAGTCATGTCACAAAGATAAGATGACCATAGCCCTGTTTATTGGAAACAGAGAAAGAGTTAGTGAACTCTTGGGATTGATGCATGTTGATGTATGTAAGGTCCCCTGTCTACACATGCCAGGATTGGTTCTTTATACTTCATTACATTCTCTGATAATCTCTCGAGATTCAGACATATGTTCCTGTTGAAACACAAGTCCGAACCTTTTGAGATATTCACAGAATATAAGTTAGAAGTAGAGAACCAAAATACGGGTATAAGTATTATGTCCTTTGATGTGATCAAGGAGGAGAATACTTGAGCACGGAAATACTGGACTATTCTAAAGGAGAATGAGATTCTCTCTCAGCATTACTCCTCTGTATACACCATAGCACGATGGTATATCGGGGCGGAGCAATCACACCCTATATGATAAGGTGTGCTCTATGATGAGTACTACTGAGTTACCTTTTTTCCTTCTGGGAGTTATGCGCTTGAGAAGTTGCATACCTATTGAATACGGCTCGAATCAAATCAGTTGCCTACCACTCCATATGAGATATGGTATGGGAAGAGCCCATGTCTTAAGTCAGTTAAGATTTGGGGTTGTCCGGCCTATGTCTAAAAGCAAAATCTGGACAAGCTCGAGGCAAAGTCTGTTATGTAGAACTGGAAAAGTTCCAGCAATACAAACTACAGTAGATGATTTGATAAAACCAAAGGATTCAATAGTTACCAACGAACCTCAGCCTCTCCGCCGATCTAGTAGGGTTCCTCACCCACCTGAGAGATACTTCGGTTTCTCTATGACAGTGGGAGCGAGGAATGCATCATGAGATGATGACCCAACTAGTTTCGAGCTGGCCATCAAGAGTGAGACTCTGTAAGAATGGCTGGATGTTTATCGATCTGAGATGGAATCCTTATACACCAACAAAGTATGGACTTTAGTTGCTATATCTGAAGGGTTAAATCCCCATCAGGAGCAAGTATATCTTGAGAAGATTACTTGGTGTACATGGAAAAGTTGAGACTTTCAAAGCTAGACTTGTTAAAGGTTTTCGTCATCGACCAGGCGTGGATAATGATGAAACCTTTTTCCAATACCTATGCTTAAGTCCATCCAGATACTACTTGCCACGGCTACATACCATGACTACGATATCTGGAGGTTGGGTGCCATGACTGCTTTTCTAAATGATGATTTAGAAGAGTGCATCTGCAAATACACAGCCAGAGGGCTTCATAGACAGTGGGAGCAGCGGAAACGTGTGCAAGATGCTTTATAGGATAAAGCAGGCATCGCGGAGTTGGAACATATGTTTTGATGGATTAGTTAAAGAGTTTGACATCATCAAAATGGTAGATGAACCTTGTATAAACAAAAAGGGTAGTAGGGAGTATGGTGGTGATCCTCGTAGAGTACGTGGATGACATACTCTTGATAAGAAAGGAGTTTCTTATGCTACGCTCGATCAATCTCCGTTTATCACAAAGATTCTCCGTGTAGGATCAAAATGATACCTCCTAAATCCTGAGTTTTGGATCTATGAGATAGATTTAATTGGATGTTGGGAATCTCACTAGTTGTAGTGAGATGATATCAATCGATCCTGGGGAGAATCACTGGAAGGGTTCCAGGGTGATAAAGACGACTGAATGTCAGTCGCAGGCATTGTCTTTACCCTCAGTAAAGGGACGGTATGTTGGAAGAGTTCCAAGCTAGATACCGTGGCATACTAGACGATAAAGGTTGGATACATCGCTACTTAAGATGCTACCAAAGAGGTTGTTTGGGTGTATATTGGTTCATGAGATGAACTATGTTCCTCCCATTGTGTGACAATGGGGTTGTGGCTTATGCCAAGGAACGCAGGTCCCATCAGTGATCCAGACATATTCTAAGGCAGTATCACCTGATCGTGGAGATGGTTGATCTCCAGGTGATCAAGGTTAGGAGGGCAGACTCAGAGGACAACACGGCGGATCCACTCACGAAGGCCTATTCCCAGAGAGAGACTTTTATGGGATGGTTGAGTATGAGATACTACAACCACTGCTACAGATGGCCCTAGTGCAAGTGGGAGATTGTTAGTTATATGTATGCCCTAGAGGCCATTACTGTACATTGGATGTATATTGTAGTGGATGCTGGGACATATATAGGGAGGACTTTCTTGCTCGACATGATAGTATGCTATCTAGTTGCTCTTTATCTTAACGTGTACACTGATTGTCTCTCTGTTACATGTTGGTAAAGCCCTTAGGATGTGTACCTGACTACCTGGACTATGATGCGGATCATACTAGTAGGGACATGGTAGTCCATAAGTACATCCTTCAAAGTCCCTAGTCGTGGGTGTATCGAGATGGGGCATCGATATACCAGAGTAGACTAGCGTGTACCTTCTCGACCCATACAGATGGGAGATGGATGATCCCATATCCATTGGTGTTTGACATCGGAGATGATATACGGGTGCTCAGTAGAGACTGGGTACACTGGACGGACTCGCCGAGAACTCCCAGATGGTATTATACCTGACGTCAGATGGCAGTTCTCTGGTGACACTGGTACAGAGTAGTCTGTTGACCCGAGATCGTCATAGAGTCTTGTATGGTTCCCACTGTGCTTTGATTTCCATCTTACCACGTCCAAGAGGGCGTGCAAAACGGTGGTTTTTGGGTACAGTCCCGAATCACATGGAGGCAATGAGCGATAGGAGGGGATGCGTCTCTCCCGGTATAGGGGGTTGATGTTGCGCTGTGTTCGATTGGCTATAACAGGAAATCCCTGGCCAGGGTTGCTGAGATTTACTGGTAAGTGTTACCAGTAGTTTCTCGAATTGTTATAGACCTCATATCGACACGACTTATCGAGCTATTGGGGTCTGACGTTTACCACCCCTAGGCGAGATATGCGACATATCAGACGATCAGACCGGACTGTACGGTAGTGTTACTGGTTGGATTCACAGGAGTATGAGCGGGCTTGCTCGTCGATCTTCTGATCGCTCAATACCCGGGTGGCCGTTACGTTTAGCAGACCGCTTGCGGCTTGTGGGTGCTTGATATGATCATCACCTGCTGCCGGCGTATTGACGAGTCTTTAGAGTCCTACACAGAGGTTTCCTGGCTCAAGCAAAACGAAATAGGAGCGCATATGAGATATGTGCGGGACCGAGAATAATGCGTGTATGTGATACCGTATTCCATTCTCGCGATGAGTGTATCGAAAGGTTGTATGCGATATAACCTAGTTATCGAATCAAGGGTTGGTTCGATAAGCCGATACATAGAATTCTAGTCGGTTATATGCGATATGACCGGATCGTTAAATCAAGTGTTGATTTAATGATTTAATGCATAATTATATATTTGATATATTACTTTGCATTAACTAGTATTGGTTCACTTTAAGATGGATTTTCTCACTCGGATGTGCGCATTGCATATGCGATATGATTTTGTGCACTTGCTTGTATCATGTTTGATGATGCATGCCTTTTGGTTAAGTGTAAAGAATTAAACCTTGGTTAATGAAATGGTTAGGGTTTACTTTTTCCTTATTCATTTTATTCATTTATTTATTCTTTTGGAAAAAGAAAAGCAAATGAGAAAATGGTGGCATGTTTTGTTTTATTCATGAAGTTTCATGAACACTTTGACTTTGTAACCATTTTGTCTCATGCTTAAACCTAACCATTCCACTTAACCCTAATTAATTCTCTACACCTAACCATGGTTCTATTATGATAAGAATTCATTATTCTTTTCATTTTGAGAATGAACTTATCATATCAATTCTTCTTCTTCTTCCTTGAACTCAAGAAGAAAACCTTGACTTCATCAATGGTGATTGATGGAAATGAGTGAGAAATCCAATTCTAAAGTCTACCCACTTCCTATTTCTTCATCCTCTACCTCTTGCCAAGTAGTAGAGTGTGTTTCCTTCACAAGTTTTCATGACTTGGTGAAGGTGGAGCTTGATTTAGCGATGCCTCGACGTAGATCATCTTCGGCATGGACATCGACGACCTAGCTCGCCATTTCTCCGACGAAGCCGACGCTAGAGACCGGGAATTCATTTGGACAGCAAAGGGACTTCGTTGCGGAGCTATGGAGGTGGAGCACCGGATCTACAAAGGTTGTATTTCCGTTTCTTTGTAGTTAAGTTGTTAACTAGATTATTTTTTCGCCTAGAAATCTAGCCAACGATCCGTACACTAGGGTTTCTCGGCACCGTATTTTTGAAATTGGCATGGTTGATGCCTTGTGAGACCTCTTGAGAGTGCCTAGGAACCCTACAGATCTCCTCAAAAGTCTCATCAATACCCCGGAGAATAATGTCATCACAAAGCGCGGGGTGATCTTCAGACTCTAAAAGCAGTTCATAATCAGTGTTAGTTGTTGATCCGGACATCTCGGTGGAAGAGTCTGTATGTGTATGATACATAGTTGGGTCAAACAACAACATATGAAAAGAGTCTAGATCGGTATCATCAGGATCATCAAATTCGCTGCTGTCGACATCCATTAAGTCGACAGAACATGCTTGAGCAGTAGATTCGGAGGGTACACTTCCCAACTTGTAAATGTTCAGCTCAATTGACCTATTCCCGAAGGATAGGGTCATAGAGCCATTATGACAGTTGATGATAGCGTTGGAAGTGGCCAAAAAGGGGCGACCTAAAATCACCGGAATTTGATTCCGTGGGTTCACTACAGGCTGTGTATCAAGTACAATAAAATCCATAGGGAATACAAATTCCCCGATTTTTATTAACACATCCTCCAGTTCACCCCTAGGTTTAGTGATTGATCGGTCAGCCATCTGGAGAGTTATGCTCGAGGGCTTTAACACTCCGATACCTAGTTGCTCGTAGACTGAGTATGGAAGCAAGTTAACACTAGCGCCAAGGTCTAGTAGAGCACGGTTAATGTGTTTTTCCCCAATAGAAATAGAAATAGTAGGACAGCCAGGGTCCTTACGTTTTCTTGGTAATTGTTGGGGGAAAGCCGTGTCTACAGTCTTTGCCATGAATATCTTCTTGGGCACTTGAGTCTTCCTCTTCCTAGTGCACAAGTTCTTAAGAGTTTTCGCATAGGACGAAACTTGTTGGATAGTATGTAGGAGAGGGATGTTGATGTTAACTTGCTTAAACATGTCCACAAGCTTCTCCATTTGGGCATTGGGTTTGTTGGAGCTCAACCTATTTGGAAATAGAGCTCTATCAATAAGTGTTGGGTCCAACATTTGTGGAGAAAGTTGTGGGGGTGGGAAGGATGAAGTGGGTGGAGGGTTCGAGCCTTTGGGAAAACGGAGAATAGGCTCAGAAGAAGATGGTAAATTAGACGAATTGGGATAAGAAGTAGAAGTGTGAGTGGAAGTGGAAGTGGAAGCCTGGGGTTCACTTGATTTCTCAACATCAATCTGTTTACCCACATGATTGTCTAGCACTCTTCCAGATCTCAACGTGGTAAGTGCATTCACATTAGTGTAATGTGAAGGTCCAGGATCAGGTAGGGGTTGAGCTGAAAGATTCCATTTTTCTCTTGCACTCATTTCGGCTTTTAATTGTGCAATTTGTTCTTCCATCGATTTAATACTCTTACTTTGGGAGTCAGAGTTTTTCTGGATTTTTTCGACGGAAGACTGAATTGTCAAAAGCAAGTTCATGAATGAAGAGGATTCATCAGTACCGGTCAACTGCAAAGGGTTAGACGATGCAGGTGTATTGACCGGATTTTGAAAGTTTTGTGTTTGGAAGGGGTGCTAACTCAATTGGAGTGGTTGCTGTTGTGGTGGAAGAGCCCTTTGGAAATTGTTTTGGGTTGGAACCGTGTTTTGAGTTTGTGATTGGTTCCAAACAAAAGGACATTCTTCCGTCAAATGTGAAGGGTTTGAACAGTAGCCACACACTGTTTTGGGAAGTGTGTATTGGTTTAGGGAGGCTGAAAAGATTTTGTTTTCTATAGCGTCGAGTTTCCTTTGTATTGCGGCCATTTCGACTCTCATTATGACGGAAACTTCGAGCTAATTGACCTCTTCCCTAGGCGGTGGTGGTCTAACACTTTCCCATTGTAAAGTGTTTTGAGCGAAATCTTCTAGATATTTCCAATCTTCACCATCATCTTTGGTCATGAAAGTGCCTTGACACATGGTTTCAAGCATCTGTATAGTAGCGAGATCAATACCCTCTAGATAATTCGACACAAATCCCATCTAGAGGTTCCGTGATGAGGGCATTGGATAAGAAGATCCTTGAACCGTTCAAAGCATTTCCAAAATGGTTCATTGGGAAGTTGGGTAAATTTGAAGATTTCGCTCCGAACACGGCTGGTCTTGTGATTGGGATAAAATTTCTTAAGGAATGCTTTTACAAATTCAACCTATTTTGAAATAGAATGTGCGGTTGTGTTGTAAAGCCACTTCTCGGCTAAGTCGCACAAAGTGAATGGGAGAAAACGTAAACGCAGAGCATCCACAGACAATTGTGACGTTCCAATCATTGCGCATACGTTTTCGAATTTGGAGATAAAAATGTATGCGTCTTCAGAATCAAGACCGTGAAATTTGGGTAACAGTTCGATGAATTGTGGGTTGATTTCAAAATTTTCCCCGTTGGCTGGTGGTATAGAAAGACAGGTGGGAAGGGGAACACGTGAAGGATAGCATCTCTCTTGGAGAGAAATGCGTGGAGGATTCTGCGCATCTGCGGGCGGTGGCAGAGTGGTGTAAAAGTTTGATGGATAACCGTCCATCGCGGTGGTGGTGGGAAAAAGAAAAGGTAGAAATACCGACTTTGGGGTCGATAGGGGAAAACGCGGACAAGAAGGACGCCAGAATCCCGTGTCCAGCCAAACTTGCACTAAAGGGTTTAGTACAAGTGGCAGCGTTGATATACTTAGGGGAAAGATGAAGTGGTGTTTGTTTTGAAAAATATACGGATTTTTGAAAAAAATGATGCAAATCATAACAAATGCAATAAGCAAAACCCAAAGTCTAGTGGTCACCTAGGTCAAGGCTCTAGACCGCTCCTAACTGCCAAAAGACAAGTCGCAGGATCAATCCTCCACTACCTCTTTGTCTCTCCTGTGGCCAGGTAAGTGGGAGGTTCTCCACTACGTAAGTAGTGGGCCTAATTAAGTAACCACTTGCCTTAGACACACTTGCCTTAGACACCACAAAAGAAACGCGGATAAGCAATAGATTACCCACGGCCTTCTCTTGTCCTAAGTGAGCGCGACGGTCCTTAGAGTCATGTCTAGATTTTTTTAATTAATGAGGGTAATGCGGATGCAATTTTGTGATTTCTGGGGCTTAGGAAGGGTAATAAACTCCCCACCTAATCTGAATTTGGTCTTTGCCCCTTAATTTCCGTATTAAAATGCAAACAACCAAGATCAAACACGCACAATTTTTTTTATTTTGCGGCACTGCGAATTTTTGCAAAGAAACCTGCACAAAATTGTTATTGGAGCAGATAGAGAAGGAGATAAGAAAGTGAAGGAGTCACCTGAGAAATTTAGAACAGCAAACAGCTATTCCCACTGCGGTTACACCGTGGGAAGCTCCTTATGCCGCGGATCCGCCGTGTGTATGATGAGTCACTGCACAAAAATTTTTGCAGAAGCTTCTGTTCACTCCCTCAGCTCTCTGGAATATTCAGAAAATTTTTCCACAAGCTCCACAGATTCCAGATTTCCTCGCAACAAATCACAACGAATCGTTTAGTGTTTGCGCGAATTTAGATCTAAAAATTTTGATGGAATAAATTTTTCAACTCAAATTTCAAAAACGAACAAATTAGCACACGATCCCCGGCAACGGCACCATTTGATTGAGTGAATTCTCGGTGTGTATGTAGAAAAGTATAAGAAATCACAACCAAAAATATTTTGACCGCAATCAATAACGGTGTTGATTGTAGCGCGTTAGCGAGTGCGGATCGTCCACGGGGAAAGTGAGATCCGTTCAAATTTGAATTAGGTGAATTGAAAATTAAAGAAAAGAGAAAAAAGACAATTCAATTCAAGATTTATAAAATGAAGTTCAAGAATTATCTAGATCTAAATCTAAAATCAAGAAAAACATTAAAAATCAAGAATCAAGATGTGATGATATCCAATCCAATAATCAAGAATCGAAGTGAGGCTCGTAGGAATCGATCGAATCTATAGACGTGATGAAAACTATTGATTACGTATTCTTATCCATCGATGATTTGAAACTAGATCGATGATGATCAACGAGAATTAGGGATTTCTTGCGGAAACTAAAGTTTCATCATCTATCCCTTGTCCTTTCGTTGATTTCATTCACATTCTAGCCTTTAGTAAATTCAAGAATCGATCGTGGATCCCTAATTTCGAGCGAACACAATCAAGAAAGAATCACATCGAAACTAGGTCGTCGATTCTTCAATTTGCTAGGGTTTACAAACTCATAGGACTTAAGAATCGTTTTAAGATTTGTAACATCATCATCTATTGATCGTCTCGATTCCTCCACGAGCGGAGTTCTACTCAAACATCATAATAAGAAACACAATCAAGAATTGAGATCGAATCATGATGAAAGAATGTAAAGAAAGCAAGATATAGAAATTTCACCTTTATTTATCAACAATTTTGTTACAATTCTCTCAAGATCTACAAGAGGAAAGAACTTGATCGTTGATTTCGGCTTCGCTCGTCTCCTTGAGTCGCGGATCTCCTTGGATCACTTGCTCCGATGAAGTCCGGCGTCGCTTTCTAAAGGATCGAAGGCTTCATGCTTGATTTGGTACTCGAAATTCTTGATTTTTGGCTTTGGAATTTGAATTGGGGATTAGGGTTTACAAGTTGTGTCACTCAACTTGTATTGGGGAGATGAAGATTGAACAACCTTAGAAGTGAAGCCTTAGGGTCCCTTTTATAGCCTTCATTAGCTTTGGCTTCCTTTAAAAGCTAGGTTTAGTTTAGCTTCCCTTGTAAGCTAGGTAGTTAGGTAGAAGCTTCTAGAGGTAGTTAGTTAGGCTTAGCTTCCTTCATAAGCTTGGAGGTTAGGGAGAAGCTTCTAGGCTTAGGTTGTTAAGTAGCTTGCTTTGGAAGCTTGGAAGTTTAGCTTGAACAAGTAGCCTTTCTGTTCTGGCAGAAGATTCTGTAGAATTCTAGACTTTGAAGTGGCTTGATGAGGAGTACACCTGAAATGGAGAAGCCTGATACAGAGAGCTGCTGATGACTTGACCACGTGGCCGCGGATCCGCGGCGCCAAGGGGGTTCTGGCCGCGGATCCGCGGCTCTTTGATGTCCTTGGGGAATGAAACTTTCTGTATTGCTTTGTGCTGACTTTAGGTGTATCTTCTGATGTGTGGAATCTTTTAATTATCTTCAGTTCATTGCCAGATCTCAAGTCTTGGAGTTGGCGTATTTTTATCAGCATTTTTTCATAGATTTGGCTTTTCTCCTGGAATTTCCTGCACGGATTCTCGAAACAAGTGTTGCGCTATACAAAGATGATGCGATACCATGATAAACACTCAATTTCCCTCAAATGTCGGTTTTAAAGTATAACACATGTAATTTGGTATTTTACGGCCGTTTTGCTAATATGTGCTATATTAATACCGAACACCTCTAGATGAGTGCAAATGGTAGGGAAATTGATGTGTTAAAAATGCAATATTTTTGACAGATTGGACAGGGCATATTTTCCGAGTTCGTGATCGATGATCAGGGGATACTGCGATTTGGGACTAGACTGTGCATACCAGATGCTGAAGGACTGCGGCGTGAGATTCTTGAGGAGGCACATCGATCGGTGTATAGTGTTCATCCGGGTTCCACCAAGATGTATCATGATATGAGAGATGTTTACTAGTGGGATGGAATGAAGAGGGACATCGCAGACTTCGTGTCAAGATGCCTGACTTGTCATCAAGTCAAGGCCGAGCACCAGAGGCCCGCGGGAGAGCTACAGCCGTTACCCATCCCGGAGTAGAAATGGGAGCAGATTTCGATGGACTTCGTTGTGGGTCTACCCAGGACTAGGCGAGGCTATGACTCCATTTGGGTGATCGTGGATCGTTTGACGAAAGCGGCTCACTTCCTGCCGGTGAAGACGACTTTCGGATTTGCTCAGTATGCCCAGATATATATCGACGAGATAGTACGAGTGCATGGAGTCCCGACGTGTATCGTGTCCGACCGAGGCACCCAGTTTACCAGCCGACTATGGCAGAGGCTTCAGGAGGCTTTGGGCACCCGCTTGAGTTTCAGTACAGCATTTCATCCGCAGACCGACGACCAGTCAGAGCGGACTATTCAGACTCTCGAGGACATGCTCCGAGCGTGCGTTTTAGACTTTGATGGTAGCTAGGATCATCATTTACCCTTGGTGGAGTTCTCCTACAACAATAGTTTCCAGGATACTATTCAGATGGCACCATTCGAGGCTTTGTATGGGAGGAGATGTAGATCGCCCATCTGTTGGACAGAGCCCAGTGAGAGCAGTGTTTTGGGGCCACAGATCGTACAGGAGACGACCGAGAAGATACAGCTGATTCGAGATAGGATGAGGGCAGCTCAGAGCAGGCAGAAATCGTATGCTGACAGGCGCCGCCGCAGATTAGAGTTCGCAGTTGGCGATCACATTTTTCTGAGGGTCTCTCCGATGAAGGGAGTGATGAGGTTTGGACGGAAGGGGAAGCTTAGCCCCAGATTCAGAGGTCCCTTCGAGATCCTCGAGCGTGTGGGCGCAGTAGCATATCGTTTGGCTCTTCCACCCGAATTCCCAGAGGTTCACCCCCGTATTCTACGTGTCGATACTTCGCAGATACCTACATGACCCTTCTCACATAATTCAGCATCAGACCGTTCAGCTCGAGCGCGATCTTTCATTCACCGAGCAGCCAGTCGTGATATTGGACCAGCAGGTGAAGAAACTTCGATCGAAGGACTTGCCATCTGTGAAAGTGCTTTAGCGCAGCCCAAATGGTGAAGAGATCACTTGGGAGGCCGAAGGCAAGCTGCGGAAGAAGTTCCCTCATCTCTTTGAAGGTACGCGTAGCTTTATATTTTTAAATTCGGGGACGAATTTCTTTAAGGGGGGAAGATTGTAACACCTTAGGATGTGATTGGTGGCTAATTATACTATAATGTGTGGTTTTTAGTAAAAAGTTTACCAAAACGATTTTCAAATATTTAATCAAAATTAATGAATATTTTATTAGAATTTAATTAGCCTTGCACACACATGTGCATGTAAACTAGGGTTAAATTTGGGTTAAACCTTGTTTAGCAACCATGGTAGACTAAACCATCCTTTTTAAATTAAATTGATTTTTATTGAGGGTATTTTTTTCAAATAGGAAATGAATTATTGCTTTAGGTTTGACTTGGTGAGAGAGAGAGAGAGAATGCATGATGGGCATCATGGCATGAGCCCATGCTTGCATTAAATGAGAGAGAGATGGTGTTGACCCTTTTGTTCTCTCATTTCTTTTGTTGTGCTAACTCATTCTCACTTCTCTCTTTCACTCTCACACTCCCTCACACACACACCAGCAGCAGCACCTGTAGGAGCAGCAGCCACAGCAGCAGCAACACCAGCAGTACCAACAGCAACAACATCAACAGCATCAGCACAGCTGCAGTAGCAGGCAGCAGTAGCTCCTTCCATTCTTCTCCTCCTCCCTTTTCCTGCTTCCTAGGATCTATTGGGGTATATTTCTTTAACCCAACTCCTTGTTGCTAAGCTTATGTGTTGTTTAATGCTTCGGTTAGTGGTTATTGTGGTTATTAGTGCTAGATTTGTGTTTGATGTAAGATTTAAGCTAAGTTAGGGTTGTTAGAGCTTAATCAACCTCATAAAGTGTTAGTATTGTTGTTTGAACCCATTAGTTTCACTAGATTTAGCTAGATCGCCTTAAAATCTAAATCTTGAAAAGTTAAAGTGAGGTTTCGGTGCAAACTGTAGGATATTGTGATCTGCTATAATTGTGAGCATTTTCTAGATTAGCAAACAACTTCAGAATAGTGTGCAGGCAGTATAGGATAGTGTGCTGAAATACGAGACTACCCCCTTCCCAAAAATCCGGTGACATTCCCACTAATTCCGGCGTCGCCGGCCCCCTGTTGCTCTGGGTGTTGGTGCTTTGTGTAGGGGGTGTCTATGGGTAATTGTCTGGGTTTGGTGTTATTTATTTTCCCTAATTGTTTGCAGGTAGAAATCTGGGAGAGTTTGGGGTAGTTTTAGTGTATCCGGGACTTTGACGATATTGTGAGGGTTTGGATGGAAAATAGGGTGATTCGGGATGGTTTAAGGTTAGAATAGCTCTAATATATGTTATTGGTATCACTAGATTCCTGTTAACTCACCTAGTTCCACAAAATACCCTATTATTGCAAACTTAGTGTTTTGAAACGTTTTTAAACTAAACTTTAAGATACGTAAAATCTGCTGTTACTAGGGTAGTAATTTTAGTAAGCAAACATATACACTAGGCTATGAATTGTGCTAGGATACTAGTGTAGAGACCTGGACCCCTTCCACCGGTTTTGGGCCAGTATGATACCCCCTTGCCGCCGGCCCAATTGTTGGGTATTGTGTTGGATTTTGGTAGGTAGATGTCTGTAAGTATTTTGAAGGGTTTGGTCTTGTTTGATTTTCTTGTTTTTGCTCCAGATTAAATCTGGGACCGTTTACCTATTTTTAGCGTAGCGGGACTTGCGCGACACGTACGATGCGTGTTGAGTTGGTTTGCTGTGTATCACAGCGTGTCGCCGTGTGTCACAGCGTGTCGCGTTGGGTTTTGGCATATGCACACACATTTCGTATACACACGCATTTAGTTCGTGACGCGAGTTTCTCGTTTGAGTTCGATATCGTGTTTTCGCGAGATATTTGCTTATATGGATTCTTTGTGTGAATTTTATGTTCGCAGGCGGGTACGTCGGACGCTACAAAGAAGGGGAAGCAGATAGTCGGCTACGCTTAGCACGAGACCAGGTGAGTAAATTTAATATCTACGGGGAAATCGCCCGTATGGCGTTAAGCGTCAGGGCGTGATAGGATGTCTAGTCGTAGATGTTTATGTATATTCATACCAGTGCACACATATATTGATATCTTCATACTTGCGCACATGCACACTGTATATTCATACCAGTGCACACATATATTGATATCATCATACTTGCGTACATGCACACTGTATATTCATACCAGTGCACACATATATTGATATCATCATACTTGCGCACATGCACACTGTATATTCATACCAGTGCACACATATATTGATATCATCGTACTTGCGCACATGCACACTGTATATTCATACCAGTGCACATATATATTGATATCATCATACTTGCGCACATGCACACTGTATATTCATACCAGTGCACACATATATTGATATCATCATACTTACGTACATGCACACTGTATATTCATACCAGTGCACACATATATTGATATCATCATACTTGCGCACATGCACACTGTATATTCATACCAGTGCACACATATATTGATATCTTCATACTTGCGCACATGCACACTGTATATTCATACCAGTACACACATATATTGATATCATCATACTTGCGCACATGCACACTGTATATTCATACCAGTGCACATATATATTGATATCATCATAATTGCGCACATCACACTGTATATTCATAGTAGTGCTACACTCATATTCGCGTATATATTCATTTGCACATCCATACCTACATACATATATATGTTACATACATGGATGATATTGACTTGATTTTAAGAAAATAAGGGACCGCATGAGATATTATCAAAACTGGATTCTTTTTAAAGGAGCGGTTTTCCCTTTTTACTCTTAGTGTCATACGACACATTGCATGGATTTACGCATTGAGTTTGGATTTATGGGATTTCTGGATTTGAGAACCGTGGTATTATTTTAAGAAAATACGCACTGTTTTAAAAACCCGGTTTCTCTTGATGTGATATTTCAGTGCGTCCACCATGAGTTTTCTCGGTTCCAGAGAGCTTGTATGAGTATACCCGATTCGAGGAGTGGTAGGCACCGATTGCGGGTACATGGTGGACCCGGTATGGTACCCCGGGGTAAGAAGACTCGTATTATTAGACGGTGAGCCCGGTGGAGGGACTACTACCTACCGGTGATTGGTTGGACCTGACGGTCATCCGGAGGATACCGACCAGAGTCGATAGATGGATACGGGACGACGCGTACTGCCGGGGCCAAGGGCCGATTCCGCAGACGGAGCCCGTAGGCCGATCCGGACGGACGGAGCCCGATACTTGAGGATTTGCGTATCGATGCTAGACACGATTATTTATGATATTTCGAGGGCCGATATTGGGCACTCACGATTCTATGAGATTCACAGGATTTGAGGGCCGATTGGAGTAACGGCGCCTGAGCTTTTACTGGGATTTGGGTGTATTGATGGACACCGGTTATTTTCCACGTTGACATTCCGTGTAGATGTTATTTATTCCCATGCTCGACTTTTAGTGTTATACATCTCATCCTATATCTGTAGTACCTGATAGAGTACTCATGCTATGCACGATTATTGCATACCCTGCTCATCCTATATAGATGTTATTAGATTGCAATTGCTATGCACGATTACTGCATACCCTGCTCATCCTATATAGATGTTATTAGATTGCATTTGCTATGCACGATTATTGTATACCCTGCTCATCATATAGAGATGTATTAGATCGCACTTATTGCATGATTATTGATCATCTAGCTCATCATATAGATGTTATCTGTTGGCATAGGTTAGAGTATCGCAGTGCGTGCATACTCACGATTACCTTTATATGTTATCTACTATTCACGAGTTGGCAACTCAACCCCATTGTGCCACAGTGTTTGCAGGTTACCCCATGGAGTAGTCACGGCAGGCTGCCTTCTTATATCTTTTGATACAGATACCACTGCAGTTGGCGTGTGAGCCCTTTTACTGATAGATGAGTTTTTGTGCGGTATCTGTTTATTTTTCCAGTTGTATACATCATTGTATCTAGTATTCTCCATCTACTACTTATGTATTGACTTAGAGACCAGTTGTGAGGACGATGTATATTATTTGTCCTCTGGTGTCGAGCTCGTTGTGTGCCGACTTTATTTATGCAATTTTATATTTCATGTTGTCTTCACTTATGTTTACTCATTCTTCGCTACGGCGTCGTATATTATCATTGTGGTGATTGTTTCCACCATTTGGCGTGATTGCTCCCGTTTGGGATGCTTATTTCTTATTGTATATCATTTTACTCATATATTGCCTTGTACCCGATTTCGGGGCTAGTTTTTTTCAAGGGAAATGCTGCCAAAATTTTTAAGATTATAACTTGAACTTTAAAGAATTTTACTAAATTTCTTAAGGTTTTCTAAACGTTTTAACAAATGTTTCTATAAAATGTTTTAACAGTCAATACTTTTAATAGTTTTGATTTCTGGGTTTCGGCTTACTTAGTCGCGTTACGCCTGTAGACGTTACGTGGTTAAGTGCCGGTCACGGGCCGAACTTCGGGTCGTGACACCAATCTATACCGAGAAATACATCATAATCTATCATATCCGGGAGAATCAAATCGACTAACGAATCCCTATCACCAATATGCACAGAACATGACCTGAATACGTGTCGGGCTACAAAAGAATCTCCCACAGGAGTAATCACGACAAGCGGTAACTCTAACAACGACGAATCTCTCCCCAGTGAAAGTGCAAAGTGTGCAGACACATAAGAGTGCGTAGAACCGGGATCAAATAAAATATGCGCGTCTATGGAACATACTGAAAGAGTACCTGTCACAACTGCATTGGATGCCTGGGCATCCTGTGGAGTCAAAGCAAAACCCGAGCCTGGCCCCTACCAGCATCCTGACGTCCTCTCCCTCGGTCTCCTCGTCCTCTCTGAAAACGTCCTGCAAAACCCCGACCTCACTGTGCAACGGCCTGGCGCATAGTACCTGCTAGTGGAGGAAGTAATGCCATCGAAGTAGAAGTTGGAGGGGGTAAAGCAGCCTGTGGAAATACAGTCCCTCTGTGGAGTCTACAATCCCAAGCGTAATTCCCTAGACGCCCACAACTAAAACATGTCAGTGGCGGCCTCTACTCATCGGGGTATAAGCTGAACATCCGGCCCTGAGCCCAACCTCGACCAAAACTGCGACCTGGAATATGTCTGCATCGACCTCTGCCAAACTGCCTGGTAACTGACCCAATAGATCTGGTCCTCTTCGGCTCTGGAATAATCACTTTCTCGTTCAGATGCTCCTCCACTCGCATCGCTGCGTCCATGGCCTGTGTATAAGTATTGAAATGCTGGGAGCCTATAGCAAGGAATAGTTGTGTATCTAGGCTCCTCACAAACCTCTTCACCTGGAGCTCCTCCGTAGGAACTAGGTATGGAGCATAGCGTGATAACTGGGTGAACTGCAAATCATACTCTGCCACCGGCATATCTGCAGATTTTCGCAACGCCTCGAAACTGCTGGCTCCGGCATCTCTCTGGCTCTGCGGAATGAATCTGGAAAGGAAACCTTAGAAAACTCTGTCCATGACATCGGAGGAAGACCCATGGGTCGCCCTCTCTCCATCGACTCACACCATGTCTGTGCAAGTCCCTCTAATCGAAAGCTAGTCAGCTCCACCGACCTCGCATATGAACATCTCAATGACCTACCGATCCTAGCCATCCTATCAAGAAATGATTGAGGATCCTCTGCTGCGTCTGTTCCCGTAAACACCGGAGGCCTCAACCTCATGAACTCCGGAAGTGATACCTCCATGACCCTCGAGTCTATAGGAGTAACAGTCTACACGGGCTATACAACGGGCTCTACCATCGTCGATGCCTGATCCTGTCTCTGAACACGGGTGGCCTCCGTTAACTGCCCCATCATCTGCTGTAAGCCCAACATGCCCTCCTCTATCCTAGTCAGTCTATCTGGAGGAGGAGGATCAACATGCTCCGGTACCGCCGGAATGCACTACGCGTCAGTCGCTGTCACAAGCGGATCTGTCCTAGCTGCATCCCTGGCTGCGGCTCGCCAAGCTCGCGTAGCCATAGCAACTGGAACAAGAAACGAGAGTTTATAAGGTGTACGAATATGAGCATCAATAATAGGGAGTTAAAGGAAGGATAAATCAAGACATACGTCCTAAGGTTACTTAGGCTGAGTATCGTAGCGTAAATATGCCGCGGAACATATGTACGATACTCTACTCATCCTAAATCGCCTACTCCATCAAACCAAGGGTCAACCTACATAACGAAATTTAAGCCTAATAACTTCAAGTCGCTCTTAGGTTCCGTAAGGTTAATCCTAAGCTTTGATACCAACTTTGTCACGACTCAAAATTTGGTGTGTGACCGGCACTTAGATTGTGTAACGTTTTAAAAATAAATAAATAAATAATTAAATAAATAAAATCCTTTAGGTGGATTTTCAGATAATCGGTCAAATAAATCGTATTTTCCGTAAAACTTAACTATAATTATTTTTCAATATAGAATTAAATATACCTCTTTTAACTATGTAATTACTAGTAAATAGTGTTTATCTAGTGACTTATAAATTATTAGTTTACTAAAATATTTTCCGTAATTAATTAAATTCAAATATTAACATAAGCTTTAATTATCCATTAAATTAGAGTAAATTATAAATTAGAAATGGGTTAATTACAAAATGGTGCACCATGACACACTAAAACAAAATGTAACATGTTACTTTGATATGAATTGGAGTTGTCATGAGGGTTCTAGAAAATCATAGAATGAGTTATTAGAAAAAGGAAAATAAGGAA
The DNA here is from genome assembly GCA_030015575.1 of Agapanthus africanus. Classification (NCBI taxonomy): domain Eukaryota; kingdom Viridiplantae; phylum Streptophyta; class Magnoliopsida; order Asparagales; family Amaryllidaceae; genus Agapanthus; species Agapanthus africanus. The sequence continues at coordinate 251,645,269 of CM057337.1, read as the reverse complement.
ATTATTGAAAAGACTTAAAAGATGTGTTTAATATGGAAATCTCTACACACTCATCCAACCTTTTCTCTCTCTCCCCACTCCCAAAAATACCTGGCCGAGCCTCCTCCCATGCTGCCCCAAAAATTCCCCACTTCATTCCAACTCAAAACACTTCCAAAAATCCATCAAAAAATCCAAAATAAAACCTCAAAATCCAAATCCAATCTCTAGCCATTATTCTTTGGCCTATCAAGCATGGATTTTGGATCAAAGTTAGCATTTTGTAGATCAAGTTGCATGTTTGATCTCATGTTTTTGAGGTATAATCTTAAACCAATTGTCACTTGAAGTTTAATTACTTCAATTTAATGAATTTCGGTATTTAATTAGGGTTCTAATTGCTAACTTGAAAATTCAAGAAAGGATTTTTAAATCAAGTTATGGTTTTTACTTCATCATTAAGTATGCAATGTGTAGTTTAATATGTTAGGTAATGCTAAACCTAATATAGAAGCTAAATTGTAAATTGTTACAATTAATTTGTCCAAATTGTTTAATTTTGCTAACTAGGTTTCTATAAAAGATTTATATTGGTGAGATAAAATTCTAGTTAGGGTTTTTATCATTAGGTTATGATTTTAATGGGTAGATTAACATGTTAATTGAATACAAAAGCTAATCTAGTTACCAGTTTCAAATTGTTAGTTGGAAATTGTGATAAATATACTATTTTGCAAACTAGGTTTTAGAAATTGATTAAATAATTGAGATTAAAATCTAATTATGGTTTTCATGACATTATGAACATTTTAGTTTGTTGTTTAGAAACTTAGATCATGCAAAACTTAGTTTAGTTGATGATTTGTGAAATTTTGCTTTAAACGTGTCAAAATTGGATAAATTTGCAAACTAGAATTTTTGGATTTATACAAATTAGTATGATAAAAATATAGTAATGATTTGTATGACTTAGTTATGATATTTAGTGAATATTATGGCCATTAGTTTCATTAAAACATCAAGTTTCGAATTAAAACGGTTATTTGAGGCTTTCTAGGTTTTCGGAAATAAATCGATTTGATTTGTTTTGAGGTTTTGATGAGTTGCAATCTATTTCATATTATAATTAGTGATTTATGAAACCATGATTGGTGTGTTTGGGTTTTTTTCCTCGATCAATCGGCGTTTGTACGCCGATGTCGAAGGTTATTTGGTTATTTTGCATGAGCGGGTCATAGGTTTTAAGCTATGCACGTTTCGTGCTTTGTTTTCGTTTTGTCCGCGATTTTAGTTTACGATATTATATATGTTTGCGTATAGGTACCCCTCACGTGGACTTCGTACAATGAAGAAGAGGATGGCGGCATCGACTTCGGCAGACAAGGACCAGGTGAGTAGATGTATATCTACGGGGAAAGTCGGGTGGATGGCGTATAGCCCCCCCCCCCCCCCCGCAAACGTAGAATAAGGATATTACGTACTATTATTAGGAAGTCAAGAAGTCAGACGTGAACTTAGATTCTTGGTGAGTAGGGTCCTATTGAAGACTTTAGGTTGGACTAGACTGATTTAGAAAGACTTAACCAGAGGATGACTGCCTTGGAGGGAATTCACAGGTTTCATGTAGACACACACGCACACGCACACACCTAAACTTGTCTTGGTGTATGTGTGTGTGTGTGTGTGTATAGGAATGTGTGTAGGTATATATAATATATACAACATATACATGTGATATGAGGAGGTTATATGATACATGGGGATGAATCGACATGACTAGGCTTGATGCTGTGATTTATTGAATAGCTGATCGAGTTATGACATGAGATGTGTTATGATAGTAGCGGATCATTGAGCAATGAGATTATATAAAATATATTTATATAAATGATAATATGTGTTGATGACATTGCAATGAACGAGACTCTAGAATAGAACCCAGATTGTAATATGTGACTTAATCACGATATGATATATGACATGATGTTTTAGTGGATCATTTGACGATGTATATTTACACAGACGGTGATATATGTTTGATGATATTGTGATATATGCGATTATGGTACAGTACCCTTGATCATGATATTGTTTGATGATGATACTATACGAACGATGATGTATATATGTGTGATAGTTGACCCGTACCCCGATTTTGGGATGCCGTACGATGGATTTTACCGTACGAGGCATAGATGTGATGATTGATCCGCACTCTTAACTCGAGGAAGTCGTACTATGTACGTGACGCTATTGAGGCTGGATCGCCGACTACTAGAGATATCGACTCAGACTTTAGGAGGATTCTTCTTATCTTTCGGCTAGTGTCTTTAATTAGTTCCTAGTTGGTTAGGTAGATCTTAGTTTAGGCTCGAGTCATACTTATTTGCAAAACTAACGAATCGTGCACATTTTTAAAGACAGCCTGAGGGATACTACGGATTTTTAAAGGACATATCTTTTCTTAAAAACCCCGTAGCTCTTAATTTTCTAACAACCACAATTCGTACTTTTTCAAACAACAAATTGTATGACTCGTAATTAGTATGTATTCTTTAGTTGTACATTTACTACACATTCACTGTTATATTTATGTTGCATTTATCGCATTGCATATTCATACGTATGTTTCTTTAGCCAATATGAAATTCTGCCTGTTAGGACACCAGCACCATTACCGATGATGCGCATATTCCACGTACACTTATTTGCCGGCTCACACACATCATCATCAGTAATTGCCATGTCACGTACACTTTAGAACATATTATCTTTTATTGATAGAATCAGCTAAAGGCTAGATCAATATAATATTGTGTGATTACTCTCATGTGCTAGTTTAGACATTGCATTTATTACTTAGACACTTCATGCATTTACATATTCATGTTATCATGCAGTATTGTGGGGCTTATGCCGATACTCATTATTTATTTACTCATGATTTTGGGATTTCGGATTTCTATGAGATTTTTAGATTTTGGGGAAAACCGCAAGAATATATATAAAAACTTCTCTCTCTCCCCCTCTCATTTTAAAATACAAGTTGCAGTTTTCTCGTGATGTATGCGTCGTCCACCATGAGATTTCATGTTTTCTGTTGGATTTCGAGACCCGATTCGAGGAGTGGATGAACCGTCTCGGGTACATGGTGGGCCCGCTATGGTACCCCGGGGTAAGAAGCTCGAGTTGTAGACCTTTATTCTTCTCACCTTGTCCCACTCGGAAAATGTGCTTTACAATATAAAGTGATTGTCCAACGCGATGAGCCTGGCAGGGGAAGACTACCTACCGGTGATGTCTGGAGCGGCAGATTGTTAGTTATATGTATGCCCTAGAGGCCATTACTGTACATACGATGTATATTGTAATGGATGCTTGGACATATATAGGGAGGACTTTCTTGCTCGACATGATAGTATGCTATCTGGTTGTACTTTATCTTAACATGTACTCTGATTGTCTCTATATTACATGTTGATAAAGCCCTTAGGATATGTACTCGACTACTGGGACTATGATGAGATCATACTAGTGGGGCCACGGTAGTCGACGAGTACATCCTATAATTGTTCCTAGTCGAGGGTGTATCGAGACAGGGCATCGATGCACCAGAGTAGACTAGAGTATACGCATCTTGACCCATATGATGGGTGATGGATGATCCCATATCCATCGGTGTTTGACATCAAGGATAGTGTACGGGTGCTCAGTGGAGACTGGGTACACTGGACGGACTCGCCGAGAACTCCCAGATGGTATTATACCATACGTCAGATGGCAGTTCTCCGGTGACACTGGTACAGAGTAGTCTGTTGACCCGAGATCGTCATAGAGTCTTGTGTGGTTCCCACTGTGCTTTGATTTCCATCATACCACGTCCAAGAGGGCGTGCAAAAAGGTGGCTTTTGGGTACAGTCCCGAATCATATGGAGGCAATGAGCGATAGGAGGGGATTCGTCTCTCCCGGTATAGGGAGTTGATGTTGTGCTGTGTTCGATTGGCTATAACCGGAAATCCCTGGCCAGGGTTGCTGAGATTTACTGGTAAGTGTTATCAGTAGTTTCTCGAACTGTTATAGACCTCAAATCGACACGACTTATCAAGCTACTGGGGTCTGACGTTTACCACCCCTAGACGAGATATGCAACATATCAGACGACGAGACCGGACTGTACGGGAGTGTTACTGTTTGGATTCGCAGGAGAATGTACAGGCTTGCTTGTTGATCTTCTGAGCGCTCAATACCTGGGTAGCTGTTACGTTTAGCTGACCGCTTGCAGCTTCTGGGTGTTCGATATGATCATCACCTACTGCCGGCGTATTGACGATTCTTTAGAGTCCTACACAGAGGTTTCTTGACTCAGGAAAAACGGAGTAGGGGCACATATGTGATATGTGCGGGACCGAGGATAATGCGATATGTGATGCCGTATTCTATTCTCGCGATATTTGATATCAGCCGGGTCATCGGATCAAGTGTTGATTCGATGAATCGGTACGGATAAATATTAGCCGGTTATATGCGATATAGCCGGATTGTCGGATCAAGTGTTGATTCGATAATTTAATGTATAATAATATATATGATATATTAAATTGCATTAACTAATATTTGCTCACTAAAAGATTCTTTTTCTCACTCGGGTAATACATTGATATATATGCGATATATGTTAAATGTATTATTTTATTTTGTTACGATAAATATTATATATGTGATATATAATATTGTAACATGATATGATAACTAATGCAACTTGTTTAGTAGAGATTAAACATGGTTAGGGTTTGATTAGGGTTAAGGTTTTCTAGAAGTTTCTAGAAGCTTTCTTTCTTTGTCTTTGTTAAGATATTATGCTAGATATTTCCTTAACCTAACCAAACCTTTAACCTTAGTCAAATCTCTACAAGGGTTAGTTTGACCATGGTTACATTATTCATCATATCATTTCTTTTCCTATTCATCACAAAAGGATTCTAATATTATTCATCATCTTCTTCCTTCATTCTCTTCATGAAAAAGCTTTACTAGTTTTTCAAAAGTGATGAATAAATATGAGAAAAAGATAAATAAAGAGAGCAAAAATCCTACTTCATCATCCTCATCTTCCCTTGCCATTTAGATGAGGGTGTTCACATCATTTCATGAGTGTTAGCTTGTGTTAAAGAAACTTCAAGGTAGATCATCTTAGTATCGAAAATCGGAAGCAAAGGTTGCGTCTTTCTCTTTGTGGAATTTCTCGAGAGTCCGGATCCCGATGATCGCAGCGAAGGGACCACAACATGGAGCATATGAAGTGAAGGACCGGATCTACAAAGGTTGTAATCCCTCTCACTTAGTGTTAAAGTGTTTAGCATGCTAGTTTTCGCCTAATCTCTAGTTTAAAGTTCCGTATTCGGGTTGTTCGGCACGGCTAAATTTTTATTCGGGCATGGTTGATGCCTCGTAGACCCTTGTGCGCGTGCATAGCAACCCTACAGTGGTATCAGAGCCAAGCTAGAGCTTTAGGCGAAGTCTAGACGAAGTTTGAAGTCCAATCGAACCCGAAACCCCGAATCCAAATTGCTCTCTGTCCTTTTTTGAAAATTGTGGATTTTTCAATATTAAAAATGCTTAAAAAATTCAGCAGGGAATTCTAAGAATTACGATGCAAAAAGTTTTCAATGAACAGTGCAAAGCGCGGCGGAACCGCGGCAGAAGCATGCCTTATGCGGCGGTTCCGCGGCGCAATGATGACGTCACCAACCCAATTTTGCACAGTAACTTCTTTTATTCAGTGCTGAGTTCTCTGGGAATTTTTAATGTTTATTCTACAGTTGAGTTTTCTGGGGTTGTTTTGGGGATTCGATGTTTCGATCGGAGTATCAGATTTTGTCTATGTGTTTTGTCCGGATAACTTTTAGAAACTGTTAAAAAGTTCGAATGAATATCAATAACTCACTTTTTCCCCTGTTGGAAAATTTTTCAAAAGTTGGATTTTTCCTCGTGTTTAAGAATGTTCTAAGTCGTGCAAGTAACTCGGTGGACCCTCTAGAAGACAACAAACCTTAACTCGATTATGTGACCGTCTTGAACTGCCTTTTGAACCTTAGGGTTTGGGGCAGTACGGCTTGCCACATGTGAGGCGTTGGCTTGACCCTTCTACGGCTGGACCATTGGTACTGTGGCATGTGATGGATGTTTTTAAACTGATTTCAAGTGTTGAGATATATTGGGGAAATCTTGGGTGCTTGATGATTCGATCGGAAAGTTTAATTTTTTCTATTTATCTGGAATGTGATACAATAATTGGAATCCACAGGTAGTTATGAGATAACTGTTTTGAATATTATAGACATAGCAGTTTAGTCTCAGATGATCGGTTGCCACGGAATTTTGATGCGATCAAAAGTCCGTCACAATCACGTAGCGTACGCGGATACTCGCCGGGTAAACTTAATAGACAGCCTCACTCCATAGCCCCGACCAAGTGACTGTAGGAGAACCCCGTCGCCGAAAGCATCCGTTCGGGTGCTCCCGGTAGCGGTGTTCCGCCTTGGTGCACTTCGTCGACGGTATCGGGGGTGCGGCCGTCAACTAAAGTTTGCGACGAGCATTCGATCAGTTTTTCGGGAATCTTGTTGAATCGCCCGACTTGATATTGAAAAGTGTTTTCGATACTGAGACCAAAATGCGGGGTTTATAATTGTTAGGCATGTGATGTCTAAGGAATTCATTTGGTTAGGCATGCGATGTCTAAGGAAGTTGCGGATTCCAACTGTTGTAGTTTTACACTTTTTTTTCTGTGACCGTAAGCGTAGTATGTGGTGTATCGCCGGCTTCGTTTCTATACATCAACGACAATCGGGATACGCATACTTGTTTACGTTGATGATATGAGATATTATGTGTTGCTGTGATATGTTATATTGGATCGTCGCGTTTGAATAGCCGGGGGTTTTTATGTGAGATGAGAGTTTTTCTTTTTCATTCATGTAAAATTCATTTGTATGTAATATTCTTTTATTGGGGCACTTCCAGGTAGCGGAAGCTGTCACCGTTGTATATTATTTACTTTTCCGCATTAGGTAGACCCAAGGCGGGGAGCACAAGTAACCGGGTTCTAGGGTCCAGTGGGAGACCATCTCGAGGAGTCGGGACCGGGTCTCCTAACCCTAGAATTGGCAATGTTACTTGCCGCTCTCGTAGGGGTCTAGGGATGTGGGTTTGGCTATTCATCGCGACCGTGGAATCCGTGTTTTATATAGGCTCGTATTGAAAACACGGACGTCCTAGTATATCCAATATTTCATATATGTTTCTTCTGCTGCAATGTTCTGTGATGAGATCATATTATTGCCTGAGACGAATGTTTATATTATATATATATGAGATATATGTTATATTGCAGATTTCGTTTCAAATGTGATGCTTGTGAAGCATAATAAAATGGGACTTCATTAATGAGATTAATGAAATAAAAGAAACCTAAGATGTTGTAGAAACTTGTTTACAAAAACTGGTAGCTCTAGTTCTTGCTTTGCATAGCGGTGTTCCTTGTAGAACATCCAGCACCTTATTCGATAAGGAAAGGACCGAGATCCCTTCACCGGGAGTGACTCCTTTAGCAATAACTGGCAGATGCTACAAACTCGGTTTGTCTTTTGATTGCTTTTATAGTTCTTGCTTTGCACAGCGGTATATATGATATATCCTGCACCTTATTCGATGAGGAAAGGGCCGACGATCCCTTCACCGGGAGTGACCCCTTTAGCAAAACTAGAAAAAAGCCTCAAAAACACTCCATTTAAAATCACTCGATTCTACAACGATATAAAGTTCATTACGCAAAAGGTTTTCTTAAAAACCTGTCGTAGCCCTCCGTCATTTCAGATAAGTAATAGTTAGTATTCGTGCTGCGTTTGTTGACTCAGTCAAGGCGTAGTGTGCGGTAGCTGATTAGTGCTTATCTGCAAAGCATATGATGCGATTGGATTAGGATAGTCGTGCGGCCTTGTTGACTCAGTCAAGGGTCGTGCGGGTGGGTTTAATTCAATCGGGAAATGACGGGTTGAACTTTACTTGCGGTCTATGGTTTGTTGACTCAGTCAAGGTCATAGATTGCTTGGGGCAAAATATTATTGGGAATTTCAAGTGTTGAAATTTGCAATGAGATTGCATACCTTCTATAAGATAGTTGGATCCCGATACCCGCTGCGAGTAAGAGTTACTCCTGGGAGAGTTTTACACATTACAATTAGCCGATCAAGTAGGTGTCTAGAAAGGTGTTAACGGGGTTACGCCTCTGGGAAAACGAGGTTTACTTTAATTAGGTTCGTGCGAAAGCACGGGGGACCTCCCTCAAAGTACCGACACTGGCCTGGCTGAAAGATTGGCGAACTTGTAGCGTGTAATTAATCCCGGCTAGTCTTTCCTTTTAGGGTTTGAAGGAAGATTTGATTAAAACAGTGGGAGACATCCTGATTAGATATATTAGATAACCAATCTAATCTTGCAAGAGCATACGCTGAGTGTTTTCTTCTCTCTCTCTCCAGGTAGCGACCATATCACGCCTTAATCAAGATAATAATACGGATATATTGACTGAACCCGCTTGTTATACTGAGCTGGGGAACGTTGGTCCCGCTCCAACTTATAATTGTTATAAGACAGAGCAGGAAATTGGGGATTACCAGAATTCCCGTGCCGCCCAAACGAAGAAAGTGCATAATGATGCATCATCTTCGGGTGTGTTCATTACACAGAACTGTTTCTCAGTATCCTTTACGTCCTGGGTATGTGATACCGGATCAGGATCCCGTATATGTAATCTGTTACATGGGCTACAGATAGGTAGAGAACTGAGAACGGGTGATAAGTTTCATGAGACAGAAAACGGTGCAAGTGTTGCAGCCAAGTCTGTTGGTCACTGTCACCCTGTATTACCGGAATACATTGATTCTGAACAAATGTTATTAGATACCGAACCTGATATACAAAATCATATCAGTCTCTTTATTAGTAAAGAAAGGATATAATTTTGTATTGTTGGATAATGTTTTGAACATTTCCTATATCAAAAGTTGATCGGTTCAGGCACGTTATCTAAAAGCATTAATGTTCTAAATCAAACTACAGTTCTTAGTATACAGAACACACACAAGAGGAAGAGTTCAGAAATGAACAGATCCTTCTTGAGGTATTGTAGACTAGGTCACATCAATGCGACCCGACTAGCTAAGTTGCACATAGATGCATATTTAAATCTGTTTGAATTTACATCTTGTGAAACTTACCAGTCATGTCACAAAGATAAGATGACCATAGCTCCGTTTACTGGAAACAGAGAAAGAGTTAGTAAACTCTTGGGATGATACATGTTGATGTATGTAAGGTCCCCTGTCTACATATGCCAGGACTGGTTCTTTGTACTTCATTACATTCTCTGATGATCTCTCAAGATTCAGACATATGTTCCTGTTGAAACATAAGTCCGAACCTTTTGAGATATTCACAGAATATGATTTAGAAGTAGAGAACCAAAACACGGGTATAAGTATTATGTCCTTTGATGAGATCGAGGAGGAGAATACTTGAGCACGGAAATCCTGGATTATTCTAAAGGAGAATGAGATTCTCTCTCAGCATTACTCCTTCGGATACACCACAGTATGTCGGTGTATCGGGGTGGAGCAACAGCACCCTATGTGATATGGTGTGCTCTATGATGAGTACTACTAAGTTTCCTATTTCCTTTCGGGAGTTATGCACTTGAGAAGCTGCATACCTATTGAATAGGATTCAAATCAAATCAGATGCCTACCACTTCATATGTGATATGGAAAGGGAAGAGCCCATATCTTAAGCTTGTTAAGATTTAGGGTTGTTCGGACTATGTCTAAAAGCAAAATCCGGACAAGCTCGAGGCAAGGTCTGTTATGTAAACTGGAAATGTTCCAGCTATACAAACGACAGCTGATGATTTGGTAGAACCAAAGGATTCAATAGTTTCCAACGAACCTTAGCCTCTCCGCCGATCTAGTTGGGTTCCTCACCCACCCGAGAGATACTTCGGTTTCTCTATGACAGTGGGAGTGAGGATTGCATCATGAGATGATGACCCAACTAGTTTCGAGCTGGCCATCAGGAGTGGGACTCTGTAAGAATGGCTGGATGCTTATCGATCTGAGATGGAATCCTTATACACCAACAAAGTATGGACTTTGGTTGCTTTATCTGAAGGGTTAAATCCCCATTAGGAGCAAGTATATCTTGAGAAGATTACTTGGTGTACATGGAAAAGTTGAGACTTTCAAAGCTATGCTTAAGTCCATCCAGATCCGACTTGCCACGGCTACATACCATGACTACGATATCTGGTGGTTGGGTGTCATGACTGCTTTTCTAAAGATGTTTTAGAAAAGAGCGTCTATAAGTACACAGCCAGAGGGCTTCGTAGACAGTGGGAGCAACGGAAACGTGTGCAAGATGTTTTATATGATAAAACAGGCATCGCGGAGTTGGAACATCTGTTTTGATGTGGTAGTCAAAGAGTTTGACTTCATCAAAATGGTAGATGAACCTTGTATATACAAAAAGGTAGTAGGGAGTATGGTGGTGATCCTCGTAGAGTACGTGGATGACATACTCTTGATAGGGAAGGAGTTTCCTATGCTACGATGGTCAATCTCCGCTTATCACAAGGATTCTCCATATAGGATCAAAGTGATACCTCCTAAATCCGGGGTTTTGGATCTATGAGATAGATCTAATTGGATGTTAGGATTCTCACTAGTTGTAGTGAAATGGTATCAATCGATCCTGGGGAGAATCACTGAAAAGGTTCCAGGCTGATAAGGACGACTGAATGTCAGTCACAAGCTTGTCTATACCCTCAGTGGAGGGACGGTATGTTGGAAGAGTTCCAAGCTAGATACCGTGACATACTAGACGACTAAAGGCAAGATACATCGTTACCAAGGATGCTACCAAAAGAGGCAGTCTGGATATTTATAAGTTCATAAGATGAACTTCGTTCCTACCATTGTGTGACAATGGAGTTATGGCTTATGCCAAGGAACTACCGTCCCATCAGAAATCCAGATATAATTCTTAAGCAGTATCACCTGATCATGGAGATGGTTGATCTCCAGGGAGATCGAGGTTAGGAGAGCAGACACAGAGGACGACAGCGCGGATCCACTCACAAAGGCCTTTTTCCCAGTAGAGACTTTTACGGGATGGTTGAGTATGAGATACTTCAACCGCAGCTAATTGTTGGGTATGCGATACCATAACAGATGGCCCTAGTGCAAGTGGGAGATTGTTAGTTATATGTATGCCCTAGAGGCCATTACTGTACATACGATGTATATTGTAATGGATGCTTGGACATATATAGGGAGGACTTTCTTGCTCGACATGATAGTATGCTATCTGGTTGTACTTTATCTTAACATGTATTCTGATTGTCTCTATATTACATGTTGATAAAGCCCTTAGGATATGTACTCGACTACTGGGACTATAATGAGATCATACTAGTGGGGCCACGGTAGTCGACGAGTACATCCTATAATTGTTCCTAGTCGAGGGTGTATCGAGACAGGGCATCGATGCACCAGAGTAGACTAGCGTATACGCATCTTGACCCATATGATGGGTGATGGATGATCCCATATCCATCGGTGTTTGACATCAAGGATGGTGTACGGGTGCTCAGTGGAGACTGGGTACACTGTACGGACTCGCCGAGAACTCCCAGATGGTATTATACCATACGTCAGATGGCAGTTCTCCGGTGACACTGGTATAGAGTAGTCTGTTGACCCGAGATCGTCATAGAGTCTTGTGTGGTTCCCACTGTGCTTTGATTTCCATCATACCACGTCCAAGAGGGCGTGCAAAAAGGTGGCTTTTGGGTACAGTCCCGAATCATATGGAGGCAATGAGCGATAGGAGGGGATTCGTCTCTCCCGGTATAGGGAGTTGATGTTGTGCTGTGTTCGATTGGCTATAACCGGAAATCCCTGGCCAGGGTTGCTGAGATTTACTGGTAAGTGTTATCAGTAGTTTCTCGAACTGTTATAGACCTCAAATCGACACGACTTATCAAGCTACTGGGGTCTGACGTTTACCACCCCTAGACGAGATATGCAACATATCAGACGACGAGACCGGACTGTACGGGAGTGTTACTGTTTGGATTCGCAGGAGAATGTACAGGCTTGCTTGTTGATCTTCTGAGCGCTCAATACCTGGGTAGCTGTTACGTTTAGCTGACCGCTTGCAGCTTGTGGGTGTTTGATATGATCATCACCTACTGCCGGCGTATTGACGATTCTTTAGAGTCCTACACAGAGGTTTCTTGACTCAAGCAAAATGGAGTAGGGGCACATATGTGATATGTGCGGGACCGAGAATAATGCGATATGTGATACCGTATTCTATTCTCGCGATATTTGATATCAGCCGGGTCATCGGATCAAGTGTTGATTCGATGAATCGGTACGGATAAATATTAGCCGGTTATATGCGATATAGCCGGATTGTCGGATCAAGTGTTGATTCGATAATTTAATGTATAATAATATATATGATATATTAAATTGTATTAACTAATATTTGCTCACTAAAAGATTCTTTTTCTCACTCGGGTAATACATTGATATATATGCGATATATGTTAAATATATTATTTTATTTTGTTACGATAAATATTATATATGTGATATATAATATTGTAACATGATATGATAACTAATGCAACTTGTTTAGTAGAGATTAAACATGGTTAGGGTTTGATTAGGGTTAAGGTTTTCTAGAAGTTTCTAGAAGCTTTCTTTCTTTGTCTTTGTTAAGATATTATGCTAGATATTTCCTTAACCTAACCAAACCTTTAACCTTAGTCAAATCTCTACAAGGGTTAGTTTGACCATGGTTACATTATTCATCATATCATTTCTTTTCCTATTCATCACAAAAGGATTCTAATATTATTCATCATCTTCTTCCTTCATTCTCTTCATGAAAAAGCTTTACTAGTTTTTCAAAAGTGATGAATAAATATGAGAAAAAGATAAATAAAGAGAGCAAAAATCCTACTTCATCATCCTCATCTTCCCTTGCCATTTAGATGAGGGTGTTCACATCATTTCATGAGTGTTAGCTTGTGTTAAAGAAACTTCAAGGTAGATCATCTTAGTATCGAAGATCGGAAGCAAAGATTGCGTCTTTCTCTTCGTGGAACCTCTCGAGAGTCCGGATCCCGATGATCGCAGCGAAGGGACCACAACATGGAGCATATGAAGTGAAGGACCGGATCTACAAAGGTTGTAATCCCTCTCACTTAGTGTTAAAGTGTTTAGCATGCTAGTTTTCGCCTAATCTCTAGTTTAAAGTTCCGTATTCGGGTTGTTCGGCACGGCTAAATTTTTATTCGGGCATGGTTGATGCCTCGTAGACCCTTGTGCGCGTGCCTAGCAACCCTACACAGATATCCGGAGGATACCGACCGTTGTCGTGAGATTTGATGATATGGGCCGATCCGGACTGATGGAGCCCGAGATATTGAGACTATGAGATATTGAGACTATGAGGTATTGAGACTTGAGATTTACATGTTTTGTGTCGATGCTTGATACGGATTTCCATGGATTTCATTGATGATGTTTCAGATTACTATACAAATTTTACTATGATAAAAGTTAAAGATTTCTTATACAGATATATCCAGATTTCATGGTTGATTGTTTTACATTCATGGTGCATGCATACTCATACACATGACATGTTACTACTTGAGGCACTGACACGAGCACTGAGCATTGCACTTACGCATAGTTTATTATCCTGCCACTACTAGATAACTAGTGATATATTAAGTATATTATTATGACCTAGGAGATCGTCGTGCATGTGATTTCTACTCGCAGATGTCTTCTACTCACGAGTTGGCAACTCACCCCCGTTGTGCCAAAATTTTCTTACAGGTTTCGATGTATAGGTTTCCTTGGCAGCTTGCTGGCACATCATTTCATTCAGGGTGATTTGCTTGGTAGATTGGTTCACTTGTATCAGGACCGCCGTTGTACTTTTATTATTTCATTTGTATCTAGTAAGCTCCATCAACCAGACTTGTATTACTTGATAGATTTAGAAGACCGGTTGTTTTTATTTCGACCTTAGAGTCACGCTTGTATTATTATAGTTTTTGGTGGATTTGGTTTTCTTTTGAGTTTTGAGTCTCGCCCTTCGGCGTTGTATATTATAGTACATTGTGTGGTTGTTTCCGCCATTTGGCGTAGAGCTAGCTCCCGCTTGGGGATGCCTTTTTATTGCTTGTATATATTATTCTTGTTTGTATCCGTTTGGGGCCAGTTTTTACAAAGGAGACTCTGCCGAAATTTTTTAGAAAATTTGATGTTGCTTTTAAACTTGTTTTCCTACATGTTTTCCTTTACTTATTCTTTTAAATGGTTTAGATTTCTGGGTTTCGGCTTGCTTAGATTACGATACGCCTCTAGACGTTTCGTAATTTATGTGCCGGTCACGTTCCGTACTTTCGGGTCGTGACAGATTGTATGACATCTAAACATGCCGACATAATCCGAGTAAGCCAGAAAACCAAGATCAAAACCCTATTTGCGGAATTAAGAAAATTTCAGTTTTAAAGTAAAAAGAATGAGATAGCATGTCGAATGATTTTTAAGAAATGAAATCTAAAAGACTGGTTTTTAGCATTTTAAAATTTCGATAGCACCTCCTTTTTAATTGTTAATAAAAGCAGTTATAAAATGTTTAAATAAGTTGCAACCCTAGTTGGGAGCAAAATAACGCCAAACGGCGGAAATCAATACGCAACAACAATACGACGCTCAAAGTGAAGAATTTCATGCATAAGTAAAGAAAGCATAATTTAACACAACTAGACGATCTCACTCAATCGAATCAAAACATATACAAGCATATTTTGTTCTAAGTCAAATATACAGGATCTGATGGAGTGATACTAGATCCAAAATACATATATCAAAAATAGATGGTCACGGTATATGTAACTCACCTAGCAAAATAAGCGATATAAGCTGACAAGTGGATCCGCACTGCTGCTATACGTCCACGCGTCTCCTGCAAGGAACTAAGGCACAACAGGAGTGAGTTGCCAGCTCAGTGAGCAAAACTAATATCTAACAGTTGATATTGTAAGCATGACGAAATAAAGGTAAAAGCAAACAAGATAAGCATGATGTATAGTATCACATTGATGCATGAATATGTACTAAATGAATGTATAACACAATACTGAAATCTCATCAAATATCTCTGAATATTGGTCATTTCCAATTTAAGATTCATTTTTCCGTGTCCAACATCGACACAAATCTTTTGTTTTAGCAGACATCGTTCCCCGAACGATCCCGTCAATCTGTAACATCGGTCGGTATCCTCCAGATATCCGCCGTGTTTTACAACTATCTCCGGTATCGAGTATCCTCGCTAGGCTCTCCGCCTCAAATGCGGCTTTCCTGCCCCTCGGTCTCGACCGGGTCTACCATGAATCCTACTAAATACTCCCCCACTCAGTCCGGATGACGTAAAAATCCGTAACCGTATAGCTCACCTACTCGGTTCGGAATAAAACCAATTCATAAAAACAACATCTCATGGTGGACACATCACATCAATCATGAAGAACCACTGAATATAACTTAATAGTGTATAAAACTCAAAACCAGAAATCCTCATAATCCAATACATCTTGTGCTACAATTAATAATAATTGAAAGAGAAATATGATAAGTGTCAATAATAACAGCAATGCAAAACAACTACTATTAATGATGCTTATGGTATGAAGTGAAACATATGTGACATAGCAGGTTCTAAGTGGGTACGTGACATGTCAATACCAATGAGATGTAATGCAACATGTAGGTATGTGCGCGTGCAACATGACTCATCGATAATTTAGTACAGTTTCCTAGCAAGTGTTAGACAAATAGAAATTTATAGAAATGAATGCATACGATGAAGTTTTTAGTTTTAAACATATACACAATGCAAAGGAAAATAATTAGCCAAACTTCTAATTACGGGCCTATTACGCCATCCATACAAAATCCCCTGGTAGATATTTAGTCTACTCACCGGAACACGTCGAATCTACTCGGATATCATCAACCCCTTTCCTTTTCTTGCGGCCTCCGAAGTCCCCGTGGTCGAACCTAACATCAAAATTAACTCTCGTATAAGAAATGACTAAACTCCAATACGGCGAAAACGTGAAAACTACAAGACTTACATACTAAACGTGCTACGTGCGAATATTGTGAACTATCTAAAACCTATACTAACCTGAGCTAACCCTTCGCTGTTCGTAACTGGGAAAACAGAATTGTGACATGAAATATCCGTATCGTATTTAAAACTATAACCAAAACAAGAAATTTGCTTCCAGATTTTATATACAGAATATATGACATAATCAAACTATACCAAATACCCTAAAATACATACAGAGAGCTACCATAAAATTTTCAACATCCAATTCCACCAAAAAAGCCGGCGGCGCCGGGAATTACTTGAATATCGCCGGTCGAGTTGCAAGGGAATGGGTTCGTGTATCTAGTGTATACTCTAAGTTCAATCTACAAGGCTACAGTACTGTTTGATTTTGTTACAGATTAGCTAGACTATAGCAGATTCAAAACAGAGCAATAATCTATCCAAATACGATATTTACCGATATCATACTTCTATACTAAAACAGTATTGAATTTAAAATCTACAGGTTTGGAAATTATACCAATTTGAATGATTAACTGAATGGCTTCTTCAAAGATGCACAAGAACATATAATCCTAGCTTGAAGGTTGAGGTAAGGATCCCCAGTACTTAGCTTCTTCTTTTTCTTCTTTAATTCTCAAGGGAAATAAAGGGTACTAAGTATTGTTTTAAACTTAATATATCAGCTGAAGAAATTTTGAAAAGATAAAGATAAGAAATTATGATATTAAGAGGAGCCGTCACCATGAAGAAGTGTTGTGCATTCATGCACGTAGGAGGTGTGGGCATTTGGTTTAACCTAAGGTGTGTTATGCTTGAGGTTCAATATAACCTAATCCTATAATCAACACATTAACATATAAACCATCACACTATATCATATAACACAATGAAGCTTGTTGGGGTCGAAAATTGCATCCCGGTTGACCAAGTCAAAGTCAAGGTCAACCCTAAGCCAAGTGGGCCCAAGCCCAGATCAGGTGGGCCCATGCCCAGGTCGGGTCCAAACATGAAGCGGCCGGCCCTCCTCCATGCCAAAATAAAAATCACGTAATAAATAATTTTGATGTAATTTTTTATGCATGAATGTAAGAAAAATAGGCATCAAGCCAAATTTTTGTAAAGCCCATGGCTTATGTGCAAAAGAAATGAGCACATGAGGCATGGGATGGGCAAAATGCCATGTTTGTAAAGCCTAAGGGGCTATATGTAAAGTGTATAGCCTATAAAGGAAAAGATAATGAAGATATCTAAGGAACTTTTTTCTCTCTCCCAAAAAGAATCAAGATCTGTGATCTTCTCCTTCCTCAAGGTTCTAAAACCTTCCTCTTTTTTTCGAATTAAATCAAGAGTTTTACTCTTCTTTTTCCAAAACTAAATAGGCTTTCACCACAAAACCCACAAAGGGGAGCTCAGATCTTTCATTAGATCTCAAAAGGGGAGATTTTTGAATCTCACTCCCTTTCTCCAAGATCCGGCCAACCGACAGGAAGAAGAAGGAGACCCATCTCCAGAAATCCCATCTTCGGAAGATCCAGAGCCAAAGGGAGAAACAAAGCAGCCCCCTTTGATCATTTCTAATTTTTTAGGAGTCTAACTCCATACAAGATCCATTGGAGTTTAACTCCCTAAATTAATCTCTATCAGGTATTTAACTCCATAAGTCAAATCGGGAGCACAGCTCCCAGTGCAGGGACTAAGTCCCTTTTGCTGCTGACGCCTAGCACCCGCGTGCCAGGCATGTGGTGCGCTGGCGCCATGGCGCACAGCACCCGTGTGCCATGCACGTGTTGCGCTGGCGCCCTGGCGCACAGCGCTCGTGTGCCAGGCACGTGGTGCGCTGGCGCCCTGGCGCACAGCGCCCGCGTTTCAGGCACGTGGTGCGCTGGGGCACAGCGCCCGCGTGCCAGGCACGTGGTGCGCTGGAGCACAGCGCCCGCGTGCCATGCACGTGGTGCGCTGGCGCTCTGGCGCACAGCGCCCGCATGCCTGGTACGTGGGGCGCTGGCGCCTTCTCCCACACATCCTTTGGATGCCCTTTCCCTTATATACACACACACACACACACACACACACACATACACATACATACTCTACAACACTGTACCCTGTTAGAAAAAATTTCTAACGGGGCGCTGCCCCGCACCCCGCAAGGGGGCTACTAGTCCCCTTGACCCCCAGCCCGCTATCCAGGTAGTGGGACCCCCGTTAAAATTCTGCGGGCCCCCGATATATCCAAAACCCCTTTCAAAACACAACACACGTACACTGCAAGTTGAGTTCGCATGACCTATTTTGACCCGTCAATCGGAGATTCTCTCGCTCCAAAGGCGAGAGGTAATTAACGGCAGCTTAGTCCGCGGCTGCCGGAGATTCAGATCCCCACAATCAATAAACCCCCGCTTACCCTAGACAGGGAGAATCTGTAATACGCCTGACAAGCGCGCGCGTATTCCCATCTCAATGGGGTGACGAAAAACACCCTACAAACTCTGGCACGCCCGGTGGGACTTATCTCTCCTCCTATATTTCGAGTTAAACGTTCATGCGAACTCAATCAATATACGTATCTATATTTATACTAAAATAATGCTCTTTCATACAGGTTTTCAAGCAATCACTTTTCAACAATTTCTCCAAAGATAACCTCGACTCTCAGCACAGCTCCCATCTCCTACACGATGAAGATGGACGCCAGGACGGTCCTCCTGGCCAGTCTCGGGCGACAGTGGGAGGAGCCGCCGCTATCATTTGGCTCTATTCTGTTCGTACAAGCTAACGTCGTCCCTACTCTTCAAGCCCCAGTGATGGACAAACCAGCCTCAAAGGAGGAAAGGCTGAATGTCATGGTCTCGAAGGCACCTCAGCCCAAGCGCAAGTCCGTTTCCGAACGACTCTCCATGGCCCCAGCTGGGGGCAAGGCCATCAACACCAACAAAGCAACAAAGCATCTCGGGCAAGCTCCAGCGGCGCCCCTGACAACTGCTCGGTTAGGTATTTACTCTAAGCTCCCCATCACTCGGTCTATGGCGGCTTCCCGAAGAGCAGAAGCCTGCAGGCGCTCAAGGCAGAGAAGATGAGGCAGAAGCGGCTCAGATACATAGCCAACAAAAGGGCTAGGGCTCCGGCCATGTTAAAATTTATGAATTTCCAAAGCCCGGACCGCTCCGCGAAACCAACCGCCAGTGATGAAAGGATGGCTGAATGTGTTATCCACACAGTCTATATGGTAAGCGAGTGTCCTAGCGACAACCTTCGCAGCAAAGATGGGGCCACCACATCTCAAATCCAATCGGGTGTGAATGTGGCTGTCACTTCCCAAGACCAGCATCCTCCTGAAGGTAATGAAAATGCTCCAAGTGAAGCTGATAAGCAGAGGGATCCCTCAGTTCATGAGGAGTCGGGCTTGGAAAGAGAAGATGAGCCAACTTTGTGTTAGTTATATGTATGCCCTAGAGGCCATTACTATACATAGGATGTATATTGTAGTGGATGCTTGGACATATATAGGGAGGACTTTTTTGCTCGACATGATAGTATGCTATCTGGTTGCTCTTTACCTTAACGTGTACACTGATTGTCTCTCTGTTACATGTTGGTAAAGCCCTTAGGATGTGTACTTGACTACCTGGACTATGATGCGGATCATACTAGTGAGGACACGGTAGTCCATAAGTACATCCTTCAAGGTCCCTAGTCATGGGTGTATCGAGACGGGGCATCGATATACCAGAGTAGACTAGCGTATACCTTCTCGACCCATACAGATGGACGATGGATGATCCCATATCCATTGGTGTTTGACATCAGAGATGATATACGGGTGCTCAGTGGAGACTGGATACACTGGACGGACTCGCCGAGAACTCCCAGATGGTATTATACCTTACATCAAATGGCAGTTCTCCGGTGACACTGGTACAGGTTAGTCTGTAGACCCGAGATCGTCATAGAGTCTTGTGTGATTCCCACTGTGCTTTGATTTCCACCTTACCACGTCCAAGAGGGCGTGCAAAACGGTGGTTTTTGGGTACAGTCCCGAATCACATGGAGGCAATGAGCGATAGGAGGGGATTCGTCTCTCCCGGTATAGGGAGTTGATGTTGTGCTGTGTTCGATTGGCTCTAACCGGAAATCCCTGGTCAGGGTTGCTGAGATTTACTGGTAAGTGTTACCAGTAGTTTCTCGAACTGTTATATACCTCATATCGACACGACTTATCGAGCTACTGGGGTCTGACGTTTACCACCCCTAGGCGAGATATGCGACATATCAGACGACGAGACCGGACTGTACGGTAAGTGTCACTGGTTGGATTCACAGGAGTGTGAGCGGGCTTGCTCGTTGATCTTCTGATCGCTCAATACCCGGGTGGCCGTTACGTTTAACAGACCGCTTGCGGCTTGTGGGTGTTTGATATGATCATCACCTACTGCCGGCGTATTGACGAGTCTTTAGAGTCCTACACAGAGGTTTTCTGGCTCAAGCGAAACGAAATAGGAGCGCATATGAGATATGTGCGGGACCGAGGATAATACTAGTATGTGATACTGTATTCTATTCTCGCGATTTGTATCATTGGACGATTATATGAGATATAGCCGGGTTACCGAATCAAATGTTGATTCGATATATTGATACACTTGATATTAGTCGGTTATATGCAGTATGACCGGATCATTAAATCAAGTGTTGATTTAATGATTTAATGTATAATTATATATTTGATATATTACTTTACATTAACTAGTATTGGTTCACTTAAGATGATTTTCTCACTTGATTGTGCACATTGTATATATGATATATGTTTGTGCACTAGTTTGTATCATCTTTGATGATACATGCAAACTTGGGTATGTGTATGATTTACACCATGTTTAGTTAATGGTTAGGGTTTTATTTTCTTTATTCATTTTGTAAAAACAAAATGGTGCTTTTCTTTATTTTTGGCTTAAAGCTTCATGAAGCTTCATAGCATCTTTGAAAAGTCTAAACCATTTTGTTTTATCCTTAAACCTAACCATTACCTAAACTATGGTTTGCTCTCTACATGAGTTTACTAACCCATGGTTGCATTATGATAAGTCTTCACTTGAATTTTCTTTTTACAATAATTCATTTTCTTTCTTCTTCTTCTTCTTCTTCATGAAGAAGAAAACCTTGCTAGAAAAATTCCAAGTGATGAATCCAAGTGAGAAATCCAAATCCAAAGTGAACCCACTTCCTATTTCTTCATCCTCTACCACTTGCCATGTAGTAGAGTGTGTTATCCTCACAAGTTTCATGACCTAGTGAAGATGGAGCTTGAGTTTGAGTCGCCTCGACGTAGATCATCTTCGGCATCGAAGTCAACGACCTAGCCCGCCCATTTCTCCGATGAAACCGACGCTAGAGTTTGGGATTCCGATGATCGCAGCGGAGGGACGTCAACACGGAGCTAGAGAAGTGGAGGACCGGATCTACAAAGGTTATAGTCTCTTTCACTTAGTAGAAAAGTGGTTTGCTTGCTTAGTTTCGCCTTACCTCTAGTTAACGATCTAGCATAGGGTTCTTAGGCACATGGAAAAATTTGATTTTGGCATGGTTGATCAGTTGTAGAACCTCATGGGTGTGCCTAGGATCCCTACAGTGGTATCAGAGCTTAGCTAGAGCTTTAGGCGATGTGTAGACGATGTTAGAAGTCCGATCGAGCCCGAAACCCTAATCCAAAACCCTTCTCTGTACATTTTTTGAAATCGTTGATTTTTGTGAATTAAAAATATGCAGAAAAATCAGCAGGGTTTTATAAGTGTTACTGTGCAAACGTGCGCATAAGTCGATCAAGGCGCCGCGGAACCGCGGCACAAGCATGGCTCATGCGGCGGTTCCGCGGCCGTACCATCACTTCTTTCATCACATTTTGCATAGTAATATCACTAAGTTATTCCTGAGTTTTCTGGGAATTTTTAATTTGCACTCAACAGTTGAGTTTTCTGGGTTGTATTGGGATTTCGTTAATTCGATCGGAAATTTTAACTTTGTCTGTGTTTTTTCCGGATATTTTAGAACATGTTAAAAGGTTCGACCGGATATGAATGACCCACGTTTTCCCCTAACGGGAAATTTCCAAGTGTTGGATCTTTCCGTAGTTTAAGAACATTCTAAGTAGTGCAAGTAATGCGATGGACCCTCTAGAAGACAACAAACCTTAACTCGATTATGTGACCGTCTTGAACTGCCCTTTGAACCTTAGGGTTTGGGGCAGTACGGCGTGCCACATGTGAGGCGTTGGCTTGACCCTTCTACGGCTGGACCATTGGTACTGTGGCATGAAGTGGATGTTTTTAAACTTATTTCATGTGTTGAGTTGTTTCGGGAAAACTTGGGTGTTTGATTGTTCGATCGGAAAGTTTAACATTGTCTATTTATCTAGAATGTGATACAATATTTGGAATCCTCAAGTAGTTATGAGATAACTGAATGAATGTTGTAAATCTAGCAGTTTACTCTCAAATGATCGGTTGCCACGGAATTTTGATGTGATCAAAAGTCCGTCGCAATCACGTAGCGTACGCGGATACTCGCCGGGTAAACTTAATAGATAGCCATGCCCTATAGCCCCGACCAAGTGACTGTAGGAGAACCCCGTCGCCAAAAAGCATCCGTTCGGGTGCTCGCGGCAGCGGTGTTCCGCCTTAGTGCACTTCGTCGACGGCATCCGGGTGCGGCCGTCTACTAAAGTTTGCGACGAGCATTCGATCAGGATGTCGGGAATCTTGTTGAATTGCCCGACTTGATATTGAAAAGTGTTTTCGATAGTGAGACTAAAATGCAGGGTTTATAATTGTTAGGCATGCGATGTCTAAGGAATTCATTTGGTTAGGCATGCGATGTCTAAAGAGGTTGCGGATTCCAACTGTTGTAGTTTTACACTTTCTTTTCTGAGACCGTAAGTGTAATATATGATATCGCCGGTTTCGTTGCTATATGTCAACGACAATTGGGATGGGCATATTTACTTACGTTGATGACATGTGATGTTATGTGTTGCTGGATATGTTATATTGGATCGTCGTGTTTGAATGGCCGGGGTTTTTTTTATGTGAGATGAGTGTTTTTCATTTTCATTCATGTAAAAAAACTTGTATGTAATATTCTTTTATTGGGGCACTTCCAGGTTGCGGAAGATGTCACCGTTGATGTATATTATTTTTTTTTCCGCACTAGGATAGACCCAAGGAGGGGAGCACAAGTAACCGGGTTCTAGGGTCCAGTGGGAGACCAACTCGAGGAGTCGAGTCCGGCTCTCCTAACTCTAGAATTGGTAGGGTTGCTTGCCGCTCTCATAGGGGTCTAGGGGTGTGGGTTTGGATATTCATCGCGACCTTGGAATCCGTGTTTTATAGAGGCTCAAAATAAAACATGGACGTCCTAGTATATCCAATAATTCATATGTTTCTTCTGCTGCGATATCTGTGATGTGATCATTTGATGTGCTGTGATAAATGTTGTATATAGTATATATGATATATTATATAGACGTTACTTATGTTTTACACCCGCGCTAGCCCTGCCCCGCTCTGCCGTTAGTTACCTAACCTAACGGTGCACGAGGGGACATCGAGGCGAATGCGGATGGCATAAGTGTCCGTCGTATTTATCTGTGATGTTTTGGTGCTTAAATGATGGGACTTCATTAATATGATTAATGAAAATAAAAGAAACCTAAAAGATGTTGTGGAATCGAATTTTCAAAAACAGGTAGCTACAGTTCTTGCTTTGCATCGCGGTGTTCCTTGTAGAACATCCTGCACCTTATTCGATGAGGAAAGGGCCGAGATCCCTTCACCGGGAGTGACCCCTTTAGCAATAACTGGCAGATGCTACAACTCTCGATTTGTCTTTTGATTGCTTTTGGAGTTTTTTCTTTGCACAGTGATATATATGATATATCCCGCACCTCATTCGACGAGGAAAGGGCCGACGATCCCTTCACTGGGAGTGACCCCTTTAGCAAAACTAGAAAAGCCTCAAAAACACTCCATTTTTAAAATCATTTGATTCTACAACGATATCAAGTTCATTACGCAATAGGTTTTCAGAAAAACCTGTCGTATCCCTCCGTCATTTCAGATAAGTCCTACTTAGTATTCGTGCTACGTTTGTTGACCTCCGTCAAGGCGCAGTGTGCGATAGCTAACTAGTATTTATCTGCTTATGCATATGATGCAGATTGGATTAGGGTAGTCGTGCAACCTTGTTGACCTCCGTCAAGGGTCGTGCGGATGGATTTGATTCAATCATGAAATGACGGGTTGAACTTGACTAGTAGCCTATGGTTTGTTGACCTCCGTCAAGGTCATAGGGTGCTAGGGGCAAAATTATCGGGAATTTCAAGTGTTGAAATTTGCAATGAGATTGCATACCTTCTATGAGATAGTTGGATCCCGATACCCGCTGCGAGTAATTGTTACTCCTGGGAGAGTTTTACACATTACAATTAGCCAATCAAGTAGGTGTCTAGAAAGGTGTTAACGAGGTTATGCCTCTGGAAAAACGAGGTTTACATTAATTAGGTTCGTGCGAAAGCACGGGGGACCACCCTCAAAGTACCGACACTGGCCTGGCTGAAAGATTGGCGAACTTGTAGTGTGTAATTAATCCCGGCTAGTCTTTCCTTTTAGGGTTTGAAGGAAGATTTGATTAAAACAGTGGGGGTCATCCTGATTAGATAAAATAATAACCAATCTGATCTTGCAAGAGCATACGCTGAGTGTTTTCTTCTCTCTCTCTCCAGGTAGCGACCATATCACGCCTTAATCAAGATAATAATACGGATATATTGACCGAACCCGCTTGTTATACTGAGCTGGGGAACGTTGGTCCCGCACCAACTTATAATTGTTATAAGACAGAGCAGGATATTGGGGAATACCAGAATTCCCGTGCCGCCCAAACGAAGAAAGTGCATACTGATGCATCATCTTCGGGTGTGTTCATTACAGAGAACTGTTTCTCAGTATCCTTTACGTCCTGGGTATGAGATACCGGATCAGGATCCCACATATGTAATCTGCTACATGGGCTACAGATAGGTAAAGAACTGAGGACGGGTGATAAGTTTCATGAGACAGAAAACGGTGCAAGTATTGCAACCAAGTCTATTGGTCACTGTCACCCTGTATTAACAGAATACATTGATTCTTATCGAATGTTATTAGATACCGAACCTGATATACAACATTATATCAGTCTCTTTATTAGTAAAGAAATGATATAATTTTGTATTGTTGGATAATGTTTTGAACATTTTCTATATCAAGAGTTGATCGGTTCAGGCACGTTATCTAAAAGCATTAACGTTCTAAATCAAACTACAGTTCTTAGTATACAGAACACACACAAGAGGAAGAGTTCAGAAATGAACGAATTTTTCTTGAGGCATTGTAGACTAGTCATATCAATGCGACCCGACTAGCTAAGTTACATTTAGATGCATATTTAAATCGGTTTAAATTTACATCTTATGAAACTTGCCAGTCATGTCACAAAGATAAGATGACCACAGCTCCGTTTATTGGAAACAGAGAAAGAGTTATTAAACTCTTGGGATTAATACATACTGATGTATGAAAGTCCCCTGTCTACACATGCCAAGACCGGTTCTTTGTACTTCATTACATTCACTGATGATCTCTCAAGATTCAGATATATGTTCCTGTTGAAACACAAGTCCGAAACTTTTGAGATAATCACAGAATATAAGCTAGAAGTAGAGAACCAAAATACGGACTAAGTATTATGTCCTTTGATGTGATCAGGGAGGAGAATACTTGAGCACGGAAATCCTGGACTATTCTAAAGGAGAATGAGATTCTCTCTCAGCATTACTCCTCCGAATACACCATAGCACGATGGTATATCGGGGCGGAGCAATAGCACCCTATATGATATGGTGTGCTCTATGATGAGTATTACTGAGTTTCCTATTTCCTTTTGGGAGTTATGCACTTGAGAAGCTGCATACCTATTGAATAGGGTTCAAATCAAATCAGTTGCCTACTACTTCATATGTGATATGGAAAGGGAAGAGCCCGTATCTTAAGTTTGTTAAGATTTGGGGTTGTCCAGGCTATGTCTAAAAGCAAAATCCGGACAAGCTCGAGGCAAGGTCTGTTATGTAGAACTGGAAAGGTTCCAGCTATACATAATGCAGCTGATGATTTGGTAAAACCAAAGGATTCAATAGTAACCAATGAACCTCAGCCTCTCCGACGATCTAGTATGGTTCCTCACCCACCTGAGAGATACTTCGGTTTCTCTATGACAGTGGGAGCGAGGATTGCATCATAAGATGATGACCCAACTAGTTTCGAGCTGGCCATCAGGAGTGGGACTCTGTAAGAATGGCTGGATGCTTAGCGATCTGAGATGGAATCCTTATACACCAACAAAGTATGGACTTTGGTTGCTTTATCTGAAGGGTTAAATCCCCATCAGGAGCAAGTATATCTTGAGAAGATTACTTGGTGTACATGGAAAAGTTGAGACTTTCAAAGCTATGCTTAAGTCCATCCAGATCCTACTTGCCACGGCTACATACTATGACTACGATATCTGGCGGTTGGGTGTCATGACTGCTTTTCTAAATGATAATTTAGAAGAGAGAGACTATAAGTACACAGTCAGAGGGCTTCGTAGACAGTGGGAGAAGCGGAAACGTGTGCAAGATGCTTCATATGATAAAGCAGGCATCGCGGAGTTGGAACGTCAGTTTTGATGTGGTAGTCAAAGAGTTTGACTTCATCAAAATGGTAGATGAACCTTGTATATACAAAAAGGTAGTAGGGAGTATGGTGAAGATCCTCGTAGAGTACGTGGATGACATACTCTTGATAGGGAAAGAGTTTCCTATGCTACGCTCCGTCAATCTCCGCTTATCACAGGATTCTCCATATGGGATCAAAGTGATACCTCCTAAATCCTGGGTTTTGGATCTATGAGATAGATCTAATTGGATGTTAGGATACTCACTAGTTGTAGTGAGAAGGTATCAATCGATCCTGGGGAGAATCACTGGAAAGGTTCCAGGGTGATAAGGACGACTGAATGTCAGTCGCAGGCATTGTTTTTACCCTCAGTAGAGAGACGGTATGTTGGAAGAGTTCCAAGCTAAATACCGTGGCAAACTAGACGATAAAGGCTAATAATATCGCTATCAAAGATACTACCAAAGAGGAAGTTTGGGTGTATATTGGTTCATGAGATGAACTAGGTTCCTACCATTGTGTGACAATGGAAGTGTGGCTTTGGCCCAGAAACCCTGGTCCCATCAGTGACCCAGACATATTCTGAGGCAGCATCACCAGATTATGGAGATGGTTGATCTCCAGGGTGATCGAGGTTAGGAGAGTAGACTCAGAGGACAACACGGCGGATCCACTCACAAAGGCCTTTTCCCAAAGAGAGACTTTTATGGGATGGTTGAGTATTAGATACTGCAACCACTGCTACAGATGGCCCTAGTGCAAGTGGGAGATTGTTAGTTATATGTATGCCCTAGAGGCCATTACTATACATAGGATGTATATTGTAGTGGATGCTTGGACATATATAGGGAGGACTTTCTTGCTCGACATGATAGTATGCTATCTGGTTGCTCTTTACCTTAACGTGTACACTGATTGTCTCTCTGTTACATGTTAGTAAAGCCCTTAGGATGTGTACTTGACTACCTGGACTATGATGCAGATCATACTAGTGGGGACACGGTAGTCCATAAGTACATCCTTCAAGGTCCCTAGTCGTGGGTGTATCGAGACGGGGCATCGATATACCAGAGTAGACTAGCGTATACCTTCTCGACCCATACAGATGGGCGATGGATGATCCCATATCCATTGGTGTTTAACATCAGAGATGATATACGGGTGCTCAGTGGAGACTGGATACACTGGACGGACTCGCCGAGAACTCCCAGATGGTATTATACCTTACGTCAGATGGCAGTTCTCTGGTGACACTGGTACAGGTTAGTCTGTAGACCCGAGATCGTCATAGAGTCTTGTGTGATTCCCACTGTGCTTTGATTTCCACCTTACCACGTCCAAGAGGGCGTGCAAAACGGTGGTTTTTGGGTACAGTCCCGAATCACATGGAGGCAATGAGCGATAGGAGGGGATTCGTCTCTCCCGGTATAGGGAGTTGATGTTGTGCTGTGTTCGATTGGCTATAACCGGAAATCCCTGGCCAGGGTTGCTGAGATTTACTGGTAAGTGTTACCAGTAGTTTCTCGAACTGTTATAGACCTCATATCGACACGACTTATCGAGCTACTGGGGTCTGACGTTTACCACCCCTAGGTGAGATATGCGACATATCAGACGACGAGACCGGACTGTACGGTAAGTGTCACTGGTTGGATTCACAGGAGTGTGAGCGGGCTTGCTCGTTGATCTTCTGATCGCTCAATACCCGGGTGGCCGTTACGTTTAGCAGACCGCTTGCGGCTTGTGGGTGTTTGATATGATCATCACCTACTGCCAGCGTATTGACGAGTCTTTAGAGTCCTACACAGAGGTTTCCTGGCTCAAGCGAAACGAAATAGGAGCGCATATGAGATATGTGTGGGACCGAGGATAATACCAGTATGTGATACTGTATTCTATTCTCGCGAATTGTATCATTGGACGGTTATATGAGATATAGCCGGGTTACCGAATCAAATGTTGATTCGATATATTGATACACTTGATATTAGTCGGTTATATGCAGTATGACCGGATCATTAAATCAAGTGTTGATTTAATGATTTAATGTATAATTATATATTTGATATATTACTTTACATTAACTAGTATTGGTTCACTTAAGATGATTTTCTCACTTGATTGTGCACATTGTATATATGATATATGTTTGTGCACTAGTTTGTATCATCTTTGATGATACATGCAAACTTGGGTATGTGTATGATTTACACCATGTTTAGTTAATGGTTAGGGTTTTATTTTCTTTATTCATTTTGTAAAAACAAAATGGTGCTTTTCTTTATTTTTGGCTTAAAGCTTCATGAAGCTTCATAGCATCTTTGAAAAGTCTAAACCATTTTGTTTTATCCTTAAACCTAACCATAACCTAAACTATGGTTTGCTCTCTACATGAGTTTACTAACCCATGGTTGCATTATGATAAGTCTTCACTTGAATTTTCTTTTTATAATAATTCATTTTCTTTCTTCTTCTTCTTCTTCATGAAGAAGAAAACCTTGCTAGAAAAATTCCAAGTGATGAATCCAAGTGAGAAATCCAAATCCAAAGTGAACCCACTTCCTATTTCTTCATCCTCTACCACTTGCCATGTAGTAGAGTGTGTTATCCTCACAAGTTTCATGACCTAGTGAAGATGGAGCTTGAGTTTGAGTCGCCTCGACGTAGATCATCTTCGGCATCGAAGTCAACGACCTAGCCCGCCCATTTCTCCGATGAAACCGACGCTAGAGTCCGGGATTCCAATGATCGCAGCGGAGGGACGTCAATACGGAGCTAGAGAAGTGGAGGACCGGATCTACAAAGGTTGTAGTCTCTTTCACTTAGTAGCAAAGTGGTTTGCTTGCTTAGTTTCGCCTTACCTCTAGTTAACGATCTAGCATAGGGTTCTTAGGCACATGGAAAAATTTGATTTTGGCATGGTTGATCAGTTGTAGAACCTCATGGGTGTGCCTAGGATCCCTACACTTTCCATCCTAAGACCGTAGAGCAGCAACTTCTCCAGAAGCTCCGAAAGCAGCTAAGAAACATAGACAAGGAGATGGCCAAGCTCTACTCAAAAATTGACGACTTGACAAACGTCGTCTTACAGCTCACGGCCCAACTTGCCTCTCAGCCGCCCAATCAAGCGCATGGTTCTACTCATGAACCAGGAAACGGTGTCCCGAGACAGCCGACGCCTATTCCCTCAAATCCAAAGGTGGGCGGACCGCATGAAAGTCAGTCGCATCCTATCTCGGGAAATGTCTTGGCTACCGATGACAGCAACCCGCTAACTCAAGATCAAATCATGGATTTGGTTGCAAAAAAGTCAAAACATTGGTAGCCGAAGGCGGAGAGCAAAAAGATGTCAGCAGTAGCAGGAGACCATATCCTGCTAGGTACGATCTTGTGGAGTTTCCCACTGGCTATGTCGTCCCCAAATTTGAAAGGTTCGATGGGACAGGAAATGCGAACCGGCACATTACCCAATTTAAAGCATCATGTGCGAACACTGGGGCCAATGATGGGCTCCTTCTCCGCTAGTTTGTCAATAGTTTGACCGATGTTGCTTTCGATTGGTATGCAAGCATACCGGATGACTCGATCATGACGTTCGCTCAAATAGAATCCATGTTCAAGTAAAGGTTTATGAGTGTCGGCGATAAAATCACCATTACCGGCCTTATAAGGACCGAGCCAAAGAACAATGAAAGCAATATGGATTTTATAGTCCGATGGCGCAATCTCTCTATCAAATATGAACCGCCGTTAGAGCAAGACCAATCCGTCAGTCTTCTTATAGAAAATCTAAACGACTGGATGAAACCTTTCCTGTGCACCGCAGGCCTCAAAACATTCCAAGAGCTGACCAAGAAGGTCCAAATGTTGGAACGCTCGAAGCCCGAGTCCACTCAGAACCTCCAATTCACAAACAGACCGAGACATCGGAAGGACGACAACCGGAAAAGCGAAAGTTTCAAAAGCACCGATTCTCTGAATAAGCAAAGAGCGGGCGGAGCAAAGACTAACAAATCTCGAGAACCAACTTTGGAGAAAAGAAGAAATAAGATCTACTCTTTTCGAAGGGACAAGGTCCACAAAATTTTCAAAGATGCTCTGAAGAATGGCCTGCGGCTACCAGAACCAAAAACGGCTAAGTGAAGCGAGTGAGACTGATCATCCCAATTTTTGCCTATACCACCGAGTTCTAGGGCACACTATTGAAGACTGTTGCATCTTCAAAGATTGGGTTGAAAAGCAATACAAGGCGGGAGAAATATCATTGTCCCATGGCGTGTTAACAAACAGTCAAGCTGCGACCGCCAATTTCATACAAACGGGGGCCGAAGTCCTTCGGGAATCTGATTCTCTCAGACATCTGCCTTTCTATGAAAAGAGCGGACTAAGGCAACAAGCTAAGAGCCAGATGAGCAACATTGCCAATGAAGAATCAATAGACAGGTACACAGCCCATACGGTTTACATGATGGAGCTCAGAGGAGCGAGTCCTCCTATGCCTTATAGCCATGACGATGACGTGGCTGTTGCCATCCGACATCCGCTCGATCCAAATGATGAAGAGCCCGCTCAGGCCATTGAGCCAAAGGAACTCGTGGTTATTGTTAAATCAAGCTCAGGCGGTAAGGATGACCCCGTTGTTGTACCCGGGACTATAGTACAAGCATTATTCCAATGGCTTCAAAAGAAGCTTCAGGACAGGGACAAGAAGATAGCCAAGGTCCATTCAAAAGTCGACGAGTTGGCAAACGTCGTGGCAGATCTCATGACCCAAGTTGCCCGATTGCAATTACAGCAAAATCAAATTTTGGTTCGTGAGCTAAGGATTGATATCCGGAAGCAGCCAACCGATACTCCCTCCGGCCCAAAAGCGGAACACCTTTGCGAAAAATGGCCACGGTCAGCCTCCAGTCCCTCTGATACGTACACTGAACGTGGCAAGCGGACAGTAGGCGAACCAAAGACCGATCATCCTCAGGGTCCATCATCAGTAAGGGCACCTACTCTAATGGAGAGAAAGAAGAAAGTATACTCCTTCAGGAGGGATGAAGTCCACAAAATATTCGAGGACGCCTTGAACAACGGTCTTCAACTTCCTATTCCAAATAGGCCACATGAGATGAACATGACCGGCAATCCCATATACTTCCCATATTATAGAATGGTGAGTCATACCATTGAAGTCTGCTATGTTTTTAAAGATTGGGCGGAGAACCAATACAAACTTGGGAAAGCCTCATAGTCGTCAGATGTACCGACAAGACACAGAGCTACGGTCATCAACACAGCCCCACCAAGATCAAAATTCGAGGAGCTGGGATAAGCAAACCACAGACCACCAAGTCTTTAAACTGGGAATAAACGACCACCACGTCGTTAAACTGGGAACAATCGACCTCTAAGTCGTTAAACTGGAGATGTAAAAATGTGTAAATAAAACAAAATAATAAAATAATAAAAAGCCGAATTGATAAGGCAACTCGCAATAAAAATCAGCGAGTAAAAATAAAGATGAGAATAAAGCCAAAATGATGGGGCAACCACGAATAAATAGACGAAATGATAGGGCAATCGCGACCTTCGCGATAAAAAAGCTGAAATGATGGAGCAATCGCGGTAAAATAAAAAAAAAGGCGAATGATGAGTCGCTCCTGGTACCATATTCCAGTGCAGCGATGCAGACGCCAACCAAACTCTGAATGTCCCGATGGCAAATGATGAGTCGCTCCTGGTACCATATTCCAGTGCGACGATGCAGACGCTGTCCAAAACTGAAATCCCCAATGACGAATGATGAGTCGCTCCTGGTACCATATTCCAGCGCAGCGATGCAGACGCCAATCAAAATCCAATTTCCCAAAATTCTTCCAGCCCTACGGCCAGTCCCCAAATTGACTACCGTATACAATCCATGGGCTCAAATACTTCTCATCATACCCATGCCCCACCGAAGTCACCCATCCAGCGGCCGGTCTCCGCCCTCGAAATTATGCTCCATTTGGGAAGGCCCACTCATGTGTCCTCACGATACATGAGGAGAACAAACCTTCATGGGATCCTTATGACTCACAAAAGAAAAACACACTTGGGAGTCCCTACGACTCCTAAGGAGAATACACCTACGGGATTCTTTCAACTCACAGGGAGAAAATGATTTTATGGGACCCTTACGGCTCATAAAATTGAAAAGCCATAGGTGATAGGGACCTAAACCTGTTGCCTAAGCCATCGCTTCCCGACAGGAAAAGGAAAATGATGAATTGCTCCTGGCACCTGTGCTTCAGTATTAGCAATGCTGATACCGACCCCTACCCCAAAATTCCAAGCTTCCGATCCATAGACCCCTAAGTCTTTAAACTGGGAACAGATAACCTCTAAGTCGTTAAACTGGGAACAGATGACCCCTAAGTCGTTAAACTGGAAACGAGGGAGATCCCCTCACGGCGAATGATGAGTCGCTCCTGGTACCATATTCCAGTGCAGCTTTGCAGACGCCAACAAAGTCCCTAAATTCTTCCGGCCCTACGGTCTGGATCACACATCCTGCAAAACCGTATACAATCCACGGGCGTAAAACGATCTCAATCTCTCCCAAGTTCTACCGGAGAGACCACATTCAAAGTCCCACCAGCGATACAGATTCCAAAAAAAAGGGTATGTCCACAAGTAAAATGGGCACGGATGAAAATCCGAAAGGGCTCCGTGAGTAAAAACAGCAGGACTGCTGGCGAGTTTGTGAAAACCCGAAAGGGCGCCAACTCGTGAAAAGAGATGAAATGCACTCGCAAAGTCCTCTCGACTTTGTGAGGAGAAAATTCCCGCGTAAGATCCTTACGACTCACAAAGGAGCAACACACTTAGGAGTCCCCACGACCCTTAAGGAGAAAATGCACCTACGGGATCCTTACGACTCGTAGGGAGAAAATACTTTTATGGGACCCTTACGGCCCATAAAATTGAAGAGCCTTAGGTGATAGGGATCTAAACATGTCTCCTAAGCCATCGCTTCCCAATAGACAAAGGCAAATGATGATTCGCTCTTTGTACCATATTCCAGTGTAGCGGTACTGATACCGACACAAAAACCAATTCCTTAATCCTCCCGGGGCAAATGATGAGTTGCTCCTGGCATTATTCCAGTGCAGCAATACTGATGCTAAACAAATTCCAAATCCCTTTCAAATTCAAAAGTCCCGCCGAACAAGGCAAAAAATCAAACAAATCAAACCAACCAATTCCAACATCGACCTCTGTGTTAAACAGCAGACACTCCGTGCCAGGGACACGTCAACCAGCAGACACTCCGTCTCGGGGACACGTCAAGCAGACACTCCGTCTCGGGGACACGTCAAGCAGACACTCCGTCTCGGGGACACGTCAACCAGCCGACACTCCGCCTCGGGGAAACTTCAAGCAGACACTCCGTGCCGGGGGCACGTCAACTACAAACACTTCGCCTTGGGGAAACGTCGACCAGCGACACTCTGTACTGGGGAAACGTCCAACAGCGACACTCCGTAACGTGGACACGTCAAGCAGACACTCCGTCTCGGGGACACGTCAACCAGTCGACACTCTGCCTCAGGGAAACGTCAAGCAGACACTCCGTGCCAGGGGCACGTCGACTACAGACACTCCGCCTCAGGTAAACGTCGACCAGCGACACTCCGTACCGGGGAAACGTCCAACAGCGACACTCCGTAACGGGGAAACATCTGTTAGTTATATATATGCCCTAGAGGCCATTGTTGTACATATGATGTATATTATAGTGGATGCTTGGATATATATATAGAGGACTTTCTTGCTCGTCATGATAGTATGCTATTTGGTTTCACTTTATCTTAACATGTTGACTTGTATTAGTTTACTTTCCTGTTCTCACATGTTGATAAAGCCCTTAGGATATGTACTCGACTACTGGGACTATGATGAGATCATACTAGTGGGGCCAGGGTAGTCGACGAGTACATCCTATAACTGTTCCTAGTCGAGGGTGTGTCGAGATAGGGCATCGATACATCAGAGTAGACTAGCGTATACGCATCTTGACCCATATGATGGGCGATGGATGATCCCATATCCATCGGTGTTTGACATCAAAGATGGTGTACGGGTGCTCGGTGGAGACTGGGTACACTGGACGGACTCGCCGAGAACTCCCAAATGGTATTATACCTCACGTCAGATGGCAGTTCTCTGGTGACACTGGTACAGGGTAGTCTGTAGACCCAAGATCGTCATAGAGTCTTGTGTGATTCCTACTGTGCTTTGATTTCCACCTTACCATGTCCAAGAGGGCGTGCAAAATGGTGGCTTTTGGGTACAGTCCCGAATCACATGGAGGCAATGAGCGATAGGAGGAGTTTCGTCTCTCCCGGTATAGGGAGTTGATGTTGTGCTGTGTTCGATTGGCTATAACTGGAAGTCCCTAGCCAGGGCGGATATTAAGTACTACTGGTAAGTGTTATCAGTAGGTTCTCGACCTGTTATGAGCCTCACATCGACACGACTTATCGGTTACTGGGGTCTGACGTATACCACCCCTAGACTAGATATGCAACATATCAGACGAAGAGACCGGACTGTATGGAAGTGTTACTGATTGGATTCACAGGAGAATGTACAGGCTTGCTTGTTGATCTTCTGATCGCTCAATACCTGAGTGGCTGTTACGTTTAGCTGACCGCTTGCAGATTGTGAGTGTTTGATATGATCATCACCTGCTACCGGCGTATTGACGATTCTTTAGAATCCTACACAAAGATTTCTTGACTCAGGAAAAACGGAGTAGGAGCACATATGTGGTATGTGCAAGACCGAGAATAATACGATATGAGATACCATATTCTATCCTTGTGATATTTGATCTAGCTGGGTCATCGGATCAAGCGTTGATTCAATGAATCGGTACTTGATATATTAGTCGGTTATATTCGATACAGCCGGATTGTCGGATCAAGTGTTGATTCGATAATTTAATGTATAATTATATATGTGATATATTACTTTACATTATCTAATATTGGCTCGCTTTATTGATTCATTTTCTCACCGGATGATACATTGATATATATGCGATATATGTTAATTGTCTTATTTTCTTTTGTTACAAAAATATATTATATATGTGATATATAATATTGTAACATGTTATAATTACTAATGCAACATGATTAATGGAGATTAAACATGATTAGGGTTTGATTTGGGTTAGCTCTTTCATGAAGCTTCTAGAAACTTTTCTTTTGTTTCTGGCAAAGATATTATGTGTTGATATTTTGTGAGATATTTTTAAACCCAACCCAAACCCTTAACCCTTGTTAACTCTCTACAATGGTTAGCCCTTTTTTTTTATCAACCATGGTTGCATTTGTAATTAGGATTACAATTCATTATTCATCACAAATGAGTTCATTTTCTTCTTCTTCCTTGCAAAGCTTTCTAGCTTTGAGTTTTGTGATGAATTAGTGTGAGATTATGAAAATAAAAGAGAGCATAAATCCTACTTCATCATCCTCATCTAATCTAGCCTATTAGGTTAGGGTGTTCACTTCATTAATACTTGATTAGTGAGTGAGAGCTTGAGTTAAAGAAACTTCAAGGTAGATCATCTTCGAAAAGGAAGACTTCAAGCAAGCATGGATCATTCGGGTTGTGGAGCTTCTCTTGAGTCCGGGAGATCATGGATCGCAGCGAAGGGACTACTACTTGGAGCTTGTGAAGTGAAGGAGCGGACTACAAAGGTTGTAATCCCTCTCTCTTAGTTGTAAATATGTTTACTTGCATGTTTAACCCTAATAATCTAGCAAAGATCCTTACTTTGGGTTGTTCGGCACGTCTAAATTTTAAATCGGGCATGGTTGATTCCTTATAGACCATTGTGACTGTGCCTAGTAACCCTACAGTGGTATCAGAGCCTAGCTAGAGTATTAGGCGACATGTGTACGAAGTTAAAAGTCCGATCGAACCCCGAAACGTCGGTTTTGACCCCCTCTCTGGAAATTTTTTTAAAATGTGATTTTTTCTGTATTAAAAATACTCAAAAAAATCAGCAGGGAATTCTAAGGATTACTGAGAAACACGAGCCCACAATACCCTCAAGCCACCGCGGAACCGCGGCACGAACCTGCTTCGCGCGGCGGTTCCGCAGCCGAACTTTGGTATTAGGGACACGTGTTTTTAGGGTTCATCCATTGGTATTTGTACATGCTTCTGGGTATTTTTAATCTTACTCAAGTGTTGAGTTTTCTGGGGATATTTAGTAATCGTTGATTCGATCGGAAAGTTTAACTTCGTTCTATTTTCCGGATAATTTAGAAAGTATTAAAATGTTCGAAAGGCTATCAATAACTCACTTTTTCCCGACACGAAAAACTTTCAAGTGTTGAATTTTTCTTGAGTTTAAAACGTTCGGAAAACCATGCAAGCATATCTGTGGACCCTCTAGAAGAACGTAACCTTAACTCGATTATGTGACCGTCAAAACTTCCACTGAACCCTTGGGTTTGTGGTGGTTTAGCGTTGCCACATGTGAGGCGTTGGTTTGACCCTTCTATGGCTGGTTCATTGGGACTGTGACATGTTCTGAGATTTTTTGAACTCCGCTCAAGTGTTGAGCTATTTGGGAAATATTGGGTATTTGATTATTCGATCGGAAAGTTTAATATTATCTATTTATCTGGAATGTGATACAATATGTGGAATTCGTATAGTTAGGCATGAAATGCGAAGTATGTGATATTTCGGATTTGCGATGTCTAAAGTGATTGTGGATTCCAAATATTGTAGTTTTACACTTTCTTTTTCTGTGACCGTAAGCGTAGTATGTGGGGTATCGCCGGCTTCGTTGCTATACATCAACGACAATCGGGATACGCATACTTGCTTACGTTGATGATATGAGATATTATGTGTTGCTGTGATATGTTATATTGGATCGTCGTGTTCTGAATAACCGGGAGTTTTATGTGAGATGAGGGTTTTTATTTTCATTCATGTAAAATTCATTTGTATGTAATATTCTTTTATTGGGGCACTTCCGGGATGAGGTTGATGTCACCTTTGTATATTATTTACTTTTCCGCATTAGGTAGACCCAAGGAAGGGAGCACAAGTAACCGAGTTCTAGGGTACAGTGGGAGGCCATCTCGAGGAGTCGAGACCGGGTCTCCTAACCCTAGAATTGGCAGTGTTGCTTGCCGCTCTCGTAGGGGTCTAGGGATGTGGGTTTGGCTATTCATCGCGACCGTGGAATCCGTGTTTTATACAAGCTCGAAATAAAACATGGACGTCCTGGTATATCCAATGTTTCATATGTTATCTTCTACTGCAATGTTCTGTGATGAGATCATATTACTGCCTGAGACGAATGCTTATACTATATATATGATATATAAATATTATAGCTTTCGTTTCTTCTGTGATGCTTAGGAAGCATAATTGATGGGATTTTATTAATGAGATTAATAAAAGAAAAGAAACCTAAAAGATGTTGTAGAATCAAAACTTTATAAAAAGGGTAGCTACGGTTTTGCTTTGCACAGCAGTATATATATGATATACCCTGCACCTTATTCGATGAGGAAAGAGCCGAGATCCCTTCACCGGGAGTGACCTCTTTAGCAAAACTGGCGGATGCTACAAACTCGCGGTTTTGTTTTTTGATTGCTTCTGTAGTTCTTGCTTTGCACAGCGGTATATATGATATACCCTGCACCTTATTCGATGGGGAAAGAGCCGAGATCCCTTCACCGGGAGTGACCTCTTTAGCGAAACTAGAAAAGCCTCAAAACACTCATTTTCAAAATCACTTGTTTTTACAACAATATCAAGTTCATTACGCAATAAGTTTTCTGAAAAACCTGTCGTAGCCCTCCGTCATTTCAGATAAATCTTGCTTAGTATTCGTGCTGCGTTTGTTGACCTTGTCAAGGCACAGTGTACGGTAGCTAATTAATGTTTATCTGCTAAAACATGAAATGTGATTGGATTAGGGTATTCGTACGGCCTTGTTGACCTTGTCAAGGGTCATGTGGGTGGGTTTAATTCAATCGGGAAATGACGGGTTGAACTTGACTTGCGATTTATGGTTTGTTGACCTTGTCAAGGTCATAGATCGCTAGGGGCAGAATATTATCGGGAATTTCCAGTGTTGAAATTTGCAATGAGATTGCATACCTTCTATGAGATAGATGGATCCTGATACCCACTACGAGTAACAATTACTCCTGGGAAAATTTTACACAGGACAATTAGTCGATCAAGTAGGTGTCTAGAAAGGTGTTAACGGGGTTATGCCTCTGGGAAAATGAGGTTTATTTTAATTAGGTCCGTGCGGAAACACGGGGAACCTCCCTCAAAGTACCAACACTGATCTGGCTGAAAGATTGATGAAATTGTAGGGTGTAATTAATCCCGGGTAATCTTACCTTTTAGGGTTTGGAGGAAGATTTGATAAAAATAGTGGGAGACATCCTGATTAGATAAGATAATAACCAATCTAATCTTGCAAGAGCATACGCTAAAGTGTTTCCTTCTCTCTCTCTCCAGGTAGCAACCATGTCAGGACTTAATCAAGATAATAATATGGATGTATTGACTGAACCTCCTTATTACACTGAGCAGGGGAACATTAGTCCCGTTCTTTCTTATAAGTGTTGTAAGACTGAACAGGAAATAGGAGAATATCTGAATTCTCACACCGCCCAAACAAAGAACAAGCATGTTGATGCATTTTCTTCAGGTGTGTTAGTTATTGAGAACTGTTTCTCAGTTCACCCTGCGTCCTGGGTACTAAATACCGGATCGGGATCCCACATATGTAAATTGTTACGTGGGCTACGTAAAGGTAGAGAACTGGGAAAGGGTGATCATTCCGTACAAGTAGGGAATGATACAAATATTGTAGCCAAAGCAGTTGGCGAATATCACCTTGTATTACCAAGTAGTAATACATTGATTCTGAATGAGTGCTATTATATACCGAACATGATGTGCAACATTATATTAGTTTCTTTATTAAGTAAAGAAGGGTATAATTTTGTAATACAGGATAATATTATGAACATCTTCCTAAATCAAAAGTTGATTGGATCAGGCTCGTTACATAATGGCATATTCATTCTCAATCAAAATACAGTCCTTAATATACAAAACACACACAAGAGGAAGAGTTCAGAAATGAACGAATTCTTCTTGTGGTATTGTAGACTTGGTCATATCAATGCGACACGGCTAGCTAAGTTACATAATGATGGATATTTGAATCCGTTCGAATTGTCATCTTATGATACTTGCCATTCATGTCTCAAAGGTAAAATGACCAAAACTCCGTTTAGTGGACACGGAGAAAGAGTTGATGAACTCTTAGGACTAGTACATAGTGATGTATGCGGCCCCATGTCTACACATGGCAGGAACGGTTCTTCCTACTTTATTACATTCACTGACGATCTCTCAAGATACGGACATGTGTTCCTGATGAAACACAAGTCTGAAACTTTTGAGAAATTCAGAGAATATAAGCACGAAGTAGAGAACCAAACGGGCAAAAGTATTAAGATCCTTCGATCTGATCGAGGAAGAGAATACTTGAGCAATGAGTTCCTGGACTATCTAAAAGAGAATGGGATTCTCTCTCAGCTTACTCCTCTATATACACCACAACACAACGGTGTATCGGAGCGGAGGAATCGCACCCTATTGGATATGGTACGCTCTATGATGAGCAATGCTGAGTTGCCTATTTCCTTCTGGGGTTATGCGCTTGAAACAGCGGCATACCTATTGAATCAAGTTCCGTCTAAATCTGTACCTACCACA
Organism: Agapanthus africanus; assembly: GCA_030015575.1. Classification (NCBI taxonomy): domain Eukaryota; kingdom Viridiplantae; phylum Streptophyta; class Magnoliopsida; order Asparagales; family Amaryllidaceae; genus Agapanthus; species Agapanthus africanus. The sequence continues at coordinate 251,604,445 of CM057337.1, read as the reverse complement.
CCATATGAGATATGGAGTGGGAAGAGACCGTATCTTAAACGATTTAAGATATAGGGTTGTCCGGCCTATGTCAAAAGGCAAAATCCGGACAAACTCGAGGCACGATCAGTTCTTTGCAAGTTTGTGGGATATCCGAAGAATTCTTATGCATATTTTTTCTACCACAGTGAGGAGCAAAAGGTGTTTGTTGCTCAACATGCCACCTTTTTAGAAAAGGAATTTCTTGCAAAAAAAATTAGTGGCAAAGAGGTAGAGCTAGAAGAAGTTCCAGCGACACAAATTGCAACTGAAGATTTAGTGGAACCAGAGGATTCAGTAGTTCCCGACGAACCCCAGCCTCTCCGCCGATCTAGTAGGGTTTCTCATCCACCTGAGAGATACTACGGTTTTCTCATTGATGGTGGGAGTGAGGATTGCATCATGGAAGATGATGACCCGACTAGTTTCGAGCAGGCCATCACGAATGGTGACTCTGTGAAATGGCTGATGCAATGCGATCTAAGATGGAATCCATGTACACCAACAAAATATGGACTTTGGAAGTTGCTCCTGAAGGGGTAAAACCCATTGGGAGCAAATCGATTTTTAAGAAGAAACTTGGTGTAGATGGAAAAGTGGAGACTTTCAAAACTAGACTTGTTGCAAAGGGTTTTCGTCAACGACCAGGTATGGATTATGACGAAACCTTTTCTCCGGTGGCTATTCTTAAGTCCATCCGGATCTTACTTGCCATTGCTGCATACCATGACTACGAAATCTGGCAAATGGATGTTAAGACCGCCTTTCTAAATGGTGATTTAGAAGAGAGCGTGTACATGACTCAGCCAGAGGGCTTCGTAGATAGTAGGAGCAGCGGAAAGGTGTGCAAGCTGCTCAAATCCATTTATGGATTAAAGCAAGCATCGCGGAGTTGGAACATCTGCTTTGATGTTGTAGTCAAAGAGTTTGACTTCATCAAAAACGTAGATGAACCTTGTATATATAAGAAGGTTGCAGAGAGTAAGGTTGTCTTCCTCGTATTGTACGTCGATGACATACTCTTGATAGGAAATGATGTTCCTATGCTGCAATCGGTCAAGCTCTTCTTATCACAAATATTCTCAATGAAAGATCTAGGTGATGCCTCCTGCATACTGGGAATAATGATCTATAGAGACTAAATGGATACTGGGATTGTCCCAATCCAGGTACATTGACACCATACTAAAGAGGTTTAGCATGGAAGAATCCAAGTATGGGAACCTACCCACGATCTCTGGACTCACTCTCTCCAAAGAGATGTCTCCCAAGACTGATTTGGAGAAAGCTCGCATGCAATGGATACCCTATGCTTCGGCAGTAGGCTCTATCATGTATGCGATGCTATGTACCAGACCCGATGTAGCATACTCACTAAGTGTAGTAAGTAGGTATCAAGCAGATCCTGGAGAGAGTCACTGGATATCTGTGAAGAACATTCTCAAGTACTTGAGAAGAACTAAAGAGATGTTCTTGGTGTATGGTAACGGAGAACTCCAGGTGGAGTCCTTTACCGATTCGAGCTTCCAAAGTGATAAGGACGACTCCAAGTCGCACTCGGGATTTGTCTTTACCCTCAATGGAGGGGCGGTGTGTTGGAAGAGTTCCAAACAGGATACCGTTGCAGACTCGATGGAGGCTGAATACATCGCTGCCAACGATGCTGCCAAAGAGGCTGTCTGGATAAAGAAGTTCATTACTGAACTTGGTGTGGTTCCATCCACTGAGCATCCAATACCTTTGTATTGTGATAACAATGGAGCTGTGGCTTTGGCCAAGGAACCCAGGTCCCATCAGAAGTCCAGACATATTCTGAGGCGGTATCACCTGATCAGGGAGATAGTTGATCGCCGAGAGATCGAGGTCAGGAAAGTTGATACGAAGGACAACACTGCAGATCCACTCACGAAGGCCATTCCTCAGACACAGTTTGAGAGACTCTTCGGGATGCTGGGTATGAGATACTACAACAGCTGGCCTTAGTGCAAGTGGGAGATTGTTAGTTTTATATATGCCCTAGAGGCCATTGTTGTACATATGATGTATATTATAGTGGATGCTTGGATATATATAGAAAGGACTTTCTTGCTCGTCATGATAATATGCTATTTGGTTTCACTTTATCTTAACATGTTGACTTGTATTAGTTTATTGTCCTGTTCTCACATGTTGATAAAGCCCTTAGGATATGTACTCGACTACTGGGACTATAATGAGATCATACTAGTGGGGCCAGGGTAGTCGACGAGTACATCCTATAACTGTTCCTAGTCGAGGGTGTGTCGAGATAGGGCATCAATACACAAGAGTAGACTAGCGTATACGCATCTTGACCCATATGATAGGCGATGGTCGATCCCATATCCATCGGTGTTTGACATCAAAGATGGTGTACGGGTGCTCAGTGGAGACTAGGTATACTGAACGGACTCGCCAAGAACTCCCAGATGGTATTATACCTCACGTCAGATGGCAGTTCTCTGGTGACACTGGTACAGGGTAGTCTGTAGACCCGAGATCGTCATAGAGTCTTGTGTGATTCCCACTGTGCTTTGATTTCCACCTTACCACGTCCAAGAGGGCGTGCAAAATGGTGGCTTTTGGGTACAATCCCGAATCACATGGAGGTAATGAGCGATAGGAGGAGTTTCGTCTCTCCCGGTATAGAGAGTTGATGTTGTGCTGTGTTCGATTGGCTATAACTGGAAGTCCTTGGCCAGGGCGGATATTGAGTACTACTGGTAAGTGTTATCAGTAGGTTCTCGACCTGTTATGAGCCTCACATCGACATGACTTATCGGTTACTGGGGTCTGACGTATACCACCCCCTAAACTAGATATGCAACATATCAGACGAAGAGACCGGACTGTACGGGAGTGTTACTGATTGGATTCACAGGAGAATGTATAGGCTTGCTTGTTGATCTTCTGATCGCTCAATACCTGGATGGCTGTTACGTTTAGCTGACCGCTTGCAGCTTGTAGGTATTTGATATGATCATCACCTGCTACCGGCGTATTGACGATTCTTTAGAGTCCTACACAGAGGTTTCTTGACTCAGGCAAAACGGAGTAGGAGCACATATGTGATATGTGCAGGACCGAGAATAATACGATATGAGATACCGTATTCTATCCTCGTGATATTTGATCTAGCCGGGTCATCGGATCAAGCGTTGATTCGATGAATCGGTACTTGATATATTAGTCGGTTATATTCGATACAGCCGGATTGTCGGATCAAGTGTTAATTCGATAATTTAATGTATAATTATATATGTGATATATTACTTTACATTATCTAATATTGGCTCGCTTTATTGATTCATTTTCTCACCGAATAATACATTGATATATGCGATATATGTTAATTGTATTATTTTCTTTTGTTACAAAAATATATTATATATGTGATATATAATATTGTAACATGTTATGATTACTAATGCAACATGATTCGTGGAGATTAAACATGGTTAGGGTTTGATTTGGGTTAGCTCTTTCATGAAGCTTCTAGAAGCTTTTCTTTTGTTTCTTGCAAAGATATTATGTGTTGATATTTTGTGAGATATTTTTAAACCCAACCCAAACCCTTAACCCTAGTTAACTCACTACAATGGTTAGCCCTTTTCTTTTATCAACCATGGTTGCATTTGTAATTAGGATTACAATTCATTATTCATCACAAATGAGTTCATCTTCTTCTTCCTCCTTGCAAAGCTTTCTAGTTTTGAGTTTTGTGATGAATTAGTGTGAGATTATGAAAATAAAAGAGAGCATAAATCCTACTTCATCATCCTCATCTAATCTAGCCTATTAGGTTAGGGTGTTCACTTCATTAATACTTGATTAGTGAGTGAGAGCTTGAGTTAAAGAAACTTCAAGGTAGATCATTTTCGAAAAGGATGACTTCAAGCAAGCATGAATCATTCGGGTTGTGGAGCTTCTCTTGAGTCCGGGAGATCATGGATCGCGGCGAAGGGACTACTACTCGGAGCTTGTGAAGCGAAGGAGCGGACTACAAATGTTGTAATCCCTTTCTCTTAGTTGTAAAGATGTTTACTTGCATATTTAACCCTAATAATCTAGCAAAGATCCTTGCTTTGGGTTGTTCGGCACGTCTAAATTTTAAATCGGGCATGGTTGATGCCTTATAGACACTTGTGACTGTGCCTAGTTGTAAGTGCACGGCGGCGCCCCGACCGTCAATCCGACGCCGGAATGCGGAAGCGGTGATTTACAATAACTTTTCAAACCGGCACCACCGCGCACTATAAACCCGGATCGTGCCATTAACTAGTCCTAGCTATCTAGAGAGGGGGTAGAGAGATATACCGAGTGATCCGTGTCCTCCGGTCTTCTCGTCGTCGTCCCGATCTCCCGCGGAATGTCCGGTTTCCACCACGTCGCCGGAAGTGCACCACGTCGCCGGCTTCTTTTACGGGCTCCCGCCTCTATACCGGGGCAACTCGGGCACGAAGTTAGCGAGCCGACGTGCCCAAGGTTTGCTGTAGAATGCAGTGTAGAGGCTATGTCTCATTTGGGGTTCATGGAGGTTGCCATTTTGGTGGAGGAAATGAAGTATATACTTTTTGAAGGAACTTGGGAATTTTTGCATGGCAAATGAGATGAACACCACCACCAAAAATTGGGACAGCCCAAATGAGGAGTGGCCGGCCTCCTTAGGTGGGAGAGGAGAGAATGAGAGAGGGAGTGTATGGATGATGGAACCACACTCATAATGCAAGAGAGAAAAGGTCATCATATGAAGAAATGATCACAAAGAAACTCCAACACTCATACTACCATCATCAACAACCATGATTGCTCACAAAGTCAAGCAATCATGAACTCAAGAAAGTCAAGGAATGGTCCTCCATCATGAGACCATCATGATACAAGAAAATGCAAAGAACACCCTTCCAAATTGCTTATTTGCACAAATGCAAATAAGCCCTCCTCCACCAATCTTCGGCCAATGAAAGATACAAACAAAAATGGCCGAAATGGAAAGCAAACTGGCAACTCCAGAAAACTGGTCCCGTAATAAATTACAGGAAAACCCCGATACTGTGTATACACACCCGCATCTGTATTCCGACCGAATACAAATGCAATGAGACAAAATCTACACTGTACTATACTAGGATCCGGCTTAAACCAAAGCCGGCTAGTAATATCCGTTCGATCCTGATCCGTGTAATACCGCACATATCTGATCGAACCCTGCCATACCTCCATACGGCCTCTACAGCGTTTTGCTCGAAAACTTGAGCAACTGAATGTGGGGGACTCTAAAGACTCGTCAACACCTTGGTTGTGGATTTAACCACTAGCATGTCAGAGGTATAAGCCAATACGTGACGGGCCACCAGCTATTGACCAAAAGGGCCATCGATGAGCGAACTCATCCTGACACCCTACTGAGCCTGTCAGTGACAATATCCGTACAGTCCGGTCCGTTCGTCTATGAGCATCGCATGGCGGGCCTAGGGGGTTGGTAAAAGTCAGACCCCCAAAAGCGGTACAAGTCGTGTCAGAGAGTAATCCAGAACACCCTGAGATACTACTGGAATACCTACCAGCAAATCTCCTTCCTTGGCCAAGGACTTTTCATGTTCTGGCTCTCCTAGACACAGCGTGACCTCACCCCCAATACCGGGAGAGACGAACCCCTGAAGATCCGCTCACTGCCTCCATGTGGCTCGGGACTGTACCCAACTAAAACCTGTTTGCACGTCTCCTTTGAGCATGGTAGGGTAGTAATCAAAGTACAGTGGGAACTCACACGAGACAAATGACGATCCTCAGGTCGATGAACTAACCTGTACACATGTCACCAGGGAACTGCTATCTGACGTCAGGTATAAGACCAACTAGCATGTTCCCGGCGAGTCCTGTCCGGTGTACTCATAACCCAATGAGCACCTGTATACATCTTAGGTGATCCAACTGACACCAGTGGCTTGTGAGACCGGCCACCGCCCCTCGTCGGGGTCTCGACTGTATACACTAGTCTACTCTGGAGTATCGATGCCCTGTCTCGAAACTCCCACGACTACGGACCTTTTAAGGATGTGCTTATAGACTACCAGCTCTCACGTATATGATCGCCCTCATACTGCTGGCAGTCAAGCAAGAATCCTAGGGGCTCTATCAACGTGCAATAGTGACCTGTCAGGTCACTTAAAGCAGTACACGATGATAAAGATAAACCAGATAGCATACTATCATGTTGAGTAAGACTGTCCTACCGGGATAGGTCCTCCCTCAATCATTGCAATCACGTGCCTGTGATCCAATAATTGACTCTGAGGGCACTATCTCCAACAATCTCCCACTTGCACTCAAGGCTAATTATTGCGATGTCGCATACTCACAGCCCGTGTGATATCGAACACCCAACTCCTCTACTAGTCAGTCTCACAAAACTAGTTTGCGAAACTATTGCGTTGGAGGAATAGCCTCAGTGAGTGGATCCGCTTTGATGTTTCTTTCTATGTCTCTCTATATCTCAAGTTCGCGGAGAATGCCATCTCCCGAAATGAGCAATACCTGGCTTAGAATGTGTCTGGATGTCTGATGGGACCTAGCTCATAAATGAACTCCAAATCCTAACTTCTTAGACTGTATCGTCAACTGAACTTAATCAGTATCCCGCACCATGCCTCCCTCAGTATTTCCTTGGACCACCTGTCCAAAATACTGCCCCTCGTCAGAAGGAAAACTATAACTCTGACAACCTCCCTGTCGTCCAAGTCACCTTGGAAGCCTGGAATGATAACTGTCTCCCGAATGAGGCTGTCGTTATCATATCCCTAGAACATCCACTTATGTTCTAAAACTGCTTCCGACTGTTTCTCCAGGATTGGATCGATATCAACTTATTGCATCTACTGCAAGAACAACATCTGGTGTAGTTCTTGACATCTCATGATTGACTCAATTGCCTAAGCAAGTGATCTGCCAATCATGCACATCCCTCTCCCCTTTAGTCTGTAAGACACCTTTAGAGAGGGTGACTCCATCACTTGCAGGTACACTACCATGCCAGGAGCCGTCCATTCTAAATACTCTTAGAATGCTGTCTAAGTACCCTTAATTGGGAAACGACCCAAATCTAGATCTAAAACTATAGATCTAGTAACCAGTATGTCTGATATAATGTCCAAGTCCCGTGTGGAGAAACTACTGTGTGACAACCAAGGTATAACCGATCGTAGTATAGGAATATCACTTCCTACTCTGTGTATGTCATCCAAATACCAGGACATCACACCCTACTACCTTCTTAACAGATCCATCCCCTATTCTGATGAAGTCAAACCTATGACTGTCACATCAGAAATAGATGATCTATCTCCGCTATATCTGCTTTAGTCTATAAATAGACATAAGCCACCTGTCCACCAATGCTTCCGCTGCTCCCACTGACTACGACAACCCTCTGGCAGAGTCATATAAACGTACACTTTTAAAGCAAGTTTAGAACGACGCTATACTCATCCTCCTGCCGGGTCTCACAGTCTGGAACAACAGCAATGGCAAGTGTGGGTAAGCAAGAACCTCCCTGTCACCGTCCTTGAGGCTACCGGAGTACCTCTCGGGTGCCTGAGGTTACCCACCGTATCTGCGGAGTGGACAATGGAATGTCAAACCAGATTGAATCTTTAGGTTCCTATCAAATCTTCAGTAATCGTTTGTGGTTCTGGAATCACTTCCAGTTCTACCATACTCCCACTACTGTTTTCTGAAAAAATCCATTTTTTATTAAAACTGTGGCGAGTCAAGAACAATATCACTATTGATCTTCCAGATGGTAGAAAGTCAACCCTCGTCATAGCCTGGGTCAACCCACAAACAGCCATTACAGAAACGTGCCTTGAGTTATCCAGAGTCTGGTTTTTAAGCATATGCCAGACAACTCCCCGTACCTTAACATCGTTAAGATACGAACTGTTCTATATCCAATATAGGAACAGAGGCACTGATTTAATTGAACCAGATTCAAATCATGCAGCTGTCTCCAGTGCATGTCAACTAAATGAAAGGAGGCCGATCAGCGTTACTCAACTTAGGAATGCTTCCAATTATGAGTAACCTGAAAGAGAAGCAAGTTCCCTACATCATTACTATCAACTGACTACCGTACACAAGTATCTACATCTTCGATCACTTTGAAGAATCCCGATACTTGCTACACCTAGTTCTCTACTCTATTCAAATACCTATAACTTCTCAAAATTCGGACCCTGTGTTTCCACGAAACACCTGTCTAAAAACTAGAGAAGTCATAAGTAAACCAAATATAGTACGAGGACCAACCCCTCTGTCCTAATGGACACTGGACAACATACAATACTCTGTATAAGTCCCTTGAGTCTGATAACTCATTCACTGTGTGTCGTAGGTTGAAAACTGTACTTATGGTTAAGAAGAATTACACCGCTGTTTAATGCTCCTTACCTAACCATCCACTGATATAGGTAAATGTCATAGACATAATTTCAAAAAGGTACATCTCACGCTATAAAAAATAGACGTACAGATATATCAATTTGAAATTGGTGCATAACAACGGATATTCAAAACCAAATATTTGCCGTCCGGCAAACAACCCAGGTGACTTCCTCAAATATCACCGATTACAACGAATCTCGATATAATGAGGATGATCACCTAATTCCCAATAACTTACTCCCACTCATCATCTGTAAAACCATACAGATGTGAGAATCATATCTGTAAATACATACCCTGGAGCAAGTGTCTAATTGGGAAATCAGTTTTCCTTTAACAGTACACAGTGAAACTGAAACATTGAAATGTTTCGATGGGGTATCCTGGTATTCCTAGTAATGCCTCTTCCAGATTCACAACTGTAACCGTATAAATCTTTGCCACCTCTCCGGATCCCTTTATATGTCTTTAGTCATTACCTTCTGCACACCCCTTTAGGCCAAATGGTTTTCTTCCTTCCCTACCGTTCGGCACCAGCCTATGGTTTGGAAGAAGACTATCCAATAAGCATAATGGGTGTACTGTCCCAATCCTAGGAACACTCGCAATGCGAGAGAAGGTGAAGATAAAAGACACCTGAATAAACCTTATTCCTATTTCTCCTGAACCAGAATCCATCCCCGAACTGGAACAAGTTCCTTTCGAGTTTGTATATAACCATACGATGGAATATCCAATAAACTGTAGATCTTCGTAGTGATACGGAGTGTCCTGGAGAAATACAAAGGTGAAGTGGGAGTGGTAATGAAATACTTAGTTTGGTCGTGAATATCAGTCGCAATTTACTTTGCCCTCTTACTAATCACTTTCTTTGTCTTTACATAATACCTTCTGTACACCATCGCTAGGCTAATTGGTTTTCTTCATTCCCTACCGGTCGGTGCCTGCCTATGGTTTGGAAGAAGACTATCCAATTTGCGTAATAGGTGTACTATCTCCTAAACCAAGGAGTACTCACAACTTGAGAGAAGGTGAAAGGAAAAGACAACTGAATAATCCTATCCGTTTTCTCCAGAACCTGAAACCATCCTCGAATAAATCCCTTCGAGCTTGTATATAACCATACGATGGTTTTGTCCAATGGAAGTGGACGTTCGTAGTAATACGGGGTGTCCTGGAGAAAATGGTAAAAGTAGGAGTGGCAATGAGGTCTGCAACTCTGACAATCCAAAAGCCAGTATTAAGAAGGTTCGGTCAACTTGGTCACTGAGTCATAGTCTTAGGGTCGGGTCAATGGTCGCTGCCAAAGAGAGAGAGAAAAGAAACACTCAGCGTGAACTCTAACCTAGATCAGAATGGTTACCAATTTATCTAATCTGGAAACCTCCCACTGTACCGTCAAATTCTCCTCCAAACCTAAAAGAAGAATTAGTCGGGATCACCCGAGGAGTAAACCAACTCATCAGTGGGAATCGGGATCCAACTATCATCGCATGATAACATGACGGAATCCGCTCACGCTATCATACTGTAGAAGGTATGCGCATATCTGGCAAGTTTCAGTTTCTTTTGAAACTCCCGATGTGATTTTTGCCCCATGCTCTTATGACCTTGGCGTGAGGTCAAAATATCATAAGTCACATGTCAAGTTCTACCCGTCATTGTCCAGGTTAATTTGAACCCACCCGTACATACTCTTGATGTAGGCCAAAATAGTAGTACGACTGTCCCAAACCAACGCATCTATCTATGCAACAGATAAATACCCGGCAGCTACCAATCACTATGCCTTGGCGTGAGGTCAAAATACATAGCTTGAATACTACCGAATATTTAACTGAAATGACGGAGGGCTACGAATGGTTTCTGGCGAAAACCTTTAACGTAATGAACTTGATATCGTTGAAGGAACGGATAGCTTTTTTAAAAATATAGTGACGAAAACCTTCGCTAAAGAGGTCACTCCCGGTGAAGGGATCTCGGCTCTTTCCCCGTAGAATGAGGTGCAGGATATTCCAACTGAATACCACGATACAAAGCAAAAGTAATCGACTATAGTGAAGTTATTGCCCTGACGCAAACTTTTGTCCAAGGGGTCACTCCCGGTGAAGGGATCTCGGCCCTTGCCTCGTCGACTGAGGAGCAGGATATTCCAACTGAATACCACTGTGCAAAACAAAAGTGAACGTCCTTGCAAATAACAGCTTTTTGAAAAGTGTTCCAACAACATCAGATTAGGTTTGTTTTTAACTTGCATTGATCCGAATCAACGCAGTCCCATCAATTGATCACACCACAAAGAACGAAAATATACTGATGTACGTATATGCCATCCGCATTCGCCACTGGGTCCCGTCATTACCCGTTAGGTTAGCTAACTAACGACAGAGCGGGGACTGGACTAGCGCGGATGCAAAACATATACAACATCTACTAGTATATATATCAATATATAATATTTCGCTCAAGGCGTGATAAAATGCAACATCACAGAAATGTACAGCATCACAGAACAATACAGATATCTGGGATCCTCGGGTTTCACAGAGCCGCTGAAACCCGACGTTCCCCTGGTCGTGTGGATAGCCTGTGCAATGAAATCCTAGACCCCTACGGGCGCGGCAAGTTACCCGCCAAAACCTGAAGTGAGGCAGCCCCCTTCATCAACGTGAATGGACCACCAAGCACTTCACGGAATCCGGTAACTTGGGCACCCCTCCTGGGTCAACCTGTACCCCCTACGAGTGCGGCGAATAGCCCGCCAATTCTAGAGTGAAGCCCCCTCCATCTCAATGCCATGAGATGTGGGCTCGTTGCCCTCTAGAACCCGGCTATCCGTGCACCCCTCCTTGGGGTAATCCTAGTACAGAAAGTAAAATATACATACAACGGGTATATCGACCGCAACCTGGTCGTGCCCCAAAATAATAATACAAACAGGCAGTGACGGCAGTCCACATGTCGGACGCTCGCCCCGCAATATCAAATGTACATAATACAACAAAACTGTACTACCACTGCAACCAGGCTATCCCCCACTACCGATCCGCAACATCACAGCACAATCACAGAACATCAACGTGAAATTCACGTTCGCAAATCCGTCTAACTGGGCTATAGCAGTTAGACAGGATTTACCGATCAAGTGACATTCACGGTCGCAGATATAATGCAAATACTGTGAACTAATGTGTTTAAAATATCTGATCGATCAAATTTACCCAAGTGGGCCCCCAAACACTACTGTAGCACATAAAGAAATTCTGGGCCCAAAAAATAATATTCCAAAACCCCTATTTCCAAGTCAGGAGCTTTCTGCAAAATGTTGGTACACTGAACAGTTCAAGTCGCGGCGGAACCGCGGCCCAAGGGTTTGGCCGCGGTTCCGCGGTCGTTTAGACTGTTCACGAGACCAAATTTTCCCAAAACTCTTAGAATGTCCTACACATCATTTTGAAACAACCTGAAAAAATTTTGGACTTCAAAAAATTTCGACAGAATCTGATGCTTTTGGAAAATGCGGTTTTGGAATTTTGTTCGATCAGAAATGTAAAACACATTAGACCAAGCTAGACTAGGTTAATGGCGTGGCTCTGATACCACTGTAAGTGCACGGCGGCGCCCCGGCCGTCAATCCGACGCCGGAATGCGGAAGCGGTGATTTACAATAACTTTTCAAACCGGCACCACCGCACACTATAAACCCGGATCGTGCCATTAACTAGTCCTAGCTATCTAGAGAGGGGGTAGAGAGATATACCGAGTGATCCGTGTCCTCCGGTCTTCTCGTCGTCGTCCCGATCTCCCGCGGAATGTCCGGTCTCCACCACTTCGCCGGAAGTGCACCACGTCGCCGGCTTCTTTTACAGGCTCCCGCCTCTATACCGAGGCAACTCGGGCACGAAGTTGGCGAGCCGACGTGCCCAAGGTTTGCTGTAGAATGCAGTGTAGAGGCTATGTCTCATTTGGGGTTCATGGAGGTTGCCATTTTGGTGGAGGAAATGAAGTATATACTTTTTGAAGGAACTTGGGAATTTTTGCATGGCAAATGAGATGAACACCACCACCAAAAATTGGGACAGCCCAAATGAGGAGTGGCCGGCCTCCTTAGGTGGGAGAGGAGAGAATGAGAGAGGGAGTGTATGGATGATGGAACCACACTCATAATGCAAGAGAGAAAAGGTCATCATATGAAGAAATGATCACAAAGAAACTCCAACACTCATACTACCATCATCAACAACCATGATTGCTCACAAAGTCAAGCAATCATGAACTCAAGAAAGTCAAGGAATGGTCCTCCATCATGATACCATCATGATACAAGAAAATGCAAAGAACACCCTTCCAAATTGCTTATTTGCACAAATGCAAATAAGCCCTCCTCCACCAATCTTCGGCCAATGAAAGATACAAACGAAAATGGCCGAAACGGAAAGCAAACTGGAAACTCCAGAAAACTGGTCCCGTAATAAATTACAGGAAAACCCCGATACTGTGTATACACATCCGCATCTGTATTCCGACCGAATACAAATGCAATGAGACAAAATCTACACTGTACTATACTAGGATCCGGCTTAAACCAAAGCCGGCTAGTAATATCCGTTCGATCCTGATCCGTGCAATACCGCACGTATCTGATCGAACCCTGCCATACCTCCATACGGCCTCTACAGCGTTTCACCCGAAAACTTGAGCAACTGAATGTGGGGGACTCTAAAGACTCGTCAACACCTTGGTTGTGGATTTAACCACTAGCACGTCAGAGATATAAAGCCAATACGTGACGGGCCACCAGCTATTGACCAAAAGGGTCGTCGATGAGCGAACTCATCCTGACACCCTACTGAGCCTGTCAGTGACAATATCCGTACAGTCCGGTCCGTTCGTCTATGAGCATCGCATAGCGGGCCTAGGGGGTTGGTAAAAGTCAGACCCCCAAAAGCGGTACAAGTCGTGTCAGAGAGTAATCCAGAACACCCTGAGATACTACTGGAATACCTACCAGCAAATCTCCTGCCTTGGCCAAGGACTTTTCATGTTCTGGCTCTCCTAGACACAGCGCGACCTCACCCCCAATACCGGGAGAGACGAACCCCTGAAGATCCGCTCACTGCCTCCATGTGGCTCGGGACTGTACCCAACTAAAACCTGTTTGCACGTCTCCTTTGAGCGTGGTAGGGTAGTAATCAAAGTACAGTGGGAACTCACACGAGACAAATGACGATCCTCAGGTCGATGAACTAACCTATACACATGTCACCAGGGAACTGCTATCTGACGTCAGGTATAAGACCAACTAGCATGTTCCCGGCGAGTCCTGTGCGGTGTACTCATAACCCAATGAGCACCTGTATACATCTTAGGTGATCCAACTGACACCAGTGGCTTGTGAGACCGGCCACCGCCCCTCGTCGGGGTCTCGACTGTATACACCGGTCTACTCTGGAGTATCGATGCCCTGTCTCGAAACTCCCACGACTAGGGACCTTTTAAGGATATGCTTATAGACTACCAGCTCTCACGTATATGATCGCCCTCATACTGCTGGCAGTCAAGCAAGAATCCTAAGGGCTCTATCAACGTGCAATAGTGACCTGTCAGGTCACCTAAAGCAGTACACGATGATAAAGATAAACCAGATAGCATACTATCATCTTGAGTAAGACTGTCCTACCGGGATAGGTCCTCCCTCAATCATTGCAATCACGTGCCTGTGATCCAATAATTGGCTCTGAGGGCACTATCTCCAACACTAGTAACCCTACAACATCAAGCAGACACTCCGTGCCGGGGACACGTCAACCAGCGAGGGGAAACGTCCAACAGCGACACTCCGTACCGGGGAAACGTCTAACAGCGACACTCCGTAACGGGGAAACGTCAAGCAGACATTCCGTGCCGGGGACACGTCAACCAGCAGACACTCCGTCTCGGGGACACGTCAAGCAGACACTCCGTCTCGGGGACACATCAACCAGCAAACACTCCGCCTTGGGGAAACGTCAAGCAGACACTCTGTGCCGGGGGCACGTCGACTACAGGCACTCCGCCTCGGGGAAACGTCGACTACAGGCACTCCGCCTCGGGGAAACGTCGACCAGCTACACTCCATGCCGGGGGCACGTCTACCAAATCACTCCGGGCCAAAGAAACGTCTACCACAAACACTCCATCTCTGAGACGCGTCAAGCGTCGACCGTCCATGTCGTAAAAAGGGCAGTGCATCCCAAAAAGTAGGAACTAAAGCAAGTCGCCTCCACGAGAAAGAAGATCCATCAATTTCATGCACACGACACACATATGTGGTGTGCATTTATTGATGGGGGGCACTTTTTGGGATTGAAAATTGCACCCCGGTTGACCAAGTCAAAGTCAAGGTCAACCCTAAGCCAAGTGGGCCTAAGCCCAGATCAGGTGGGCCCATGCCCAGGTCGGGTCCGAACATGAAGCGGCTGACCCTCCTCCATGCTAAAATAAAAATCATATAATAAATAATTTTGATGTAATTTTTTATGCATGAATATAAGAAAAATGGGCATCAAGCCAAATTTTTATAAAGCCCATGGCTTATGTGCAAAAGAAATGAGCACATGAGGCATGGGATGGGCAAAATGCCATGTTTGTAAAGCCTAAGGGGCTATATATAAAGTGTATAGCCTATAAAGGCAAAAATAATGAAAATATATAAGGAACTTTTTTCTCTCACCCAAAAAGAATCAAAATCTGTGATCTTCTCCTTCCTCAAGGTTCTAAAACCTTTCTCTTTTTTCGAATTAAATAAAGAGTTTTACTCTTCCTTTTCCAAAACTAAATAGGCTTTCACTACAAAACCCACAAAGGGGAGCTCAGATCTTCCATTAGATCTCAAAAGGGGAGATTTTTGAATCTCACCCTCTTTCTCCAAGATCCGGCCAACCGACAGGAAGAAGAAGGAGACCCATCTCCAGAAATCCCATCTTGGGAAGATCCAGAGCCAAAGGGAGAAACAAAGCAGCCCCCTTTGATCATTTCTAATTTTTTTTAGGAGTCTAACTCCATTCAAGATCCATTGGAGTTTAACCCCCTAAATTAATCTCTGTCAGGAGTTTAACTCCATAAGTCAAATCGGGAGAACAGCTCCCAATGCAGGGACCAAGTCCCTTTTGCTGCTGACGCCTAGCGCCCGCGTGCCATGCTCATGGTGCGCTGGTGCCCTGGCGCACAGCGCCTGCGTGCTTGGCACATGGTGCGCTGGCGCCCTGACGCATAGCGCCCGCGTGCCTGGCACGTGGGGCGCAGGCGCTTTCTCCCACGCATCCTTTGGATGCCCTTTCCCTTTTACACACACACACACACATACTCAACAACACTGTCCCCTGTTAGAAAATTTTTCTAACGGGGCGCTGCCCCGCACCCCGCAAGGGGGCTCTAGCCCCTTTGACCCCCAGCCCATTATCCGGGTAGCGGGACCCCCGTAAAAATTCTGCGGGGCCCCCGATATATCCAAAACCCCTTTCAAAATACAACACATGTACACTGCACGTTGAGGTCACATGACCTATTTTGACCCGTCAATCGGAGGTTCTCTCGCTCTAAAGGCGAGGGGTAATTAACGGCAGCTTAGTCCGCAGCTGCCGGAGATTCAGATCCCCATAATTAATAAATCCCTGCCTACCCTAGGCAGGAGGAATCTGTAATGCGCCTGACAAGCCCGCGCGTATTCCCATCTCAATGGGGTGACGAAAAACACCCTACAAAGCTAACAATTTTACTAAAACCCTTCTTAACAACTAATGTTACAAACTAAATATTCAAATTACTTAATTTCTTACACTACATATAAAAGGTCCTTTTTTGTTTCAATAAAGTTTTTAAATTAACATTTTTAATTAAATAAATAAAATAATTAATTATCTAAAATATTTTAAAATGTTACACTTCCTCCCCTGTGCTTTAGCTGCCATGGCCGCTATGATCTTCGCCAGGTCCATTGGCTCTGCGAAATATATAGGAAAAAGGGGTCAGCAACTAAAACAGCGAAATTATGCTAAGTCTAAATTAATCGGTGAAGTCCTCACTTACCCCCGAAGCGCACAGGACTGAGTCCCGCCTAGCTCAAAGCCTGCTTGGAAAGCAGGACATCGGCCTACTGGATCGGCTCCCACTGTGACACCACCCTCGCCTCTGGGACGTTTGACTGTTTGACCCTAGGGCAATCGGCCCTATGCCACTTGGTGGGCACGGGCCAATCCTCTCCCTCCGGAGGACCGACGAAAACAAACTTCTCCTTCCATTCGTGGATGGAAGAAGGGACGACAACTACCTCAGACCCGGCCGTCTTACCCTTATGTTTTTTGAAAGAAAGATAAACCCGGCTCGGTTCGTCCTTGCGAGTACTGGGGTAATTTTTATAACACAGGAAGGAAAGAAGAAGATTCAAGTCAAAGGAGATCCGATCAATCTTCAGCCGGACCAGAAACCCGAGGAGAATTCTCCACGAGTTCGGCGCTAGCTGGCCCAGGGCAAGACGGAAGCAATGGAGTACGGCGCAAATTTCGGGTGAGAAGGACAGACGCATCCCTGCCCGGAATGCTTTCAGGTATAGAGCAATCTCATTGCCCTGCACTTGGTCAGCCCGCTCACCCTCTCTGGCCAGCGAAGCGAATAACCAGCGGGGATGTGGAAACAAGCTTGAATATCGGAAAACTCGTCCAGGCGATTCAATATCGATGGCGCATCACGCGTATTTTCGATGCGCACCTTGGGGACCCTCTTGGCTATCCGATGACGAAGAACGAGGGCGTCGCCACCCCTTACGGGCGAGCCCGACACGGAAGGAGAAGACGAACAGGAAGAACTTCCTCGGCTATTGGAAGCTGAGGAAGAAGACGACGACCCACTGGACTCGGCTTCAGAAACTGAAGCCTCATCGCTCGACTCGACCCCAACTACGTCAATGGAAACTTCGGAAGAAGACATCTAACTTGATTCAAGAGGAGATTGACCGAAGAAGGATTGAGCTGGAGATCCAACCTAAGTGATGGTGCACCGGGCAATCTTCAGATAACAGGGAACAAATAGAGCAAAGTGTTTGCCAAGGAATGGCCTCCCCTATTTATACACTCGGCATAAACCATCCGACGGCCCAAATCCATTCCCTCCACGATGAAGCGTCGCACCCGATGGCTACGAGGACTCCACGTGGCAACTAATCATTGGACGTTTCGTCCCTCACGCGGATCCAACCAACAATTACAATGCCTCGCGGTCCACCACTCCATTGCGGCCACGTGGCTCGAAGATCAATGGCCTGAGCAAGCGAAACGACGTCCTATTTAAGGTGCCACAATTTCGCCGATCCGCTAACGTCATCTGGGATACACGCAGAAATTAAGGCGCTTCATGAACCGCCACGTGGACCCAGGAATCGAAAGGGTATAGCCGCCAAGCACCACGTCGTCCCCAAACAACCCCTACAAAGAATTCTCAGCTCCAAACTGAACATTGAAGTTTGAGCAAATCACTCTCGACCCGACCCATGAATAGGTCAGAACGAGAGTCGGGAGCTAATGATGATGATCGTAAGAGGGAATTTCCCAGATTACGACACATAGCAGGTGACGTGTCGTCCACGTAAACCCGCTAGATTCCTGTGGGCTACGGAGCTGGAATAAATATGATGCATTGGGGACATTCCTCGGCGCCTCGTCTCCGAGTCTGCACCAGACCTTTTAAGAAGACCTCCCCGGAGCACCTCCCCCCTTCTGCTGACCGCCAGCTAATAGCTCATCTCCGAGCTAGCTTATATTTGCGATTTCTCGGCGTCCCTGTTTGGCCGAAAGCACAGAGCCCAAGCGCCCCCATAACGGCTCCGTGAATCTCGCCATGACGAGATCTCAGCCGCTCCATGTCACGCATCCCACACTAAGCATATATCGCTATTAATGAACGTATTTCGCCGTTAATGGGCGTATCCTGCCATCAACGCGAACGTGACGCACGGGCGTAATGAACGGCAAGAATTTCGCATTGGCTCGCTTCATGCGACTGCTATATAAACCCCTTTTCTAGACAATTCAGGTAATTCGAACTCATTTCAATACGTCGCTGCTCTGCCCTAATATTTCTTGGTACTTACTTGATCGTCGGAAGGTCCTACGGTGGTTTCCCACCCCGAGACTTTTCTTACAGGTAGCTTGACGTTTATAACAACCAACAACCCATTGAGATTCATACCCAACCACCACAAACAAATCCCAACCGTTTGACACCGCTGGCCGCAAGATCGACGGAGGACAACATCTGAAAGAGAAACCGGCCTCCATTAGATATAGATTTTTTTCGTGTTTAAAAATGGTTTAAATTGTAGAAAACCTCGACACTTTTGTCCAAAATACATGAAAACTTTCTAAACCTGAAAACATGCATTTTGTAACATTAAAATACAGACACATTTAAAAATAATAATACTCCGTTTGAAATAAAAATAAAGACCCTTATCTTTTTCTCTATCTTTTTCAATCCTACGGTTGTTTCTATCCCAAAGAGGAAAAAAAAAGTAATTACCAAAGCTGTCACACTCAAAACAAAAAACAACAACAATATATATTTTTCCAATAAAAAACAATCCATGTGAATAATAATTGATGAGCAATCAACACCCTCATGATACACGATTTCACACCAACTGCCCATTCAATCAGCGTTTTAATTTCAGGAGAGCCCTTCAACTTAACTTAACACTGAAGTCCCCTCTCCCTTCAAACTTAACAGTTAGCCAAGTCCAAGCCTCAGCATCCACCGTCCATTCCATCCTCCTCCTCAATCCAACGGCTCCCTCACATCTTGACAGAAAATTCGCGAACTTCAAAACAGGAGGAAGCTCCACAATCAAACACGTCTCCTTCGATCCAGTTACCCTCTCCAGTATAAAACCCCAAATCTCAGCATCGAGATCAAAATTTGCTGATTTTTTATCCCCTTTCCCCTTCTGGGTTCTGCTTCAAAATCCAGTCTTTTGATGTGGGCTCTCTTCAAAATTTGATCTTTTTGCTTCAAAGATCAGCAATTTTAAGGGAAAAAAATGAGGGGGGTGCTTTGGTTTTGTGTTTGGGTTTTGTTTTTGTGGGGATCTTGTGTGGCGAGATTCGTGGTGGAGAAGAACAGCTTGAAGGTGACGTCGCCGGAGTCGCTGAAGGGGGTTTATGAGTGTGCGATTGGGAATTTTGGGATCCCTCAGTATGGGGGGACTATGGTTGGGGTTGTGGCTTATCCCAAATCGAATCGGAAGGGATGCAGGGGTTTTGATGAATTTGATATATCTTTCAAATCGAAGCCTGGTGGGTTCCCTACTTTTGTGCTTGTTGATAGAGGAGGTGAGATTTTTTTTTTGATCCTTGAGCTTATTATTATTATTATTATTATTATTATGGTTTTTGTTTGTTTGGATAATGCAATGCATGCTGTTTTTTGTTTTGTGCCTTAATTTGAACTGCATGCGGTTTTTTTTGCAAGAATTGTATTGAATAAGACAAATATTCTTACAATGTATTTATGCTAATAAATGATATTGATAGGGATGGAAATCACTTGCATGATGACCTTTTTCTGTTGTTGCATTGTGACTTGTTTGATATCACGCCTTAAAAGTGTTTTTATACAAATGAGTGATTCTAGATGTGAAGAACTTGATAATTTCCATTTTTCCCCTCTCCAGTCACTTGCTGATGTCGTCCTCCGTCGATCTTCTGACTAGCGGGGTTGAAAGGCTCTGATTTGGAGGGAGAGTGTGGATCTCAATAGGTTTGCTAGTTGATGTTAACGCCAAGCTACCTGCAAAAGAAGTCCTGGGTTAGGAAGCCACCGTAGGACCGTCCGACGATCAAGTAAGTATCGGGAAATAATTAGGCAGAGTAGCGGCGTATTGGATTGAATTCGAGTTTCTTGAGTAGTCTGGAAGAGGGGTTTATATGGTTGTCGCATGGACCGAGCCGATGCGAGATTCTCGCCGTCCATTTCGCCCGTTTGTAACGTCTGCATCAATTGCAAGATACGTTAACATAGAATGTGGGACGTGGAGTGGCGGAGATCTCGTCGTGGCGAGATACATGGAGCCGTTATGAGGATGCTCATGCTCCATGCTCCCGGCCAAGCCGGGGTGCTGAGAGCCGGGGTGCTGAGGAATCTCAGTCATAGGATAACTCCGAGACGAGTAAGGAAGCTAAGAAAGCTCAGTTCTATGATAGCTCGGAGACGAGCTATGGGCCGCTGGTTGGTCGAAGGAGGAATGCATCAGGCGAGGGCCTCAAGAGGTCGAAGCCTATCCTTCGGATCGAGTCTCGGAGGCGAGGCTCCAAGGAATACTCGCTTAACATCATACTTATTCCAGTTCCGTAGCCCCAAGAATTTAGATGACACGTCATCTGCTACATGCCTTGATCAGGAGAATTCCCATTGGTGAACACCATCATTAGCCCCCCACTCGTTTCGACCTATTTATGGGTCGGGTCGAGGGTGGATTGCTCGGTCTTCTATCTTCGGCTTTTTGCCGAGGGACTGACATGATGGATGTGTTCTAGAATTACATGGTCACGTGGCGACCCTCAAGCGCTTTAATTTTCGAGCGTATCTTCGGATGACGTCAGCGGACTCAAGTGCTTTAATTTTCGAGCGTATATTCAAGTGACATCAGCGGATCATTGATGGGACAACGTCATTATGGCGACGTCGTTTCACCTGCCCAGATCGTCGTGGCATCGAGCTGGCCGTCGATTTCGTGTCACGCTGTTGCATCCGGACGATGGATGTGAGACATCGCCTCAGCCGATCGAATCCGCGTGAGGGGAAGGCGCCCAATGGTCGGCTGCCACGTGGCGCCACATGGATCGTTGGACGTGATGCTTTGTTTGGCGGGAAAAGATCTGAGCTGCAGGATGGCCTTCGCCGAATGTATAAATAGGGATGATCTTCCTTCAGGAAATATCTTTGTTCACTTGTCTCCTGTTCCCTTTGGATTGCTCGGCGCTCCTGCTCTTAGGTCGACTTTGCGATTCAAACCTTCTTTCAGTTATTCCCTCCCTTGAATCAGGTCAGATGTCTTCATTTGATCCCTTAGTAGATGTAGTTAAGGTAGTCAGGCGATGCGGGTTCGTCCTCTGAAACCGAGTCTAGTGGGTTTTCTTCTTCCTTGGCTTCTGATAGCCAAGAAAGCTCTTCTTCTATCGCGTCAGGTTCGCCCCCAAAGGGTGGCAATTCCCTTGTTTCCCGACGCCGAGGGGCCAAAAAGGTGTTAGTTAGTTGTGCTCACTCTACAATAGAAGTAGAGAGGCAAAATGCACAAAAATCAAATTTTGAGCAAGTACAATTAACAAAATCCAAAGTGATCAAACCATAACCTTAATCTAGCAACTACTAGGAGTTTAATTACTATAAAAATGACCTATATCTAAAAGACACGTGTCTTTCGGGTCTTCAAAACTTCTTTCTCCTATGCATCTAGAGATTCTTGATCAACCTCACTTGATGATCTTCTTGATCCTAGATGATCCACTCGAAAGTTTATAGTCTAAGCTAGCACTTCACAAATGAAGTAACTTAATAACCTAGTTTGCTAATCTAGGTTATTAAGATGATGTAGAGATTGACAATGAGATTTATTTATCTCAAATACCCCAATGATTCTTAATTCATGAGAAGGGTTGGGGTTTGAGGAAGAAAATGGAGCTCAAGAAAGGAGAGAGATAGAGAGGAGAGAGAAGGCCTAAGTTAGAATGAATGAAGAATGGCTAGGAAAAATAATATGTATCAAAAATATTTTTCCAAATAAAAATTCAAGCCATGCTTGAATAGTTTTCACAAATGAACAAACAAAGATAATAGCCATTCTTCACACCATGCTTGAAACCACCTCATCCTTCCACCTCATTTTCTATTTCTAATAAATAGAAAAAAAATACATAATGAGGTGTTATCTTCTAGAAGTATTATTGTATAAATACAAGAATACCTAACCGTATATACATACCCGTATTCGTACAAAAAATACGAATACAAAGAGATAGATAAATTCAATAACATAATACTAGAATTAAATCAATACTTGATTTAATAAACTGGCTTAATCCTAAGCCCTCTAGTCTCACAAGTCGTCCGATTAAATTTCGCGTAACTAGTACACGTATTTAATCGGAATTATGCATGTATAAACATACTGTACATCGTTTTTCCTGAACTAGGGAAACTCTCTGTGTGGGACTCTAACGACAGTACGCTGGCGGTTAGTTTAACCATAAGCACGTTAACGGCACTAGCTTTATGTAACGGCTATCCAGGTACCTGTTGAAAAGAAGGCCGACGAGTAAGCTCATCTGAACCCCTATTGAGCCTATCCATGACAATCTTCTACAGTCCGGTCTCTTCGTCTAAATGTATTGCATATCGGGTCTAAGGGTGGTAAACGTCAGACCCCTGACAACCCGATATGTTGTGTCAATGTGGCTCAGGACCGATTCGAGAAACTACCGATCTAACCATCAGTAAATCTCAACTGTCTTGGCCAAAGTCTTATGGTTCTGGCCAGCCGGACATAGTGTGATATCGACTTCCAATAGCAGGAGAGAAGAATTCCTGACAATCGCTCACTGCCTTCATGTGGCTCGGGCCTGTATCCAACCAAAACCTGTTTGCACGGCTCAGTAGAGCCATGATAGGGTAGTGATCTAAGTACAGTGGGAACTTACAGATTAACATATACTCATGTCATCTGAGAACCACTATCTGACGATGGGTATAATACCATCTAGAAGTTCTCGACGAGTCCGTTCAGTGTACTCATCCCAGTGAGAATCTGTATACAATCTTAGGTGATCACACCAATGGCTGTAGGACCAACCACTGCCTTTCGTTGGATCTAGAAACGTATACACAAGCCTACTCTGGAATATCGATACCCGGTCTCGATGCTCATGCAACTTGAGACATTTAAGGATGTACTTATGGACTACTCAGCTCCCACAAGTATGATCGCCATTATAACGCTGGTAATCAAGCAAAATCCTACGGGCTTTATCAACATGTATCAGCCATATGAGTTATCGAGTATAACATATGCACATTTTAAGATAAAGTCAAACCAAAATAGTATATCACTGTAACGAGTTTTTATCAACATGTATAAGCAATATAAATCATCATGAAAAACAAATACATATGTTTAGATAAAGACAACCCAAATGGTATACTATATATAACTGAGCAAGATTGTCCTGTATATATATATTCCTAGCATACTATACAATACAGGCCTCTAGGGCGTACATATCCAACAGAAGGCCCTAAGGTGTGCATCTAGAACACCCGTGATGCTGTCTCGGTGTTGAACTGGTTGGACGAGCTTTCCGACTACGAGCTCGCTTCCATATTCTCTCTGGCTTCACGTTTCGTTTGGCTAAAGAGGGGGAACGGGTAGACCATGTCCAGGGTAACGAGATTGTCCTGTACTTGGAAGCGTTCCGAGCAGAGATGCGTTTTCTCTTTCCGCCCGAGATTTATGCAGTCCTTCACCGTTTATAGCTCGCATCGGGCCAGCTAGCATCGAGTTTGTGGACGATTCTTCTCAGATTGATGGTCCGGCTCAAAATCGATCAAATCCTCTTTAACCTAGGGCTCCTCTTAGCCTTCCTCTGCTACAAGAACCATCCGGGCACCCGTAAGAATGAGTCGAGTTGGGTATATTTTTTTAAGAAACACAAGGATGGGACGGCCACGTCAGGATAGTGGTCGTCCCTTCTTCTATTCATGAGTGGAAAGAGAAATTTGTCTTTGTCGGTTCCCCCGAAGGGAGAGGATTGGCCGGTACCGAATGGCATAAGGCGGATTGCTCGAAGGCCAAGTTGTCGAATGCCCTGGAGGCGGGGATTGTATCCTAGTGACAGCCGCTCGAGTCTGCCGACGCCTTATTTTCCGGGCCGGCCCTGAGCCGGGCGGGACTCAATCTCGCACGCTTCTTAGGTAAGTTAGGTCACAGCCGATCAATTTAGACTTGATATATCTTGCTGCTTTCGTTACTAATTCTTTTTTGTTTCTTCTCGCAGAGCCCATTGACCGGTCAAAAATTATGACCGGCTTAGCCGCCAAGACACAAAACAGGAAAGGCGGCAGCGCAAGCTCGTCCAAGCCCGTGCCGAGTGGGACGCTTCGCCACAGGGCTTCTGCAAAAACCGTCGTCCCCCTACCAGTCCCCGAAGAGCATAGGGAAAGTGGGCCGAAGCAAAGCTCGGGAGCAGATTCCCTGGGTGAGGTCGGAGGCGCCTTCTTCCGCCGAATCTCCGGCAAAGAAGCTCAAGAGAGGTTTTCCGGCCAGAGTCGGCCGGGGTACATATTCAGGAGGGCGACTTCTGTCTTGAGGTGCCTGTTGGAGATAGTGCCCTCAGAGTCAATTATTGGATCACAGGCACGTGATTGCAATGATTGAGAGAGGACCTATACCGGTAGGACAGTCTTACTCAAGATGATAGTATGCTATCTGGTTTATCTTTATCATCGTGTATTGCTTTAGGTGACCTTACATGTCGCTATTACACGTTGATAGAGCCTTTAGGATTCTTGCTTGACGACCAGCAGTATGATGGCGATCATATACGTGGGAGCTGAGGTCTATAAGCACATCCTTAAAAGGTCCCTAGTCGTGGGAGTTTCGAGACAGGGCATCGATACTCCAGAGTAGACTAGTGTATACAGTCGAGACCCCGACGAAGGGCGGTGGCCGGTCTCACAAGCCACTGGTGTCAGTTGGATCACCTAAGATGTATACATGTGCTCATTGGGTTATGAGTACACCGGACAGGACTCGCCGGGAACCTGCTAGTTGGGATTATACCAGACGTCAGATAGCAGTTCCCTGGTGACATGTGTACAGGTTAGTTCATCGACCTGAGATCGTCATTTGTCTCGTGTGAGTTCCCACTGTGCTTTGATTACTACCCTACCACGGCTCAAAAGAGTCGTGCAAACAGGTTTTAGTTGGGTACAGTCCCGAGCCACATGGAGGCAGTGAGCGGATCTGCAGGGGTTCGTCTCTCCCGGTATGGGGGTGAGGTTGCGCTGTGTCTAGGAGAGCCAGTACACGAAAGTCCTTGGCCAAAGCAGAAGATTTACTGGTAGGTATTCCAGTAGTATCTCAGGGTGTTCTGGACTACACTCCGACACGACTTGTACCGCTATTGGGGGTCTGACTTTTACCAACCACCTAGGCCCGCCATGCGATGCTCATAGACGAACGGACCGGACTGTACGGATATTGTCACCGACAGGCTCAGTAGGGTGTCAGCATGAGTTTGCTTATCGACGTCCCTTTTGGTCAATACCTGGTAGCCCGTTACGTATGGCTAATACCTCTGACGTGCTAGTGGTTAAATCCACAGCCAAAGTATTGACGAGTCTTTAGAGTCCCCCATAGACAGTTTCTCAAGTTTCGGGCGAAACGCTGTAGAGGCCGTATGGATATATGGCAGGGTTCGATCAGATACGTGCGGTATTGCACGGATCATGATCGGACGGATAATACTAGCGGGTTTTGGTTTAAGCCGGATCCTAGTATTGTATAGTGTAGATTTTGTCTCGTTGCATTTGTATTCGGTCGGAATACAAATGCGGGTATGTATATACGGTCGCAGGGTTTTCCTGTAATTTATTACGGGATCAGTTTTTTTGAAGTTGCCAGTTTGCATTCCGTTTCGGCCAGTTTTCCTTCGATCTTTCATGGCCGGATTTTTCCGATGGAGGGGGTTATTTGCAAGTATGCAAATTAGTTGTGTGGAGGGGGTTTATTTGTAAATGAGAGATCATGATAATTCAAAGCATCTTTGCTTTTTTCTTTCATCATGGCTAGCATTAATGAGATGGGAATGTGATGAGAGTTGATTTGGATATTGATGTGAGGCTTGCTTTTTGAATTATGGTCACCATTTCTTTTTCCTACACTCACCTCCCTTCATGGATTCACTCGCTCATATTTTGGCCGGCCACTTCTTGGTGAGGAGAGGATTTATTTTTGGTGTGGGAAAAATTCTTGTTCTCATTTTTGCATACACCAAAAATCCTAAACTCATTTTCCATTGTTAATTCCTCCATCATTATGGCAACTTCATACCCGCGAGAGACAAACCATCCTACACTTCACCTACAGCATCCTTGGGTACGTCGACTCGCCAACTTCGTGCTCGAGTTGCCTCGGTCCAGAGGTGGGAGCCCGTAAAAGAACCCGGCGATGTGGTGCCTGTTCCGACGAGGAGATGAAGACCGGAGATTCCGCGAGGAGATCGGGATGGAGGCCGAAGACCGAAGGAGACGGATCGCTCGGTATAGCTTTCTACCCATTCTCTAGTTTTCTAGCATTAGGTTAATGGCCCGATCCGGGTTTTATAGTGCGCGGTAGTGCCGGTTTATAAGTTTTGTAAAAGTTTCGTTTCCGCATTCCGGCGTCGGATTGACGGCCGGGACGCTGCCGTGCACTTACACTAGTATCAGAGCCACGCCATTAATCTCGTCTAGCTTGCTCTAACGTGTTTACAAGTTCGATCGAACGGATTTTCCAAAAACCGCGTTTCCATGTCGTGCTTTCTGTGCTCTAAAAATTATTTGGTACATTGAAAAATTACGTGCATGGTTTTTTATGAATTCTGTGAAAATTTGGTAGGCTGATGTTACTGTAGAGCGGCGGATCCGTGGCCAAAACCACGTATTGGCGGCGGATCTGCGGCCGTACTGTAGCTTCAGTTCACCAAATTTCTACAGTGGCTCTCTGACATGAAAATAGGTTTTTGGTATGTTCTGTTTGGGTCCAGATTTATTTTGAGTGCTACGGTTGTGCTTGGGGCCCACTCCGGAAAATTTAGTTGATCGAAAATTTTAAACATGTTAGTTCACAGTATTTAGATTATATCTGCGATCGTGAATGTCACTTGATCGGTAAATCCTGTCTAACTGCTATAGCCTTTTTAGACGGATTTGCGAACGTGACATTCACGTTGATGTTCTGTGTTGTGCTGTGATGTTGCGGATTTGTCGTGGGGATAGCCTGGTTGCAATAGTAGTACAGTTTGGTTTATTATGTACATTTGATATTGCGAGGCGAGCGTCCGACATGTGGACTGTCGTTACTGCCTGTTTGTATATTATTCTTTTGGAACACGACCGGGCTGAGGTCGATGTACCCGTTGTATATTTTACTTTCTGTACTAGGATTACCCCGTGGAGGGGTGCATGGGTAGCCGGGTTCTAGAGGGCAACGGGCCCGCATCTCATGTCTTTGAGACGGAGGGGGCTTTACTCTAAAATTGGCGGGCTATTCGCCGCACTCGTAGGGGGTATAGGTTGACCCAAGGAGGGATGCCCAAGTTACCGGATTCCGTGAAGTGTTGGGTGGCCCATTCACGGTGCTGAAGGGGGCTGCCTCGCTTCAGGTTTTGGCGGGTAACTTGCCGCGCCCGTAGGGGTCTAGGATTTCATTGCATAGGCTATCCACACGACCAGGGGAACGTCGGGTTTCAGTAGCGGTTCTGTGAAACCCGGGGATCCCAGATATCTGTATTGTTCTGTGATACTTATTACATTTCTGTGATGTTGCATTTTATCACGCCTTGAGCGAATATTATATATTGATATATATACTAGTAGATGTATATGTTTTGCATCCGCGCTAGTCCAGTCCCCGCTCTGTCGTTAGTTAAGTAACCTAACGGGTGATGACGGGATCCAGTGGCGAATGCGGATGGCATATACGTACATCATTATTTTCGTTCTTTGTGGTGTGATCAATTGATGGGACTGCATTGATTCAGATCAATGCAAGCTAAACAAACCTATTCTGATGTTGGAACATTTTTCAAAAAGCTGTTATTGCAAGGGCGTTCTCTTTTGTTTTGCACAGTGGTATTCGGTTATGAATATCCAGCACCTCAGTTGACGAGGCAAGGGCCGAGATCCCTTCACCGGGAGTGACCCCTTGGACAGAAGTTTGCGTCAGGGCAATAACTTCACTATAGTCGATTACTTTTGCTTTGTATCGTGGTATTCAGTTGGAATATCCTGCACCTCATTCTACGGGGAAAGACCCGAGATCCCTTCACCGGGAGTGACCTCTTTAGCAAAGGTTTTCGTCACTATATTTTTATAAAAGCTATCCAGTTCCTTCAACGATATCAAGTTCATTACGTTAAAGGTTTTTCGCCAAAAACCATTCGTAGCCCTCCGTCATTTCAGTTAAATGTTCGGTAGTATTCAAGCTATGTATTTTGACCTACGCCAAGGCATAGTGATTGGTAGCTACCGGATATTTATCTGTTGCATAGATAGATGCGTTAGTTTGGGACAGTCGTACTACTATTTTGGCCTACGTCAAGGGTATGTATGGGTGGGTTCAAATTAACCTGGACAATGACGGGAAGAACTTGACATGTGACTTATAATATTTTGGCCTACGTCAAGTTCATAAGAGCATGGGGTAAAAATCACATCGGGAGTTTCTAAAGAAACTGAAACTTGCCAGATTTGTGCATACCTTCTGGAGTGTGATAACGTGAGTGGGGTCCATCACATTATCATGCGATGATAGTTGGATCCCGATTCCTACTGATGAGTTGGTTTACTCCTCGGGTTATCCCGACTAATTCTTCTTTCAGGTTTGGAGGAGAATTTAAGGTTACAGTAGGAGGTTTCCTGATTAGATAAATTGATAACCATTCTGATCTAGGTTAGAGTGCACGCTGAGTGTTTCTTTTCTCTCTCTCTTTGGCAACGACCGTGATCCGACCCTTGACTATGACTCAGTAACCAAGTTGACCGAACCTTCTTAAACACTGGCTTTTGGATTGTCAGAGTTGCATACCTCATTGCCACTCCTACTTTTACCTTTTTCTCCAGGACATCCCGTATTACTACGAACGTCCACTTCCATTGGATAAAACCATCGTATGGTTATATATGAACTCGAAGGAATTTATTCGAGGATGGTTTCCGGTTCTGGAGAAAACGAATAGGACTATTCAGTTGTCTTTTCCTTTTACCTTCTATCAGGTTGCGAGTGTTCCTTGGATTAGGACAGTACACCTATTACGCAAATTGGATAGTCTTCTTCCAAACCATAGACAGGTGCCGAACGGTGGGGAATGAAGAAAACCAATTAGCCTAACGATGGTGTACAGAAGGTATTATGTAAAGACAAATAAAGGGATTAGTAAGAGGGCAAAGTAATTTGCGACTGCTATTCACGACCAAACCAAGTATTTCATTATCACTCCCACTTCACCTTTGTATTTCTCCAGAATACTCCGTATCACTACGAAAATCCACAGTTATTTGGATACTCCATCGTATGGTTATATACGAACTCGAAAGGAACTTGTTCCAGTTCGGGGATGGATTCTGGTTCAGGAGAAATAGGAATAAGGTTTATTCAGGTGTCTTTTATCTTTACCTTCTCTCGGGTTGCGCGTGCTCCTAGGATTAAGACAGTACACCGATTATGCTTATTGGATAGTCTTCTTCCAAACCATAGGCTGGTGCCGAAAGGTAGGGAAGGAAGAAAACTATTTAGCCTAAGAGGGTGTACAGAAGGTAATGACTAAAGACATATGAAGGGATTTGGAGAGATGGCAAAGAAATATACGGTTACAGTTGTGAATCTGGATAATGGAAGAGGCATTACTAAGAATACCCGAACACCCCTTCGAAACATTTACATGTTTCAGTTTCACTGTGTACTGTTAAAAGAAAACTGATTTCCCAATTTGCACTTGCTCCAGGGT
Source organism: Agapanthus africanus (assembly GCA_030015575.1). Lineage (NCBI taxonomy): Eukaryota > Viridiplantae > Streptophyta > Magnoliopsida > Asparagales > Amaryllidaceae > Agapanthus > Agapanthus africanus. The sequence continues at coordinate 251,574,179 of CM057337.1, read as the reverse complement.
ATGTATTTACCAGGTTTGATTCACACATCTGTATGGTTTTACAGATGATGAGTGGGAGTAAGTTATTGAGAATTAGGTGATCATCCTCATTATATCGGAATTCGTTGTAATTGGTGATATTTGAGGAAATCGCCTGGGCTGTTTGCCGGACGGCAAATATTTGGTTTTGAATATCCGTTGTTATGCACCAATTTCAAATTGATATATCTGTACGTCTATTTTTATAGAGTGAGATATAACTTTTTGAAATTATGTCTATGATATTTGCTTATATCAGTGGATAGTTAGGTAAGGAGCATTAAACAGCGGTGTAATTATTCTTAACCATAAGTATAGTTTTCAACCTACGACACACAGGGAAAGAGTTATTAGACTCAGGGGCCTTATACAGAGTATTGTGTGTTGTCCACTGTCCATTAGGACAGAGGGGTTGGTCCTCGTACTATATTTGGATTACTTATGACTTCTCTAGTTTTTAGACAAGTGTTTCGTAGAAACGCAGGGTCTGAGTTTTGAGAAGTTATAGGTATAAGAATAGAGTAGAGAACCAGATGTTGCAAGTATCGGGATTCTTCAAGGTGATCGAAGATGTAGATACTTGTGTATGGTATTCAGTTGATAGTAATGATTAAGAGAACTTACTTCTCTTTCAGGTTACTCATAATTGGAAGTACTCCTAAGTTGAGTAATGCTGATCGGCCTCTCTCCATTTAGTTGACATGCACTGGAGACAGCTGCATGATTTGAATCTGGTTCCAATTAAATCAGTGCCTCTGTTTCTGTATTGGATATAGAACAGTTCATATCTTGACATTGTTAAGGTACGGGGAGTTGTCCAGCTTATGCTTAAAACCAGACACTGGACAACTCAAGGCACGTTTCTGTAATGGCTGTTTGTGGGTTGACCCGGGCTATGACGAGGGTTGATTTTCTACCATCTGGAAGATCAATAGTGATATTGTTCTAGACTCGCCACAGTTTTAATAAAAATGGATTTTTTCAGAAAACAGTAGTGGGAGTATGGTAGAACTGGAAGTGATTCCAGAACCGCAAACGATTACTGAAAATTTGATAAGAACCTAAACATTCAATCTGGTTTGACATTCCATTGGCCACTCCGCAGATATCGTAGGTAACCTCAGGCACCCGAGAGGTACTCTGGTAGCCTCAAAGACGGTGACAGGAAGGTTCTTGTTTACCCAGACTTGCCATTGCTGTTGTTCCAGACTCTGAGACTCGGCAGGAGGATGAGTATAGCGTCGTTCTAAACTAGCTTTAGAAGTGCTCGTGTATATTATTCTGCCAGAGGGTTGTCATGATCAGTGGGAGCAGCGGAAGTATAGTGGACAAGTGGCTTATGTCTATTTATAGACTAAAGTAGATATAGCGGAGATAGATCATCTATTTCTGATGTGACAGTCATAGGTTTGACTTCATCAGAATAGCGGAGATAGATCATCTATTTCTGATGTGACAGTCATAGGTTTGACTTCATCAGAATAGCGGAGATAGATCATCTATTTCTGATGTGACAGTCATAGGTTTGACTTCATCAGAATAGGTGATGGATCTGTTAAGAAGGTAGTAGGGTGTGATGTCCTGGTATTTGGATGACATACACAGAGTAGGAAGTGATGTTCCTATACTACGATCGGTTATATTTTGGTTGTCACACAGTGGTTTCTCCACATAAGATATAGATATTATATCAGATATTCTGGTTACTGGATCTATAGTTTTAGATCTAGATTTTGGTAGTTTCCCAATCAGGTTTCTTAGACAGCATTCTATGAGTATTTAGAATGGACGACTCCAGGCATGGTAGTGTACCTGCAGGTGATGGAGTCAGCCTCTCTAAAGGCGTCTTATAGACTAAAGGGGAGAGGGATGTGCATGATTGGCAGATCACTTGCTTAGGCAATTGAGTCAATCATGAGATGCCAATTACCATACCAGATGTTGTATTTGCAGTAGATGCAATAAGTTGATATTAATTCAATCCTGGAGAAATATTAGGAAGCAGTTTAGAACATAAGTGGATGTTCTTAGGATATGATAACGTCAGCCTCATTGAGGTGACGGATATCATTCCAGGCTTCCAAGGTGACCTGGACGACAGAGTGACTGTCAGAGTTATAGTTTTCTCTCTGATGAGGGGCAGTATTTTGGACAGGTAGTCCAAGCGGATACTGAGGGAGGCATAGCGCAGGATACTGATTAAGTTCAGTTGACAATGCAGTCTAAGAAATTTGGATTTGGAGTTCATTTCTGAACTAGGTCCCATCAGACATCCAAACATATTCTAAGACAGGTATTGCTCATTTCGGGAGATGGTTTTCTCCGCGAACTTGAGATAAAGAGAGACATAGAAAGAAACATCAGAGCGGATCCACTCACTGAGGCTATTTCTCGAACGCAATAGTTTCGCAAACAGGCTTTGTGAGACTGACTAGTAGAGGAGTTGGGTGTTCGGTATCATACGGGCTGTGAGTATGCGATATCGCAATAATTAGCCTTGAGTGCAAGTGGGAGATTGTTGGAGATAGTGCCCTCAGAGTTAATTATTGGATCACAGGCACATGATTGCAATGATTGAGAGATGACCTATACCGGTAGGACAGTCTTACTCAAGATGATAATATGTTATCTGGTTTATCTTTATCATCGTGTACTGCTTTAGATGACCTTACAGGTCGCTATTACACGTTGATAGAGCCCTTAGGATTCTTGCTTGACGACCAGCAGTATGATGGCGATCATATACGTGGGAGCTGAGGTCTATAAGCACATCCTTAAAAGGTCCCTAGTCGTGGGAGTTTCGAGACAGGGCATCGATACTCCAGAGTAGACTAGTGTATACAGTCGAGACCCCGACGAGGGGCGGTGGCCGGTCTCACAAGCCACTGGTGTCAGTTGGATCATCTAAGATGTATACATGTGCTCATTGGGTTATGAGTACACCGGACAGGACTCGCCGGGAACCTGCTAGTTGGGATTATACCAGACGTCAGATAGCAGTTCCCTGGTGACATGTGTACAGGCTAGTTCATCGACCTGAGATCGTCATTTGTCTCGTGTGAGTTCCCACTGTGCTTTGATTACTACCCTACCACGGCTCAAAGGAGTCGTGCAAACAGGTTTTAGTTGGGTACAGTCCCGAGCCACATGGAGGCAGTGAGCGGATCTGCAGGGGTTCGTCTCTCCCGGTATTGGGGGTGAGGTCATGTTGTGTCTAGGAGAGCCAGTACACGAAAGTCCTTGGCCAAGGCAGGAGATTTACTGGTAGGTATTCCAGTAGTATCTCAGGTGTTCTGGACTACACTCCGACACGACTTGTACCGCTGTTGGGGGTCTGACTTTTACCAACCCCCTAGGTCCGCCATGCGATGCTCATAGACGAACGGACCGGACTGTACGGATATTGTCATCGACAGGCTCAGTAGGGTGTCAGCATGAGTTCGCTCATCGACGTCCCTTTTGGTCAATACCTGGTAGCCCGTTACGTATGGCTAATACCTTTGACGTGCTAGTGGTTAAATCCACAGCCAAAGTATTGACGAGTCTTTAGAGTCCCCCACAGACAGTTTCTCAAGTTTCAGGCGAAACGCTGTAGAGGCCGTATGGATATATGACAGGGTTCGATCAGATACGTGCGGTGTTGCACGGATCATGATCGGACGAATAATACTAGCGGGCTTTGGTTTAAGCCGGATCCTAATATTATATAGTGTAGATTTTGTCTCATTGCATTTGTATTCGGTCGGAATACAAATGCGGGTATGTATATACGGTCGCGGGGTTTTCCTGTAATTTATTACGGGATCAGTTTTTTTGAAGTTGCCAGTTTGCATTCCGTTTCGGCCAGTTTTCCTTTTGATATTTCATGGCCGGATTTTTCCGATGGAAGGGGTTATTTGCAAGTATGCAAATTAGTTGTGTGGAGGGGGTTTATTTGTAAATGAGAGATCATGATAATTCAAAGCATCTTTGCTTTTTTCTTTCATCATGGCTAGCATTAATGAGATGGGAATGTGATGAGAGTTGATTTGGATATTGATGTGAGGCTTGCTTTTTGAATTATGGTCACCATTTCTTTTTCCTACACTCACCTCCCTTCATGGATTCACTCGCTCATATTTTGGCCGGCCACTTTTTGGTGAGGAGAGGATTTATTTTTGGTGTGGGAAAAATTCTTGTTCTCATTTTTGCATACACCAAAAATCCTAAGCTCATTTTCCATTGTTTATTCCTCCATCATTATGGCAACTTCATACCCGCGAGAGACAAACCATCCTACACTTCACCTACAGCATCCTTGGGCACGTCGACTCGCCAATTTCGTGCTCGAGTTGCCTCGGTCCAGAGGTGGGAGCCCGTAAAAGAACCTGGCGATGTGGTGCCTGTTCCGACGAGGAGATGAAGACCGGAGATTCCGCGAGGAGATCGGGATGGAGGCCGAAGACCGAAGGACACGAATCGCTCGGTATAGCTTTCTACCCATTCTCTAGTTTGCTAGCATTAGGTTAATGGCCCGATCCAGGTTTTATAGTGCGCGGTAGTGTCGGTTTACAGTTTTGTAAAAATTTCGTTTCCTCATTCCGGCGTCGGATTGACTGCCGGGGCGCTGCCGTGCACTTACAGTGCCGTCAGGACTATCTATGGCCGATAGCATCCCGGTGGACATGGAAAAAGCAGCTAAGGCCAAGATACCTCGGGGTACCATGAACGCCCAGGTTGCTCCGATAGCCCAGGAGGCGGTCCAAGTTAGTGAGCTGTAAAATTTCCAAGTAATTTTTCCTATGTTTAGTCCCTGACGGTTGTTTGCTTCCTTTTGCAGGTTTTCATCATTGTGCCTTCCTGACTGCCATGGAGGCCGAAGAGGTTGCTCCGGCGATAAAAGGGCGGGGGAGACCTCTTCACGTGAGAAAAAGATCCTCGCCGAACTGAGAGAGGCCGAGGACAACACCGCCTCCTTCGAGTTACGGCTGGTGTCGAAGGTAGTAAAGGCCGCAAGGCTGACCGAGTCCATCCGTGCCCTGGTCGAGTCCAACGGGTCTTTCAGGTTCAGGTCGGCGAAGTCAACGGGCTGTCTAATGCGATGAAGAAGCAGAGAGACTCGTCTAAGAAGGTTGCCTAGGCGGCCAACGATGCCGCGAAAAAGGACGAGAAGAGGGCGGAGAAGGTTGTGGAGGATTATAAACGTCCGACCAGTTTTACCTTAACCTCGCCGACTCTGCGATCGTTGGGTGGCAGAATGCCTTTGACGCCGTTAAGGAGATCATGGCCGGGCTCGATGACCAGGAGCTCCGCGCAAAGTACCACCTCCTCGAGGAAGAGCCAAAAGGGAGGTGTCGTGTAGACGGGCGGCGATGAGACCTTGGACGAGAAGACGACTTGAAGCCGCCGCTGTCTCTTCTCTTTTTTTTGTTTTCCTTTGTAAGCTTTCGGGTAATTTTGTAGCATTTTGTAAAGCTGAGGAGCTCATAATACATTGTACACCAATTTTGAAATTAATGAAGTATTTTTGCTTGTATGTAATGTGTCTGATTGAAAAATTTTCGTTTTTATTTTTCCAAGTGGGTAGACCAGTGTCCTTCCTTTATCCCGGAGACGAAGTAACGTGAGTCGAGGGAACATTAGGTTTATTTTTTCAAGTGCAGATAGATCGATGTCCCCCTCACCCTGGAGACGAGGTAATGTGGGCCGAGTGAACATTAGTTAAACTTAGGGTAAAACCTTTCAAGTCTATATAACCCGGCAAACATTAGGTAAACTCAGGGCAAACCTTTCATGTCTATATAGCTCAGTATCCTCTTGGAAACTCTAGAAACTTTGCAAAGCTCGGTAACATTCCCGCTTCCTCCGGAGATGGGTTGATTAGAGCCGAACGAGAGTCGGATCGGTTGTTGATTATAGACGAGCTTTCTTCACTTAGGCTACGCTGGAGTCTGGCTACTTCCAGTATGCGTGCCGGGTAGGAGTCTGCTTGACGGTCTCATCTGAGGTTTTAGGATTCATAGTTCGGGCCGAGCAGGAATTTGCTCGGTATAAGTGGGTGTGCCTCGGGGGGAGTAGGAATCTACTCGCTAGAGTACTTGGGGTTTATAGGTTAGGACGAGCAAGAATCTACTCGATGTGAATTGGCCGGACAGAAAGTTATCCAGCGGCCTTGTGAGAGGGTTTCAGATCCGCAATTTGGGTCGAACAGGAATCTGCTCGCTATGGATGGATGTGCTTCGAGAGGAGCGGGAATCTACTCGTAAGAGGAGTTGGGATTCACAGTTTAGGGCGAACAGGGATCTACTCACTGTGTATTGAAGGCTACCCAGCGAATTCGTGAGAGGGCTTCAGGTCCACAGTTTGGGTCGAGCAGGAATCCACTCTCTATGGATGGATGTGCCTCGGGAAGAGCAGAAATCTACTCGCAAGAAGACTTGGGAAACACAGGTTAGGCCGAGCAGGAATCTACTCGCTATGAATTGGCCGGGCAGGAAGCTACCCAGCGGCTTCGTGAGAGTTTTAGATTCGCAGTTTGGGCCGAGCAAGAATCTGCTCGCTATGGATGGGTGTACCTCAGGGGAGCAGGAATCTACTAGCAAGAGGATTTAGGATTCATAGTTTGAGCCGAGCAGGAATCTACTCGCTGCGAATTGACCGGGCAGGAGGCTACCTACCGACCTCGTGAAAGGGCTTTAAGTCCACAGTGTGGGTCGAGCAGGAATCTGCTCGCTATGGATGGGTGTGCCTCGGAGAGTAGGGATCTACTCGTAGAGGACTTGGGATACACAGGTTAGTCCGAGCAGGAATCTACTCGCTGTGAATTGGCATGGCAGGAAGCTACCCGGCGGCCTCGTGAGAAGGCTTCAAATCCATGGAAGGTTGGATCAACGTGACAGACATTTGCGCTTTCCCGATTCCCGGTGCCACGTGGCGTCTCGGAATGCGTGCGTAGCTTCCGGCGGCATCGTTCAATCTGCCTGGAACCGGGTGAAAGGGAGGCAGCCAATGGCCGAAAGCCACGTGGCGACGCCTCATCCGATGGATGCGATGCTCCATAATTCACGCCTTGGCAAGAGAGATTCTCGACTGTGAGAAATTTTGCTGAGGCTATAAATAGAGGAGACCTATTGATTGCACGCTTTTGGTGTGTCGAGTTTTAAGGTTCTAAAGTTAACCGCAATCAGGACGGTATCGCTTTGCAGCAAGCCGCGATGAGTATGGGTCGTCCGTAGGGAGACAGAGGGTTTTAAGTTCTTGTTTTGACGAGTTAATGCGCGAGGCGGAAACGTTCGTATCTACCCTATGTGTTTATATGCAAAGTAAACGCTTGTTAGGATTAGATAGGATAGTGTAAGTTAAGGAAATCAGTACTCAATCCTTTGAGCCGAGCTCGACCACTAAAGCTAGAGCAACGTGAGTTAGGGTGTTTAAACACGGTATTTGTGAAATCCGGTTTATTGACCCTTGTCCGTCTGTTCGTGTCGCTTGCTTTCGCCTCCGGCCAATCCGAACGCAATCGGTCATGGTTAGGAATTACCGACACCTTGGTAGGGTAGGGTGCCTAACGGAGCGCTTGCGTAAGGTTTGGACGGAATTTAATGGAAAAGATCGGGAAAAGGAAATGAGAAAGAAAATTTTAACTTACAATATCAGTTTCTTTCCTAACAACATATTCACAACAACAAACAAAAAGAGCAAAGAAAAGAGAAGAAAAGAAAAGAAAAACAATACAAGTAAATGCAAGGTAATAAAAGGCAAGTAAGTAAATGGCATGGAATTAAAGAACAAGTAAAGCAAAAAAAGGAAATCCAAGTAAGTAAAGCAAGCAAGTAAGTAAAAGAGATAGATACTAAGAACCCAAGAATGAAAGCTTCATTAACTCAAAGTGACAATATAAGCCATGGGTTCAATAACCTAATCTTAAACTTGCGAGTTCAATGAAGAGGTTGCAAGATCAAGAGAAGGCAAAGAACTCAAGGTGAAGTGAAGGTAAAATGAAAGTTTTATTAATTCCAAATAATGATACAACCATTAAGATCAATAACCAAAATTTAAACTTGCAAGCTTAATGAAGAGATTGCAAGATCAAGAGAAGGAAAGGAACTCAAGGGGACTAGCTATGTACAAAAACAAAACAAATGAGTATGAAGTGGAACAAAACTTAGACAATGTAAGACAATCTAAGACCCCCATCATTTGCTCACTCATCTGCTTTATATAGGCACAAAATAAGAATAAACAAGTAATAAAAATAAGATGACGTGGCAGCAAGGGATGGACCACAGAAAATTGGGGATCTTTGGGGCAAAGGGGCCGGCGAGCTCGGATGGTATGGGTATGTGGCCGGCCAAAATCCGAGCTCATGGGCTCGTGTTGGTTGTGCGGTCTTGTGTGCTCTCCAATATCACTCTGGTGCTGCTTGATTTCTCTATAGAGGCCTGGGTTGCACTCAGGGATTTGGAGGGAAACTTGTAGCTATACATCACATCACATTTTTTTCATTTATCACTCTTGTCCCCTACTTGCACAAGCTATCATTTGTGTATGCCATGGGCAGCCCCTTCTCTAGGTCCATGCTTCAAAGAGCTAGTGCACACTTGCTATTTGTTGGACCAAAATGTGTGTGCACTCGTTTATTTGCAAAAACTCTTTGAATATCGGTCGGTTTCCAGTTCCGGTAGCAGTATCAGCTCACAAACGTTATATCCGTTATTTTGAGTGTATTTTAAGTATTGTGTCACGGATACCTGTAATCTGTATTTACTGAGCAAACACCGGTTAATAGTACTGATATATACAAAAAATAGATAATGAATGTGTGGTATTAAAATGCAGTTTTCTGAGATGAACAAATACCCCCAAACTTATTTTTTGCTCGTTCCGAGCAAAATAAAATCTTAACTTCACTTTCGCAGGGAACGCGATTGCACTGAGCTCATGCAACAAGCCGTTAAATCTCTAGGTGTCCCTAGTAGGAAAATTGTTGTTTCTTGAGGGTTTTCAGCGGATACTACCCACAAAATCCCGTCAAGTTAGTTTTATAAGTTAACATCGATTCTACTCCTATAGTTTAGCAACTAAGTTAGAAACTTTATCATCCTAAATTAGAAATATCCAACCCTTATGTTTCACACCTCCTATTTATTCAACCTCAGATTCTATACGTTTTACAGTTTAGAAAGATCTCGGTTTCTTTTGAGTTTTCCTTCTAAAGCGCACTCTCCAATCAGGGATTTTTATTCTCTTTACGGAAAATATAAGTCTTATTCTTTATCCCTATCTTTTCTCCAAACATGGATTGTATACCCCTACATGTGTGTATAATTTCACCCCTATACTTAAGAATTCAATTCAAGTTATAGTACCCTTGCCATAATACCTAATACTACTTCTCTTCGTTAATGATGGACGGTGTTGCTCACACGTCTTTCATGCGACTATTAATACTTCTTGAGGCACTAACAGCCGATTACTGAATGTGTGAGTATAAAGCGTAAATAGCAGTTTACAGGTCTTGACTTTATTTATTTTTTCTTTTCTTTTTTTCTTTATTTTTCTTTTTCAAGACCGGATATATTTTTTAATGATGCTCTTTTGATAGTTAGCTTTAAATACCGTCTTTTCTTTCATACTAGGTTTTCATGCAAGAGTATTTCTAGGTATTCTCTATTATCCTAAGTTTCAAGGTGCATGTATGCGCAGTTTGTAGGATATATACTTGCTAAATTTGGACTTAAGAATAGAAACTATTTTTCAGACTTATCCTTCAGTAAAGCTTCAATACTTTCCTTTCATCTTAACTTAACTCAAAAACTGAATTCAAGATTACCTACTTCTATTAAAAAAACTGCAAGGACGTATAATTACCAAGGTTAAACAGAATGAGGGTTATTTTTAGGGTTTTCAATTCCTAACCCTAGGATTTAGTTATTTCTACCGTATCAACTAAACTTTCGGAATAAAAACTAAGTTACCCTATTAGCTAACTTGACGATAAAGTTTTTATATGTTTTGGAAAAAATTTTGATTTTTGGGGGGTTTTTAAAATAAGTATGGCAATGCAAAATATACACATGAATGCGAAGGTAAAAAGCTTACCGAGCACACCCCCAAACTTAAACTTGACAGTGCCCTCACTGTCAGGCTACACTAAGAGGGTCAAAATTGTCGGCGCTCCCTAAAGAAAATTTTATACAAAACAAAACGCGAAACAAAAATATATATACAAAAACGCCCTCCAAACTTAAGTGAAACAGTGTTTCCACTGTTAAGCGTTGAAGTTCAGGATTAACAGTATCAATCTATACAAGACCTTACACAGGCCAAAGGTGAGCACCAACCATTCAAATATTTTATCAAGATAAGGTCCGGATTGGTGAAAGAATACGGAGAGGAAAGAAATGGAGAATACGCGAGACCGTATGGGGATAAAAGTGGTATACGGTCCCAATATATGAGGAGAAGAATGGCGGAAGGGAGAAAGAAATGGAATACGAACTTAAGGATGGAAATGGAGTGAATAAATTAGTACAATTTGTGATGACCGATGTGTAAAAAACAATTGTACTAATCTATTAACCCGTCGAGAAATGGGGTCAAATCCCTCAAGATTCGTGAGAAAACATGGGTAGACCGAACTTGGTAAACCAGACATAGAAAATGAAAGTGATATGGTGTCTTACAAGGTCGGAACGATGGAAAGGATGGAGGGAAGTGATCGAGGAAGGGTATCAGTTAAAGGTTCAAGAAGGTGTACACAGTCAGTGAAAAGGATATGATGAATTGGAAAATCCGACTCATCAAGTAAAACTGGTTCATTCTCAATACTATCATCAAAATTCTCCTCAAAATTAAGCTCATCCATGCATTTATCATCAATATCAAGACGCATATGAAGTTCGGGAAAATCAGTTAATGACTCGGGATGATGAATTGGAGAGAGAAACTCATCCAAAATTGCGAGTTTATCATCCAAAATATTCCCAGCGTCAAAATCCTCAATCAAGTGAAAATCAAATTTCTCAGACACCTCATCAAAAGCTTGGATATTAATCAATTCAGATTAGGTGTAGAGGTCAAAAGGATTGGGTATGGTTTCACTTGAAAGGGACCCTTCACAATCTGGTAAATCAAACACTACAAAGTCGCACAATTCATTAAACATTCTATCTTCAATTGGTAAATCCTTTGGGACACTTGATAGACGTTCAAAACCGGATTTGTGGGACTCAATTTGCAATGGGTATGTTTGATTTGGAAGGGTGTACAACTCACTCTCACCACTCAAATTCTCAACCTGTCTTACTGTCTCATCATACATTGGAAAATGTGGAGTTAGTTGGAAACTAGCTACCGGGTCACTAGGTTGTATGAGGGCGGCCATGGACGCATTCAAATCCATCATCTGTTTGTACGACGATACCCGAAAGTTTTCTAACGACTGTTCCAGACTAGACATGAGTTGTGAAAGGTTTCAGTAAAAAATTCAAAGTTGTTTGGATATTGGAAACTCCCAAATGGCTGTGTAGAAGAAATGTCTAGGGAAGGTGTAAAAGTCGGGTAGGACTGGTAGGAATTGAATGGTTGGACAGGAGTAGGATCAACATTCGGATAAGAAGGTGATTGGATTTTTTGATCAAAAGAATTGGCAGTGGTGAAAGGAATGAAAGATCGGCTACGGGATTGTTCAATACGTTCAGCAATAGATATGGGTCTTAGAGTTACAACAGGACTCTCAAAAGGGGTATAACGTAAGAAGGTGGGGTAGGTTGAAACGGTTGATACAAAATGGATTGCGGAGTCCAATTGTTCGTCCTTGACGCGTCTATTCGATCTTTCAAAGAAAGTTTGGGCATTGATGGATTGTTCGAAGTTCGACCAAAGCAAGAACCGTAAGAAGTAATGTTTGGTTGTGGGTATCAAAGTTCGGTAAGAGTTTTTCGAGGTGGGGTACCCCATGATATGAAGAGAAGAAGAGGAGAGGAAAAAGAATGTGTTTTTTTTATAAGTTTCTTATTAACAAAAGAATGAAATATACACACAAAAGAATCTGGACAAAAACAATCACGACACAATACCACACACATAATTGGTCTAGGGTTCACCTAGATCAACTAAACCTGCTCAAAAACTTGATTGTCGAAGTAAAACTGTGTCGAGAAACGGACTCAAGATATACTGATCACGAGGGCAGATAAGTGCAGAGATAAGGGGAGGTTTTCCAACGCTTTCACGAAGGTCCTTAATTAGATAACTCTTTCTCTGTTGGCAGTTTCGCCGTGAACATTTTCATAGACACCCCGTGAACGATATACCGTTAAGCGGTGTTCTAAACACAGTTAACTTCTGCTAATGAGCGCAAAGTCCTTAAAAGCTTAAAATCTAGTTTCTTTAAAAATTTGTGCGGGTAAATATTATGCTCAATTTCGTGATTTGTAGGCCACGGAAAAGATGACGAAATCCTTTACTGTATGTTGTGGGGTTCGCTTGCCCTTAAGTCCGTATTAATGGATGCATGCGCAATTCAAAAATTATTATTCAAAGAATCAAATAATCGGTTTTTTTACGTTTAAGCTCGGCACTGCAACAAATACGGGTTAGTCACTTTAGCGTTTGCTAGCGAACTTGCAAAGAATCTTGCAAAAATATTATATTGGAAGCGTCGGATTTGAGAAGGTGTTAGTAAAATACATACCGATAAGTTTTCGGGTTAAGAAACCCCCGTTGAATTGAATCCAAGTAGTTTGAAAAGTTCGCTTGCGTGAGTCAAACTACCCGGATATTTGCTACTGTACTTCGTAATCACCTTAATCTTGAATGTACACTTTGCTCCCCACGATCGCAGTTCGCAAATCCGCAAAAATTTGAAATGTCAGAAAAACGAATTTTAGTGCGAAAAAGCGATATGAATTCCCAAATACTTGCACACTAAAAATTATAAAAAAACAAACAATAAAATTGGGACAATAACAGAACACTGGAGCATAGAAAAAAAAATTAGGAGCAGGAGGAGCTTGGGCCGGCGAGACCGGTTATATTGGGTGTGTCGCCGATTTTTTCTTGGAGACAGGGCTTCAAATTTCTTCTACTGTCACAGTGTTCTATTAGTGTCTCACTGGTATTATTTATTTTTTCTGTTCAGATCCAGAGTGCTAGCAGGTCAGAAATCCAGAGAACAAAAATGTTAGAAATGTTATTTTTTGTTTTGGTTTTTGAAATTTTTGATTTTTGATTTTTTTTAAAGAATAGTGTTAGAGGATATAAACAAGATTAACCCGAAATGACAAGAATAAAAACGTTACTGTCTCCCCGGCAACGGCACCATTGATTGCACGCGTGTCGAGTTTTAAGGTTCTAAAGTTAACCGCAATCATGACGGTATCATTTTGCAACTAGCCGCGATGAGTACGGGTCGTCCGCAGGGAGACGGAGCGTTTTAAGTTCTTGTTTTGATGAGTTAATGCGCGAGGCGGAAATGTTCGTATCTACCCTATGTGTTTATATGCAAAGTAAACGCTTGTTAGGATTAGATAGGATAATGTAAGTTAAGAAAATCCGTACTCAATCTTTTGAGCCTAGCTCGATCACTAAAACTAGAGCAATCGGCAACAACGTGGATTAGGGTGCTTAAGCATGGTATTTGTGAAATCCGGCTTATTGACCCTTGTCCGTCCGTTCTTGTCGCTTGCTTTCGCCTCCGGCCAATCCGAACGCAACCGGTCACGGTTAGGAATCACCGATACATTGGTAAGGTAGGGTGCCTAACGGAGCGCTTGCGTAAGATTTGGACGGAGTTTAATGGAAAAGATCGGAAAAGGAAATGAGAAAGGAAATCTTAACTTACAATATCGGTTTCTTTCCTAACAACAACATATTCACAACCAATCACAACAACAAACAAAAAGAGCAAAGAAAAGAGAAAAGAAAAGAAAAACAATACAAGTAAACGCAAGGTAATAAAAGGCAAGTAAGTAAATGGCATGGAATTAAAGAACAAGTAAAGCAAAAGAAAGGAAATGCAAGTAAGTAAAGCAAATTAGTAAAAGAGATAGATACTAAGAACCCAAGAATGAATGTTTTATTAACTCAAAGTGGCAATACATGCCATGAGTTCAATAACCAAATCTTAAACTTGCAAGTTCAATGAAGAGCTTGTAAGATCAAGAGAAAGCAAAGAACTCAAGGTGAAGTGAAGGTAAAATAAAAGTTTTATTAATTCCAAATAATAATACAACTCTTGAGATCAATAACCAAAACTTAAATTTGTAAGTTCAATGAAGAGGTTTCAAGATCAAGAGAAGGCAAGGAGCTCAAGAGGACTGGCTATATACAAAAACAAAATAAAAGAGTATGAAGTGTTTGAACAAAACTTGGACAATGTAAGACAATCTAAGACCCCCATCCCTTGCTCACTCATCTGCCTTATATAGGCACAAAATAAGTATAAATAAGTAATAAAAATAAGATGACATGGCAGCAAGGGATGGACCACAGAAAATTGGGGATCTTTGGGGCAAGGGGAGCCGGCGAGCTTGGAAGGTATGGGCATGTGGCCGGCCAAAATCCGAGCTCATGGGCTCGTGTTGGTTGTGTGGTCTTGTGTGCTCTCTAATATCATTCTGGTGCTGCTTGATTTCTTTATAGAGGCCTGGGTTGCACGCAGGGATTGGAGGGAAACTTGTAGCTATACATCACATCACATCTTTTTGTATTTATCACTCTTGTCTCCCTACTTGCACAAGTTATCATTTGTATGTGCTATGGGCAGCCCCCTCTCTAGGTCCATGCCTCAAAGAGCTAGTGCACACTTACTATTTGTTGGACTAAAACGTGTGTGCACTCATTTATTTGCAAAAACTTTTTGAATATCTATCGGTTTCCAGTTCCGGTTGCAATGTCAGCTCACAAACGTTATATCCGTGATTTTGAGTGTATTTCCAGTATTGTGTCACGGATACATGTAATTTGTATTTACTGAGCAAACACCGGTTAATAGTACCGATATATACAAAAAAATAGATAATGAATGAGTGGTATTCATCCTCCCCTCAGGCACCTTCATCTATTTGCTTTTAGTTGTCTTCGGCTCCGGCCCTTCTTTCTCCGTCCTTTGTAGTCGATCATTTTCCGATGGCCGGCACCACGTACAACATTCAAGATATCATCTCTCATGACGACATCTATTATTACGACCACGACAGCTCCGAGGCCGCATATGAGGTCGTGATAGGCTGACTGCAACACCATTACGGTCGGTTACTTCTGCGCCGATCCTTTCTTCTGCATGTGCTTGTCCACGCGATCTGGAGGTCTTCCCCCGCCTTTTTAGGGTGTTGTCCCAACAAGCGCTGGATGAAGCCGTCGATAAGATAAGCACGGTCCATGAGTTGGGCCTGATTTTGAAGAGCAGACGAAATCGTTCGATAGATCTCATGCGTTGATCTTTCTAAGAGAGATTGATCATGCTTCATGCGCAACGACAGGAATCCCCGATGATACTGTAGCTATTTAGGTGCATGGACGTAAGCAGAAGGAGCGATGGGATGCCGTATGGATCGGCTGGCGAACCTTTGTTTCGAGTACCATGCCGCATTCAAGAGTCTCTTCCTTCTTTGTTGTAATTGTTAAGTGATCGAATAACATTTTTTTCTTTTTTTTTGTAAGCCTCCGGGCACTTTTGCAAGGCTGAGGAGCCGAAAATATCTCTTATTAATAAATTTCTTTTTGCTCAGAATGTCAGAATGAACAAAACTTACGTTTTTACTTTTCCAAGTATAGATAGACCGATGTCTCTCTTCACCCCGGAATCGAAGTAAGATGAGCGGAGCAAGACTTAGGTCAGCTACCTATAGGTACATCCACGCTTTGTTTACTTGAGTAAAGGGCTGGCCTAAGATACTTTCCTTGCCTTCGAGCTGGGCTGGAAACAGCCTATAGGCTCGTGAGGGGGCTTCATATCCTCAATGCAGGTCAGGCAGGAAACTACCCGCTGAGTGAGCGCGATGGGCAGGATGCTGCCTGCCGGCCTTGCGCGGTTTTTAGTTTGCAAACGAGAAAAACAATCCGGATTGCAGGAAAGCAAGAATCTTTATTATTAAAAGGAGTACAAGTTTAACAGTACAATTTAAACTTTTCTGTATTATATGGCCTCGGAAGGTTACGTCCTAAGAAATCTTGGAGTTGGTACGCTCCGAGCAATACCTCGGTCATGAGGAAAGGGTCATCCCACTTCGGGGAAAATATGTACGGCTTCCCTTGGTCCTTGAGTTTGTTGTGTCATAGGACTAAGTCTCCTGATTTGAACGCTCGATGTTTGATCTGAGCATTGTAGTACCGAGTGGTTTGCTGTTGATATGCGGCCATCTTTATTCGTGTCCGGATCTCTTTTCCAGCAGGATGTCCAGGTTGTTTCGGAGGGTCAAGACATTGGCTTCGTCGTTGAAGTGTTCGACTCGGTAACTGGGTAGACCGATTTCTGCGGGGACCATTGTCTCGGTGCTACAACAGAGGCTGAACGGGATTTCCCCCGTGGGTGTCTTCCTCGACGTTCGCAATGCACAGAATATGCGGGGCAGTTCTTTGACCCATCCGCTCTGCCTTCCAGGCGGGCCCTGAACCCCCGGACGACACCTCGGTTTGCTATCTTGGCTTGTTCGTTGCACTGGGGATGAGCGACCGCAGAGAACCTCGGTATGTGGTAGTCATTGCAGAGCTCTTTGACTTTGTCGTTCTTGACGTTGGTTCCGTGGTCGGTGATGATACACCTCGGAATTCCGAACCGTGCAATTATGTTCTGCAGGAACTTCACTGTGGGGGAGACATCTGGTTTTCTGACCGGCGTGGTTTCGATCCATTTCGTAAAGTAGTCTACGGCGACGAGGATATACATGTGCCTCCTGTGCCTGTGGGGAGCTGGCCGATCATGTCCATTCCCCACTGGGCAAATGGCCAAGGGGAGCTCAGGGGCGTCAACTCTGTGGCCAGTAACCGAGAAATGCTGCCGAAGAGTTGACATGCCTTGCACCTCCGTACGAGTTTCTCGGCATCTGCGTGGATTGTCGGCTAATAATAGCCCTGTAGTAGCGTCTTTTGGATAAGATTGCGGTCCCCTGATGTGCGCCGCCGACTCCTTCATGTATCTTCTGAAGAACATACTCAGCTTCGTCAGAATCGACACACCTGACCAGAGGTCGAGTATACGACTTTTTATACAAGTTGCCTTTGCTCCACACGAAGTAACGGGCTTTCATGCGGGGCATGCGTGCTTCTGCTCGATCCTCGGCTAGTGTTCCATCATTGAGGAATTCCACTATGGGCTTTCTTCAATCCGGGGTTTCTCCCTGAGTAGCATAGACCCTGTGTATCACTTCTGTATCTTCGATTATGGGTCGCGACAGGACTTCGAAGAGGATGTTCCTCCTGTTATTGGCCGAATAGGAGGTGAGCTTGCTCAAGGCGTCGGCTTTGACGTTCATACCCCCAGGAACCTGCTTCACTTAAACTTCGTCTAAAATTTTCCTTAGCCTCTTCATCTTGGCGAGATATTTCATCATGAGGGGTTTTCGGGCTTCGAATCATTCGGTCACTTGGCCGATGACCAACGCGGAATCGCTGCGGACTCCGATCTTCCTTAGCCCCACTCCCGAGGCGATTCGTAGGCTGGCCAGTAAGGCTTGATACTCCGCGGCGTTGTTCGAGACCTTTAAGTCGAACTGCAGAGAATACTCCATCTTGGCTTCATCGGGGCCGCGGATGACTAGTCCGGCTCCACTTCCTTTATCTGTGGAGGAACCGTCCACATAAAGTACTCAATCCGGAATCGGACCAAGCTTTACTTCGACCGAGTTTCGTGAGCTTGGATCCAGTGCAGGCGCTTCTTCTCTGTTGGGAATGGCGTATTCGACCACAAAATCGGTTAGGGTTTAGGCTTTAATAACTTGCCTTGGTTTGTACTGGATGTCGAATTGCGACAACTTCCATCTCTATTTCTCCAAGCGACCCGACGACTCGGGGGGAACCGAGATTGTTTCCTAATGGTCGGTCGGTGAGAACGATGATCGTATGAGCCTGGAAATAGTGCTGAAACTTCCTGGAGGTGACGACGAGTGCTAGGACTATCTTTTCGATGGCCGGGTATCTAGTCTCCGCATCTTTGAAAATGTGGCTGACGTAGTAAACCGGCCTCTCTATTTCCTCATGTTCTTTGATGAGTACCGAGCTAACTGCTTGGCCGGAGACGGACAGGTACAACAGTAGCCTGTCTCCTTCGGCTGGTCGAGTGAGTAGCGGTGGCGTCGACATGTGCGACTTGAGCTGCTCAAAGGCGACTTGGCACTTCTTGGACCACTCGAACCTTGAGATTTTCCTCAAAGCCTTGAAGAAAGGTAAGCACTTCTTCTCGGATATGGACATGAAACGACTAAGAGCAGCAACCCTGTCTGTTAGTCGCATGATTTCTACGTTCTTGGTCGTCATGTCAATGATAGTTTTGATCTTCTCTGGCTTGGCTTTGATTTCTCGGTGGGTGACCATGAACCCGAAGAACTTACCGCGCGTGACGCCGAAAGCATACTGAGCTGGATTCAGCTTCATTTTGTACTTTTGTAAGACCTCGAAGGTTTCACCAAGGTCCGTGGTATGCCCAGTTGATCGGGTGGACTTCACGAGCATGTCGTCGACGTAGACCTCCATATTCCTCCCGATCCGTGGCTTGAACAGCTTGTTGACCGGCCGTTGATAAGTTACCCCAGCATTTTTGAGGCCAAAATGTATTACTTTATGACAATAGACCTCTCGATCAGTGGTGAAAGCGGTGAGCTTTTCGTTGGCCGGGTCCATCCGGATTTGATAGTAACCGGAGAACGCGTCCATGAAGATCAACAGCTCGTGATCGGCCGAGCTAACCACCAGCTGATCTATCCAAGGAAGCAGATAGTTGTCTTTTGTGCAGGCCTTGTTCAGATCAGTAAAGTCGACGCACATGCGCCACTTCTCGTTCGTCTTCTTGACCATGACTACGTCGGCTAGCCAAGCCGAATAGTCCAGGTTTTTTATAAAGTCCGCCGCAAGCAATCGGTCTACTTCTTCCTCAATCGCCCTCTGCTTGACAGGCGCGAAGCTCCTTTTCTTCTGCCGGACCGGCTGGGCTTTTGAGTCAACTCCGAGCTTATGGGAGATCACCTTGGGGTCGATCCCTGGCATGTCCGTAGGAGTCTAAGCGAATACATCGTCCTGGAGGAACCAGATAAGGTTCCAAGTTTTCCCGGTCAAGAGGGAGCCGATCTGGACAGTTCGGCTGCTGTCTCCCTCTTTAAGGGGAATTTCGGACAAGGCTTCTTCCGGGGAACCCCGGGTCTCCTTGTTATTACGTGTATCCAGCGACTCCTAAGGATCACACGGTCCGTCGGTCAGATCAACTTCTTTGTCCTCTGGAACTGTCGTGGCGAGACATACCCTATTGATTTGCTGAAACCCGAAGGCCCGGCTATCCCACCATCGCGCAAAGGAAACTTAAGCGTGGGATGGTAAGTCGAGATCTGAGCTTGAAAGGTGTTTAAGGTGGGGCGACCCAAAAGAATGTTGTAAGAGGATGGAATCCGAGCGACGAGAAAACTTACCGACATTGTTCGGGTTCTTCCGGCCTTCTCAATGTTGAACGGGAGAGTGATCGTTCGCTCAGCTTGAATGGAGTGGTTCAGCTTGACCCGGAGAGAACGTGCGAGGTAGGTTGGAGATCGGAGAGGTTTAATCCTATATGCTGAAAGCAGTCATAAAATAGGATGACCGCCGAACTTTCCGAGTCAACAAGGATTCTCCTGACTTCGTACTTATTTACCCAGGCCATGATCACTAGGAGATCATTGTGTGGGACAATATGCTATGTAGGTCTTCGTCAGTGAAGGTGATGGGGGCGATCTTCCTGCACTTCTTGGAGGGGAGCATTTAAGACTATGATTGGCCGGATACGACGGGCGTCTTCATTGCTCGGAGTCAAGCCAACGGAGACGATCATAATCTGTCCGACTGTCAACTCCCCAATTGGAGTTTTGTCGGCTTGCTCCCTATCTGCTTGACGTTTGTCTCGCAGGTATTTTACCAAGTGACCGGAGCAAATCAGCTATTCGATGTAGTTGTGTGGCTGCTTGCAGTTCTCGGTCGGGTGTCCCTGTGACCGATGAAAGGTACAGTACGGACCGTGGAGTCGCTTGCCCGGCCTTTGTTTCATCGGCGGCGGCTTGAAGAATCTCTCGCTCTTCGCCTCCTCAAGTAGCTCGGCCTGCGAACCGTTCAGAGGCATGTACTCATGAAACCTTGGAGAATAAGGCTTCAGGTGATCAGCCTTCTTTTCTTCCCGGTCTCTTTTCTTTCGGTCTGTCCAGTTTCCACGGGGAAGATTAGCATTCATCTCGGATTCGAGTTGGATTTCCCATTCGGTCCAGATTTTTACCTCGGCCATGGTTTGGTTGCGTTAATGCAAAAGAGCGGAGCCACTCTTTATGCCTATGATCGGATCTCAGGACGGTAATGACCGTCTCGTTCCGGTGCCCGGGTACCTCTAAGATAGCATTGTAGAACTGGATAATATAGCCCTTGAAAGATTCCTAGCCCTCTTGATAGTGAACATGTGGTCGACCAATCTCTTCTATCGTCGGTTGCTGACGAAGTGGCTAAATAACTGAGTAGCCAACTCATCGAAAGTTGAGATTGAGCGTGGAGTCAGGATGCGGAACTAATCTCA
The DNA here is from genome assembly GCA_030015575.1 of Agapanthus africanus. Taxonomy (NCBI): domain Eukaryota; kingdom Viridiplantae; phylum Streptophyta; class Magnoliopsida; order Asparagales; family Amaryllidaceae; genus Agapanthus; species Agapanthus africanus. The sequence goes on along the minus strand of CM057337.1, from coordinate 251,553,442 downwards.
CCCGGCCCGGATGAGAGTGATAGGGAATGCTTGGCACTGAGTGGCGTGCGAGTTATCTTGAAAGCTCATACTTACGGTGAAAGCGTCCAAGTGGTCCTTTGGGTCAGACTTCCCATCGAAAAGAGCCACTTAGGGCGGCTTGTTCCGGGAAGAGACCTGCTCTCTTAGAAGTTGCTCGGTGAAGAGTTTCGTGAGAGACTGCGGAATATTTAGCCAACCTGCCGGGTGAACGGGTGACAATCTGCATGGCTTTGATCTTCTCAAGGACCTCGATTTGCTGCCGGTACCCTGAGGATTCCCCATGATCGGAGTGTATGTTATCTCTGCTTCGGGCTTGGACGACGGAGATGCTTCGGCTTCGCTCTATCACGTTCCTCACGTCCTCGGGATGAACCTTCCGTGGCTCTTCCCGGTGAGTGCCATGTACATAGCCTCTGTGGTTACGGCGACGTCGGTCTTCTCTGGAATCAGATGACCTGACCGACGTCGCCTCGAAAGGCGAGCGTTGAAATGATAGTTCGGTTGGTCCTAAAACCTTGGCGTCGGACTGTTCGGAGCCTAACAAGTCATGGAATCATCTCTCGTATGGGGTCCGACTGCCAGAATCGGCATGGTGTTCCGGAGTGTTAGGATTGACATGAGCGAGGCTGAGGACTCGGGTGTGTCCATCCGCCGTTTCACGTTCGCCACCGTTCTGGGGAGCATGGGTGGCAGTTTACTGGGCGTGGCTAGCAGTTTGAACGCGAGCGTGCCCGTCCACCATGGCCGCCGGTTGATCGATCCGTGCCGTCAAGGCTTCGACAGCGTTGGGAGGAGTTGAACCGCCCAGGCCTCAGTTGCGAAGCACGAGATGGCTCGAACCAGTATCTTCGTTGCGATGATCGTTGGCCATCGAATCGAAGGCGTAAGATCAACTTTTTGATGGAAAAAAATCCTTTTTTCACAGATGGTGCCAACTAATGGAGATCGGGATCTCCCTCAAATGTCGTCCTCCGTCGATCTTCTGACCAGCGGGATTTGGAGGGAGAGTGTCAATCTCAATGGGTTTGATGGTAGATGTTAACGCCAAGTTACCTGCAAAATAAGTCCTGGGGTAGGAAGCCACCGTAGGACCCTCCGACGATCAAGTAAGTACCGGGAAATAATTGGGCAAAGCAGCGGCGTATTGGATTGAATTCGAGTTACCTGAGTCGTCTGGAAGAGAGGTTTATATAGTGGTCGTATGGAGCGAACCGATGCGAAATTCTTGCCGTCTATTTCGCCCCTACGTAACATTTGTATTGATGGCGAGATACGCTCATCAATGGCGAGATACGCTAGCGTGGAATGCGGGATATGGAGTGACGGAGATCTTACCCTGGCAAGATTCATGGAGCCGTTACGAGGACGCTCATGCTCCATGCTCTCGGCCAAGCTAGGGTGTTGAGGACTCTCAGCCACAGGATAATTCAGAGACGAGCAAGGAAGCTGAGGAAGCTCGGTTCTATGATAGCTCGGAAACGAGCTATGGTGGCGGTTGGTCGAAGGAGGAACGCACCAGGCGGGGCCTCGAGAGGTCGGAGCCTATCCCTGGGACTGAGGCGAGGCTCCGAGGAATACTCCCTTAGCATCATATTTATTTTTGTTCCGTAGCCCCATGAATCTAGCGGGTTTACGCGGATGATACGTCATTTGCCACGTGCCTTGATCAGGGGAATCCCCGTTGGTGAGCACCATCACTTGCTTTTGGTGATATGAACAATATAGATGTCTAGGTACATGAAATTGCATATAATAATTAGTGGTTTTCAGAATACTTTTAGAATAGAAAGTTTGTTATATCACTTTATAATACTCTACCATTACATAGTATAAATACCAATTGTTTAAGTTTCAATGATGTAATCACTTCAGCATGCAACTGGTGGTTTCTAATCCAAACCCGCATCTTCTTTTGCAGTAGATTTTTTTATTCTAGCTAACATCTTATATTATTAGTTACATAGTTTTTTTGTTTATTGTCTTATTGGACGGCCTTGATGATTCCTATGCGGCTGTCATGAAGAACATATACTATCAGCTTTCTTGCAACATAGCATTTTATTTTATATTGGCAAACCATCAGGAAGCAAAAAATTTCACGATATGAGAAGAATTATCTTACATTTCGAACTTTTGTAATGCCATGACATGTTGACAAAGTTATGCATTCATGATCCAAGCTTGACCACTTCAGCATATGCAAAGTCTTGCTTGACCTCTTCCCCTTTGCATGCTTCCTGCCCTTGTTTCTTCAACTGTCAAATGTGGACTCTGCAAAATTCTAATTGAGGAATCATCGCCTATTTGTCACTTTAATGTGCTCTCTACAGTGGTTGTGATGCGGCCATACCATTGGGTGATGCCTATTATTTAAAGCGATACGGTTCCCTTTGGCATCTTACTTATGCTGAATACTTGATTCACTTTATGTCACATCACTTATTTAATATGCGACACTCAATGAGATATTATCATGTCAGCACCATTGTAGCATGCAACCTAGAGCGGGGCCTCGTTTCCTCATGTTAGTTGTATATAACATACTATGTTATAATAAATATGATTATATTAAAAGGCTTGCTTGCGAACTTTTTCCTTTTCTAAATGTTTTCAATTTGTGCAGATTGTTTTTTCACAACGAAGGCATGGAATGCACAAAATGCTGGAGCCGCTGCAATCCTTGTCGCGGATGATAAATTAGAGCCTTTAATCACAATGGACACACCCGAAGAAGATAATGGAAGGGCTGATCATTTACAAAACATTACAATCCCTTCAGCACTTATCAGCAAAAGTTTCGGTGATAGCCTCAAGAAAGCCCTAGAGAATGGAAATATGGTAAATGTGAATTTAGATTGGAGAGAATCTCTACCTCATCCTGATGATCGAGTGGAATATGAGTTTTGGACAAACAGCAACGATGAGTGCGGTCCCAAATGCGATAGCCAAATAGAGTTTGTAAAGAGTTTTAAAGGAGTAGCTCAAATACTAGAGCAAAAGGGGTATACCCAATTTACCCCTCATTACATTACTTGGTATTGCCCCGAGGCTTTTATTCTGAGCAAGCAGTGCATGTCACAATGTATTAACCATGGGAGATATTGTGCCCCGGATCCGGAACAAGACTTTAGTCGAGGGTATGATGGCAAAGATGTTGTGGTACAAAACTTGCGTCAAGTTTGTGTGTTTAAGGTTGCTAATGAAATTGGAAAGCGTTGGATTTGGTGGGATTATGTGACTGACTTCGCAATTAGGTGCCCCATGAAGGATAAAAAATACACTAAGGAATGTGCTGAAGAAGTAATCCGATCATTGGGTGAGTCTGTAGATATGCTTTAATTTTCTTAATTGTTGATATCTTTAATTCCTCTTGGCTGGCCGTGTCATATATCATGCTTGAACCATGTTAAATGTTTAAGTTTTGCTTGATGTGCGTCGTTAGTTGAGAATCCAACAGTCTTTATCTTTTCAAAGTGGTGGTTAGAGAGCACCAATTTCTACGGCCTTGAGTTGAAACCATATCACCACCAAAAGGAGAGAGAAGTGGAAAAAGAAAGAAGGAAAAGGCCCGAAAAGGGGGGAAGAGGATATATTTTTCCCTTCCTCACAGGTTCTATGAGGGGGGTGTTTAGTGTAAAGTTTGTTTGATATACATTGCAGGCCTTCAGCCCAATAGCTTAGCCTTTTGGATAAAGTGGTTATTGAGATACCAGAAGCAAAATGTTATATTCTAAAGTTGACATTGATTTTGTAGGTGTTGATATCAGAAAAGTAAATGACTGTATAGGGGATCCTGAAGCAGATGAAGATAACCCGGTTCTTAAAGCTGAACAAGATGCACAGGTTAATATACATTCTCACCTATCCATGTATATTTTCTTTTTTCTGAATCTTTCCTTGCTATGATCACTTACCTGTTCAAATTTTTTGAACCATGCAAAATATAGATCGGTAAAAATTCCCGTGGTGATGTAACCATCCTGCCAACTCTTGTTATTAATAACAGACAATACAGAGGTGCATTCCTTAATCATTCATGGTTTGCACAAAGTAGTTTAAAACAATATTTGGAGCATTTTGTAATTGCTATTTTCTGTTTATAGGCAAGCTCGACAAGGGTGCAGTTCTTAAGGCAATATGTGCAGGTTTTGAGGAAACCACTGAGCCAGCTGTATGTTTGAGCGAAGGTTGTTGAGTTTTTATGTTATTTGATTGTTGGACTTCATATTTCATCATTAATATATCTTCAGAGGAATTTCTTAACTTTTTTTTTATTGCTGTCTAGGCATTGAAACAAATGAATGTTTGGAAAATAATGGCGGATGCTGGCAAGACAAGATCGCAAATGTTACTGCATGCAAGGTATTTGTTTTCGTGGAAATATTCTTTATACAAATTTCTGGAAAGTATCATCTCGCTGTATGTTCATAATTTTTTCATTATACACAGGACACTTTCCGTGGAAGAGTATGTGAATGCCCTGTTGTGCAAGGTGTAAAGTTTATTGGTGATGGGTACACGCATTGTGAAGGTATGCCATTAATCAAAAATAGAAAATTTATGAAATTTGATAACAATTTGTTTAGGGGATAAGATAGAAAGTTATGGCATGTAACAGTGAAAATTTGTTCTTTAGCCAAAAAAGGATTGGATAGACTTAACCATCTTTTTTGTAGTGATAGATTTCCTACGTGTCGTTCAAGCCAAGTTCTTTAACTTTTTTTAAAAATCAATTTTGGAAATTTTTACAGTATGTTACATTGACTATTGCAGGGACAAAATTGGGAATGCTGTGCAAGTTATGGACTAGAATATAAAGTTGCTTGCATAACTTGCCCTATATGAATCAATAGTTGGATTTTATATTGATCTCTCTTCTACCACTTAAAATGTGCTTGAAACATTGACAGTGTGTGGAAATTGTAACTCCACATCACTGAAGATGGTTTACTCAACTAAACCATATAACAATCAATATATATATATATATATATATATATATATATATATATATATATATATAGGGTCATTTGTTGGATATGCACTCTTTATTGGAGAATGTTGTCTTTTAATGCTTAGTGTCGGTTTTATGAATTAGTTAATCATGTAATCTACAATTTAGACATCTTTAACAGAACAGACCCTTTGATGCATATTATATGTAGTCTTGAAAATGCGTATTATCATGGACCTTGTGGTAAATATAAGACATAGATGATCATGATACATCACTTCCTTACCCACAAAGTTTCTCAGATAGATCATGAAAATTTCTATATATGGAGACCTTTTTAAATTACATAGTATGTTCTACTAATTTATAAGGTCAAGTAAATAATTTGTTAATGGTAAAAACAAATTGAAATTATGGAAAACAAGCATAACTATCATTTAATAAGATAATAATTTACCTTTTCTTCTACAGCTTCTGGATCTGGTAGGTGTGAAATTAACCATGGAGGTTGCTGGCAGGAAACTAAAGATGAGAAAACATACAGCGCTTGCGTGGTAAGTTAATTTGATTGGGCCGACTTCATTTTACTCTTTCTTTAACCTCAATTTTAAGAAGCATAAGATTCCTTTTGTAGGATGATTATCGGAAAGGGTGCAAGTGCCCACCAGGCTTCAAGGGTGATGGGGTCAACTCATGTGAAGGTACTTTCTTGGCTGAAGCACCTTGCTTCTTTTTTTCCCCCAACTTAAACTATGAAACTTTGCTTGGTTTGGTTATGCATTTCAGTCATTTCAAAATGTTTCTTTCTCTCTCTTGGATTATATGTACCCTAGAGTTCTACATAATTCTCTGCAAGAAATCTATCAGTTTTCTCCGTTTTAGATTTTTCGCTCCCAGTCTATGAGAATATGTGAATGCTAACTTGTCATCTATGATCATAGCAACTACTCTTTTGTTCTTATTTTCCTCGGATATGTTAGAAATGGTTGACACCAGTTCAACATCATATTGTAAAACTTTGTAAAGACTTTTATGGAGCCTTGCTTTATAACCTGACTCCATTTTGATGGAAATACACAAGACAACCATGATGATGAATTTGGGTGTCTTAGGATCGTTCTGCTTATAAATCCTAAAGAAGAGTTGCTTAGCGTCACATAAACTAGGAATTCTAGGAGTGCAAAGAGAGTTGCTTATTTTCCTGAACATATCAAATATGTAAATCTAATGTTATATCAACTTGTTCCCAGATATTGATGAGTGCAAAGAGCGGACTGCTTGCCAGTGCAGAGATTGCAAATGTAAGAACACCTGGGGAAGCTACGAGTGCAGCTGTGGCAGCAATCTTTTGTACATGAGAGAGCATGATACATGCATAAGTGAGTATAAATGCACGAGTATATATCGTCCTTCTTTCATACCTTGTTTATCTCATTAGCTCTAGACCTGTTATGGGCAAGCTGCAAGTTTACATACATGCTCCAATTTTTTATTTTAGTTCCGATTGTTCAAATCCTACTTTAAAAAAAATGGTTCCACAATTTTTTCAGCAAAAAATTTCACTTCTAAATCGAATTTCAACCAGCATTCCAATCGACTGACACTTCCGCTGAGAGTAACTGTCCGGAAAATTTTGATGCAACCAAGTGCCATTATTTCATAATCTGATAATAAAAAGAAAGGTTTATTGTGTACAACACCCCTCATGTATAGCTCTTTCCAACACTCATCACTACTCAACTGGTTTACTAGTACGACACTCTTGAGTTAGTCAACGATCATGTCACATTTTCTCTTCTAATTCATATCGTTACTGACCTCACGGGTGTTTAGTGCTAATAAACCAGTTGAAGGGTGGCGATAACTCTTTGACGAGAAATAGATGAATGCAGTTAATATTCAGTCAACTGTAGAAAGAATGGCATTTGTGGCTTTACACTTTGTGATGACAAGTGAAATTATTTCTGATTTGTTAATGGTGCCTGGTGCATGCATATGTTCAGGTAAAGAAGCGGCCTCAGAGGTCAGCTGGAGCTTTTTATGGGTTGTTTTCCTTGCTTTGTTGGCTGTTGGAATTGGTGTCTATGCAGTCTACAAATATAGAATTCGGGTAAAACTAATCTCCATACACTTCTCTCTATTTTCTTAAAACTTCGGGTTGACAGGATATAACTCCTTTCACCTATATACTATCAACCACTTTATAATCCCTCAACTGGCTTATCAGCACCAGAGAAAAAGGCGATGTCAAAATTTATCATGCAGTGATTCATTGTTTTGAACCAACATGTTGATTAAAAATTCTCAACAATCAATTTACTTCTCTTTCCAGAGTTATATGGATTCAGAGATCCGTGCAATCATGGCTCAGTACATGCCGCTCGACAATCAAGCAGAAAACCCCAATCACATCCGCCATGACGATATCTAAGGGATCTGTAATCATTAAGCATAGAGCGTATCAGAAGGGCATCGATGTTCGTCGACGTGCATAAAGTATTTGTAGAAGGCTTGAGTGTAATTTCAACCATTTGCTTATGATGATGAGCCTACTGAAAGTTTTTATGTAAATGTGGAAGCTCATCAGCTCACCTATGTGTTGATTTTGTTTTAGTAAACCATTTGGATGTAGGTCTTGTATGTTTATTTCAGTGATGACCATCAACGAGTCAAGTGGAGAATTGGTATGAAGTTGTGTCCTGGGATGAGATTAGGAGTTCAAGCGGTATTTACTGTTCAGTGACTTGAATTCATGAAACCAACCAATGAAACAGGTTTCACTTGCGAAAATTGCAGGAAGCAACAAAAAGTAAAAACAAAACAGTGCACATGGCTATCGCTGCATGAATTAAATTCCAATATCTTGGAGTGAATACATACGTCCTGTGATTCAGCATCTACTGTAGCATCAGAAATTGGAGCTAGAGAAGACCTATAGAAAATACAGCTAAGATGTTGCGGTTAATTGAAGATCATCGATGGATGACCTCCGTCATAAGATCTGGAGTTATTCATGCGGTTATAAACTCAATTGTATCTGACCTTTGGACTAATTTCTTTAAGTTACTCCCTTGAGAGCCATTTTCATTTTCATTTTATTTTCTGCGTCTCGAATTCCATTTTAGTGCCCTTTTTCCATTTGAAGATCTTGGTATAATTCGGCACAAAGCGGTGTAAGCTTCAACTTAAAAAATTGAACTAAAGACTGTCAGCGTTCCAAATAAAAACAGTAATACTAATAATAAATAACACTTGTGCAACAGTTAATTCCTTAAACAAAGAAAAGCCGAAAACAACAAATGCTATCCAACGTGATATTCGAGATGAGAAATGCAATTATCCATACACATGAAACTGCACAACTCATTTATTCTTGAAGCACAAAAAGAGCAAGCGGAGGTGAAGAAGGGGGGTCCCTATCGATTATCCGCAGACCAACACAAGAAAAATAAAACTTTCAAACTCTCCATGTCTACAATGCACCAATATATAGGAGTATTTGAGAGTTAAGTAGTAATTGCTGTGAAAAGTATGGTAACTCGACTACTGGTCCAACAAGGAACATAACTCTCCTTCATCAACACCATCCTTCGTCATCCCTGATGCATACAAAAGGCAATTAGTGTCAATTCTTGTTTTTCGATCTTTTGGTTTGCAAAAGATGGAGAATGTGGCTTTTGCAAGTATATTATCCAAATTTCATTGTTAGGTTATTTTCAGAATGATGCTGCAGTCCAAATTTAAAGAATTTTGCGTCTGATTAAATTTAAAAAACGGCAAAAAGGTTACATATATTGCAAATCTGTGATGTGCATAAATGAAGAGAAGATGCGGCATCCATAAATACTATAATCACAGATTTCACAGTTGCAACATTTTTCATAGTCAATTTGTGGCATAGTGTTGCAGAAATTTGTTGCATTTTTGCACTCACTTTACAGCTTCCATTTCACACGTTGCATACAAAACATCTGAAAATGGAAATCAAGCTCCATTTCCAGGGACACAAGTTCTTTTGGCATCTTAGGTGGTTTAATAGCATAACTAGATGGCATTATTCTGAAATAATAGTTGATGTGATGCACAAACTTACAGATGGGCCACTAGTTTTCTGAACCGGGTTCTGAACTTGGACCTTTGCCGCTACCCTCTAGCATGATTCTGTAGGCATAAAAAGCGACCATAGCTCCACTGCATATAGAAATTTTGTCAGTAGAAATTTATAGTTTCCAAAAAGAACACGAAAAAAAAAGAAAAAGAGAAAAACAATGACCGGTAAAATAACATAGAAAGCTAACTGAAGACCCATGGATGAATAAGTTGGCTGAATTATCGATCAGCATCCATCCTTCCTTCCTTCACAGGCAACCCCATTTTGATGGGAAAAGGTTTACATGATTATAATGATTATGATGATTTTGGATGGTTCTCCTGATATGATAAATGAAATGCCAAAAGAAGCAGCGAAGTAGGCCTCATTGTCCCCCACCCCCTCTTCTTTCTTTCTTTCTTTCCCCTACCCACAACCAAAACCGGAAGTGCAAAAACATATTTTTGACGGCAACGAAGCCCACTGGCCCCGCGTGCCTCTCTTCGAAGCACTAAATGGGAGATCCCGGATCTCCCCCTCCCCCTCCCCCCCCCCAACAATCTTCTATTGCCCACCACTGGGCTATGTGCCCCGCATGCAAAAACATATTTTTGAGGAACAAAAATAATAAAGAATAGTTGAAAATGAAGATTGCTAGGCTATCAGTGGACTCTCAGGCCCATAAGCAATCATTGCTAATGCCATAAAGAATGCAACACTTCGCTCCTATAAAAAGAACAAATGCACCCAAAAATTCAAATCAATTAGAAGTTGTTGAAGTGCACACCTTATAAGGACCATCAGTGAAGTTGAAAATAATCGTCTCTGCGAGGATAAATAGATAAACGGAAACATATAAAACGCAGTCATCCTCTATGAATCCATATAAAAAGCTCAACGTTATCATAATATCATCTAAAATTTAAAGCTGCTATTTACCTGACAAAAGAAACGCCACTCCCTTATAAAAATGATTGCCGCAATTGCTACAGTAACAGAGGTTCAGTCAGAAGATGCAACTATATATATAGTTCCAGGAAAGGTAATGGACAGAATGTTTATAAGCTATCACTCTGAATTCCAAAATATATTTGAGGCAGATTACATGCAGAACAGTATTTACTTGATAACTTAAGAATTTGAATGTCTACAAGACTTTATTTACAGACCATTTCTCCCATGAACTTATGATAGGGTCCTAAAGAGATATAATATGGTAGGTTTTTTTAATCCGTCTTGTAGGAATATTGGTGTCACACACACACGATGAATCAATTACTAAAGCGAGAATGATTGAAGAAAGACAGATTCCTTATAGCCATATGCTTACACTGAATACCATTGAATCCGTCTCCAATGATTAGTAATTATGAACTAGGAAACCATATTGTTTGTTGAAGATGTACTATGAAGATATATCATTTTCTATGTCCAACGATGACTTTGAAGGGGACTTCCAAATCTAGTGATGGAATAAGTTTGGGACTCATAATTTCTCATTCATCTCTAAAGTTTCCTTTTTAAAAATGTATCTTAGATGCCTTGGGAGACTGACTAAATGATTCTTCCCTTCTCGCTGTCAACATATAAACTAACAAAGGAGACACTCATTAATAAGCATGTTTGTTGGCTGGTCTCTATCAGGGAAATTTAAAAAATAAACAGAGATGTGTTTGGTCTTATATTTTCTATATTCCCGCACATTTTCCATTAGCTGAAGGTTAAAGTCAAATTAGCTTTTAAAATAGTACTCCCTCCATTTCATGATAGAGGTCTTTTGGCCTCTTGCACACTTATTAAGGGAGAGTAAAACTTCTCTAAAATCTAAAATGTCATAAATACGAAATTCCTAATTTAGCATTATGATAATCTTCATTTATACTCTTGAAATTGTATAAATAAAGTGAGAAAAAAGATTTACATTTCCAATTTTTAGGATACTTTTGGTACTCCATATTTAAAGCATATTGATTTTAGAAGCTTGGAGTAAAACATTTATCTTGATTCAAAAGGGACAAGTAGTTTGATTTTTTTTTTTATAAATAAAGTGAAGAAAAGATTTGTATTATGAAACAGAGGGAGTAACTAATAATCAGGAATGAAAATGACCCATCATAAATATCTGTACCTAGCAGGCTAGCACAACAAAGACCATCAACCAAGGATTATATCTGAAGTATTCTACAGTTTTGAAAACCAGGAAGAGTAACTACTATCTGGTTTCCTCACAAGAACAACAGCAACATCGTCATCAACTGCAGCAGCAGCAGCAGCAGCAGCAGCTGGTGCAATAATACCAGCATCCTACTAGCAATGTTTGTGCCAAACCTTCCAATTTAGTTACTTCTATCATCATCATTAATAATAATTTGACTTCGATGTAAGGCATTAGAGTGAAAATATATTGGCAGTCACAAAGCAACCATTGTCGCTTTATTTTTTTCCCCCTAGAGGACAGTGGAAAAATGAAATTACTGAAATTAAAATTGAAACATCATAGGAATTTTATAATAAATAAAATATTGCTTTATCCTCCCCCCTCGCCCCCCCCCCCCACAGAGGACAGTGGAATAATGAAATTACTGAAATTAAAATTGAAACATCATAAGAATTTTATAATAAAATAATAAAGTCCATGATAAACAGTTAAGTAGATCACAATGTAGGAAATTAGCGACAATTAATATTTTTTAAAAGAATGTTCCATATAAGAAAGCACATTAAAATGACTATAATTTAGAAGATAAAGGCAAGTACAAACTTGGTGCTATCAACCTCATCAATATGAGGCATCGATCTTGGTCGAATCATATGAAAATAATAAATCCCTCAAGATGAAGATTCATAGATATCTTCAAATGATCCAAAAATATAGCAAAATTAAACGAAGAATGCATCTCAATGTGATTATGAGCAAGATATATGAAATGCTAAAAGAGAGAACTGACCAGCTTGCCCTTTTAAGAGTAGGTCAGAGGATTGGCCGCTCTTCCATGATCTCAAACTTGCAACACTCAGGGCCAGCAGAGCACTACCAAGAATAACACCAAATCGAATGGAAGAAATGCTTCCAGTGAGCATAAACGAAAGAAATCCTCCAACAGAAAGGAAAGCACCTGCAATAAATAAACAGTCCAAGGCTTCAAGCGTGCATATTAACATCAAACCAGGTCATGTAGTCTCCTTATTGTTGCTTTTGTAACAAATGCAAGGATTTGAAACCAGTATAAGAAATCAATTATTCATTTGAATTTACAAGATAAGTTCATGGAGTATAGTCGTCAGAGTAAAATCCCTACATAAATGTAATGATACATACCATACGGGATTCCAAGGTAAAAATCTCGGACTTGAGACATATCTTTTAACTCATCAGTTGAATAGGCAAAAACTTCCACCACATCTTTGACTGAATCTGGAGATCTCTCTGCTGCTGTGGAGAGATAAACTTTCCCTTCTTCACTAAGTTGTTTGGCTACTGTACTCAGATCCTCTTTGGCTTTGTCAGACTGAATCTTTAGCGTCTCAGATGTTTCTTTTAGTATAACCATTGCTTTCTTAGAGTACACTGCGTACGCTTCTTCTGACATTGCCTTCATCTTTAATGCTTCCTCTTTAAAAGTTTCTAGAGTTTTCTTCCATGCTTCCTGTGCCTCGTTAGCTTCCGACTTAAGCTCGTCCTTTTCTTTCTCTACATCAATATCTTGTGTCTGAATAACCAAGAAAATTAAAGAAATCATAAGGATAGATTCTAAAGTTCTAGATTTAGATAAAATGCAAAAAGTTATCTATTAGTTACATGATGTTAGATACGATGGGTTTGGAAGTATTCCTTTATAAGATATTTGCCACTAAGAATGACTGCCAAAAAATTTCCTATTTCCAGAATTCAACCAATCAGAATTGATAAATTAATTGGATGATTCATTTTTTGAATAAACATACTGATTCAATGTTATAGAAAGTGGCATGCATCAATATGATGTGTGATGAAACATGAGGAAAATACGCCATATATGCAGTAGCATATGCACCTCATATATGGGTGCAAATGTGCCGCATATACAGGTCAGGTGAGGATTGGCCAGTTAAATAGGAAAATTAAAAAAGACAAAAGAAAAAAAATTATAAGAAAAACTTCCGGGGGGGGGGGGGGGAGGGGGGACATTGAAATTTAGGAAAATTATATTAGATATTGAGAAAAAGTTAGGATGTAATATTTATACATATAAATGAGTCCAATGACTACCGAGGACGATGTTATATGAGAATGATTATAACTTTTGGTAAAAAATCGCTATTGAAGGATGCCATTTAACGACTAAGTAAAGAGACCATATTCATTAGTGCAAAGACTAATCAATTAGCAACCAAGGGGACAAAATGAATGAAATCATAATCAAATAGAATGTAAGTGCAGCTTCATTTGATCTTGGATGCCGATTAATCGAAGGGTTAGTGGAGAAAAGAGATGGGGAATAACTAAGAGAAAAGAGCGTATGCAAAAAGAGTAAAGATGACGAAGACAAGAGGAAAGAGTACATAAGGGGAGCATAAAACATTAACTTGTTTTTGAGTACAAATTTGGATCCCCAACGCTGCTGGATATAATTATGTGTTGCGTATGCAGCTGAGGCGCATAATTGAATATGCAGCCACATATGTGCGGGTGTAACCATATATGCCCTACATTGCTTCCCCTACCTCATAATAGACCAGAAGGTCTCATTTTATGAGCTTGACTACCGCATATGCATATTGTGGACGCAAATGCAGCTGCATATTCCATGCTTTACGACCATGTAGCTATTCTCAAATGAGCCAACTAGAGCAGTTGGTCATCCGAGCATACTGTAGAATTTCATCTTTGAAATTTGCCAATACTCTTCTGTTGCGAGACAAATCCATCCCACTATGTTCATCATAATGATAATTTTCAAATTTCCTTCCGAAAGAGATGTCTGCCTTCTTTTGGTATTCTAATTAACAATGCTAAGAAACTTACATAAGAAGTTATACAAAAGAGAAGAAGAAAGAAACAAATGTAAAGAAAATGTAAACATCTGGACCAAAATCTCTTCTAGATCCAAGAAAAGTTTGCGCAACAATTGTAACCCATTTTTGAATCCAAAAAATAATAATAAGAAGCATGATAATAATTCCCCATGGCAAATAATAAAACAAATTCTTGTAGAATTTCCACCCAACCTACGACTATTTGTGGGATTTGTACAAACTGTTCTGAGAGAAGATGAAAATTTCACAAACCTTTGTCAAAGCTTTTGGAAATAGACCTTCATATTAACACAAACACTTCATCAAAATCAACAAATGACGACAATATTTGAACTAACACCCATCTAAATTAATAAAGTTTGAAATTTGCATCGCTTGCAGCATCAGAAACGGAGGATCGAGATCTCACCGATTCATCATAAGCAGCGGAAGCCAGAAACGTCCTCCGAAGCCTTCGATCGAATGCGAGAAACCCTGCGCTCAGATCCATGCGGCGAGTCCATAGGGTTTCGAATTGGGGGTGAGAGGAGAAGGAGAGACGAGAGAGGGCGGCATGAGGTTTAGCCCCGCATCGATCGAAACTAGGGTTAGGGCTAGGGTTTCTGATGACGGGGTTGAAGGTGAGGAAAGCGGCGGCGGCGGCGGCCATTGAGGGCTACGACAATGGCGGATGGCTCGAAGAAAATGGGAAATTTTTGGGTGGGTTTTGTGTGAGGTTTTACAATCGGTGATGTACCCCACGTTATAGGGCGAGGGGTGAGAGGGGGGGGGGCGGGGTGGGGGGGCGCTAACGTCTGCTTTCTCTAAAAGGTTGCTGTGGGTTTGTTTGGAAAGATTTGTTGCACGACTCCTGGATGCAAGACAACTTGACCGATACAAAGCTGGACTATTTTGAATTACTATAACTAGTAACCCGCACGTGCTTTGCACGTGTATGATGAGGAAAAAATCAAAATGCATAGCGCTACGGCTTTAGTCACTTTGGCTAAGTATGTTCAATTTTCAGAGCGAAAGTATTTTGTATTGAGAATTGTTGATGGATATAAAAATAATTACATGTATATGAAAGAATGACATAATATGTTTTTGCCCTAGAATAATTACATGGATTTTTCTCCTTTTTTGCATTTTCAATAAAACAATGAGAAATTTTTTGTGTTGCTCCCATGGAGTTTGAATTATAATAGTAGAGATTTTGCACGTGTATTGTTTTTTCTCCAAAAAATTGCAAATAAAGATGTGGACAAATTCTATCATTAAAAAGTTACGGGCAAATTGTCCCGCTTTAAACTTTTGTTAAAACCCTAGGCTTTTTGCTCTTGTTAAAATACCTCAGGGTCTGATCAAAACCCCATATATACCAGTTTCCTGTAATATCTAAACACTTGTCTATAATATCTTAACAGTTGTCTGTAATATCCAAGCAGATGAGAGAATACAATACCTAAATGAAATACACCCCATTGGTTTTTTCACAAAGATTTTGAACAGTAGGTCCTTTCCAACAATTTCGACAATTACAGGAGTTTTTAGACAACTCCTGAGCGGGCTGAGGGCTTTTTGACAATTTACCCAAAAATAAATTCATATTTTTTTTTGTTTTTTTCCCTCCAAATACTGATTGGAAATGCTACATGACTAATTACTATTAACATTATGCAACGCGTTGTATGCTTCTATTCATACTTGTATGTGTGAATAGGGGGACAAAAGAATCCAGAAGATTTTTACAGAATTTTAGTGAAGATAATATAGTTTCCTACTCAGCGACGCGCTACATCGGATCCCGGGTGTAGTGTTAAATATGCAAGGGCTTGGTCGTCGTCCAGATGCGGCGCGCTACATCGGACCCCGGGTGTAGTGACAAATAAGCAAGGGTCGTCGTCCAGAGACGGCGCGCTACACCGGACCCCGGGTGTAGTGACAAATAAGCAAGGGTCGTCGTCTACAGACGGCGCGCTACATCGGACCCCGGGTGTAGTGACAAATAAGCAAGGGTCGTCGTCCAGAGACGGCGCGCTACATCGGACCCCGGGTGTAGTGACAAATAAGCAAGGGTTTCATAGGATCCGTCTAGCTTCCTGGAATATAGGTTCCCTTACGGGTAGACTAATAGAATTAGTGGAGGTGATGATTAGGAGGAGAGTTGGTATTATGTGTTTGCAAGAAACTAAGTGGGTAGGTGAAAAGAGTAGAGTCATAGAGCCTTGGGGTTATAAGCTTTGGTATACGGGTAGAGATAAAAATCGTAATGGGGTAGGTATAATCATAGATAGACGGTTGCTTGAGGATGTAGTTGAGATTAGGAGAAAAGGTGATAGAATTTTACTGGTTAAGCTTATTCTAGGTGGAGAGATTTTTAATGTTATTAGTGCTTATGCACCACAGATAGGTCTTGATGACGCTAGTAAGCGTCTATTCTGGGAGGATTTAGACGAGGTGGTGCAAAGTATACCCAGTGGAGAGAAGTTATTTATTGGTGGTGATCTTAATGGACATGTAGGTACTAGTCGTAGTGGGTTTGATACTATCCATGGAGGTTTTGGTTTCGGACAAAGGAATGAAGTAGGTGACTCGATTCTAGATTTTGCTTTATCTTATGACTTGATCTTAGCAAACACCTGGTTTAGGAAAAGAGAGTACCACCTTATCACTTTTAGGAGCGGATCAAATGCTAGTCAAATAGACTTTTTTCTGACGAGAAGAATAGATAGAGGTTGTTGTATCGACTGTAAGGTAGTGCCAGGTGAGAGTGTAACTACTCAACATAGACTTTTAGTTCTAGATTTTCGATTTAGAAGAGAACCTAGGAAGATTAGACGTAAGGTAGAGCCTAAAATTAAATGGTGGCGATTGAAAGAAGGTAATCAAAAGGCTTTTATAGATCGTGTAGTACAAGAAGCGGATTGGCAGTCGGAAGATGATCCAGACAAAACATGGAACAAAATGGCTAGTTGTATCAAGAAAGTAGCTAGAGATCTACTTGGTGAGTCGAGAGGTGGTGCTCCACCATCTAAGGACATATCATGGTGGAATGAAGATGTAAAGGCTGCTATTAAAATTAAAAGAGATTCTTATAAAGATTTGAAGAAAAGTAGAGATGTGGAGCGATTTGAGAAGTACAAAATGGCTAAAAAGGAAGTTAAGAAAGCTGTTCGGGAAGCTAAATCTAAGGTCTACAAGGAGGTGTACGAGAAATTAGACACTAAAGAGGCTGCAAATGATATATACCGGATTGCTCGAATGCGGGAAAGGAAGACTAGAGACTTATGTGCGGTGAAGTGTGTCAAAAATGAAAATCAGAAGGTTTTAGTTCGAGATGAGGATATCAAGGAAAGATGGAGAGATTATTTTGACAAATTGTTCAATGAGAGCTTTACTAAGAATTTGGATGGACTTGTCATTCAATCTCAAGATATAAATCGTGATTTCATGCGTAAAATAAGACTTACTGAGGTTAAAGAAGCTTTGAACAGAATGGGTTTAAGAAAAGCGGTTGGTCCTGACGGGATTCCTATCGAGATTTGGAGATGCTTAGGAGAAATAGGCGTTAAATGGCTGACAGATCTGTTTAATAAGATTTGGCAGACAAAAAAGATGCCAAATGAATGGAGGAAAAGTATCCTTGTACCTATCTACAAGAATAAGGGTGACATTCAAAGTTGCTCAAACTACCGTGGAATAAAACTAATGTGTCACACCATGAAACTTTGGGAGAGAGTGATTGAACACAGGCTAAGGAAGGATATTAAGATAACAGAGAACCAATTTGGTTTCATGCCTGGACGATCGACGACAGAGGCGATCCATTTGCTTCGTCAACTTGTCGAGCGCTTTCGAGAGAGGAGAAGAGATTTGCATATGATATTTATTGATTTAGAAAAAGCGTACGACAAGGTACCTAGAGAGGTATTATGGGGGACAATGATGAAAAAGGGGGTCCCCGTCAAGTATATTGACATAATCAAGGATATGTACGACGGAGTAGTGGCAAATGTCAGAACTTGCGGTGGCTTAACAAGTGATTTTCCGATTACTATTGGTTTACATCAAGGATCTGCATTAAGTCCTTTCCTGTTTACCATCGTGATGGATGAGCTTACTAGAACTATCCAAGATGAGGTCCCTTGGTGTATGCTATTCGCTGATGATATTGTTCTAGTAAATGAGACGAAAGCAGGGGTTAATGCAAAATTGGAATTATGGAGACAAACATTGGAATCTCGGGGATTCAGATTGAGCAGGTCCAAGACAGCATATATGCACTGCAAATTTAGTAGCCAGAGAAGTCAAAACTATATTGGTATAACATTGGAAGGGCAAGAGATATCACCGAGCGACCAGTTTAGATATCTAGGTTCCATCATCCAAAGGAATGGGGAGATCGATAGTGATGTTAATCAAAGGATCCAAGCTGGTTGGTTGAAATGGAGGAGTGCAACAGGGATTTTATGTGATCGTAACTTTCCGTTAAAATTGAAAGGGAAGTTTTATCGGAGCGCTATTCGGCCTGCCTTATTATATGGTACAGAATGCTGGGCTCCTAAGAAGAATCATACACAGAAGATGCACGTAGCGGAGATGCGCATGCTTCGTTGGATGTGCGGTAACACTAGAAAAGACAAGGTGCGAAATGAGGATATTCGTGCAAAAGTTGGTGTAGCACCCGTGGAGGAGAAGATGCGGGAAAACCGGCTTAGATGGTTTGGTCATGTGCGACGCAGACCTATGGAAGCACCGGTTCGACGAATAGATACTCTCGATATGGGTAATGGCAAAAGGGCAAAAGGGAGACCGAAGAAAACATGGATGGAGGTGATACGAAACGATATGGTTGCCAAAGGACTCAATGAAAGTATATTGTTCGATAGAAGTGAGTGGAGACACAGGATTCATGTGCTGGACCCGGCGTGATTCTCATGTTGGTTCATGTAGCCTACCCCATATGCTTGGGATAAAAGGCTCAGTTGTTGTTGTTTTGTTTATAATATAGTTTACTTAAATGTTTTAGTTTACATAATAAAGATTTTTAACGTTTATTAGAATAGATTTTTATTAAATCTAATAAAATTTGAAAAGTTAGTTATGTTTTTTGAAATTTTTTTTCTCGAAACTATGAATTGATAATATGGACACTTTTGATTTTCTCATTTTTTTTCAATTAAAGTTTTTGTCACACCCTCCTTGGTTCTCTGTTTATAGTAGTAGTTATAAATACGAGACATTCATGTGATTTGAGTTGCCCCATGTTAATCTCTGAAAAGACATGCATATAATTATGATTTGTAAAGTAGTGAAGGTTGGTAATGGGCAAAGAGTTATATGCAACCGGGCTAATTAGCTGCGATTAACCCGATAAATGTAAGTGTTGTAGATAGCGCCCTCAGAGTCAATTATTGGATCACAGACACGTGATTGCAATGATTGAGGGAGAACCTATGCCAGTAGGACAGGCTTACTCAAGATGATAGTATACTATCTGGTTTATCTTTATCATCATGTACTGCTTTAGGTGACATTACTGATCACTATTGCACGTTGATAGAGCCCCTAGGATTCTTGCTTGACGGCCAGCAGTATGATGGCGATCATATACGTGGGAGCTGGGGTCTATAAGCACATCCTTAAAAGGTCCCTAGTCGTGCGAGTTTCGAGACAGGGCATCGATACTCCAGAGTAGACTAGTGTATACAGTCGAGACCCCGACGAGGGGCGGTGGCCGGTCTCACAAGCCACTGGTGTCAGTTGGATCACCTAAGATGTATACAGGTGCTCATTGGGTTATGAGTACACCGGACAGAACTCGCCGGGAACATGCTACTTGGTATGCTACCTGACGTCAGATAGCAGTTCCCTGGTGACATGTGTACAGATTAGTTCATCGACCTGAGATCGTCATTTGTCTCGTGTGAGTTCCCACTGTACTTTGATTACTACCCTACCACGGCTCAAAAGAGTCGTGTAAACAGGTTTTAGTTGGGTACAGTCCCGAGCCACATGGAGGCAGTGAGCGGATCGGCAGGGGTTCGTCTCTCCCGGTATTGGGGGTGAGGTGACGCTGCGTCTAGGAAAGCCATTACACGAAGTCCTTGGCCAAGGCAGGAGATTTACTGGTAGGTATTCCAGTAGTATCTCAGCGTGTTCTGGGCTACACTCCGACACGACTTGTACCGCTTTTGGGGGTCTGACTTTTACCAACCCCCTAGGCCCGCCATGCGATGCTCATAGACGAACGGACCGGACTGTACGGATATTGTCACTGACATGCTCAATAGGATGTCAGGATGAGTTCGCTCATCGACGTCCCTTTTGGTCAATAGCTGGTAGCCCGTTACGTATGGTTAAAACCTCTGACGTGTTAGTGGTTAAATCCATAGCCAAAGTATTGACGAGTCTTTAGAGTCCCCCACAGACAGTTTCTCAAGTTTCGGGCGAAACGCTGTAGAGGTCGTATGGATATATGGCAGGGTTCGATCATGTACGTGCGGTATTGCACGGATCATGATCGGACGGATTATACTAGCGGGCTTTGGTTTAAGCTGGATCCTAGTATTGTACCGTGTAGATTTTGTCTCATTGCATTTGTATTCGGTCGGAATACAAATGCGGGTATGTATATACAGTCGCGGGGTTTTCCTGTAATTTATTACGGGATCGTTTTTCTGAAGTTGCCAGTTTGCTTTCCGTTTCGGCCATTTTCCTTTCTATCTTTCTTTCGCTGAAATTTGTTGGAGGGGGCTATTTGTAATTGTGCAATTTATAATGGAGAAGACTTTTTGTGGCACATGATGGTTCTAATGATGGTTCTAGTTTATGATGATTAGTTTGTGCATCATCATTTGCTTTAGGTGATGGGTTTTGGTTTTGACTTGAGTGTGATCATTGGTTCTCATCATCACCATTTTTCTCTCTCTTGCATTATTTTGCTCACTCTCTCCCCTCATTCAAAAGCAAGGCCGGCCACAATTTGGTGGGGGGGGGGCTGTCCAATTTTTGTGTGGGATTTTATCATCTCATTTGTTCACACAAAAATCCCATAGCACCATTTCAAAGCTCATCTCCTTTCCCACTTCCAAACGGCAACTTCTTATAACCCCATGAGATAAAACCATTCTACACTTAGCCTACAGCATTCTTGGACACGTCGGCTCGCCAACTTCGTGCCCGAGTTGCCTCGATCCAGAGGTGGGAGCCCGTAAAAAGACCCGGCGATGTGGTGCCCTTTCCGACGAGGAGATGAAGATCGGAGATTCCGCGAGGAGATCGGGATGGAGGCCGAAGACCGAAGGACACGGATCGCTCGGTATACCTTTCTACCCTTTCCCTAGTTCGCTAGTATTAGGTTAATGGCCTGATCCGGGTTTAACAGTCCGCGGTAGCGCCGGTTTCTAGTTTATAGAAAAGTTTCGTTTCCGCATTTTGGCCTCGGAGAGACGGCCAGGGCGCTGCCATGCACTTACACTGGTATCAGAGCCACACCAATAATCTAGTCTAGCTTGCTTTAGCGTGTTTAAAACTTCGATCGAACAAATATCCCAAAACCGCGATTTCAAGTGCATCAGTTTCTGTCGATTTTATTTGTGCTCGAAAATTTTTTTTTAGTGTTGCAGAAATTTGTTCAGGTGTTTTTAAGAGTTCTGTAAAAATATGGTACTGTGTTGCTACAGGACGACCACGGAACCGCGGCCAAACCCATGTTCCGGCCGCGATTCCGCCGCAGTCAAGGGTCAACACATGACCATTTTTCTACAGTGACCTTTATACTTGAAATTGGGGTTTTTGATACATTCTTTTTGGGCCCAGATTTATTTTGAGTGCTACAGTTGTGCTTGGGGCCCACTTGGGAAATTTAGTCGATCGAAAATTTTAAACATATTAGTTCACAGTATTTACATTATATCTGCGACCGTGAATGCCATTTGATCGGTAAATCCTGTCTAACTGCTATAGCCCTTTTAGACGGATTTGCGAACGTGACATTCACGTTGATGTTTTGTGTTGTGCTGTGATGTTGCGGATTATAGCCTGGATGCAATATTAGTACAGTTTGGTTGCATATGTACATTTGTTATTGTTAGTTGTATGTATGCCCTAGAGGCCAGTATTGTACAGATTATGTATATTATATTGGATGCTTGGACATATATAGAGATGACTTTCTTGCTCGACATGATAGTATGCTATCTGGTTGCTATTTATCTTAACATGTACACTAGTCTCTTTATACTGTCTTATAGTTACATGTTGGTAAAGCCCTTAGGATTTGTACTTGACTACCTAGACTATGATGCAGATCATACTAGTGGGGACATGGTAGTCCATAAGTACATCCTTCAAGGTCCCTAGTCGTAGGTGTATCGAGACGGGGCATCGATATACCAGAGTAGACTAGCGTATACGCTTCTCGACCCATGTGATGGGCGATGGATGATCCTATATCCATTGGTGTTTGACATCAGAGATGGTATACGGGTGCTCAGTGGAAACTGGGTACACTGGACGGACTCGCCGAGAACTCCCAGATGGTATTATACCTCACGTCAGATGGCAGTTCTCAGGTGACACTTGTACAGGTTAGTCTGTAGACCCGAGATCGTCATAGAGTCTTGTGTGATTTCCACTGTGCTTTGATCTCCACCTTACCACGTCCATGAGGGCGTGCAAAACGGTGGTCTTTGGGCACAGTCCCGAGTCACATGGAGGCAATGAGCGATAGGAGGGGTTTCGTCTCTCCCGGTATTGGGGGTTGATGTTGCGCTGTGCTCGATTGGCCGTAACAGGGAAGTCCCTGGCCAGGGCTGATCAGAGATTTGCTGGTAAGTGTTACCAGTAGTTTCTCGACCCGTTACAAGCCTCACATCAGCACGACTTATCGGGTTATTGGGGTCTGACGTATACCACCCCTAGACTTGATATGCGACGTATCTGACGAAGAGACTGGACTGTATGGTAAGTGTTACTGGTCGGATTCGCAGGAGTGTGAGCGGGCTAGCTCGTCGATCTTCTGATCGCTCAATACCCGGGTGGCCGTTACGTTTAGCAGACCGCTTGCGGCTTGTGGGTGCTTGATATGATCATCATCTGCTACCGGCGTATTGACGAGTCTTTAGAGTCCTACACAGAGGTTTCCTGGCTCAAGCGAAACGAAATAGGAGCGCATATGAGATATGTGCAGGACCGAGAATAATGCGTGTATGTGATACCGCATTTCATTCTCGCGATATATGTTTCGAATGGTTATATTCGATATGACCTAGTTATCGAATCATTGATTCGATAAATCGATACATTGGATTCTAGTCGGTTATGTGCGACATGACCGGATCATTGAATCAAATGTTGATTTAATGATTTAATGCATAATTATATATTTGATATATTGCATTGCATTAACTAGTATTGGTTCACTTTAAACGGATTTTTCTCACTTGATTTGCACATTGTATATGTGATATACTATTGTGCACTTTTATGTATCATGTTTGATGATACTTGACCATATTGTTAAGTGTATGGAATTAAACCATAGTTAACTTGAGATTAGGGTTTTATTTATGCCTTTATTCATTTAATTGTTTATTCATTTATTTGGATAAAGATTTAGAGGAGAATGGTGGCATTTCTTGTTTTATGTTGAAGCTTCAAGAAGCTTTGACTTTGCTAACCATCCTTATCTTCATGCTTAACCCTAACCCTCTAAAGTGACCATGGTTTATTCTCTACACTTAACCCTAGTTTAGTTATGATAAGTATTTGATTTTCTATTTTCTTTTGATCATACTTATCATAACTAGCTCATTTTTCTTCTTCTTATTCAAGTGAGCAACCTTGATGCCATCAATGGCAACTTGTGATCTAGTGAGCAAAATCCAAATCTAAAGTGAACCCACCTCCTATTTCTTCACCCTCTACCTCTTGCCAAGTTGTTTTGGGTGTTTACTTCACAAGTTTCACAAGTTTGTGAAGTCGGAGCTTGAGTTTGTGCAACCTCGACGTAGATCGTCTTTGACACAAAGCCGACGACCTATTCCGCACGTTTCTCCGATGAAGCCGTCACGAGAGTCCAAGCTTCAAGATGGGCAGCGAGAAGACTTCGTTGCGGAGCAGTGGAGGTGGATATCCGGATCTACAAAGGTTGTAATTTCCGTATCCTAGTAGTTAAGTGTTAACTAGCTTTTAGTTTCACCTAGAATTCTAGCAAACGATCCGTAGTCGGGTCTCTCGGCACCGTTAAAATTTTAATATGGCATGTTCGATGCCTTGTGTGACCTCATTAGGGTGCCTAGGAACCCTACAGTGGTATCAGAGCCTAGCTAGAGCCTTAGGCGAAGTCCAGACGGAATTTGATGTCCGAACGAACCCGAAAACCCATTACAAACATGCTCTCTGTACTTTTTGTAAAAACGTGGATTTTTCCAGATTAAAAATTGCCAAAAAATTCAGCAGGGAATTTCATAAGTTACTGTGAAGCACGTTTGACTAAATCAACTATATAGGCGCGGAACCGCGGCCCCCACCACAGGAGGCGCGGCGGTTCCGCGGCTACTGTACCGATTTAGTAAAAGTGGTTTGCACAGTAATTCATTTCATGTAGTGCTGAGTCTTCTGGAAATTTTTAATATTTTTTTCAGAGTTGTTTTTTTCTAGGTTGTTTTGGGATTTCATGGACTCGATCGGATTATCAAATTCCGTCTGTGTGTCTTTCCGGATAAATTTTAGAATATGTTAAAAAGTTCGACCGGATATAAATACCCAATTTTTCCCCTGTCGGGAAATTTCCAAGTGTTGGATTTTTCCGTAGTTTAACGACGTTCTAAGTAGTGCAAGTAACTCGATGGTCCCTCTAGAAGACAACAAACCTTAACTCGATTATGTGACCGTCTTGAACTGCCCTTTGAACCTTCGGGTTTGGGGCAGTACGGCGTGCCACATGTGAGGCGTTGGCTTGACCCTTCTACGGCTGGACCGTTGGTACTGAGGTACGAACTGAATGTTGTTAGACTTATTTCATGTATTGGGAAAATTTGGGTGTTCGATTGTTCGATCGGAAAGTTTAACATTTTCTGTTTATCTGGAATGTGATACAATAATTGGAATTCACAAACAGTTATGAGATAACTGGATGAATGTTATAGATCTAGCAGTTTAGTTTCGAAAAGAGTTTTCGATGATGGGACTAAAATGCGGGGTTTATAACTGTTAGGCATGTGATGTCTAAAGAGGTTGCGGATTCCAATTGTTGTAGTTTTACACTTTCTTTTCTGTGACCGTAAGTGTAGTATGTTCATATCGCCGGTTTCGTTGCTATACGTCAACGACAATTGGGGTATGCATACTTACTTACGTTGATGACATGTGATGTTATGTGTTGCTGGATATGTTATATTGGATCGTCGTGTTTGAATAGCCCGGGGTTTTTATGTGAGATGAGTGTTTTTCATTTTCATTCATGTAAAAACTTGTATGTAATATTCTTTTATTCGGGGCACTTCCAGGATGCGGGAGTTGTCACCCTTTGTATATTATTTACTTTTCTGCACTAGGATAGACCCAAGGAGGGGAGCACAAGTAACCGGGTTCTGGGGTCCAGTGGGAGACCAACTCGAGGAGTCGAGTCCGGGTCTCCTAACCCTAGAATTGGCAGTGTTGCTTGCCGCTCTCGTAGGGGTCTAGGGGTGTGGGATTGGCTATTCATCACGACCGTGGAATCCGTGTTTTATACTGGCTCGTATTGAAAACACGGACGTCCTAGTATATCCAATATTTCATATGTTTATTCTGCTGCGATATCTGTGATGTGATTCTGTGATGGATATAGTATATAGTATATATGATATATTATATAGACGTTACTTATGTTTTACACCCGCGCTAGCCCTGCCCTGCTCTGTCGTTAGTTACCTAACCTAACGGTGCACGAGGGGACATCGAGGCGAATGCGGATGGCATAAGTGTATGTCATATCTATCTGTGATGTTTAGGTATTTATATGATGGGATTTCATTAATGTGATTAATGAAAGAAAAGAAACCTAAGATGTTGTAGAATCAGATTTTAAAATAAAACAGGTAGCTACAGTTCTTGCTTTGCATAGCGGTATATATGATATACCCTGCACCTTATTCGATGAGGAAAGGACCGAGATCCCTTCACCGGGAGTGACTCCTTTAGCAATAACTGGCAGATGCTACACACTCGGTTTGGTTTTGATTGCTTTTAAGAGTTTTTGCTTTGCACAGTGATATATATGATATATCTCGCACCTCATTCGACGAGGAAAGGACCGAGATCCCTTCACCGGGAGTGACTCCTTTAGCAAAACTAGAAAAGCCTCAAAATCACTCCATTTCAAAACTTCATTTGATTCTACAACGATATCATGTTCATTACGCTCATGGTTTTCAGAAAAACCTGCGTAGCCCTCCGTCATTTCAGATAAAGACTAGTTAGTATTCGTGCTGCGTTTGTTGACCTTAGCCAAGGCGTGGTGTACGGTAGCTAATTAGTATTTATCTGCTAAAACATGAGATGTGATTGAGTTAGGGTAGTCGTGCGACTTTGTTGACCTTAGCCAAGGGTCGTACGGGTGGGTTTAATTCAATCAGGAAATGACGGGTTGAACTTGACTAGCGCTTATGATTTGTTGACCTTAGCCAAGGTCATAAGTTGCTAGGGGCAAAATATTATCGGGAATTTCAAGTGTTGAAATTTGCAATGAGATTGCATACCTTCTATGAGATAGTTGGATCCCGATACCCACTGCGAGTAAGAGTTACTCCTGGGAGAGTTTTACACAGTGCAATTAGCCGATCAAGTAGGTGTCTAGAAAGGTGTTAACGAGGTTACGCCTCTGGGAAAACGAGGTTTACAGTAATTAGGTTCGTGCGAAAGCACGGGGGACCTCCCTCAAAGTACCGACACTGGCCTGGCTGAAAGATTGGCGAACTTGTAGTGTGTAATTAATCCCGGCTAGTCTTTCCTTTTAGGGTTTGGAGGAAGATTTGATAAAAAGCAGTGGGAGCCATCCTGATTAGATAAGATAATAACCAATCTGATCTTGCACGAGCTTACGCTAAAGTGTTTTCTTCTCTCTCTCTCTCCAGGTAGCGACCATTTCATGCCTTAATAAAGATAATAAAATGGATGTATTGACCGAACCCGCATGTTATACTGTGCTGGGGAACGTTGGTTCCGTTCTTTCTTATAAGAGTTATAGGAATGAACAGGATATAGGGGAATACCAGGATTCCCATGCCACCCGAATGAAGAAAGTACATGTTGATGCATTTTCTTCGGGTGTGTTCGTTACTGAGAACTGTTTCTCCATTTGCTCTACGTCCTGGGTATTAGATACCGGGTCAGGATCCCATATATGTAATCAGTTACATGGGCTTAGGAAAGGTAGAGAACTTGGAGAAGGTGATAAAGACATTAGAGTCGGAAATGGTGCAATTGTTGCAGCTAAGACCGTAGGGGAATATCACCTTGTATTACCAACTGGTAATACATTGGTTCTGAACGAATGCTATTACATGCCGAACCTGATATGCAACATTATATCAGTTTCTTTATTAAGTAAAGAGGGATATAATTTTGTATTGCAGGACAATGTTATGAACATTTTCCATGACCAAAAGTTGGTTGGATCAGGCACGTTGTGCAATGGCATTTATGTTCTAAATCAATCAACAGTTCTGAGCATAACAAACACACACAAGAGGAAGAGTTCTGAACTCAATGAATCCTTCTTGTGGCATTGTAGACTGGGTCACATCAATGCGACACGACTAGCTAAGTTGCATAAGGATGGATATTTAAATTCGTTTGAATTTTCATCCTATGACACTTGCCAGTCATGTCTCAAAGGCAAGATGACCAAGACTCCGTTTACGGGGCACGGAGAAAGAGTTACCGAACTCTTAGGACTGATACATAGTGATGTATGCGGTCCCATGTCTACACATGCCAGGGATGGTTCTTCATACTTCATTACATTCACTGACGATCTCTCTAGATTCGGATATGTGTTCCTGATGAAACACAAATCAGAAGCTTTTGAGAAATTTAGAGAATATAAACAAGAAGTCGAGAACCAAACCGGAAAAAGTATTAAAATCCTACGATCTGATCGAGGAGGGGAATACTTGAGCAATGAATTCCTGGACTTCCTAAAAGAGAATGGGATTCTCTCTCAGCTAACTCCTCCATATACACCACAGCATAACGGTGTATCGGAGCGGAGGAACCGCACCCTATTAGATATGGTGCGCTCTATGATGAGCACAGCTGAGTTACCTATTTCCTTCTGGGGATATGCGCTGGAGACAGCCATATACCTATTGAATAGAGTTCCAACTAAATCTGTGCCTACCACTCCATATGAGATATGGAATGGAAAGAGACCATCTCTTAAAAGAGTTAAGATATGGGGTTGTCCGGCTTATGTTAAAAAGCAAAACCCGGACAAACTCGAGGCACGATCAGTTCTTTGTAAGTTTGTAGGATATCCAAGCAATTCGTATGGATATCTATTCTACCACAGTGAACAACAAAAGGTGTTTGTTGCTCAACATGCCACCTTTTTAGAAAAGGAATTTCTTGCAAAAGAGATTAGTGGCTCTGAGGTAGAACTGGAAGAAGTTCCAGAAACACAAACTATAACTGAAGATTTAGTGGAACCAGAGGATTCAGTATCTCCCAATGAACCTCAGCCTCTCCGCCGATCTAGTAGGGTTCCTCGCCAACCTGAGAGATACTACGGTTTTCTCATTGATGGTGGCAGTGATGATTGCATCATGGAGGATGATGACCCAACTAGCTTCGAGCAGGCCATCACGAGTGGGGACTCAGTGAAATGGCTGGATGCTATGCGGTCCGAGATGGATTCCATGTACACCAACAAAGTATGGACTTTGGAAGTTGCTCCTGAAGGGGTAAAACCCATTGGGAGCAAGTGGATCTTCAAGAAGAAATTTGGTGTAGATGGGAAAGTGGAGACTTTCAAAGCTAGACTTGTAGCAAAGGGTTTTCGTCAAAGACCAGGTGTGGACTATGACGAAACCTTTTCTCCAGTGGCTATGCTTAAATCCATCCGAATCATGCTTGCCATTGCTGCCTTTCATGACTACGAAATCTGGCAAATGGATGTTAAGACCGCCTTTCTAAATGGTGATTTAGAAGAGTGCATGTACATGACTCAGCCAGAGGGCTTCGTAGACAGTGGGAGCAGCGGGAAGGTATGCAAGCTGCTTAAATCCATTTATGGATTAAAGCAAGCATCGCGGAGTTGGAACATCTGCTTTGACGTCGTTATCAAAGAATTTGATTTCGTCAAAAATCCAGATGAACCTTGTGTCTACAAGAAGGTGGCAGAGAGTAAGGTTGTCTTCCTCGTATTGTACGTGGACGACATACTCTTGATAGGAAATGATATTCCTATGCTGCAATCGGTCAAGCTCTTCTTATCACAAAGATTCTCAATGAAAGATCTTGGTGATGCCTCCTGCATATTGGGGATCAGGATCTATAGAGATAGATCCAAACGGATTTTGGGATTGTCCCAATCTAGGTACATTGACACCATACTAAAAAGGTTTAGTATGGAAGAGTCCAAGCGTGGGAACTTGCCCACGATCTCTGGAGTCACTCTCTCCAAAGAGATGTCTCCTAAGACTGATTTGGAGAGAGCTCGCATGCAAGGGATACCCTATGCTTCGGCAGTAGGCTCTATCATGTATGCGATGCTATGTACCAGACCCGATGTAGCATACTCACTAAGTGTAGTGAGCAGGTATCAAGCTGATCCTGGAGAGAATCACTGGACAGCTGTGAAGAGCATTCTCAAGTACTTGCGAAGGACTAGAGATATGTTCTTGGTGTATGGTAACGGAGAACTCCAAGTGGAGTCCTTTACCGATTCGAGCTTCCAGAGTGATAAGGACGACTCTAAGTCGCAGTCGGGCTTTGTCTTTACCCTTTACGGAGGGGCGGTTAGCTGGAAGAGTTCCAAGCAGGAAACCGTGGCAGACTCGACGATGGAGGCTGAATACATCGTTGCCAACGATGCTGCTAAAGAAGCTGTCTGGGTCAAGAAGTTCATTACTGAACTTGGAGTGGTTCCATCCATTGAGCATCCAATACCTTTGTATTGCGATAACAATGGAGCGGTGGCTTTGGCCAAGGAACCCAGGTCCCATCAGCGATCCAGGCATATTCTGAGGCGGTATCACCTGATCCGGGAGATAGTTGATCGCCGGGAGATCGAGGTCAGGAGAGTTGACACGAAGAACAACACGGCGGATCCACTCACGAAGGCCATTCCCCAGATACAGTTTGAGAGACTCTTCGGGATGCTCGGTATGAGATACTACAGCAGCTGGCCCTAGTGCAAGTGGGAGATTGTTAGTTGTATGTATGCCCTAGAGGCCAGTATTGTACAGATTATGTATATTATATTGGATGCTTGGACATATATAGAGATGACTTTCTTGCTCGACATGATAGTATGCTATCTGGTTGCTATTTATCTTAACATGTACACTAGTCTCTTTATACTGTCTTATAGTTACATGTTGGTAAAGCCCTTAGGATTTGTACTTGACTACCTAGACTATGATGCAGATCATACTAGTGGGGACATGGTAGTCCATAAGTACATCCTTCAAGGTCCCTAGTCGTAGGTGTATCGAGACGGGGCATCGATATACCAGAGTAGACTAGCGTATACGCTTCTCGACCCATGTGATGGGCGATGGATGATCCCATATCCATTGGTGTTTGACATCAGAGATGGTATACGGGTGCTCAGTGGAAACTGGGTACACTGGACGGACTCGCCGAGAACTCCCAGATGGTATTATACCTCACGTCAGATGGCAGTTCTCAGGTGACACTTGTACAGGTTAGTCTGTAGACCCGAGATCGTCATAGAGTCTTGTGTGATTCCCACTGTGCTTTGATCTCCACCTTACCACGTCCATGAGGGCATGCAAAACGGTGGTCTTTGGGCACAGTCCCGAGTCACATGGAGGCAATGAGCGATAGGAGGGGTTTCGTCTCTCCCGGTATTGGGGGTTGATGTTGCGCTGTGCTCGATTGGCCGTAACAGGGAAGTCCCTGGCCAGGGCTGATCAGAGATTTGCTGGTAAGTGTTACCAGTAGTTTCTCGACCCGTTACAAGCCTCACATCAGCACGACTTATCGGGTTATTGGGGTCTGACGTATACCACCCCTAGACTTGATATGCGACGTATCAGACGAAGAGACTGGACTGTATGGTAAGTGTTACTGGTCGGATTCGCAGGAGTGTGAGCGGGCTAGCTCGTCGATCTTCTGATCGCTCAATATCCGGGTGGCCGTTACGTTTAGCAGACCGCTTGCGGCTTGTGGGTGCTTGATATGATCATCATCTGCTACCGGCGTATTGACGAGTCTTTAGAGTCCTACACAGAGGTTTCCTGGCTCAAGCGAAACGAAATAGGAGCGCATATGAGATATGTGCAGGACCGAGAATAATGCGTGTATGTGATACCGCATTTCATTCTCGCGATATATGTTTCGAATGGTTATATTCGATATGACCTAGTTATCGAATCATTGATTCGATAAATCGATACATTGGATTCTAGTCGGTTATGTGCGACATGACCGGATCATTGAATCAAATGTTGATTTAATGATTTAATGCATAATTATATATTTGATATATTGCATTGCATTAACTAGTATTGGTTCACTTTAAACGGATTTTTCTCACTTGATTTGCACATTGTATATGTGATATACTATTGTGCACTTTTATGTATCATGTTTGATGATACTTGACCATATTGTTAAGTGTATGGAATTAAACCATAGTTAACTTGAGATTAGGGTTTTATTTATGCCTTTATTCATTTAATTGTTTATTCATTTATTTGGATAAAGATTTAGAGGAGAATGGTGGCATTTCTTGTTTTATGTTGAAGCTTCAAGAAGCTTTGACTTTGCTAACCATCCTTATCTTCATGCTTAACCCTAACCCTCTAAAGTGACCATGGTTTATTCTCTACACTTAACCCTAGTTTAGTTATGATAAGTATTTGATTTTTTATTTTCTTTTGATCATACTTATCATAACTAGCTCATTTTTCTTCTTCTTATTCAAGTGAGCAACCTTGATGCCATCAATGACAACTTGTGATCTAGTGAGCAAAATCCAAATCTAAAGTGAACCCACCTTCTATTTCTTCACCCTCTACCTCTTGCCAAGTTGTTTTGGGTGTTTACTTCACAAGTTTCACAAGTTTGTGAAGTCGGAGCTTGAGTTTGTGCAACCTCGACGTAGATCGTCTTTGACACAAAGCCGACGACCTATTCCGCACGTTTCTCCGATGAAGCCGTCACGAGAGTCCAAGCTTCAAGATGGACAGCGAGAAGACTTCGTTGCGGAGCAGTGGAGGTGGATATCCGGATCTACAAAGGTTGTAATTTCCGTATCCTAGTAGTTAAGTGTTAACTAGCTTTTAGTTTCGCCTAGAATTCTAGCAAACGATCCGTAGTCGGGTCTCTCGGCACCGTTAAAATTTTAATATGGCATGTTCGATGCCTTGTGTGACCTCATTAGGGTGCCTAGGAACCCTACAGTTATTGCGGGGCGAGCGTCCGACATGTGGACCGCCGTTACTGCCTGTTTGTATATTATTCTTTTGGGGTACGACCGGGCCGAGGTCGATGTACCCGTTGTATATTTTACTTT
Source organism: Agapanthus africanus (assembly GCA_030015575.1). NCBI lineage: Eukaryota > Viridiplantae > Streptophyta > Magnoliopsida > Asparagales > Amaryllidaceae > Agapanthus > Agapanthus africanus. The sequence goes on along the minus strand of CM057337.1, from coordinate 251,520,625 downwards.
CTGTACTAGGATTGCCCTACGGAGGGGTGCACGGATAGCCGGGTTCTAGAGGGAAACGGGCCCGCATCTCATGGCGTTGAGATGGAGGGGGCTTCACTCTAGAATTGGCGGGCTATTCGCCGCACTCGTAGGGGGTATAGGTTGACCCAAGGAGGGGTGCCCAAGTTACCGGATTCCGTGAAGTGCTGGGTGGTCCATTCACGTTGCTGAAGGGGGCTGCCTCGCTTCAGGTTTTGGCGGGTAACTTGCCGCGCCTATAGGGATCTAGGATTTCATTGCACAGGCTATCCACACGATCATGGGAACATCGGGTTTCAGTAGCGGCTCTATGAAACCCGGGGATCCCAGATATCTGTATTGTTCTGTGATGCTTATTACATTTCTGTGATGTTGCATTTTATCACGCCTTGAGCGAATATTATATATTGATATATATACTAGTAGATGTTGTATATGTTTTGCATCCGCGCTAGTCCAGTCCCCGCTCTGTCGTTAGTTAAGTAACCTAACGGGTGATGAGGGACCCTGTGGCGAATGCGGATGGTATATACGTACATCATTATTTTCGTTCTTTATTGGTGTGATCATTTGATGGGACTGCATTGATTCGGATCAATGCAAGCTGTTATTGCAAGGACGCTCTCTTTTGTTTTGCACAGTGGTATTCGGTTATGAATATCCAGCACCTCAGTCGACGAGGCAAGGGCCGAGATCCCTTCACCGGGAGTGACCCCTTGGACAGAAGTTTGCGTCAGGGTAATAACTTCACTATAGTCGATTACTTTTGCTTTGCAACGTGGTATTCAGTTGGAATATCCTGCAACTCATTCTACGGGGAAAGAGCCGAGATCCCTTCACCGGGAGTGACCTCTTTAGCAAAGGTTTTCGTCACTATATTTTTATAAAAAGCTATCCGGTTCCTTCAACGATTTCAAGTTTATTACGTTAAAGGTTTTTCGCCAAAAACCATTCGTAACCCTCTGTCATTTCAGAAAGATAGCACTTAGTATTCATGCTATGTATGTTGGCCTTCGTCAAGGCATAGTGTATGGTAGCTATTTGTTACTTTTCTGCAGCATAGATAGATGAGTTGGTTTGGGACAGTCGTACTACTATTTTGGCCTTCGTCAAGGGTATGTACGGGTGGGTTCAAATTAACCTGGATAATGACGGGTAGAACTTGACATGTGACTTATGATATGTTGGCCTTCGTCAAGGTCATAAGAGCATGGGGTAAAAATCACATCGGGAGTTTCTAAAGAAACTGAAACTTGCCAGATATGCGCATACCTTCTGGAGTGTGATAACATGAGTGGATTCCATCACGTTATCATGCGATGATAGTTGGATCCCGATTCCTACTGATGAGTAGGTTTACTCCTCGGGTGATCCCGACTAATTCTTCTTTCAGGTTTGGAGGAGAATTTGACGTTACAGTGGGAGGCTTCCTGATTAGATAAATTGGTAACCATTCTGATCTAGGTTAGAGTGCACGCTGAGTGTTTCTTTTCTCTTTTTCTTTGGCAGCGACTATGACTCGACCCTTGACTATGACTCAGTAACCAAGATTAACCGAACCTTCTTAAAACACTGGCTTTTGGATTGTCAGAGTTGCATACCTCATTGCCACTCCTACTTTTACCCTTTTCTCCAGGACACCCCGTATTACTACGAACGTCCACTTCCATTGGATAAAACCATCGTATGGTTATATACGAACTCGAAAGAATTTATTCGAGGATGGTTTCCGGTTCTGGAGAAAACGAATAGGACTATTTAGTTGTCTTTTCCTTCTATCTTCTCTCAGGTTGCGAGTGCTCCTTAGATTAGGACAGTACACCTATTACGCAAATTGGATAGTCTTCTTCCAAACCATAGGCAGGTGCCGACCGGTAGGGAATGAAGAAAACCAATTAGCCTAACGATGGTGTATAGAAGGTATTATGTAAAGACAAATAAAGGGATTAGTAAGAGGGCAAAGTAAATTGCGACTGCTATTCACGACCAAACCAAGTATTTCATTACCACTCCCACTTCACCTTTGTATTTCTCCAGGACACTCTGTATCACTACAAAAATCCACAGTTATTTGGATACTTCATCGTATGGTTATATACGAACTCAAAAGGAACTTGTTCCAGTTCGGGGATGGATTCTGGTTTAGGAGAAATAGGAATAAGGTTTATTCGGTTGTCTTTTATCTTCACCTTCTCTCGCATTGCGAGTGCTCCTAGAATTAGGACAGTACACCCATTATGCTTATTGGATAGTCTTCTTCCAAACCATAGGCTGGTGCTGAACGGTAGGGAAGGAAGAAAACCATTTGGTCTAAAGGGGTGTGCAGAAGGTAATGACTAAAGACATATGAAGGGATGTGGAGAGATGGCAAAGAAATATACGGTTACAGTTGTGAATATGATAATGGAAGAGACATTACTAGGAATACCAGGATACCCCTACAAAACATTTCAATGTTTCAGTTTCACTGTGTACTGTTAAAGAAAACTGATTTCCCAATTAGCCCTTGCTCCAGGGTATGTATTTACCAGGTTTGATTCTCACATCTGTATGGTTTTACAGATGATGAGTGTGAGTAAGTTATTGGGAATTAGGTGATTGTCCTCATTTTATCGGAATTCGTTGTAATTGGTGATATTTGAGGAAATCACCTGGGTTGTTTGCCGGACGGCAAATATTTAGTTTTGAATATCCGCTGTTATGCACCAATCTCAAATTGATATATCTGTACGTCTATTTTTATAGAGTGAGATATACCTTTCTGAAATTATGTCCATGACATTTACCTATATCAGTGGATGGTTAGGTAAGAAGTATTAAACAGCGGTGTAATTCTTCTTAGCCATAAGTACAGTTTTCAACCTACAACATACAGGGAATGAGTTGTTAGACTCAAGGGACTTGTACAGAGTATTGTATGTTGTCCAGTGTCCATTAGGACAGAGGGGTTGGTCCTCATACTATATTCGGTTTACTTATGACTTCTCTAGTTTTTAGACATGTGTTTCGTAGAAATGCAAGATCTAAGTTTTGAGAAGTTATAGGTATATGAATAAAGTAGAGTTTTTAGACATGTGTTTCGTAGAAATGCAAGATCTAAGTTTTGAGAAGTTATAGGTATATGAATAAAGTAGAGAACCAGGCGTTGCAAGTATCAGGATTCTTCAAGGTGATCGAAGATGTAGATACTTGTGCATGGTATTCAATTAATAGTAATGATTAAGAGAACAAGCTTCTCTTTCAGGTTACTCATAATTGGAAGCATTCCTAAGTTGAGTAATGCTGAACGGCCATTTTCCATTTAGTTGACATGCACTGGAGACAGCTGCATGATTTGAATCTAGTTCCAATTAAACCAGTGCCTCTGTTTCTGTATTGGACATAGAACAGTTCATATCTTGACGATGTTAAGGTACGGGGAGTTGTCCAGCTTATACTTAAAACCAGACTCTAGATAACTCAAGGCACGTTTCTATGATGGCTGTTTGTGGGTTGACCCGGGCTATGACGAGGGTTGACTTTCTACCATCTGGAAGATCAATAGTGATATTGTTCTTGACTCACCACAGTTTTAATAAAAATGGATTTTTTCAGAAAACAGTAGTGGGAGTATGGTAGAACTAGAAGTGATTCCAGAACTGCAAACGATTACTGAAGATTTGATAAGAACCTAAAGATTCAATCTGGTTTGACATTCCATTGGCCACTCCGCAGATATGGTGGGTAACCTCAGGCACTCGAGAAGTACTTCGGTATGCTCAAAAATGGTGACAGGGAGGTTCTTGTTTACCCAGACTTAACACTACTGTTGTTCCAGGCTATGAGACCTGGCAGAAGGATGTGTATAGCGTCGTTCTGAACTGGCTTCAGAAGTGCACGTGTATATGATTCTGCCAGAGGGTTGTCGTAGTCAGTGGGAGTAGCGGAAGCATAGTGGACATGTAGCTTATGTCTATTTATGGACTAAAGCAGATATAGCGGAGATAGATCATCTATTTCTGATATGACAGTCATATGTTTGACTTCATCAAAATAGGGGATGGATCTGTTAAGAAGGTAGTAGGGTGTGATTGTAAGTGCACGGCGGCGCCCCGGCCTCCATCCCGAGGCCAAATGCGGAAGCGATGGTTAACTTTAATTTTCTTGAACCGGTACTGTTAGGTCCACGTTACCTCTCCCGGTACTTTCGGGGTTGCGGAAACGGTAAAACAAAAATTTTTCTGGACTTAGTAACATGGACCGTAAAAGCCGGATCTTTACTAAACAATACACTAGCATCCTAACTAGAGATTTATCTACTCGGTTAGGGGTTATACCTCAACTTGAACTCCTTCTCTTCTTGTTGTTCTTCTCTTTGCTTGCTCCAATGGTAGATCCGGACTTTGGTCACCTCCGCGGCCTTCTTGAGTCGAAGACGATCCACCCGAGAGATGTGCACCGAGCTCCACCTCGAGCCGAGGTAACTAGGGCAAAGAGATTGCTAGTCTAGAAGCCCTAGGATGTGTAGAGAAGATGTATGGATGTGTTTGTCAAGTGAAATCCTTTTTCTTTCAACACATGAGATCAAAGGAAAAATCAAGAGGAGGAAGAAGGAGGAGCAACCATGGAAATGTTTCTCATTTCTTTTCTATGAGAGAGAATGAGAAATGAGCAAATGAAAAACTTAACCAAGAGAAAAACACAACCATGGTTGCAATAATGCAAAAACATTATCATTACTAATCCCATCAAGATAAAGGTGATGGCTACAAATGACATGACCATTATCATAACAAAAAGAAAAAGAAAACCAAAGAATACTTTAGATCTTTCAAGAAGATCCTAGTCAACTTTGGTCAAGATGGTCAAATGGTCAATGTAATTAGCCATAACATAATTATCAATGAAAGGATTAGTAAATAATGTCCCCGGCTCATAATGGTTTTGACCAAACGAACTGTCAAAACCCTAATGAGTCTGCCTCAAAATGGTTTTGACCGAATCAACTGTCAAAACCCTAATGAGCCTGCCACATAACGGTTTTGGCCGAACCAACTGCCAAAAACCCTAATGAGGCACCTCCTCCTTCATCGCTCCGAAAAACTGTGCATACACACCTGCATCCGCATTCCGTAGAATGCGGATGCGCAGAAGACAAAACAAATCCATCCATGCAATACTAGGATCTGGCTTAAACCAAAGCCCACTAGTACTGCCTGCCCGAACACTATACGCACACAAGTGTACGTAAGTGATCGCAGCCCTGCCGTAAAAACCATACGGCCTCTACACGTTTCGCTCAGTGCAGGGAAACTCTCTGTGTGGGACTCTAAAGACTCGACACTACGCTGGCAGTGGGTTTAACCACAGACCGCAAGCGGCACTAGCTGTACGTAACGGTCCCCAGGTAGATGTCGATAAGAATGCCGAAGAGGTGAACCCGTCCGAACTCCTACTGAGCCTGTATGTGACAATCTCCGTACAGTCCGGTCTGTTCGTCTGATACATCGCATGGCGGGCCTAGGGGGCGGTAAACGTCAGTCCCCTAATAGCGGTACAAGTCGTGTCGGAGTGAAGCCCAGAACACCCTGAGATAACACTGGAAACCTACCAGTATATCTCGCTTGCCCTGGCCAGGGACTACTCGTGTAATGGCTCTCCTAGACACAGCGCGATATCAACCCCCAATACCGGGAGAGACGAATCCTGTCTAACCGTCACTGCCTCCAAGTGCTTCGGGACTGCTCCCAACTACTACCTGTTTGCACGACTCAGTAGAGCCGTGGTAGGGTAGTAATCAAAGAACAGTGGGAACACACTCGAGGCGAAGTGACAGTGTCAAGTCAGCGGACTAAGCTGTACTCATGTCACCTGGGAATTGATAACTGACGATAGGTATAATACCAACCATCAGTTCCCGACGAGTCCTGTCCAGTGTACTCGTAACCTAACGAGCACCCGCATACTATCTCAAGTACGACGTACTGACGGCTGTGGGACAGACCGTCTCCCGTGCTGGGATGAGAAGCGCATACGCTAGTCTACTCCGGAGTATCGATGCCCTATCTCGATACTCCCACGACTAGGGACGTGTATAAGGATGTGCTTGTGGATTACTCAGCCCCCACGAGTGTGATCGCCATCACGACGCCGGTAATCAAGCAAAGATCCTAAGGGCTCTACCAATGCGTATAGGTGATATAATAAATAAACACACATGTACACATTAAAGCAGAGACAAACCAAGTAGCATACTACTATATCGAGCAAGATTGTCTGTACAACTGTGAATATCCCAAGCTTCCATCAAGTAATATACATACTAGTATGATACAGTAATGGACTCTAGGGCATATACACTAACAATCTTCCACTTGCACTAAGGCCATGTACTGGCGTATCGAAGACCTATCATCTCGATCAGCCGCTCGAACTGAGTCTGGGGTAAGGCCTTCGTGAATGGGTCCGCTGTGTTGTCCTTTGTGTCCACTCTCCGCACCTCGATCTCCTGGCGATCAATGATCTCCCTGATCAGGTGATACCGCCTTAAGATGTGCCTGGATTTCTGATGGGACCTTGGTTCCTTCGCTGAAGCTATAGCCCCATTGTTATCGCAATACAAAGGTATTGGGTCAACAATGGACGGAACCACCTGAAGTTCACTAATGAACTTCTTCATCCAGACCGCCTCTTTTGCGGCATCGCTTGCAGCAATGTATTCAGCCTCCATCGTCGAGTCTGCGACGGTATCCTATTTGGAACTCCTCCAACATACCGCCCCTCCGTTGAGGGTAAACACAAAACCCGAGACAGACTTGCTGTCATCTTTGTCACTCTGGAAGCTTGAATCGGTAAAGGACTCGACCCTGAGGTCTCCATTACCGTAAACCAGGAACATCTCCTTAGTCCTTCTCAGGTACTTGAGAATGTTCTTCACTGCTGTCCAGTGGTCCTCACCTGGGTCTGACTGATACCGGCTTACCGCGCTCAGCGCGTAAGCTACATCTGGTCTTGTACATAGCATCGCATACATTATAGATCCTACCGCCGAAGCGTAGGGTATAGTGCTCATGCGAACCCTCTCCTCGTCAGTCTTATGAGACATCTTCTTGGAGAGGGTAATTCCGTGCAATGCGGGTATGTTACCGCGCTTGGAACCCTCCATACTAAATCTCTTTAGTACGGTCTCTATGTACCTGGACTGCGAAAGTCCCAATAGTTTCTTGGATCTATCTCTATAGATCTTGATCCCCAGAATGTACGAGGCATCACCCAGGTCCTTCATGGAGAACCTTTGTGACAAAAATAGCTTGACCGATTGTAGCATAGGAATGTCATTTCCTATCAAAAGAATGTCGTCCACGTACAAGACAAGGAATACGACAGTTCGTCCTACAATCTTCTTATAGACACAAGGTTCATCCTCGTTCTTGATGAAATCAAATTCCTTGATTGCCTCATCAAAATAGATGTTCCAGCTCCGCGATGCCTGCTTTAATCCATAAATGGATTTAAGCAACTTGCACACCTTCCCGCTGCTCCCACTGTCTACGAAACCTTCTGGTTGATCCATGTAAACGCACTCTTCCAAACAACCGTTTAGGAAAGCCGTTTTAACATCCATCTGCCAGATTTCATAGTCATGGAAGGCAGCAATGGCAAGTAGGATCCGAATGGATTTGAGCATAGCCACCGGAGAAAAAGTTTCGTCATAGTCCAAACCAGGTCTTTGATGAAAACCTTTTGCAACGAGTCTAGCTTTATAGGTTTCCACCTGCCCATCTACACCAAGTTTCCTTTTGTAGATCCATTTGCATCCAACGGGTTTTACCCCAGGTGGAGCAATATCCAAGGTCCACACTTTATTGGCGTACATGGACTCCATTTCGGATTGCATTGCTTCCTGCCACTTATCAGAGTCCCTACTGATAATGGCCTGCCTGAAACTGGTAGGGTCATCTTCTTCCAAGATGCAATCCTCTCGATCCCCGTCTATGAGAAAACCGTAGTATCTCTCGGGCGGATGAGAAATCCTACCAGATCTGCGGAGTGGCTGAGGTTCTTCTGGGGTTATTGAATTCTGAGGTTCTGTCAAATCTTCAGTTTCATTTTGTGGTCGCTGAATTTCTTCCAGTTCTACCGAACTCCCACTTATTTCTTTTGCAAGAAATTGCCACTCTAAAAAGGTGGCGTGGCGAGATACAAACACCTTCTGTTCCTCGGTGTGGTAGAACAGATATCCTGTGGAGTTCTTAGGATATCCCACAAATTTACATAGAACTGAACGTGCCTGAAGTTTGTCCGGATTTTGTACTTTTACATAGGCCGGACAACCCCATACCTTAATACGTTTAAGATACGGCCTTTTACCATTCCATATCTCGAACGGTGTCTTAGGCACAGATTTAGACGGAACATCGTTCAACAGATATGCCGCCGTCAACAGCGCATGTCCCCAAAATGAAAGAGGTAACTCGGCATTACTCATCATGGAGCGAACCATATCCAGTAGGGTACGATTCCTCCGCTCCGATACACCGTTGTGCTGTGGTGTATAAGGAGGAGTAAGCTGAGAGAGAATACCATTCTCTTTTAAGTAATCTAGGAATTCCGTGCTTAAGTACTCCCCTCCCCTGTCAGACCGGAGGATCTTGATACTTTTGCCTGTCTGGTTCTCTACTTCGTTTCTGAATTCCTTGAATTTCTCAAAAGCTTCAGATTTGTGTTTCATCAGATACACATATCCGAACCTAGAGAGATCGTCAGTGAATGTGATGAAGTACGAGAACCCACCCCTTGCATGTATAGACATCGGACCACATACATCACTATGTACGAGTCCCAAGAGCTCTGCTGCTCTTTCTCCATGTCCGGTGAATGGAGATTTGGTCATCTTCCCTTTGAGACAAGACTGACAAGTTTCATAAGATGAAAACTCGAACGCATCCAAGAGTCCATCTTTATGCAACTTACTCAGTCTTTTCTCTCCGATATGACCAAGTCTACAATGCCACAAGTAGGATTCATTCGTATCTGAATTCTTCCTCTTGCGTGTGTTTTGTATATTGAGAACTGTATTCTGATTTAGAACGTAGATACCATTACACAGTTTACCCTCTGCAACCAGTACCTTATGAAGGTAAATGTTCATGATATTCTTGTCAAGAACAAAGTTATATCCATCTTTATCGAGTAAAGAAACTGATATGATGTTGCAAACCATGGAGGGTACATAGTAGCAATCATTCAAAATCATAGTCTTGCCATTTGGCAATACTAGGTGATATTCACCGACGGCTGCCGCATTAACTTGTGCTCCGTTCGCTACTCTGAGCGACATATCACCCGGTGCAACTTTCCTACTTTTTCTCAGTCCCTGCAATAAATTACAGATATGAGATCCTGATCCGGTATCAAGTACCCAGGAGGTAGGGCTGACCGTAAAACAGTTCTCAATTACAAGAACACCTGAAGTAGATGCAAAACCATGCTTCTTCTTCAACTGGGTATCCTGGAAATCCATACAATCCCCTTTCCCTTGCTCATACTTATGACTGTTGTCACAAGTTAGAGCTGAACCAGCGTTCCCCAGCCCCGAATAAGAATTCGGATCGGTCAAGCGATACATTTTATTATCTTGATTAGGGCGTGAAATGGTTGCTACCTGGAGAGGGAGAAAAGAAACACTCAGCGTATGCTCTTGCAAGATTAGATTGGTTTATTAATTTATCTAACCAGGATGTCTCCCACTGTTTCCTCAAATTCTTCTTAAAACCTTTTTAAAAGAAGAACTAGCCAGGATTTAATTCACGTCACAATACTTACTTAACCTTTCAGCCAGGCTAGTGTCGGTACTTCGAGGGAGGTTTTCCAACGCTTTCGCGAAGTTCCTTAATTTAAGAACCTCTTTTCCCTGGGGGCGTAACCCCGCTAACACCTTTCTAGTCACCTACTAGGTTTATAGCATTGATTGTTAAGTGAAATAATCTCCCGAGAGTAATCCAACTCATCAGCGGGATCGGGATCCAACTATCACTGTGTGATGACCTAGATGGAATCCACTCTAGTCACCACACTCCAGAAGGTATGCTAAATCTGCAAGTCTCAGTACTTTTGAAACTCCCGATGTGGTTTTGCCCCTAGGACCCAAGTGATCTTGACTGAGCCAACATATCAAAGGATCCTAGTCAAGTTCAACCCGTCATTATCTTGACTGCATTAGACCCACCCGTACGAGTCCTTGACTGAGCCAAAATGACCGTACGACTGTCCTAACCAATCACTTTGTATCCTATGGAAAGATATTACATAGCTACCGTACACTACGCCTCGGCTGAGCACGAAATACGTAGCACGAATACTAAGCAATATCAATCCGAAACGACGGAGGGCTACGACTGGGTTTTGGCGAAAACCCGTTAACGTAATGAACTTGATATCGTTGAAGGAACGTGATACACATTTTGAAAATATAGTGGCGAAAACCTTTGCTAAAGAGGTCACTCCCTATGAAGGGATCTCGGCTCTTTCCTCGTCAAATGAGGTGCAGGATATTCCAAACTGAATACCTCGATGCAAAGCAAGAATAATCGACTATAGTGAAGCTATTACCCTGACGCAAACTTTTGTCCAAGGGGTCACTCCCGATGAAGGGATCTCGGCCCTTGCCTCGTCGACTGAGGTGCTGGGCATTCATAACCGAATACCTCGATGCAAAACAAAAATGAACGTCCTTGCAATAACAGCTTTTTGAAAAACTTGTTCCAACAACGTCTTTTAGGTTTATTTTCTTGCATTAGTTCTTTTAATGCGTCCCATCATTTAAATCCTACCATTGCAGAAAACAACCAAAATATGACGTACGCTTATGCCATTCGCATTCGCCACGGGGCCCCGTCATCACCCGTTAGGTTACTTAACTAACGACAGAGCGGGGGCTGGGCTAGCGCGGCTGTAAAACATAAGCAACGCCTAAATAGTTATTATATATAGATATACAGCAATGATAGCCAATCCAGATCACAGATGAACACTTTGGATATACTAGGAACCCGCGATTCGTTCGAGCCTGCAACGAAAAGCGGATTACACGGTCGCGATGAATAGCCAATACCCCACCCAAGACCCCTACGGGTGCGGCAAACTACCCGCCAAGTACCCGAAGCGAAGCAACCTCCCTCAACGCCGTGAGTAGGCCACTCGGCACTTCGAGATACCCGGTAGTTTGTGCACCCCCTCCATGGGTCTATCCTAGGAGCAAAAACAGTAAAAAGAATTATACAATGACGGCTACAACCCCGACCCGGTTGTGCGGCCATACAAATAATATTACATCAATTTACAAATTTATTACATGAATGAAAGAAAAAGAAACTCTCATCTCACATCCACCCCGGCTATTCATCCGCGACAATCCAACGAGTTCATATACACAAACCATCAACAACACAGATCACAGATATGTATAACCCCCACTAATCGACGTATAGCGATTAGTAGACGTTCAATACACATATAACATTACAGATATAACCATTAGCCAAAGTCTACAGAACATCGACCAAAAATACGGATTTTTAATCCCCAAAAACTAATTTTTCGTTCTGGAAAATCTGGGCAGAAAAGTCATATTGTAAAAATCCCAAAATACCCATATAAGAACACTGCAGCAAACAGGATCCCCAACCGAGTTAACTCGGCCGCGGTTCCGCGGCATAAGCAAGCTTATGCCGCGGAAACGCGGCGCTTTAGTCGAGTTGGGTGATCATTTTTCTTCAGTATTCTAACAAAAGCCTGAGCCGATTTTTAGTGCATGATTTTTTAATTTTGGAACAGATCTGAAAATCGGCAGAAACTGAATTTTTTTGGGGTGATTTTGTGGTTTTTCCGTCCGGTCGATATTCTAAATACTTTGCTAACATGCTAGGGTGTGTTTAGTTAGGCTCTGATACCACTGTTAGGTCCACGTTACCTCTCCCGGTACTTTCGGGGTTGCGGAAACGGTAAAACAAAATTTTTTCTGGACTTGGTAACATGGACCGTAAAAGCCGGATCTTTACTAAACAATACACTAGCATCCTAACTAGAGATTTATCTACTCGGTTAGGGGTTATACCTCAACTTGAACTCCTTCTCTTCTTGTTGTTCTTCTCTTTGCTTGCTCCGATGGTAGATCCGGACTTTGGTCACCTCCGCGGCCTTCTTGAGTCGAAGACGATCCACCCGAGAGATGTGCACCGAGCTCCACCTCGAGCCGAGGTAACTAGGGCAAAGAGATTGCTAGTCTAGAAGCCCTAGGATGTGTAGAGAAGATGTATGGATGTGTTTGTCAAGTGGAATCCTTTTTCTCTCAACACATGAGATCAAAGGAAAAATCAAGAGGAGGAAGAAGGAGGAGCAACCATGGAAATGTTTCTCATTTCTTTTCTATGAGAGAGAATGAGAAATGAGCAAATGAAAAACTTAACCAAGAGAAAAACACAACCATGGTTGCAATAATGCAAAAACATTATCATTACTAATCCCATCAAGATAAAGGTGATGGCTACAAATGACATGACCATTATCATAACAAAAAGAAAAAGAAAACCAAAGAATACTTTAGATCTTTCAAGAAGATCCTAGTCAACTTTGGTCAAGATGGTCAAATGGTCAATGTAATTAGCCATAACATAATTATCAATGAAAGGATTAGTAAATAATGTCCCCGGCTCATAATGGTTTTTGACCAAACGAACTGTCAAAACCCTAATGAGTCCGCCTCAAAATGGTTTTGACCGAATCAACTGTCAAAACCCTAATGAGCCTGCCACATAACGGTTTTGGCCGAACCAACTGCCAAAAACCCTAATGAGGCACCTCCTCCTTCATCGCTCCGAAAAACTGTGCATACACACCTGCATCCGCATTCCATAGAATGCGGATGCGCAGAAGACAAAACAAATCCATCCATGCAATACTAGGATCTGGCTTAAACCAAAGCCCACTAGTACTGCCTGCCCGAACACTATACGCACACAAGTGTACGTAAGTGATCGCAGCCCTGCCGTAAAAACTATACGGCCTCTACACGTTTCGCTCAGTGTAGGGAAACTCTCTGTGTGGGACTCTAAAGACTCGACACTACGCTGGCAGTGGGTTTAACCAAAGACCGCAAGCGGCACTAGCTGTACGTAACGGTCCCCAGGTAGATGTCGATAAGAATGCCGAAGAGGTGAACCCGTCTGAACTCCTACTGAGCCTGTATGTGACAATCTCCGTACAGTCCGGTCTGTTCGTCTGATACATCGCATGGCGGGCCTAGGGGGAGGTAAACGTCAGTCCCCTAATAGCGGTACAAGTCGTGTCGGAGTGAAGCCCAGAACACCCTGAGATAACACTGGAAACCTACCAGTATATCTCGCTTGCCCTGGCCAGGGACTACTCGTGTAATGGCTTTCCTAGACACAGCGCGATGTCAACCCCCAATACCGGGAGAGACGAATCCTGTCTAACCGTCACTGCCTCCAAGTGCTTCAGGACTGCTCCCAACTACTACCTGTTTGCATGACTCAGTAGAGCCGTGGTAGGGTAGTAATCAAAGAACAGTGGGAACACACTCGAGGCGAAGTGACAGTGTCAAGTCAGCGGACTAAGCTGTACTCATGTCACCTGGGAACTGATAACTGACGATAGGTATAATACCAACCATCAGTTCCCGACGAGTCCTGTCCAGTGTACTCGTAACCTAACGAGCACCCGCATACTATCTCAAGTACGACGTACTGACGGCTGTGGGACAGACCGTCTCCCGTGCTGGGATGAGAAGCGCATACGCTAGTCTACTCCGGAGTATCGATGCCCTATCTCGATACTCCCACGACTAGGGACGTGTATAAGGATGTGCTTGTGGATTACCCAGCCCCCACGAGTGTGATCGCCATCACAACGCCGGTAATCAAGCAAAGATCCTAAGGGCTCTACCAATGCGTATAGGTGATATAATAAATAAACACACATGTACACATTAAAGCAGAGACAAACCAAGTAGCATACTACTATATCGAGCAAGATTGTCTGTACAACTGTGAATATCCCAAGCTTCCATCAAGTAATATACAAACTAGTATGATACAGTAATGGCCTCTAGGGCATATACATTAACAGGTACCACCGCGCACCAAAACCCGGATCGAACCATTAACTAGTCCTAGCTAACTACAAGATGGGAAAGAGAGATATACCGACTGATCCGTGTCCTCCGGTCTTCTCATCGTCGTCCCGATCTCCCGCGGAAGCTCCGGTCTCCACCTCGTCGCCGGAAGGGTACCACGTCGCCGGCTTCTTTTACGGGCTCCCACCTCTATACCGAGGCAACTCGGGCACGAAGTTGGCGAGTCGACGTGCCCAAGGATTGCTGTAGAATGTGTAGAGATCTATGTCTCATTGGAGTTTGAGTGGAGATGCCATATGGTGGAGGTAATGAGATGTAAGCTCTTTGAGATGAGTAATGGGATTTTGCAAGCATCAAGAGACCAAAAATCCATCACCCAATTTTGGACAGCCCCTAATGTGGCCGGCCATGTGTGTGAGAGGAGAGTATGAGAGTGGAGAGTGTATCAAAAATAAGGGGAGCCACTCCATAAAGCAAGTGAGAGAGAGGTCAAAAAATATCATGCAAGAAAAAATGATCACAAGTAATGAACACAACCATATCCACACTCAACCACAACCATTATCAAAACCATGATTGCTCCAAAGTCAAGCCATGATGAAATGAATAAGTCAAATGGTGGTGGTAAGTATCATGATATAACAATATGCAAAGACCCCCTTCCAAATTGCTTATTTGCACAAATGCAAATAAGCCCTCCTCCACCAATCTTCGGCCATTGAAAGATACAAATGAAAATGGCCGAAACAGAAAGCAAACTGGCAACTCCAGAAAACTGGTCCCGTAATAAATTACAGGAAAACCCCGATACTGTGTATACACACCTGCATTTGTATTCCGCCCGAAATACAAATGCAATGAGACAAAATCTACACTGTACTATACTAGGATCCGACTTATACCAAAGCCGATTAGTATTATCCGTCCGATCCTGATCCGTGCAATACCGCACGTATCTGATCGAACCCTGCCATATCTCCATACGGCCTCTACAGCTTTTCGCCCGAAAACTTGAGCAACTGAATGTGGGGGACTCTAAAGACTCGTCAACACCTTGGTTGTGGATTTAACCACTAGCACGTCAGAGGTATAAGCCAATACGTAACGGGCTACCAGGTATTGACCAAAAGGGACGTCGATGAGCGAACTCATCCTGACACCCTACTGAGCCTGTCAGTGACAATATCCGTACAGTCCGGTCCGTTCGTCTATGAGCATCGCATGGCGGGCCTAGGGGGTTGGTAAAAGTCAGACCCCCAAAAGCGGTACAAGTCGTGTCGGAGTGTAGCCCAGAACACCCTGAGATACTACTGGAATACCTACCAGTAAATCTCCTGCCTCGGCCGAGGGCTTTGTGTAATGGCTCTCCTAGACACAGCGCGACCTCACCCCCAATACCGGGAGAGACGAACCCCTGAAGATCCGCTCACTGCCTCTATGTGGCTCGGGACTGTACCCAACTAAAACCTGTTTGCACGTCTCCTTTGAGCGTGGTAGGGTAGTAATCAAAGTACAGTGGGAACTCACACGAGACAAATGACGATCCCCAGGTCGATGAACTAACCTGTACACATGTCACCAGGAAAATGCTATCTGACGTCTGGTATAAGACCAACTAGCATGTTCCCGGCGAGTCCTGTCCAGTGTACTCATAACCCAATGAGCACCTGTATACATCTTAGGTGATCCAACTTACACCAATGGCTTGTGAGACCGGCCACCGCCCCTCGTCGGGGTTTCGACTGTATACACTAGTCTACTCTGGAGAATCGATGCCCTGTCTCGAAACTCCCACGACTAGGGACTTTTTAAGGATGTGCTTATAGACTACCAGCTCCCACGTATATGATCGCCCTCATACTGCTGGCAGTCAAGCAAGAATCCTAGGGGCTCTATCAACGTGTAATAGCGACCTGTCAGGTCACCTAAAACAGTACACGATGATAAAGATAAACCAGATAGCATACTATTATCTCGAGTAAGACTGTCCTACTGGGACAGGTCCTCCCTCAATCATTGCAATCACGTGCCTGTGATCTAATAATTGACTCTGAGGGCACTATCTCCAACAATCTCCCTCTTGCACTCAAGGCTAATTATTGCGATGTCGCATACTCACAGCCCGTGTGATACCGAACACCCAACTCCTCTACTAGTCAGTCTCACAAAGCTAGTTTGCGAAACTATTGCGTTCGAGGAATAGCTTCAGTGAGTGGATCCGCTTTGATGTTTCTTTCTATGTCTCTCTATATCTCATGTTCGCGGAGAAAGCCATCTCCCGAAATGAGCAATACCTGTC
Source organism: Agapanthus africanus (assembly GCA_030015575.1). Lineage (NCBI taxonomy): Eukaryota > Viridiplantae > Streptophyta > Magnoliopsida > Asparagales > Amaryllidaceae > Agapanthus > Agapanthus africanus. The sequence continues at coordinate 251,504,177 of CM057337.1, read as the reverse complement.
TTAGAATGTGTCTGGATGTCTGATGGGACCTAGCTCATAAATGAACTCCAAATCCAAACATCTTAGACAGTATCGTCAACTGAACTTAATCAGTATCCTGCGCCATGCCTCCCTCAGTATTGCCTTGGACCACCTGTCCAAAATAGTGTCCCTCGTCAGAAGGAAAACTATAACTCTGACAACCTCCCTGTCGTCCAAGTCACCTTAGAAGCCTAGAATGATAACTGTCTCCCGAATGAGGCTGTCGTTATCATATCCCTAGAACATCCACTTATGTTCTAAAGCTGCTTCCGACTGTTTCTCCAGGATTGGATCAATGTCAACTTATTGCATCTAGTGCAAGAACAACATCTGGTGTGGTACTTGACATTTCATGATTGACTCAATTGCCTGAGCAAGTGATCTGCCAATCATGCACATCCCTCTCCACTTTAGTCTGTAAGACACCTTTAGAGAGGGTGACTCCATTACCTGCAGGTACACTACCGTGCCAGGAGTCGTCCATTCTAAATACTCTTCGAATGCTGTCTGAGTACCCTGATTGGGAAACCACCCAAATCTAGATCTAAAGCCATAGATCTAGTATGTCAGATATAAAATCCATTTCCTTTGTGGAGAAACCACTGTGTGACGACCAAAGTATAACCGATCGTAGTATAGGAATATCACTTCCTACTCTGTGTATGTCATCCAAATACCATGACATCACACCCTACTACCTTCTCAACAGATCCATCCCCTATTCTGATGAAGTCAAACCTATGACTGTCACATCAGAAATAGATGATCTATCTCCGCTATATCTGCTTTAGTCTATAAATAGACATAAGCCAATTGTCCACCAATGCTTCCGCTGCTCCCACTGACTACGACAACCCTCTGGCAGAGTCATATAGACGTACTCTTCTAAAGCTAGTTTAGAACGACGCTATACTCATCCTCCTGCCGGGTCTCACAGTCTGGAACAACAGCAATGGTAAGTGTGGGTAAACAAGAACCTCCCTGTCACCGTCCTTGAGGCTACCGGAGTACCTCTCGGGTGCCTGAAGTTACCCACCTTATCTGCGGAGTGGCCAATGGAATGTCAATCCAGATTAAATCTTTAGGTTCCTATCAAATCTTCAGTAATCGTTTGTGGTTCTGGAATCACTTCCAGTTCTACCATACTCCCACTACTGTTTTCTGAAAAAATCCATTTTTATTAAAACTGTGGCGAGTCTAGAACAATATCGCTATTGTCCATCCAGATGGTAGAAAGTCAACCCACTTCATAGCCTGGGTCAACCCACAAACTGCCATTACAGAAACATGCCTTGAGTTATCCAGAGTCTGGTTTTAAGCATAAGCCAGACAACTCCCCGTACCTTAACAACGTTAAGATATGAACTGTTCTATATCCAATATAGAACCAGAGGCACTGATTTAATTGAACCAGATTCAAATCATGCAGCTGTCTCCAGTGCATGTCAACTAAATGGAAAGAGGCCGATCAACGTTACTCAACTTAGGAATGCTTCCAATTATGAGTAACCTGAAAGAGAAGCAAGTTCTCTTTATCATTACTATCAACTGAATACCATACACAAGTATCTACATCTTCGATCACTTTGAAGAATCCCGATACTTGCTACACCTGGATCTCTACTCTTTTCAAATACCTATAACTTCTCAAAATTCGAACCCTGTGTTTCCACGAAACACCTGTCTAAAAACTAGAGAAGTCATAAGTAAACCGAATATAGTATGAGGACCAACCCCTCTGTCCTGATGGACCCTGGACAACATAAAATACTCTGTATAAGTCCCTTGAGTCTGATAACTCATTCATTGTGTGTCGTAGGTTGAAAACTGTACTTATGGTTAAGAAGAATTACACCGTTGTTCAATGCTCCTTACCTAACCATCCACTGATATAGGTAAATGTCATAGACATAATTTCAAAAAGGTATATCTCACTCTATGAAAATAGACGTACAGATATATCGATTTGAAATTGGTGCATAACAGCGGATATTCAAAACCAAATATTTGCCGACCGGCAAACAGCCCAGGTGATTTCCTCAAATATCACCAATTACAACGAATCCTGATATAATGAGGACGATCACCCAATTTCCAATAACTTACTCCCACTCAACATCTTTAAAACCATACATATGTGAGAATCAGACTTGGTAAATACATACCCTGGAGCAAGTGTCTAATCGGGAAATCAGTTTTCTTTTAACAGTACACAGTGAAACTGAAACATTGAAATGTTTCGATGGGGTATCCCGGTATTCCTAGTAATGCCTCTTCCAGATTCACGACTGTAACCGTATAATTCTTTTCCACCTCTCCAAATCCCTTTATATATCTTTAGTCATTACCTTCTGCACACCCCTTAGGCCAAATGGTTTTCTTCCTTCCCTACCGTTCGGCACCAGCCTATGGTTTGGAAGAAGACTATCCAATAAGCATAATGGGTGTACTGTCCTAATCCCAGGAGCACTCGCAACGCGAGAGAAGGTGAAGATAAAAGAAAACCGAATAAACCTTATTCTTATTTCTCCTGAACCAGAATCCATCCCCGAACTGGAACAAGTTCCTTTCGAGTTCGTATATAACCATACGATGGAGTATCCAATAAACTGTGGATCTTCGTAGTGATACGGAGTGTCCTGGAGAAATACAAAGGTGAAGTGGGAGTGGTAATGAAATACCTGGTTTGGTCATGAATATCAGTTGCAATTTACTTTGCCCTCTTACTAATCCCTTGCTTTGTCTTAACTTAATACCTTCTGTACACCATCGTTATGCTAATTGGTTTTCTTCATTCCCCACCTATCGGCACCAGCCTATGGTTTGGAAGAAGACTATCCAATTTGCATAATAGGTATACTATCTCCTAAACCAAGGAGTACTCGCAACCTGAGAGAAGGTAAAAGGAAAAGACAACTGAATAGTCCTATCCGTTTTCTCCAGAACCTGAAACCATCCTCGAATAAATTCTTTCGAGTTCGTATCTAACCATACGATGGTTTTGTCCAATGGAAGTGGACGTTCGTAGTAATACTGGGTGTCCTGGAGAAAAGGGTAAAAGTAGGAGTGGCAATAAGGTGTGCAACTCTGACAATCCAAAAGCCAGTGTTTAAGAAGGTTCGGTCAATTTTGGTCTCTAAGTCATAGTCTTAGGGTCGGGTCAATGGTCGCTGCCAAAGAGAGAGAGAAAAGAAACACTCAGCGTGCACTCTAACCTAGATCAGAATGGTTACCAATTTATCTAATCTGGAAACCTCCCACTGTAACCTCAAATTCTTCTCCAAACCCGTAAGAAGAATTAGTCGGGATCACCCGAGGAGTAAACCAACTCATCAGTGGGAATCGGGATCCAACTATCATTGCATGATAACGTGACGGAATCCGCTCACGTTATCACACTCCAGAAGGTATGCGCATATTTGGCAAGTTTCAGTTCTTTTGAAACTCCCGATGTGATTTCTGCCCCATGCTCTTATGACCTTGACTTTGGCCAACATATCATAAGTCACATGTCAAGTTCTACCCGTCATTCTCCAGGTTAATTTGAATCCACCCGTACCTACCCTTGACTTTGGCCAAAATGGCAGTACGACTGTCCCAAACCAACGCATCTATCTATGCTGCATATGAATACCCCAATAGATACCAATCACTGTGCCTTGACTTTGGCCAACATACACAGCTTGAATACTATTGACCACCCATATGAAACGACGGAGGGCTACGAATGGTTTCTGGCGAAAACCTTTAACGTAATGAACTTGATATCGTTGAAGGAACTGGATAGCTTTTAAAAATATAGTGACGAAAACCGTTGCTAAAGAGGTCACTCCCGGTGAAGGGATCTCGGCTCTTTCCCCGTAGAATGAGGTGCAGGATATTCCAACTGAATATCACGGTGCAAAGCAAAAGTAATCGGCTATAGTGAAGTCATTGCCCTGACGCAAACTTTTTGTCCAAGGGGTCACTCCTGGTGAAGGGATCTCGGCCCTTGCCTCGTCGACTGAGGAGCAGGATATTCCAACTGAATACCACGATGCAAAACAAAAGTGAACGTCCTTGCAATAACAACTTTTTGAAAAGTGTTCCAACAACATCAGATTAGGTTTGTTTTTAACTTGCATTGATCCGAATCAACGCAGTCCCATCAATTGATCACACCACAAAGAACGAAAATATACTGATGTACGTATATGCCATCCGCATTCGCCACTGGGTCCCGTCATTACCCGTTAGGTTAGCTAACTAACGACAGAGCGGGGACTGGACTAGCGTGGATGCAAAACATATACAACATCTACTAATATATATACCAATATATTATATTCGCTCAAGGCGTGATAAAATGCAACATCACAGAAATGTACAGCATCACAGAACAATATAGATATCTGGGATCCCCGGGTTTCACAGAGCCGCTGAAACCCGACGTTCCCCTGGTCGTGTGGATAGCCTGTGCAATGAAATCCTAGACCCCTACGGGCGCGGCAAGTTACCAGCCAAAACCTGAAGCGAGGCAGCCCCCTTCAGCAACGTGAATGGACCACCCAGCACTTCACGGAATCCGGTAACTCGGGCACCCCTCCTGGGTCAACCTGTACCCCCTACGAGTGCGGCGAATAGCCCGCCAATTCTAGAGTGAAGCCCCCTCCGTCTCAATGCCATGAGATGCGGGCTTGTTTCCCTCTAGAACCCGGCTATCCGTGCACCCCTCCGCGGGGCAATCCTAGTACAGAAAGTAAAATATACATACAACGGGTATATCGACCGCAACCTGGTCGTGCCCCAAAAGAATAATACAAACAGGCAGTGACGGCAGTCCACATGTCGGACGCTCGCCCCGCAATATCAAATGTCCATAATACAACAAAAACTGTACTAGCATTGCAACCAGGCTATCCCCCACGACCGATCCGCAACATCACAGCAATACATAGAACATCAACGTGAAAGTCACGTTCGCAAATCCGTCTAACCGGGCTATAGCAGTTAGACAGGATTTACCGATCAAGTGACATTCACGGTCGCAGATATAATGTAAATACTATGAACTAATGTGTTTTAAATATCCGATCGATCAAATTTACCAAGCGGGCCCCCAAGTACTACTGTAGCACATCAAGAAATCTGGGCCCAAAAATAATATTCCAGAAACCATATTTTCACTCCAGAAGCCCACTGGAAAAATTTGACGCATTGATCTCTCCATACTGCGGCAGAACCGCGGCCCCAAGTGGGGTTTGGCCGCGGTTCCGCGCTCCCCTTGAAAGATCAATGTGTCGAATTTCTCCAGAATTCTCAGGACTTTCAGTACATCACTTTTCTACAACCTGAAAAAATTTTCAAGATAAAAAAATTTCGATAGAAAACTGTTGTACTGAAAAATGCGGTTTTGGGATTCTTGTTCGATCGGAAATGTAAAACACATTAGACAAAGCTAGACTATGTTAATGGCGAGGCTCTGATACCACTGTAAGTGCACGGCGGCGCCACGGCCTACATCCCGAAGCCAAATGCGGAAGCGATGGTTAACTTTAATTTTCTTGAACCGGCACCACCGCGCACTAAAACCCGGATCGAACCATTAACTAGTCCTAGCTAACTACAAGATGGGGAAGAGAGATATACCGACTGATCCGTGTCCTCCGGTCTTCTCATCGTCGTCCCGATCTCCCGCGGAAGCTCCGGTCTCCACCTCGTCGCCGGAAGGGCACCACGTCGCCGGCTTCTTTTACGGGCTCCCACCTCTATACCGAGGAAACTCGGGCACGAAGCTGGCGAGTCGACGTGCCCAAGGATTGCTGTAGAATGTGTAGAGATCTATGTCTCATTGGAGTTTGAGTGGAGATGCCATATGGTGGAGGTAATGAGATGTAAGCTCTTTGAGATGAGTAATGGGATTTTGCAAGCATCAAGAGACCAAAAATCCATCACCCAATTTTGGACAGCCCCTAATGTGGCCGGCCATGTGTGTGAGAGGAGAGTATGAGAGTGGAGAGTATATCAAAAATAAGGGGAGCCACTCCATAAAGCAAGTGAGAGAGAGGTCAAAAAATATCATGCAAGAAAAATGATCACAAGTAATGAACACAACCATATCCACACTCAACCACAACTATTATCAAAACCATGATTGCTCCAAAGTCAAGCCATGATGAAATGAATAAGTCAAATGGTGGAGGTAAGTATCATAATATAACAATATGCAAAGACCCCCTTCCAAATTGCTTATTTGCACAAATGCAAATAAGCCCTCCTCCACCAATTTTCGGCCATTGAAAGATACAAATGAAAATGGCCGAAACAGAAAGAAAACTGGCAACTCCAGAAAACTGGTCCCGTAATAAATTACAGGAAAACCCCGATACTGTGTATACACACCTGCATTTGTATTCCATCCGAAAAACAAATGCAATGAGACAAAATCTACACTGTACTATACTAGGATCCGGCTTAAACCAAAGCCGGCTAGTATTATCCGTCCGATCCTGATCCGTGCAATACCGCACGTATCTGATCGAACCCTGCCATATCTCCATACGGCCTCTACAGCTTTTCGCCCGAAAACTTGAGCAACTGAATGTGGGGGACTCTAAAGACTCGTCAACACCTTGGTTGTGGATTTAACCACTAGCACGTCAGAGGTATAAGCCAATACGTAACGGGCTACCAGGTATTGACCAAAAGGGACGTCGATGAGCGAACTCATCCTGACACCCTACTGAGCCTGTCAGTGACAATATCCATACAGTCCGGTCCGTTCGTCTATGAGCATCGCATGGCGGGCCTAGGGGGTTGGTAAAAGTCAGACCCCCAAAAGCGGTACAAGCCGTGTCGGAGTGTAGCCCAGAACACCCTGAGATACTACTGGAATACCTACCAGTAAATCTCCTGCCTCGGCCGAGGGCTTTATGTAATAGCTCTCCTAGACACAGCGCGACCTCACCCCCAATACCGGGAGAGACGAACCCCTGAAGATCCGCTCACTGCCTCCATGTGGCTCGGGACTGTACCCAACTAAAACCTGTTTGCACGTCTCCTTTGAGCGTGGTAGGGTAGTAATCAAAGTACAGTGGGAACTCACACGAGACAAATGACGATCCCCAGGTCGATGAACTAACCTGTACACATGTCACCAGGGAAATGCTATCTGACGTCTGGTATAAGACCAACTAGCATGTTCCTGGCGAGTCCTGTCCGGTGTACTCATAACCCAATTGTTGGATATATGTATGCCCTAGAGGCCATTATGTGATAGTTGATGTATCTATACATGTATATATATTCAGTTTGCATTCTTGCTCGACATGATAGTATGCTATCTGGTTTCTCTTTATCTGACATGTTGATTTGATCATGCTTTTATTTCATTCATACATGCTGATAAAGCCCTAAGGATATCGGCTTGACTACTCTGATTATGATGGAGATCATACTAGTGGGACATCTGTAGTCTATAAGCATATCCTGAAATGTCCCTAGTCGGAGGTGTATTGAGACGGGGCATCGATATACCAGAGTAGACTAGCGTATATGATACTAGACCCATGTGATGGGCGACGGATGTTCCCACATTCGTCGATGTTTGACATCAAGATCATATACGGGTGCTCAGTGTTGACTGGGTACACTGGACGGACTCGCCGAGAACTCCTATATGGAATTATATCTATCGTCGGATAGCAGTTCTCAGGTGACACTGGTACAGGTTAGTCTGTAGACCCGAGATCGTCATGGAGTCTTGTGTGTTCTCCCACTGTACTTTGATTGCCACCCTACCACGGCTCTACTGAGTCGTGCAAACAGGTGGCCGTTGGGTACAGTCCCGAGACACACGAAGGCAATGAGCGATAGGAGGGGTTTCGTCTCTCCCGGTATTGGGAGTTGATGCTGTGCTGTGCTCGACTGGTTATAACAGCAAGTCCCTGGCCAGGGCTGCTGAGACTTACTGATAAGTGTTATCAGTAGTTTCTCGATCTGTTATAGACCATTCACCGACACGACTTATTGAGTTATTGGGGTCGACGTGACCATCCCTAGGCTCGATATGCAGCATATCTGACGAAGAGACCGGACTGTACGGTAGTGTTGTCGGATGGCTCGATGGGAGTTGTAGCAGGTTCGCTTGTTGTCTTCTGATCGCTCAATACCCGGGTGGCCGTTACGTTTAGCTGACCTCTTGCGGCTTGAGGGCACTTGATATGATCATTACCCTCTGCCGGCGTATTGACGAGTCTTAGAGTCCCACAGAGGAGTTACCCAGTCCAGGCGAAACGTTGTGGTGCGCATATGCGATATGCGCATACACCCGATTGAAATGTGCGTATATGATACCGAACATTGATCGGGTGAATTGCTTTTGGTGGGGTCATATGAGATATGACCAGATTGATAAATCAAGTGTTGATTTATCATTTAACCATAAGTTGTCTCACTTGAAACCTTTCTAGGGTTTGATGGATGTATGCATGCATGAATGTGTTTCTATTTTTCTTTTCTAGTTTCATGCACATGAAGATGTGCATACATGTACACATACATACATCAAACCATCATGGTTGATTATATATGGAAATGGTGGCAATATAAGCTTCACACCATAGATTAAACTATGGATAATTATTTAATTTTGGTTTTAAAGGAAAATGAAAAGGAAAGGATAATTATGCTAGTTTCTACATGCTTCTTTTAACCTAACCATTCTCACCCACCACTAAACCATGGTTATCTTTTCCTTTATCATTCTAAACCCAAGTTAAATTAATCATCCATCATTTAATCATGGTTAGAGTCAAGAAGGATTAAATATATATAGTGATATTTATTTTCTTTTAAAAGTTTAACCTAAGGGTTATCATTTTATCTCTTGAAAGAAAAAGCCACCATCTTCATTCTCCTCCATCTCTTGCTCTCTTGATTTTCTTAGTGAGCAAATACCACTCAAAGATAGGTTTTTGAAGTGAGATTCCACACCACAACATCATTCTACACAAGCTTAGCCGCTTAGTTTAGAGTGTTTCCTTCGGTTTGTCGAAGTTGCGAGTTTGGACAGATATCTCCGTGGTGGATCGTCGTGGATACAAGAGGACATCAAGAGGACCTCGACTCAACACCAAAGAGCCTAAGGAGCGAAGCAAAAACGGGAGCTACAAAGGTTGTAGCCTTCAAACCCTAACTTTTGTTAGCTTTAAGTTTAGTAAACCCTAATTTTCTAGGATCTATCCTTTGCATGTTAGCTTAGCACCATAAAAAAAAATCATAACCTTGGGTCATTTGATGCTTCAAAACACTTCATAGGGTGCTATACTAACCTTACATTGGTATCAGAGCCGACCTAGAACATTAGGCGACCTTTTTGCGGAGTAAAAAAAGTCCGATCGAAACAAAAATACGGGTTTATGGGATGCTCTCTGGAAATTTTTTAAAAATTAATCTTTTTCAGAATTAAAAATTCTCAAAAATTAGAGCAGGTAAAAATTAAGAGATCTGGAAAATCCGTACCAATGAACAGTTAAACGGAGCGCGGAAGCGCGGCATAAGAAGGCTTATGCCGCTCTTCCGCGGCCAAATGTGGGGCCCTCTGATTTTTCTTTGTACAGTAATTTTCTTTACCTGCTACAGTACATTTTGAGAGTATTTAATCTGAATCTTCTGTTGAAAATTCTGGAGATGGTTTTGAACTAGTTGTTTCGATCGGAGTTTTCATTTCGTATTTCTTTTCCGGGTAAACTAGAAAGTATTGAAGTGTTTGAACGATTATCATTTACTCAATATTCACGGGGTTTAAATAGTTTGGAGATGTGTGCAAGTCTTTTTGCGGTGGTCCCTCTAGAAGACAACAAACCTTAACTCGATTATGTGACCGTCTCGAACTGCCCTTTGAACCTTAGGGTTTGGGGCAGTACGGCGTGCCACATGTGAGGCGTTGGCTTGACCCTTCTACGGCTGGACCGCCGCTACTGTGTCACACTCCGGATTTTTGAACCCTGCTCAAGTGTTGAGCTTTAGTGAATCTTGGGTGCTTGACAGTTCGTTCGAAAACTTTAATACTGTCTGTTTATCTGGAATGTGATACAATATGTGGAATTCAAATAGTGTAGACATGAAATACGAAATATGTGATATTTCGCATTTATGATGTCTAATGAGAATCTGGATTCCAAATATTGTAGTTTTACACTTTCTTTTCTGTGACCGTAAGTGTAGTATGTAAGATATCGCCGGTTTCGTTGCTATACATCAACGACAATCGGGGTACGCATACTTACTTACGTTGATGATATGTGATATTATGTGTTGCTGAGATATGATGTGCAGGATTGTCGCGATCGAATAGCCGGGGGGTTTTTGTGAGATGAGAGTTTTGTATTTTCATTCATGTAAATTCAAATGTAATGTAATATTCTTTTATTTGGGGCACTTCCAGGTTGCGGTTGTGTCACCAGTGTTGTATATTATTTACTTTTCCGCATTAGGATGGACCCAAGGAGGGGAGCACAGGTGACCGGGTTCTGGGGTTCAGTGGGAGGCCATCTCGAGGAGTCGAGACCGGGTCTCCTAAACTCCAGGATTGGTAGGGTCACTTGCCGCTCTCGTAGGGGTCCAGGGTGTGGGCTTGGCTATTCATCGCGACTGTGGAATCCGTATTTTCTATTCTGGCTAAATACTAAATACGGACGTCCTAGTATATCCCACGTTATATCTATATTTCTGCTGCCTGTGTTCTGTGATATCTGAGACGAATGATTTATTATATATATGATATATAGTAGACGTTGCTTATGTTTTACACCCGCGCTAGTCCCGTCCCGGTATGCCGTTAGTTAAGTAACCTAACGGTGCATAACGGAACATTGCGGCGAATGCGGATGGCATAAGCGTACGTGTTATTTTCGTTTCTTTTCTGTGATTGGCTTAAGGACTTAAATGATGGGATTACATTAATGTGATTAATGTAAAGAAAATAAACCTAAAAGATGTTGTAGAATCGGATTTAAAAACTACTCGGCTATTTATGAAAAAGCTATATTTCAAAAACTGCGGAGCATAAGCCACTCCTTTTGAAAAACTGTTTGATTCTACAACGATATCAAGTTCAAAGCGTTAAAGATTTTCTTAAAAATCATTCGCAACCCTCCGTCATTTTAGGAAGTAGAGTACTTAGTATTCGTGCTACGTTTGTTGACTTTAGTTAAGGCGTAGTGTACGGTAGCTAAGTGATGTCTTCCTACACTGCATATGATGCAGATTAATTAGGACATTCATACGACTTTGTTGACCATAGTTAAGGGTCATATGAGTGGGTCTAATTGATCAAGAAATAACGGGTAGAACTTGACTGGTACTTATGATTTGTTGACCATAGTTAAGGTCATAAGTACTAGGGGTAAAAATTACATCGGGAATTTCAAGTGTTGAAATTTGCAATGAGATTGCATACCTTCCATGTGATGGTTGGATCCCGATCCCACTGTGGGCAATAGTTGCTCCTAGGAGAGTTTTACAGTTTACAATTAGCTAACTCATTAGGTGTCTAGAAAGGTGTTAATGGGGCTCCGCCTCTGGGAAAACGAGGTTTACTCTAATTAGGTCCGTGCGAAAGCACGGGGAACCTCCCTCAAAGTACCGACACTGGCCTGGCTGAACGGTTAGCGAAGTTGTAGACTGTAATTAATCCTGGCTAGTTTTTCTTTTTAAGGTTTGAAAGAAAAACTTGATAAAAAGCAGTGGGAAACATCGATTAGACAAGATAATAAACCAATCTAATCTGTGCAAGAGCTTTCGCTGAGTGTATTCTTTTCTCTCTCTTAATGGCAGATACCAATGACTGGACTTAAGCTTCTACTAGATAAGAACAAACTGAATGGAACCAACTATAAAGACTGGCTAAGGAATCTGAAGATCGCCTTGACATATGATAAAGTATCATATGTCCTCACGGCTTCAGCCCCGCCCGTCCCAGGCCCAAAATCCTCAGTTGCGGACATAGAAGTCCGCAAGACATGGGACGCTGACTGTGCCACGGCCACATGCCTCGCGCTTGCATCGATGGATAACACACATCAAAAGCAGCACGAGGACATGGACATTCACGGGATTTTACTCCATACAAAGGAGTTGTATGGGGAGCAGTCCCGCGTATTACGATACGAGGCATCAAAGAAACTGTTTCACATGCGAATGGCCCCTGGCACACCAGTAGCAGACCATGTTTTGAAGATGATAGCTCTTATAGAAGAGCTTGAGGACCTCGGATGGACTATGGACAATGAACAATATATCGATATTATTCTGCAGTCCCTCCCCTCCACCTTTGCTCAGTTCATAGTGAACTTTAACATGCATGGCATGGAAAAGGACCTCCCTGAACTCCTTAATATGTTAAGGAGTGCAGAGAGCACTATGAAGTCGGCAAAGACTCCCGTTATGACGATTGGACAGTCTTCTTCTTCTCGCCCGAAAGCTAAGGCCAAGGGAAAGAAAAAGAAGAAACCCACTAATCCTAAGGGCGGAGTCAAAAAGGTGAAGGGAAAGGGAAAGTCCACGGCTGGAGACCCAGGAAAAGGCGAGTGTTTTCATTGCCACAAGACAGGACACTGGAAGCGCAACTGCACGGAGTACCTAAGTCTTAAGAAGAAGCATGGTGATGCTTCTGCTTCAGGTGCGTTTGTGACTGAAAACTGTTTTTCTATAAACTCTGCTTCCTGGGTATTGGATACCGGTTCAGGTTCTCACATTTGCAATTCTATGCAGGGGCTGAGAAATAGCAAGGTTTTGAAGACAGGTGACCATACTCTCCGCGTTGGAAATGGTTCCAATGTACATACAGTCGCAGTGGGAGAGTATCACTTGGGGTTGCCGTCTGGATGTATTTTGATTTTGAATCCATGTTATTTTGTACCTGATATGCTATGTAATATAATATCCGTTTCTTTGTTGGACAATGAAGGGTATAATTTTGTATTGCAAAACAATGTTATGAACATTTACCTGAATCAAATGTTGGTTGGGTATGGTACACTTAATAACGGAATATATGTCCTAAATCAACACACAGTTTTCAGTATACAACACACTAATAAAAGAAAACTTTCAGAATTAAATGAAGCTTTTCTTTGGCATTGTAGACTTGGTCATATTAACGAAACAAGACTAAACAAGTTACACAAAGATGGATATTTAAATCCTTTTGAATATAAATCTTATGCGACTTGCCAGTCTTGTATCAAGGGTAAAATGACCAAAACTCCGTTTACTGGACACGGAGAAAGAGCTACTCAGCTCCTGGGCCTCATACATAGTGATGTATGTGGGCCTATGTCTACACAGGCTAGAGGCGGTTTTTCATACTTCATTACATTCACCGATGATTTCTCAAGATTCGGTCATGTATTTTTATTAAAGCACAAGTCCGACGCTTTCGAGAAGTTCGTTGAATATAAACAAGAAGTAGAAAAACAAACCGGCTTGAGTATTAAGATGCTTCGATCAGATCGAGGTGGTGAGTATCTCAGTACAGAATTTGCAAACTTCCTAAAAGAGAATGGGATTCTCTCTCAGCTCACTCCGCCTTACACACCACAGCACAACGGTGTGTCAGAACGACGGAATAGGACCCTATTAGATATGGTCCGGTCCATGATGAGTGACGCTGAGTTACCAGTCTCGTTTTGGGGGCATGCGTTGGAGACTGCTGCGTTTCTGCTAAACAGGGTTCCGACCAAAGCCGTGTCTACCACACCATATGAGATATGGAATGGGAAGAGACCATCTCTTAAGAGAATTAAGATTTGGGGTTGCCCGGCCTATGTTAAAAAACAGAATCCGGACAAACTCGAGACACGGTCAGTCATGTGTAACTTTGTGGGATATCCAAAGAATTCTTATGGGTATCTGTTCTACCACAAAGAGGAACAAAAAGTGTTTGTTTCTCAGTATGCTACATTCTTGGAAAAAGAGTTTTTCACAGACAGAGATGATGGCAAGGTGGTAGATCTAGAAGAAGTTCTGGAGACACAAACTACAAATGACGATTTGGTTGAACCGGCTGTTGCAACAGAAACTGAAGAACCTCGGCCACTCCGAAGGTCTGGTAGGACTTCTCGCCCACCGGAGAGGTACTACGGTTTCCTCATTGATGGTGACAGAGAAGACTGTATCATGGAAGATGATGATCCTACCAGTTTTCAGCAAGCTATCACGAGTGGTGACTCTGTGAAGTGGCTGGATGCCATGAGATCCGAAATGGAGTCTATGTACACCAACAAAGTATGGACTTTGGACGTTGTACCCCCTGGGGTAAAACCTGTTGGGTGCAAATGGATCTTTAAAAGAAAGATTGGTGTGGATGGGCAGGTAGAGACCTATAAGGCAAGACTTGTGGCGAAAGGTTTTCGTCAAAGACCAGGATTGGACTATGACGAAACTTTTTCGCCCGTAGCCATGCTTAAATCTATTCGGATCCTACTTGCTATTGCTGCTCACTACGACTATGAAATCTGGCAGATGGACGTTAAAACAGCATTTCTAAATGGAGATTTAGAAGAATGTGTTTATATGGATCAGCCAGAGGGCTTCATTGACAGTGGGAGCAGCGAGAAAGCATGTAGATTGCTTAAATCCATATATGGGTTAAAGCAGGCATCTCGGAGTTGGAACATCTGTTTCGATGATGTTATCAAAGAGTTTGATTTCATCAAAAATCCAGATGAACCTTGTGTTTATAGCAAGGCTGTAGGAAGAGCTGTCACATTCCTCGTATTGTACGTGGATGACATTCTTCTGATAGGAAATGATATTCCTATGCTACAGTCGGTCAAATCATTCTTATCACTGAGGTTCTCCATGAAGGACCTGGGTGATGCCACATACATCCTGGGCATAAGGATCTATAGAGATAGATCCAAAAAGTTATTGGGATTGTCCCAAACCAGGTACATCAACACCATCCTAAAAAGGTTTAGTATGGAAGACTCCAAGCGGGGTGCCTTACCCGCTTGCCATGGAGTCACTCTCTCCAAGGATTCTTGTCCAAAGACTGATGAAGAGAGAGCTCGCATGACCATTATACCTTATGCTTCGGCAGTAGGGTCTATAATGTATGCGATGTTATGTACACGCCCAGATGTAGCTTATGCACTTAGTGTTGTAAGCAGGTATCAATCCAACCCAGGGGAGAACCACTGGACAGCTGTGAAGAACATTCTTAAGTACTTACGAAGGACTAAAGAATTGTTCTTGGTGTATGGTAATAAAGATCTCCAAATGGAGGCCTTTACCGATTCGAGCTTCCAGAGCGATAAGGATGACAGCAAATCTATCTCAGGGTTTGTATTCACTCTCAATGGAGGGGCGGTAAGTTGGAAGAGTTCCAAACAAGATACCGTTGCAGACTCTACGATGGAAGCTGAGTACATTGCTGCAAATGATGCCGCCAAGGAAGCAGTCTGGATGAAGAAGTTCGTCTCGGAGCTAGGAGTAGTTCCAACCATTATTGATCCAATACCTTTGTATTGTGACAATAATGGGGCGATGGCGTTAGCCAAGGAACCCAGATCCCATCAGCGGTCCAGACACATCCTGAGGCGCTTTCATTTGATCCGGGAGATTGTAGATCGCCGCGAGATCGAGATTAAGAGAGTAGACACAAAGAACAACGCCGCGGATCCATTCACCAAGGCCCTCCCTCAGCCGCAGCATGAGCGACTTTTTGAGATGTTGGGTATGAGATACGCCAATAACTGGCCTTAGTGCAAGTGGGAGATTGTTGGATATATGTATGCCCTAGAGGCCATTATGTGATAGTTGATGTATCTATACATGTATATATATTCAGTTTGCATTCTTGCTCGACATGATAGTATGCTATCTGGTTTCTCTTTATCTGACATGTTGATTTGATCATGCTTTTATTTCATTCATACATGCTGATAAAGCCCTAAGGATATCGGCTTGACTACTCTGATTATGATGGAGATCATACTAGTGGGACATCTGTAGTCTATAAGCATATCCTGAAATGTCCCTAGTCGGAGGTGTATTGAGACGGGGCATCGATATACCAGAGTAGACTAGCGTATATGATACTAGACCCATATGATGGGCGACGGATGTTCCCACATTCGTCGATGTTTGACATCAAGATCATATACGGGTGCTCAGTGTTGACTGGGTACACTGGACGGACTCGCCGAGAACTCCTATATGGAATTATATCTATCGTCGGATAGCAGTTCTCAGGTGACACTGGTACAGGTTAGTCTGTAGACCCGAGATCGTCATGGAGTCTTGTGTGTTCTCCCACTGTACTTTGATTGCCACCCTACCACGGCTCTACTGAGTCGTGCAAACAGGTGGCCGTTGGGTACAGTCCCGAGACACACGAAGGCAATGAGCGATAGGAGGGGTTTCGTCTCTCCCGGTATTGGGAGTTGATGCTGTGCTGTGCTCGACTGGTTATAACAGCAAGTCCCTGGCCAGGGCTGCTGAGACTTACTGATAAGTGTTATCAGTAGTTTCTCGATCTGTTATAGACCATTCACCGACACGACTTATTGAGTTATTGGGGTCGACGTGACCATCCCTAGGCTCGATATGCAGCATATCTGACGAAGAGACCGGACTGTACGGTAGTGTTGTCGGATGGCTCGATGGGAGTTGTAGCAGGTTCGCTTGTTGTCTTCTGATCGCTCAATACCCGGGTGGCCGTTACGTTTAGCTGACCTCTTGCGGCTTGAGGGCACTTGATATGATCATTACCCTCTGCCGGCGTATTGACGAGTCTTAGAGTCCCACAGAGGAGTTACCCAGTCCAGGCGAAACGTTGTGGTGCGCATATGCGATATGCGCATACACCCGATTGAAATGTGCGTATATGATACCGAACATTGATCGGGTGAATTGCTTTTGGTGGGGTCATATGAGATATGACCGGATTGATAAATCAAGTGTTGATTTATCATTTAACCATAAGTTGTCTCACTTGAAACCTTTCTAGGGTTTGATGGATGTATGCATGCATGAATGTGTTTCTATTTTTCTTTTCTAGTTTCATGCACATGAAGATGTGCATACATGTACACATACATACATCAAACCATCATGGTTGATTATATATGGAAATGGTGGCAATATAAGCTTCACACCATAGATTAAACTATGGATAATTATTTAATTTTGGTTTTAAAGGAAAATGAAAAGGAAAGGATAATTATGCTAGTTTCTACATGCTTCTTTTAACCTAACCATTCTCACCCACCACTAAACCATGGTTATCTTTTCCTTTATCATTCTAAACCCAAGTTAAATTAATCATCCATCATTTAATCATGGTTAGAGTCAAGAAGGATTAAATATATATAGTGATATTTATTTTCTTTTAAAAGTTTAACCTAAGGATTATCATTTTATCTCTTGAAAGAAAAAGCCACCATCTTCATTCTCCTCCATCTCTTGCTCTCTTGATTTTCTTAGTGAGCAAATACCACTCAAAGATAGGTTTTTGAAGTGAGATTCCACACCACAACATCATTCTACACAAGCTTAGCCGCTTAGTTTAGAGTGTTTCCTTCGGTTTGTCGAAGTTGCGAGTTTGGACAGATATCTCCGTGGTGGATCGTCGTGGATACAAGAGGACATCAAGAGGACCTCGACTCAACACCAAAGAGCCTAAGGAGCGAAGCAAAAACGGGAGCTACAAAGGTTGTAGCCTTCAAACCCTAACTTTTGTTAGCTTTAAGTTTAGTAAACCCTAATTTTCTAGGATCTATCCTTTGCATGTTAGCTTAGCACCATAAAAAAAAAATCATAACCTTGGGTCATTTGATGCTTCAAAACACTTCATAGGGTGCTATACTAACCTTACACCAATGAGCACGTGTATACATCTTAGGTGATCCAACTGACACCAATGGCTTGTGAGACCGGCCACCGCCCCTCATCGGGGTTTCGACTGTATACACTAGTCTACTCTGGAGAATCGATGCCCTGTCTCGAAACTCCCACGACTAGGGACTTTTTAAGGATGTGCTTATAGACTACCAGCTCCCATGTATATGATCGCCCTCATACTGCTGGCAGTTAAGCAAGAATCCTAGGGGCTCTATCAACGTGTAATAGCGACCTGTCAGGTCACCTAAAGCAGTACACGATGATAAAGATAAACCAGATAGCATACTATCATCTTGAGTAAGACTGTCCTACTGGGACAGGTCCTCCCTCAATCATTGCAATCACGTGCCTGTGATCCAATAATTGACTCTGAGGGCACTATCTCCAATAGTGATGTCCTGGTATATGGATGACATACACAGAGTAGGAAGTGATATTCCTATACTACGATCGGTTATACTTTGGTTGTCACACAGTGGTTTCTCCACAAAGGATATAGACTGTATATCAGATATTCTGGTGACTGGATCTATGGTTTTAGATCTAGATTTGGGTAGTTTCCCAATTTGGGTACTTAGACAGCATTCTAAAGGTGTTTTTAGAATGGACGACTCCTGGCACGGTAGTATACCTGCAGGTGATGGAGTCACCCTCTCTAAAGGTGTCTTACAGACTAAAGGGGAGAGGGATGCGCATGATTGGCAGATCACTTGCTTAGGCAATTGAGTCAATCATGAGATGTCAAGTACCACACCAGATGTTGTTTTTGCAGTAGATGCAATATGTTGATATTGATCCATTCCTGGAGAAACATTCGGAAGTAGTTTTAGAACATAAGTGGATGTTCTAGGGATATGATAACGACAGCCTCATTCGGAAGACGGTTATCATTCCAGGCTTCCTAGGTGACCTGGATGACAGAATGGGTGTCAGAGTTATAGTTTTCCCTCTGACGAGAGGCAGTGTTTTGGACAGGTGATCCAAGCGGACACTGAGGGAGGCATTACGCAGGATACTGATTAAGTTTATTTGACGATACAGTCTAAGAAATTTAGATTTGGAGTTCATTTATGAACTAGGTCCCGTCAGATATCCAGACATATTCTAAGACAGGTATTGCTCATTTCGGGAGATGGGTTTCTCCGCGAACTTAAGATAAAGAGAGACATAGAAAGAAACATGAGGGCGGATCCACTCACTGAGGCTATTCCTCGAACGCAATAGTTTTGCAAACGGGTTTTGCGAGACTGATTAGTAGAGGAGTTGAGTGTTCGGTATTACACGGGCTGTGAGTATGCAACATCGCAATAATTAGCCTTGAGTGCAAGTGGGAGACTGTTGGAGATAGTGCCCTCAGAGTCAATTATTGGATCACATGCACGTGATTGCAATGATTGAGGGAGGACCTATGCCGGTAGGACAGTCTTACTCATGATGATAGTATGCTATCTGGTTTATCTTTATCATCATGTACTGCTTTAGGTGACATTACTGATCACTATTGCACGTTGATAGAGCCCCTAGGATTCTTGCTTGACGGCCAACAGTATGATGGCGATCATATACGTGGGAGCTGGAGTCTATAAGCACATCCTTAAAAGGTCCCTAGTCGTGGGAGTTTCGAGACAGGGCATCGATACTCCAGAGTAGACTAGTGTATACAGTCGAGACCCCGACGAGGGGCGGTGGCCGGTCTCACAAGCCACTGGTGTCAGTTGGATCACCTAGATGTATACAGGTGCTCATTGGGTTATGAGTACACCGGACAAGACTCGCTGGGAACATGCTAGTTGGTATTATACCTGACGTCAGATAGCAGTTCCCTGATGACATGTGTATAGGTTAGTTCATCGACCTGAGATCGTCATTTATCTCGTGTGAGTTCCCACTGTACTTTGATTACTACCCTACCACGGCTCAAAGGAGTCGTGTAAATAGGTTTTAGTTGGGTACAGCCCCGAGCCACATGGAGGCAATGAGCGGATCGGTAGGGGTTTGTCTCTCCCGGTATTGGGGGTGAGGTCGCGCTGTGTCTAGGAGAGCTATTACACGAAGTCCTTGGCCAAGGCAGGAGATTTACCGGTAGGTATTCCAGTAGTATCTCAGCGTGTTCTGGGCTACACTCCGACACGACTTGTACCGCTTTTGGGGGTTTGACTTTTACCAACCCCCTAGGCCCGCCATGTGATGCTCATAGATGAACGGACCGGACTGTACGGATATTGGCACTGACAGGCTCAGTAGGGTATCAGGATGAGTTCGCTCATCGACGTCCCTTTTGGTCAATAGCTGGTAGCCCGTTACGTATGGCTAATACCTCTGACGTGCTAGTGGTTAAATCCACAGCCAAAGTATTGACGAGTCTTTAGAGTCCCCCATAGATAGTTTCTCAAGTTTCAGGCGAAACGCTGTAGAGGCCGTATGAATATATGGCAGGGTTCGATCATGTACGTGCGGTATTGCACGGATCATGATCGGATGGATTATACTAGCGGGCTTTGGTTTAAGCCGGATCCTAGTATTGTACCGTGTAGATTTTGTCTCATTGCATTTGTATTCGGTCGGAATACAAATGCGGATATGTATATACAGTCGTGGGGTTTTCCTGTAATTTATTACGGGATCGTTTTTCTGAAGTTGCCAGTTTGCTTTCCGTTTCGGCCATTTTCCTTTCTATCTTTCTTTGGCTGAAATTTGTTGGAGGGGGTTATTTGCAATTGTGCAATTTATAATGGAGAAGACTTTTTGTGGCACATGATGGTTCTCATGATGGTTCTAGTTTATGATGATTAGTTTGTGCATCATCATTTGCTTTAGGTGATGGGTTTTGGTTTTGACTTGAGTGTGATCATTGGTTCTCATCATCACCATTTTTCTCTCTCTTGCATTATTTTGCTCACTCTCTCCCCTCATTCAAAAGCAAGGCCGGTCACAATTTGGTGGGGGGCTGTCCAATGTTTGTGTGGGATTTTATCATCTCATTTGCTCACACAAAAATCCCATAGCACCATTTCAAAACTCATTTCCTTTCCCACTTCCAAATGGCAACTTCTTATAACCCCATGAGACAAACCCATTCTACACTTAGCCTACAGCATTCTTGGACACGTCGGCTCGCCAACTTCGTGCCCGAGTTGCCTCGATCCAGAGGTGGGAGCCCTAAAAAGACCCGGCGATGTGGTGCCCTTTCCGACGAGAAGATGAAGACCGGAGATTCCGCGAGGAGATCGGGATGGAGGCCGAAGACCGAAGGACACGGATCGCTCGGTATAGCTTTCTACCCTTTCCCTAGTTAGCTAGCATTAGGTTAATGGCCCGATCCGGGTTTTTAGTACGCGGTAGCGCCGGTTTTAAAAGTTTAAAGAAAAAGTTTCATTTCCACATTTTGGCCTCGGAGAGACGGCCGGGGCGCTGCCGTGCACTTACAGTAAGGTCCTTGGAGGTCAAGTTGGCTGGACCATAGTCACAAATTCGTCGTTCGGGTATAATTCGGCGATGTCGAAAATTCGGATTCGGAGAACTATTCGGAAAAAATCGGCAGCTATTCGGGAAAGATTCGGTAAGTGTTCGGGAAATGCTCGGGAAGGATTTTGAGTAAGAAATTAAAATATGAGACCCAAGGTTTTGATTTTATGAATTATTTGCTGTTTTTTGAATTATTCGCTGTTTTTCACATAATTCGGGAATAATTCGCGAATTATTCGCGAATTATTCGGCCCGCTGATTAATTCGGCGATTAAATCGGCTGATCAAAAATTCGCGAATTATTCACGAAATCAGCGAATAATTCGCGAATTATGTGACTATGGGCTGGACCAAGGGCGAACATATATGGAGACGAGAGTAGGCGGCCACCCACACTCGTTTTCCGAAAATAATTTGGGACCTATATGTAGTGGTTTGTGTGTGTGTAGAGAGAGAGAGAGAGATAATAGAACTTTGTCACGACTCGAAATTCGGATATGACCGGCACTTAAATTGTATGACATCTAAAGATGTCGACACAATCTGAATAAGCCAAAAACCAAGATCAAAAACCCTTTTTGCGGAATTTAGAAAATTTTAGTTTTTAAGTGAAAGGATGGGGTAATATGTCGAATGATTTTAAGAAATGAAATTTAAACAACTGATTTTTAGCATTTAAAATGTTCGACAATACCTCCTTATTAATTTTTAATAAAAGTAGTTATAAAGTGTTTAAATTAAGTTGCATCCCTAATTGGGAGCAAAACAACGCCAAATGGCGGAAATCAATATGCAATAGTAATACGACACTCCAGGCGAAGAATTTTGTGCATAAGTAAAGAAAGCATAAATCAACACAACTAAACGATCTCACTCAGCCAAATTTAACATATACAAACATAGATCGTTCTAAGTCAAATATACAGATCTGATGGAGAATTTCTAAATCCAATATACATATACCAAAATAGGAGGTTACTACGTAGGTAACCCACCTAGCAAAATGAGCGATAAAACCTGACAAGTGGATCCGCACTGCTGCTACGTGTCCACGCATCTCCTGCAAGGAACTATGGCACAACGGGAGTGAGTTGCCAACTCAGTGAATAAACTAACATCTAACAGCTGATAATATAAGTATGACGAACTAGAATTAACAGCAATAATGATGAGTATAATGTATGATAACAGGTGGAAATATGAATATGTACTACTAAATGTATGAATCAAAACTGAAATCTCATCAATTATTTCCAAATAAGGTTCATTTTTCCGTGTCCAATATCGACACAAATCTTCTGTTTTCATCAGGTATCGTTCCCCGAATGATCTTGTCCATCAGTAACACCGGTCGGTATCATCTAGATATCCGCAGTGTTTCACAACTATCTCCGGTATCGAGTATCCTCGCTAGGCTCCCCGCATCATATACGGCTATCCTGCCCTTTGGCCTCGACCGGGTCCACCATAAATCCGATTGTATAACTCCCCCACTCAGTCCGGGTAACGTAAAAATCCGCAACCGTATAGCTCCCCCACTCGGTTCGGAATAAAACCAAATCATAAAAATATCTCATGGTGGACATATCACATCAAACCTGAAGAATCACCGAATATACTACATAGCACATAAACTCAAACCAGAAATTTGCATAATCCAATGCATCTTATATCATAATTAATAAAACTCGAAAATGAAGCATGATATGTGTTCATCATAATATTGTTGCAAAATTACCGCTATTACTGATGCTTATGGTATGCAATAAATCAATTGTGACATAGCAATTACTAAGTGTATATGTGATATGTCAATATCGACGAGGTGTAGTGTAACATGTAGATATATGCGCGTGCAACATAACTCGTCGATAATTTGTGCAGTGTTCTGGCAATTATTAAACATCATGTTTTATATATATGAATGCATATGAGAAAGTCTCAAATTTCAATTTTTTTACACAAGGAACAATTATAACTAGCTTAAATCACGGGCGTATTACGCCATCCATACAAAATCCCCCGGTAGATATTAATCTACTCACCGGAATACGTCGAATCTATTTAGATATCATCAATCCCTTTCCCTTTCTTGCGGCCTTTGAAGTCCCCGTATTTAAACCTAACATCGAAATTAACTTTCGTATAAGAAACGGCTAAACTCCGATATGGCTAAAACGTGAAACTACGAGATTTACATACTACACAAGCTACGTGTGAATATTATGAATTATCTAAAACTTAAGCTAATCTGAGCTAACCCTTTGCTGTTCATAACAGGCAAAATCAGAATAGTGTCACAAACATCCGTGTCGTATTTAGAACTTTTAACCCCAAAACTGATATTTGCTCCCAGATTTTATATACTGAAAAATTAACATAAACTAACAATACCAGACATCCTAAAATATAAACATAGAGCTACTTTAAAAATCCCAACACCTAACTCCCTAAGAAAACCGGCGAGATCGGATTTTGGGCAGATGTCGCCGGCCGATTGTTCAAGGAATAGGTTCGTGTTTCTGTTGTGTATTCTAGGTCCAATAATTAAGGTTAAGGTACTGTTTGATTTTGTTATAGATTAACTATACTATAGTAGATCAAAACAGAGTAATAATCCAACACAATACGATATTTCCAATATCAAACTTTTATATTAAAATAGTACTGAACTAAATATCTGCAGAGTTGAAACTTCATACCTATTGAAGGATTAACTGAAAGGCTCTTTCCAAGATGCACAAGCACCACTAACCTTAGTTTGAGGGTTGTGGTAAAGATCCTTAGTACTTTAGCTTCTTTTCCTCTCTTTTTCTTTTGTGTGTTCTAAGATTTTTTTCCTTTATTTTCTAACTTGGACAAATTGTTTCTAATTGATATATGAACTGAGCTAAATGAAGAGATAAGGATAATGAAGGATGAGGTTTAGGAGGAGGCGTCACTTAGAAAGAGTATGGTGTATCCATACAAGTAGGTAGTGTAAACATGAAAGATGGTGGTGTTTTCATGCAAGGAGAATGTATCACCATGAAGTGTACATGCAAATAAGATGTGTCATCTAGGTTATGATATTCTATGAGTATAATTTAATCTTAACCATGACCTAACCCTTTTTACATAAAAACCCTCACCAAATTTCCAATTTCCACAAATAATTAAACTTTTCACAAAACCCCTCATGATACTTATTATTATAAAAACAAACTATTTCATTACTAATTTAACTTACTACATATTAAAAGGTCTTATATTACAATTAAAATTTAAATTAACATTTTTAATTAAATAAATAAATTGATTAATTATCTAAAATATTTCACATTGTTACAATATTCTCCTTCTTAGGAAAATTCGGTCCCCGAATTTTAAAACTTAACTACACGTATCTTCAAAAAGATGCGGGAATTTCTTTCGCATCGCATCCTCGGCCGGCCTCCCAAGTGACCTCCTCGCAATTTGGTCATCGCCAAAGAATCTTTACAGACGGAAGTACTCTTGATCTCAGTTTCTTTTCCTGCCGGTCTAGAATAGCTACCGGCTGCTTGGTGTAGGATAAATCACGCTCAAGCTGTAAAGTTTGATGCTAGATCGTGTGAGAGGGATCGTGAAGGTACTTGCGAAGCATATACACATGGAACGCCGGATGCACATCGGGAAAACTCGGTGGAAGTGCTAATCGATAAGCTACAGCCCCCACCCTCTCCAGAATCTCATAAGGTCCGACATATCTGGGGCTGAGCTTCCTCTTTTTGCCGAAACGCATCACACCCTTCATCGGAGAGAAACGGAGGAACACATGGTCTCCCACATCAAATTCAAGTCTACGACGACGTCGATCAGCATACGATTTCTATCTGCATTGGATCACTCTCATCCTATCTCGTATCAGCTGGATCTTTTCTGTAGTCTTCTGCACTAGCCGTGGTCCCAAAATGCTGCTCTCGCTGAGTTCTGTCCAACAAACGGGCGATTGATACTTTCTCCCATACAAAGCTTCGAAGGGTGCCATCTGGATCGTCTCTTGAAAACTGTTGTTGTAAGAGAATTCTATCAAGGGTAAGTGACGATCCCAATTGCCACCGAAATCTAGACTGCAAGCTCGAAGTATATCTTCAAGAGTTTGTATGGTCCGCTCTGACCGACCGTCGGTCTGCGGGTAGAAAGCTATACTGAAACTCAATCGGGTGCCTAGAGCCTCTTGAAGTTTCTGCCATAGTCGGCTAGTGAACTGTGCACCTCCACTATGCAAGTCAGAACTCTATGCAATCGCACAATCTTATCAATATAAATCTGGGCATACTGCGCGTATCCATTAGTCGTTTTCACCGGAAGAAAGTGAGCTGTTTTTCTCAATCGATCCACAATCACCCAGATGGAATCACATCCTCTGCTAGTCCTGGGCAGATACTCATATGCTCACCCAGAAGAAAGTGAGCTTTATTTGACTTCGTTTGTTAGGACATCGCACCATTACCGATAACTTATATGTTGCACGTACACATACTCGTTTGCTCTCACACACATCATCAGTAATTGACATGCCACGTACACAGATAGAACTCGCTTTGTCACCGTATCACACTATACCCTGTTAACATTTTAGATTTCTGTTTTGAGCACACGGCAGGCTTCGGCCCTTCGGGACGACGTCGTAGACTGACTGATAGAGAGTCCAGAGAATATGCCTGCTTGCTCGATCGTCAAAGGCACCATCTGAGCTTGCTGAAGCTGCTTTGTGGCTCTATTGGTGTTGACGTCATTGCCCCCAGTTGGAACAGTGGAGAGCCGTTCGAATACGGATTTGCATTTGGGGTGGGATGCTCTAGCAACCACAATGTTTGGCCTCTTGCGCCTCGAGGTCGGTTTGGCTGCTTGGTTTGTCGGGACCATCGCCAAATGAGCGCTTCCAGCAGGGTAGATGACGACGGAACCAAATTGACGGGGTATCTCCTCCCATTGCTGTCTGAGACTGGCAGGGAGAACCACATGGGCATTGATCTTGACCACGTATGAGATCGGGGTCGCGTCGGAAGCTGAATTCATCTTAGGAGACTTCGTCGTTGAAAGTTGATTGCTGCATGTAAAAGCATTATTTCAGTACAAATATCGATATATATGTCAAATGAGTTTGCATGAACACTTGATATGGGAGGAGAGAAGGGTCCCACCGGGCGTGCCAGAATCTGTAGGGTGTTTTTCGTCACCACATTGAGATGGGAATACACGCACGCTTGTCAGGCGTATTACAGATTTCCCCTGCTCAGGGTAGGCTGGGGTTTATTGATTATGGGGATCCGAATCTCCGGCAGCCACGGACTAAGCTGCCGTTAATTACCCCTCGCCTTTGAAGTGAGAGAACCTCCGATTGACGGCTCAACTAGTCATGCGAACTCAATATGTAGTGTGCATATGTGTTTCTTGAAGGATTTTGGATATATCGGGGGCCTCGCAGAGTTTACGGGGGTCCCGCTATCCGGATAGCGGGCTGGGGGTCAAGGGGGCTAGTAGCCCCTTTGCAGGGTGCGGGGCAGTGTCCCGTTAGAAATTTTTTTCTAACGGGGAAGGTTTTTTAGTGTGGAGTGTGTAAAAAAGTGAGGGGGGCATCTTAAGGACGCGTAGGCACTAGGCGCCAGTGTCTCACGTGCCTGGCGCGTAGGCGCTGGATGCTAGCGCCTCACGTGCCGGGTGCGTGGGCGCTGGGCGCAGCGCCTTACGTGCCTGGCGCGTTGGCGTCGGGCGCTCGCAGAGAAAAGGGGACTTAGTCCCTGCACTGGGAGCTGTGCTCCCGATTTGACTTTTGGAGTTAAACTCCTGAAAAAAGGACAGGGGGGCTTAGCCCTACACTGGGAGTTGTACTCCTAATTGACTTTTGGAGTTAAACTCCTGAAAAAAAGATTTTTTTGTTTTATTATTATTATTATTATTATTATTTTTGTGTGGAGTTAAACTCCAATAGATCTTGAATAGAGTTAAACTCCCAGAAATCTTTGGAGGTGATCAAAGGGGACCCTTTTCTCCCCCCTTTTGGCCCTGGATCTTCTTTTAGGCCTTGGATCTTTCCAAGATGGGATTTTTGGAGATGGGTTTCCTTCTTCCTCCTTTTCTGTTGGCCGAATCTTGAAGAAAAGGGGGGTGGGATTTAAAAATCTCTTATTTTTGAGATCTGATGAATGATCTGAGTTCCCCTTCAAGGGTATGATGGTGAAAAACTTTTTATTTTTGTAAAAGGAAGAGTGAAACTCTTGATTTAATTCAAAGAGGGAAAGAAGGTTTGGAACCTTAAGGAAGGAAAAGGAGGCACAGAACCCTAATTTTTGAGAGAGAGAAAAATTTATGATTGATTTTTTCATCATGTTGCCTTTATAGGCTAAACACTTTACATATAGCCCATTGGGCTTTGCCAAATGGCACTTGTGTCACCCCATGCCTTATGTATTTATTTCTTTTTTGCACATAAGCCACGGGCTTTACAAAATTTTGGCTTTCTGCCCATTTTACATACATTTATTTCTAAAAATTACATTTAGACTAATTTATTGCCTACTTTTTGGCATGGAGCCGGCCCCTTCTATGCTTGGTCTTGATTTGGGCTCGAGCCCACTTAGCTTGGGCTCGAGCTCACTTGACTTGGAGTTGACCTTGGCTTTGACTTGATCGATCAGGGTGAAACTTTTGACCCTAACAAAGTGCCCCCATCAATACATGCACACCACATATATGGGTCGTGTGCATGAAATTGATGGATCTTCTTTCGCGTGGAGGTTGACTTGATTTGGTTCCTATTTTGATGACGTGGACGGTCGGTGCTACCCTTTTTGCGACGTGGACGGTCGGTGCTGCCCTTTTAGCGATTTGGACGGTCGGTGTTGTCCTTTTTGCCACTTGGACGATCGGTGCTGCCTTTTTTGCGAGTTGGACGGTCGATACTGCCCTTTTACAACTTGGATGGTCGGTGCTGCCCTTTTAGCGACTTGGATGGTCGGTGCTGCCATTTTTGTGACTTAGACGGTCGATGCTGCCATTTTTGTGACTTGGACGGTCGATACTGCCCTTTTAGCGACTTCGAAGGTCGGTGCTGCCCTTTTAGCAACTTGGACGGTCGGTGCTGCCCTTTTAGCGACATGGACGGTCGGTTCTGCCCTTTTAGCGACGTGGGCGGTCGGTGCTGCCCTTTTAGTGACTTGGACGGTCGGTGCTTGATTTGACTTGCTCAGCTTCTTGCGGTGTCGGGGTTGAAGTTGACTTGCTCCGCTTTCTACGGTGTCAGGGTTGATTTGTTTGATTTAATTTATTTTGGAAGTTCCCTACCCTTCCAACGGGACTTTTGAGCTTGGAAGCGCTACCGGGCAGGACATTAATTTGATCTGTTTAATTTCTGCCTTATTTGGCGAGACCTTTGAATTTGAGAGGAACTTGGAATTTGGATCTTGTTTGGCATCAGCATTGCTGCACTGGAATAATGCCAGGAGCAACTCATCATTTTCCCCGGGAGGACTTGGGATTTGGATTTTGGGTCGACATCAGCATTGCTGCACTGGAATAATGCCAGGAGCAACTCATCATTTGCCTTTGGGAAGACTTAGGATTTAGATTTTGGGTCGGCATCAGCACCGCTAACACTGAAGCGTAGTGCCAGGAGCGACTCATCATTTGCCTTTGGGAAGACTTGGGATTTAGGTTTTGGGTCGGCATCAGCACCGCTAACACTGAAGCAATGTCAGGAGCGACTCATCATTTGCCGTTGCCCGTTAGAGAGCGATGGCTTAGGAGACAGCTTTAGATCTCTATCACCTAAGACTTTTCAATTTTATGAGCCGTAAGGGTGTTATAAAAGCATTTTCTCCCTACGAGTCGAGAGGATCTCGCAGGTGTATTTCTCCCTAGGAATTGTGGGGATTCCTAAGTGTGTTGCTCCTTTGTGAGTCGTAAGGATCTCACGCGGGGATTTTCTCCTCACAAGGTCGAGAGGACTTTGCGAGTGTATTTTATCGCTTTTTTATGAGTTTGCGCCCTTTTGGGTTTTCACAAACTTGCCGGCAGTCCTGCTGTTTTTACTCACGGAGCCCTTTCGGGTTTTCATCCATGTCTGTTTTGCTTGTGGACATACCTTGTTTTTACATTGGCGGATCTTCATCATTGGTGGGACTTTAAATGTAGTCTCACCGGTGGGACTTGGGAGAGATTGGGGTCATTTATGCCCGTGGATTGTATACGGTTTTATAGGATGTATGATCCAGACCGTAGGGCCGATGTGCTCAATTCTCCTGCGACTTGGAGCATTCACGCATAGTATTTCTTGAGATATCGGCCATTGATGGGTGGCATGGGCCTTTCTCCCTCGACATTTATCAGCTGGTAGGATCCTTCATCAAACACTTTCTCGATGACGTATGGTCCTTCTCAGTTTGGCTCGAATTTTCCCTTGGAATGTCGATTGGGGATGCTCGGTCTTTTGAGGACCAACACCAATTTGCCTTTCTTGAAAGCGCGGAGACGGGTCATCTTATGATAGGCCCGTGACATTTGGGCTCGGTACAGCTCCATATTTTGCTGTACTGCGAGCCTCTTTTCTTCAAGGGCATTGAGCACTTCGAGCCGAAGGAGGACGTTTTCCTCCTCCGTCAACTCGTGTTGGATGGCCATTCTTAGGCTTAGAACTCAACTTCGAGTGGGAGGATTGCTTCCACTCCGAAGAGTAGTGAGTATGGAGTGGACTGAGTTGGAGCGCGGTGTGTAGTACGATATGCCCACAACGCCTCGTGGAGTTTGAGATTCCAGTCTTTCTTGTTGGCTGAAGCATTTTTCCTCAGGAGCTTGCATAAAGTCTTATTGAAGGCTTGGGCAAGCCCATTGGCTCTTGGATTATAGATGGAGGAATATCTCCAGTCTATCTTATGCTGAGTAGTGAACCTTGAGATTTTGATGCTCTTGAAAGAAGGCCCGTTGTCAGAATTGATTCTTCTTGGTGTACTGAAGCGGTATAGAATATTATGCTGGAAGAACGTCAGAATATCTTCTGTCTTGACTTCTTTTAGTGGGACAGCTTCACCCTATCTGGAGAAGTAGTCAGTTGCGGCCAATATGAACCGGTGGCCTTTGGATGACGGAGGATCAATTGGACCAACTATGTCGGTGCCCCAAACTTCGAAGGGCCATAACGCCACCGTAGGATGTAGCGGATTGGGATGCTTATGAATGAAGTCACCATGAATTTGGCAGAGATGACACCTCTTCGCATGCTCTTCGCAATCCCTTATCATGGTAGGGCAGTAATACCTAAGCCGTTTAATTTGAAGCCGCATTTTAGGGCCAGATTGGTGAGCTCCACAGACGCCTGAGTGAACTTCTTTCATGACTTTTTGGGCTTCGGCCGATGACAAACATCTGAGCTAGAGTTGGTCATAGATCTACGGTATAGCATATTATTTATTAACACGTATCGAAGAGCTCTCTTCTTCAGCTGAATTCTCGCAGATTTTCCTTCGGGCAGCTTATCGTATCGGAGGTACCCTATGAAGGGCTCTCTCCAATCGGGCTCCTCTTGAATGATCCTAACTTCTTTGGCAGGATTTCTCTTTTGTTCCGCGCTTTCCTCCTATCGTAAAGAGACTGGGGGCAGAATTTGCCGGCTCCTGACTGTTATCAGAATTTCATCCATATCGGGATCAGCCAGCTTCTTGGCTAAGCGAGCGAGTACGTCAGCTTT
The DNA here is from genome assembly GCA_030015575.1 of Agapanthus africanus. NCBI lineage: Eukaryota > Viridiplantae > Streptophyta > Magnoliopsida > Asparagales > Amaryllidaceae > Agapanthus > Agapanthus africanus. The sequence continues at coordinate 251,473,096 of CM057337.1, read as the reverse complement.
TCTATTCAACGCCCTAGGAACTCTCATCAGTTTAATGTGGGTGAACTGTTTCATAAGCTCCACCACCCAGCTTTTGTATCGAGCTAACTCTGGCTTATATATCTTGTAGTCGCCGCTCACTTGGTTGAGGACAAGCTGGTGTTAGTTATATGTATGCCCTAGAGGCCATTACTTTACATTGGATGTATATTGTAGTGGATGCTGGGACATATATAGGTAGGACTTTCTTGCTCGACATGATAGTACGCTATCTGGTTGCTCTTTATCTTAACATGTATACTTTCTGTCTCTCTGATTACATGTTGATAAAGCCCTTAGGATGTGTACTCGACTTCTAGGACTATGATGCAGATCATACTAGTGGGGCCTGGATAGTCAATGAGTACATCCTTCATTGTTCCTAGTCGTGGGAATATCGAGACGGGGCATCGATATTCCAGAGTAGACTAGCGCATATCTTCTCGACCCATGCGATGGGCGATGGATGATCCCATATCCATTGGTGTTTGACATCGAAGATGGTATGCGGGTGCTCAGTGGAGACTGGGTACACTGAACGGACTCGCCGAGAACTCCCAGATGGTATTATACCTCACGTCAGATGGCAGTTCTCTGGTGACACTGGTACAGCTTAGTCTGTTGACCCGAGATCGTCATAGAGTCTTGTGTGTCTCCCACTGTGCTTTGATTTCCACCCTACCACGGCTCTACTGAGTCGTGCAAACAGGTGGTTTTTGGGTACAGTCCCGATTCACATGGAGGCAATGAGCGATAGGAGGGGATTCGTCTCTCCCGATATTGGGGGTTGATGTTGCGCAATGCACGACTGGCCATAACAGGAAATCCCTGGCCAGGGTTGCAGTGATATACTGGTAAGAGTTATCAGTAGTTTCACGAATGTCATGGACCTCAAGTCGGCATGACTTATCGAGCTATTGGGGTCTGACGTTTACCACCCCTAGGCGAGATATGCGACATATCAGACGAACAGACCGGACTATACGGTAAGTGTTACTGGTTGGATTCACAGGAGTGTGAGCGAGCTTGCTCGTCGATCTTCTGATCGCTCAATACCCGGGTGGCCGTTACGTTTAGCAGACCGCTTGCGGCTTGTGGGTGTTTGATATGATCATTATCTGCTGCCGGCGTATTGACGAGTCTTTAGAGTCCTACACAGAGGTTTCCTAGCTCAAGCGAAACGAAATAGGAGCGCATATGAGATATGTGCGGGACCGAGAATAATTCGTGTATGTGATACCGTATTCCATTCTCGCGACGAATGTATCGATTGGTTATATGCGATATAACCTGGTTATCGAATCAAGGATTGATTCGAGAAGCCGATACATTAAATACTAGTCGGTTATATGCGACATGACCGGATCATTGAATCAAGTGTTGATTTAATGATTTAATGCATAATTATATATATTTGATATATTACTTTGCATTAACTAGTATTGGTTCACTTTAAATGGATTTTCTCACTTGAATTGTGCAAGTTGTATATGTGATATACTTTTGTGCACATGATTGTATCATGTTTGATGATACATGCTTATTTGGTTAAGTGTAAAGAATTAAACTATGGTTGAGTTAATGATTAGGGTTTTGTTTACTTAATTACTTATTCATTTATCTTATTTATTTATATCCATTTTGGAAAATGAAAAAGATAAATGAATGGTTGCTTGTTTTGTTTTTAGTTGAAGATTCTTGAAGTTTTGACTTAGTCTCCATTCTTGTCTTATACTTAACCCTAACCATTTAAACTAACCCTAATTCATTCTCTACACTTAACTAAGGTTAGATTATGATAAGTATTATATTTATTTTCTATTCTAAAAATACTTATCATATCTTTTTCATCTTCTTCTTCATGAGCAAGAAGAAGAAAAGCTTTCTACACCAATGGCAACTTGAGAAATCAAGTGAGAAATCCAATTCTAAAGTCTACCCACTTCCTATTTCTTCATCCTCTACCTCTTGCCAAGTTGTATAGGGTGTTTACTTCACAAGTTTTCAAAGCTTGGTGAAGTTGGAGCTTGTTCTTGTGATGCCTCGACGTAGATCATCTTCGGCATCGAACCGACGATCAAGCCCGCCCATTCTTCGATGATGCCAATGCTAGAGTCAAGGGTTCGATTTGGACAGCGGAGGGAGATCATCGCGGAGCTTAGGAAGTGGTGGACCGGATCTACAAAGGTTGTAGCCCCTTTCCTTTAGATACATTTCCGTTTACTTACTCGCTTCGCCTATTTATCTAGTTAACGATCCGTATTAGGGTTTCTCGGCACCGTAATTTTTAGAAATTGGCATGTTTGATCACTTGTGAGACTCCATTAGAGTGCCTAGGAACCCTACAGCTGGGAGTCACCGTAAACCTATAGCTGAAGGATTCCTATTTCTATGGCGAGCTCCAGACCAGCTATCAGAGCTTCGTACTCAGCCTCGTTGTTTGTGGGAGGCTCGGTGAGAGCGAAAGAACGTCATAGGTTCCTCCCGATAGCGTGATGAACACCAATCCTATCCCTGCTTTTATCTATGGGACGCTTGATTTGCTGGAGGTCTTAATTGATGAGGCTCCGTCGAAGTAGAGCTCCCAACATGGCTCGTCATTCTCAAGGTGCAACACTTGTTCGTCGGGTAACTCGCAATTGAGCGGTGACCCTCCTGGTACGGGATGAGCTGCAAGGAAGTCAGTGAGGGCTTGCCCTTTTACTGCTTTTTGAGGAGTATAGATTATGTCAAATTCAAGCAGCGTGATAGCCCATCTTGCCATTCTACCGGCTAGGCTTGCTTTAGTCATTGAGTGTTTGACCGGGTCGAACTTAGAGATCAGCATAACCCGATGAGCGAGAAGATAGTATCTTACCATTTTCACGGCAAATATCAGGGCCAAGCACTGCTTTTTGATTGGGGAATAGTTATGTTCCGTCCCGACTAACGTTCGACTAAGGTAGTAGAGGGCATTCTCTTTTCCCTCCTCGTTGTTCTAGGAAAGGAGCGCACCGAGTGGCTCATCTAGCATGGCAGTATAGAGAATCAACGGTTTATTTGGAATAAGAGCAGCAAGCACCGGAGGGTGCAACATGTACTGTTTGATGTTTTCAAATGCTTCTTGACATTCGATGTCCCAGACAAAAGGATCTCCCTTCTTCATGAGTTTTGAGAAAGGACGACATCTTCCCGATAGGTTCGAGATGAACCTTCATATGTAATCGAGTTTTCCTTGAAAGGATCTTAACTCCATCATATTATTTGGAGAAGGCATCTCTATGATGGCCTTTATCTTTGATGGGTCAATTTCGATCCCCCGATGTCGAACTATGAATCCCAAGAATTTTCCCGACGATACTCCAAAAGCACACTTCAGAGGATTCATCTTTAGATCATATTCCCTCAGTTGGGTGAAAACGGTTCTGAAATCTCGGATGTGATCGGCCTTGGCTTCGGTCTTAATGACCAAATTATCAACATAACATTCGATAACTTTATGGATTAAGTCATCAAAGATTTTGGTCATTGCCCTTTGATATGTGGCGCCTGCATTCTTCAGTCCGAACGGCATCACCTTTTAGCAGTATATTCCGATTGGGGTTCGGAATGCTGTGTGTTTCTCGTCCTTGGGCGACATCTTGATTTGATTATATCCAGATGAGCCATCCATGAAAGTGAACAGCTCGTAATTTGAGGTATCATCGACCATCATTTCCATGACTGGTAGCGGGGAGTCGTCTTTAGGGCATGCCTTGTTGAGGTCCCTGAAATCAACGCAAACTCGTATCTGTCCATTCTTCTTTTTCACTGGGATGATGCATGCGATCCAGTCCGCATATTTCTATTCTCTGATGAAACCGGCATCGATGAGTTTCTTAGTTTCCTCGATGACCTTTTCTTCCAGTTCCCTTCTCATTCTTCGAGGAGCTTGTTTGACCGGCTTGGCATCAGGAGATATAGCCAGCTTATGTACGACCACTTCAGAGGAAAGGCCAGGCATTTCTTTGTACGTCCACGCGAAGCAGTCAGCGAACTTATGCAACAGAGTGATTATCTGCTCTTTCATTTCCTCTGACAAGAGCGAGCTGATGTAGGTCAGCCTTAGATTATCGGACGTTTCCAAATCAATCTCGGTTAGCTTGTCGAAGGTTGCTTGTCCGCCATTTTTAAGCTCTCAAGGAGCTTCTTCTGGCTCGGCTATCTCGTCATCATCATTTGATCTTTCGCTGGCTTCACCAACATGGATCATGTAGCATGCTTTGGAATCAGGCTGGATGAAACCTATGCCCCGTCTATCTGGAATTCGTCCATCAATGAGTGCTCGGACCTAAGGCGGGTGCCACAACCCCTCATAAAACTTCGCTTCGGAGTCCGTTTGATATAACCGACATCCGTACTTTTTAAAATATTCCCGCATCTTGGATGCATAATATCTGGGGTTTAGGACAGCTCTTATGCCTCTTTCATAGGGTAGGCACGTGACAAACAAATCGTCCGGATGCACGACAGGATTTGACTCATAAAACAAGATACCCTTCTGCCCACTCTTTCTTCCGGGAACGTAGAAAGTTTTCAGCTGCTCCATGATGGAGACTGATAATTCATCGAGCTCTTTGCGCATCTGCTCCGGCACCCTTGTGACGGCTAGGGACCTTTCTGCAACTTCGAAGGTCTCTTGTAGCTTTACTTGTTGCGTGGCCCCCCCATCTGTATAGCTGTTGCAAGACAGGTTCTCTTCCTCCGACTCTTCCGTGTCGCTGCCAAGATGAGGGCAGACTTTGCTGCTAGATGGGCCTTCAGCATCAGACTCGTCCGTATCACTACCGAAACGAGGGCGGCCTTTACGGAAGGGCGGACTTCCAGCGTCGGACTCATCAGTGTCGCTGATGAAATGCGGACGCACTTGGGGGTTTCTGCTTTTGAAAGTGACAGCCGGCTCAGATTTGCTTTTGAGTTTCAGGGCCGCTCTGTCCTCGGTCAGTTGTAGCTTAGCACTTTGGGGGTTCACAAAGTACCGAGAATCTTCATATCGGACTTCATGCATACCGAACGGCCAGATGTCTCCGTCAATGCATTTTTCTTCGCCATTTTTAGTATACTTCATGCATTGATGGAGAGTTGACGGAACGATGCCGTAATCGTGGAGCCATTGCCTTCCCAAGAGAATTTTATAAGACGTGTCAGCGTCGATCATGTATATCTTAGCTTCGGTTTGCAGATCCCCAAATTGATTGGCAGAGCTATGGATCCCAGAACTTGCTGGCAATTTTGATTGAAGTCTTGAATGACAATCCTTTCTCTCGACAGGTGTCGGACATCCATTGACAGACTCTTCAGAGTCTGCAAGTTCATGATGTTCATTGAGGACCCTGGATCAATTAATATACGATTAATCCGGTCTCCGTCACTGTGCCTTGTCATGTAAAGCGGCTGGTTATGCTCAGCTGTTCCCAGTAGCAGGTCTTCGTCCTTAAACGTGACTGCGGCGGTATGCAGGGTGTACTGGGCTTCTTTCATATTAATTTCCGCAAAGCGAGCTTGGTACCGCTCGGGGTTTTGTAAAGCGTGAATAAGAACATCTCCAAGCTCTTTAGATAGGAGCAAGGCATCGTAGATGCTCAAGAGAGACGGAAGCTTTCGGAGATGAGCCAAGACATTATAGTCTACCGAGGAAGGATTCGAATTTTCATGAGCCGGCTCTCCGACATCTTCTTCATTAGCGACTTGTTTTTCTTTCCCTTTTAGGGCGTTGCCCTGATTCGGTGGTGGAGCCCTGCCGCTTCTGAGCTGGATTTGGTTGGCTTTTCTGGCGAGCTCCTCATCCTCTTCGGGAAAATAGAGCTCCTCAGAGTCGCTGCCCAGATGGATGGCGTAGCAGGTCACTATAAGGATCTCTTCATTAGAGTCTTCTTCTAGCTCCTCCAGAATCTCAGCTGCTTCTACAGGGAAGAACTCCTTCAATTGAATTAGAGTTCTTCCCTTTTGTTCATAGTCTTCAAGGGAATCGATATATTTTTGAATGGCCGATCTCCTTGCAGACTCTTTTTCACGTCGAGCTGCACTTTTCTTCTTCTTGAGCTTTTTGAATTTTGAGCCTGATTGAGCCAAATTGGTAGCTAGAACGGTGGGCTCCTTCTGAAGTAGCTTCAGTATCTTCTTCGTCTTATTAGATATGTGCCTACTCCACGGAGGCTGCGGCGAGTCAGATTCATTTCTCGAGGCAGTGGGTTCAGCTGTATACTTCCAGAAGGCTTCAACTTCTGTCTGTATGAAGTTGGTGGTTGCAACTTGATTTTTCACCAACACACTCTTGGACAGCTCGATCTCTCAAGTCTTGTACTTCTTCTTGACCCAGTCTTTGAAAATATAGCAATCTTCGATCGCATGGCTCACTACTCTGTAGTATGGGCAATATAGAGGATTGTCGGTCATTTTTGCTTCTTGAGGTCTTTTCGACTCCGGTAATTGTAGATTGTTGTTCAAGGAATCTTTAAATATCTTGCGGACCTTGTCCCTTTTGAAAGAATAAACCTTGTTCTTTTTCTCCTCTAGGGAAGGCCCTTCTCCTCCCAGCACGAGCTTTCGAGACCGGTTGGTTTTGGATTCGCCTGCCTTTCGTTTGTCTTCATTGTCAAACGCATTGAAGACATTGGTATTGCTGGAATTCCCGCTTCTACGGTTGTCGTCCCGCTTGCTTTTCCAAGTCTTGTCTCTCTGAGAGTCGGAGGTAGACTCTTGTTTCGAGCGTTCCAACATTTGGACTTTCTTGGTTAGCTCCTGAAACATCTTGAGGCCTTCTGTACACAAGAATGGGACCATCCAATTGCTGAAGTTCCAAATGAGAAGGCTGACGGACTGGTCCTGCTCCAGCGGCAGTTCGCACTTGACCGTGAGATTATGCCATCGGGCGATAAAGTCGGTGTTTCTTTCATTCTTCCCTGGCTTGGTCCTCACAAGGTCAGCATGGAGATTTTGACACCAACACTCATGAATCTTTGCTGAAACAGAGACTCCATTTGGGCGAAAGTAGTGACGGACCCGTCTAGTATGCTTGTGTACTAGTCGAAAGCGACACCGGTCAGGCTGTTGACAAACTGACGAAGAAGAAGCACATCATTGGCCCTTGTATATCCGCATGACGCTTTAAAGTGGGCGACATGCTGATTTGTGTTTCCCGTCCCGTCAAATCTTCCGAACTTAGGAATGATGTAGCCGCTGGGGAACTTGATCGGATCGTACTGTGCAGGATATGGCCACCCACTACTGCCAATTTCTTTCTGAGTTTCGGCTTCGGCCACCAATGTTTTAACCTTACTGGTGACCAAATCTATTATCTGATCTTGTGTTAGAGGGATGGTTCTATCTGGGGCCAAGGCGTCCCCAGAAGAGGAATGTGGCCGGCTTTCGTGCGGCTCACCCAATCTTGGACCCAAGGGGACATGAATCGGTTGCTTCGGGTTGTCATCACCCGGCTCATGAGTAGAGACATGTGCCTAATTGGAAGGCGCTCGAGCAATTTGAGCCAAGAGCTACATCACAACATTCGTCAGGTCATCGATTTTGGAGTAAAGCTTGGCCATTTTTTTATCTTTGCTCCTGAGCTGTTTTCGAAGCTCTTGAAGCAGCTCTTGCTCTGCGGTCCTGGGACGGAAAGTTGGCTCTTTCTCGCTGTCCGAGCTTGACTATACATGGACCGAGGGGTCTTTCTTCCTATCATCCTCATCGAGAGGGTTTTCATCATCCAGCGGAGGCGGCTATTCTTGGGAAACGACAACCACATTCAAGCTAAATTGGGCTTGGGATGTGGTGGCCCGATCCTTGGTTTTGCTGCAAAGGTTGTCGCTGGGGCGCGTGCCCGCTATATAGACCGTGTGGACAACATATCCGGCCATCATTTCATTATTGGTAGCTGACTTTGTGGACCACCGTCTTGGCCCTTCTATTTTGGTAGCAGACAATCGATTGAAGATGGCTGGCCTGACCGGATTCATGAGTGGTGCTGGCGCCTCTTTTCTGGCTCTGCCTCGCTGCTTTCACGCGGCACAGAGCGCCTGATAGACTCTTGAAGAGATGGTGTCATGTTTTCTCTTTTGGGGCTGAGACACGTCCCTTTGTAGCATTGTTCGGACCGATGTCTTCTTGATTTTGGCGGTCATGGCATTTTTCTGAACCCACTTCAGAGGTTCGAAGGAATTGCTGATTTTTACGACCGACTCAGTTGTCGTTGAGGGATAACCTTTCTCTTGGAACCTCATAAGATTCTACCTGGCCGGAGTCCTGGCCCTTTTGTTGGCTCGATACCTGAGCCGCTTCTGTCTCAACCTTTCTGTTTTGAGCATATGGCAGGCTTCGGCCTTTTGGGATGACGTTGTAGACCGACTGATAGAGAGTCCAGAGAATATGCCTGCTTGCTCGATCATCAAGGGCACCATCTGAGCTTGCTGGAGCTGCTTTGTGGCTCCATTGGTGTTGACGGCTATGCCCCCAGTTGGAACAGTGGTGTAACGTTTTAAAAATCGTCTAGGTTAATTGTCCGATAATCGGTAATATAACTTGTGTTTTCCGTAAAACTTAATTATAATTATTTTTCAACATAGACTTAATTATACCTATTTTAGCTATGTAATCGCTAGTATTTGGTATTTAATTAGTCACTTATAAATTGCTAGTTTAATTAAATATTTTTCCTTAATTAATTATTTTAAATATTATTATAAGCTTTCACTTATACGTTTAATTAGTATTAATTACAATTTGTATGGGTTAAGCACACAATTATGCACCATGGCAGCTAAATAGCTAGTTGTAACATATTCTTTCTCTTTAATTTGTTCTCCATGGTTCTAGAGAAATCTAGGATTAATTAGAAAATAAAATAATTAGGAAATAAGTTAATTGATGAGATAATGGGGGGTTTCATGACTTGACACCACACAAACACACTCACTCTTTTCCTCCTTCACCTGCTGGCCGAGCCTCTCTGCAGCTTATTCCCATTTTTCTCCACTTCATTCCATCTCAAAAATCCTCATATTTCCATCAAAAATCTACACAAAGTCTCACAAATTTATAGTTAAACCTTCACCCAAAAGTTCTTGACCTAATCTAACTTGGATCTAGAAGCATGATGGCATTTTTGGAGGCAAGTTTCCAAGTTAGATATATAAATCTTTGAGGTATAAATCTTAACTCAATGGTTAATTTATTGGTAAATTGCTTTAAGCTAACTTATTTAGGTATTATTTTGGTTCTAATTGCAAGTTTGAATTTTGTTAAAGAAAAGGGTTTGAATTAGAGTTAGGGTTTTAACCATCTTTACTAAGTTAGCTAAGTGTAGTTTGCTATCTAGTGGCTTATTAGGATGTATACTTTTGATTATGGCCATTAGGTTGCTAAATCCGTGATGTTTTGCACCAAAATCCCAATTGTTTGCTTACTATATTTTTAGAATAAATAGATTTCAATTTAGTTGGGGGTTGTGGTGATCTACAATCCATTTCCTTTGATATGTATTGTGCTTTGAATGCGCGATCGGTACGATCGGGTTCTAGGCTTGGTGGTTGTCACATATAGCGACCCTAGTTGAGGTTGTGATGATGTCGTACGCATTTTGTGCACCCAGTGCACACAAGTCTAACTTGTGGACGTTCATTCTTTCATATCGTTTGTCCCCGTATCTTCTCAGAGTTTTCTTCTCAGAGTTTTAGCCTCATGTATTGTGTTTGTGCAAATTCTGGGATCGGTTGCGGAGACGTCGGACGTGGCGTGGAAAGGCAAGGCTGCGATCGAATCAGATTAGCCAAGGCGTCCTGGTGAGTAGATGTACACATCTATGGGGAGATCGTCTGGATGGCACAAGGCGCCCGATAGTTAGGAATAATCAGTAGTTCTTGCATTTATGTGCGTAGTCTCTTAGTCATTCATCCCATTGCATTGCATCATCTTATATATATATATATAATATTATCTCATAGGACACTTGCACCATCACCATTGGTTCATGCCGCACGTGCACTATTCATGCGAACACACGTCTTTGGTAATTGCTATGCCACGAACACTATAGAACTTGCTTAAATCAGTATCCAAAACATTTTCATCATATATGATATGTAAACTGGTAGTTGTATATTCATTTCATCAAGATTGATACGTAGGATGGCTGGTCACATATATATATCTCATTGCATCACCATTCATGTATAATTTTCTAGTCACACATCGTATTTCATATTATTGATACCATAGGCATTCATCATTGCCGACATGTTCATATGTTGTGATTTTCTTGGAGATTTCAGTATTTATGAGATTTCTGGATTTTGGGGGGAAACCGCAAGAATTTATAAACTTATTATCATTCTAAAAAATGCAAATTGCTGTTTTCTCGTGATATGATGTATGTGTCATCCACCATGAGTTTTCCTAATTTATGTTGGTTTTCGAGACCCGATTCGAGGGGCAGGATGAACCGTCTGGGGTACATGGTGGGCCCGGTATGGTACCCCGGGGCAAGAAGCTCGAGTTGTAGACGATGAGCCTGGCAGGGGCAAACTACCAAACGGTGATGTCTGACGCGGCGGATATTCAGAGGATACCGACGTAGTCGTGAGATTTGATGATATGAGCCAATCCGGACAGACGGAGCCCGAGATATTGAGATAATGGCTCTCCGAACACAGCGCGATATCAACCCCCAATACCGAGAGAGACGAATCCTATCTAACCGCCACTGCCTCTAAGTGCTTCGGGACTGCACCCAACTACTACCTGTTTGCATGACTCCTTTGAGCCATGGTAGGGAAGTAATCAAAGTACAGTGGGAACACACTTGAGGCGAAGTAGCAGTGTCAAGTCGACGGACTAAGCTGTACTCATGTCACCTGGGAACTGCTACCCGACGACAGGTATAATACCCACCAACAGTTCCCGATGAGTCCTGTCCAGTGTACTCATAACCTAATGAGCACCTGCATACCATCTCCAGTACGACATACTGATGGCTGTGGGACAAACCATCTCCCCTGCTGGGATAAGAAGCGTATACACTAGTCTACCGTGGAGTATCGATGCCCTGTCTCAATAATCCTAGGACTAGGGACCTGTATAGGATGTGCTTATAGATTCCCCAGCCCCCACTAGTGTGACTGCCATCACAACGCTGGTAATCAAGCAAAGATCCTAAGGGCTCTACTAATATGTATAAGCGATATGCTAAGAAAACACATGCACATATTGAGATAGAAACAAATCAGATAGCATACCACCATTTTGAGCAATACTGTTACTATATCCGTGTATATCCCAAGCTCCCATTAAGTAATATACAATCCAGTATGATACAATAATGTCCTCTAGGGCATTTATCACTAATAATTTCCCACTTGCACTAAGGCCATATACTGGCATATCGCAGACCGAAGATCTCGAATAGCTTTCTCGAATACTGTCTGAGGGATGGCCTATGTGAGTGGATCTGCAGTGTTTTTCTCCGTATCTACTCTCCTCACCTCGATCTCCTGGGATCAACGATCTCCCTGATCAGGTGGTACCGCCTCAAGATATGTCTGGATCTCTGATGGGACCTGGGTTCCTTCCCTAAAGCTATAGCGCCATATGTTGTCACAATACTAAAGTATTGGACCAACAAATGGAAGGAACCACCTGAAGTTCAATTAAGAACTTCCATATCTAGACTGCCTCTTTTGCGGCGTCTCATGCAGCGAACTACTCCGTTTCCATCATCGAGTCTGCAATGGTGTCCTGCTTGGAGCTCTTCCAACAGACCGCCCCTCCACTGAGGGTAAATACATAACCCGACATGGACTTGGAGTCATCCTTATCACTCTGGAAGCTGGAGTCAGCAAAGGTCTCGATTTGGAGGTCTTTTCTGCCATACACCAAGAACATTTTCTTAGTCCTTCTCAGGTACTTGAGAATATTCTTTATTGCTTCCCAGTGCTTCTCCCCTGGGTTTGACTGATACCGGCTTACCACGCTCAGTGTGTAAGCTATATCTGGTCTGGTATACAACATCGCATATATTATAGAGCATACCGCAGAAGCGTAGGGTATAATCGACATGCGAGCCATTTCCAAATCAGTCTTAGAAGACATCTCTTTGGAAAAGGGTGATTCCGTGACAAGCCGGTAGACTACCGCGCTTAGAATCTTCCATACTAAATATTTTTAGTATGGTGTTGTTGTATCTTGACTGTGAAAGTCCCACCATGCTCTTTGATCAATCACGATAGATCTGGATCCCAAGAATGTAGTTGGTATTACCCAGGTCATTCATGGAGAACCTCTGTGACAAGAATCCTTTGACTAATTGTAGCATAGGAATGCCATTTCCTATCAAGAGAATGTCATCCACGTACTCAACGAGGAATTCCACAGTTCTTGTTACAATCTTACTATAAATGCATGGTTCATCTGGATTTTTAATAAAGTCGAATTCTTTGACTGTCTCAATAAAAATAGTCCAACTCCGCGATGCCTGCTTTAGTCTATAAATGGACTTAAGCAACTTGCACACTGCCCCGCTGCTCCCACTCTGATTGAAACCCTCTGGCTGATCCGTATAGACGCACTCTTCCAAATTACCATTTAGAAAAGCCGTCTCTACTTCTATTAGCCGGATCTCAAAATCTTGGAAGGAAGCAATGGCAAGAAGGATCCGAATGAAATTGAGCATAGACACCGGAGAAAAGGTTTCATCATGGTCCAAACCAGGTCTTTGACGAAAACCTTTTACAACAAGTCTAGCTTTATAAGTTTCAACCTATCCATCCACACCAATCCTCTTTCTGAAAATCCATTTGCAGCCTACGGGTTTTATCCCTTCTGGAGCAATGTTCAAAGTGCATACTTTGTTGGTGTACATGGACTCCTTCTCGGTCTGCATTGCATCCAGCCATTTTACCGAGTCGACTCTCTGAATGGCTTACTGGAAGATAGTTGGCTCATCATTGTTAATGATGCGATCCTCTCGATCCCCGTCTACGAGAAAACTGCAGTATCTCTCGGACGGATGAGACTGCCTACAAGTCCTGCGGATTGGCATAGGGATGTCCGGTTCTTTTGAAACCTCTGGTTCTACCATACTTTCAGTAATAATTTGTTCTGGAATTTCTTCCAGTTCTATTGCGCTCCCACTATTTCCTTTTAAAAAATATGATTTTCCAAAAAAAAATGGGCATGACGAGGAACAAAAACCTTTTGTTCCTCTGCGTAATAGGAAAGATACCCCCTGGAGTTGTTTGGGTATCCCACAAAGTTACACAGTACCGAGTGTGCCTCGAGCTTGTCCGCATACTGCTTTTCAACAAAAGCTGGACATCCCTATATCTTCAGATACTGAAGATATGGTTTCTTCCCACTCCATATCTGATATGGTGTGGTAGGCACAGTTTTGGTAGGAACCTTATTCAAAAGATATGCAGCTTATTCTAGTGCATGACTTCAGAAGGATCGCGGTAGCTCAACGTTACTCATCATGAAACGAACAATATCCAATAGGGTTATGTTCTGTTTTTCCTATACACCGTTGTATTGTGGTGTGTATGGAGGAGTAAGCTGAGAGAGAATTCCATTCTCTTTTAGGTAATCCAAGAACTTGGCAATTTAAGTATTCACTATGTTGATCAGATCTCAGTGTCTTGATACTTTTGCCTGTTTGTTTTTCCACTTCATTCTTATATTCCCGGAATTTTTCAAAGGGTTCGGATTTATGCTTCATCAAGAAGACATGTCCTAACTTAGAGAAATTATCCGTAAAAGTAATGAAATAGGAATAACCATTTCGTGCATCTGTAGATATTGGACTACACACGTCACTGTGTATGAGTCCTAAGAGCTCGCTCGCTCTTACTCCGTGTCCAGTGAACGGAGTCTTTGTCATCTTTCCTATGAGACAAGATTGGCAAGTTGCATAAGACTGATATTCGAAAAGATCTAAATATCCCTCTCTATGTAACTTCGTCAACCGTGTTTCATTGATGTGATCCAGTCTACAATGCCTTAAGAGAGCCTTATTTAATTCTGGAGACTTTCTTTTAAGTGTGTTCTGGACGTTTGAAAACCTGAGTTGATTCAATATATACTATCTTCTAGTGTACCTGACGCAATCAAACTTTGATTTAGGTGGATGTGAACCACATCGCTTACAAACTGGACTTGGTACACACAAACAGTTACGTAGAATCAATATCTGCCCACTCGTCAATCCTAGGTGATATTCCCCTATGGATTCAGCGTCCACGCTCGTTCCGTTAGCCACCCTGAGAGTCATATCACCTACCCTGATAACTCTACGGTTTCTTAAAGCCTGTAATGAATTACAGGTATGAGATCCTGATCCGGTATCTAGTACCCAGGAAGTAGAGTTAATTGGCAGACTGTTTTCAATCACAAACACACCTGAAGTCAAAACCACAACATGCTTTGGATCCTGGATTCTGGCTTTCCAAGCCCTGCATCCCTTCTGCCAATGCCCTTTCCCGTAATAATAGGAACATCCCTCCTTCCCTACAGTTAACCCCGAAACTTTTGCCCTTCCCTTTTCTTCTACCTTACCGACACCGTCTATCGGCTTTGTGGAGGTCTTCTTCTTCTCACCCTTGGCATCCGCCTTAGATCTAGAAGAGGAAGATTCCCCAATAAGCAGAGCAGGTGTCTCGCTGGTTTCCTTCAGGGTGCCCTCAACTGGAAGTATAACTTTCTTCCCCTGGGCGTAAGTAAGAGATAGGGACTGTAGAATCAAGTCAGCATATGACTCATTCTCCAACTTGGTCTCTAGGTCCGTGAGCTTTTTAATATAGCTAATCATTGTAGGGATGTGGTCCCCTACAGATGATTCGACAGCCAACCTCGCTTGAAGCAATTCCTTCGAGGTATCATATCTTGCGATACGAGATTGCTCTCCATATAAAACTTTGTTATGGAGGAAGATAGAAACTAAGTCCATCTTCTCGTGCTGCCTCTGGTATACACCATCAATTGAGGCCAACACGAGGCACTTGAAAATTGCACACTCTTTTTCCCTTGTCTTACGGATATCAACATCCGCGACGGTGGAAACTGGACCTGGGATAGCGGGGGCTATGAGTAGTAATGAGGTGGTCCAGCTTGTCATAGGTAAAGGACATCTGGACAAATCTTTGCCAGTCAATATAGTATAACTCAGTCATTTTATTATCTATCTATAACCTAATCTGGTCACCTGGTCGCTGCAATTAGGAGAGAGAGAAGAATACACTCAGCATGATGCTCTTGAAAGTTTAGATTGGTTTTTAATTTATCTAAACAGGATGGCTCCCACTATTTCTCGAATCCTTCCTCAAACCATAAAAGAAGAATTAGTCAGGATTGATCTTACCGTACAATACTTGCTTAACCGTTCGGCCATGCTAGTGTCGGTACTTCGAGGGAGGTTTTACGACGCTTTCGCGAAGTTCCTTAATTAAATAACCTCTTTTCCCTGGAGGTGTAGCCCCGCTAACACTGTTCTAGACACCTACTTGGTTTATAGCATTGATCGTTAAGTGAATAATCTCTCGAGGAGTAGCAGACACTCACAGTAGGATCGGGACCCAAATATCATTGTGTGATAATGCTGAAGGAATCCAACCAACATTATCAAACTCCAAATAGTATGCAGCACTAGTAAGTTTCAGTTTCTTTAGAAACTCCCGATGTGGATTTTTGCCCCATGCTCTTATGACCTTGACGAAGGACAACAAATCATAAGTCACATGTCAAGTTCTACCCATCATTGTCCAGGTTAATTTGAACCCACCCGTATATATCCTTGACGAAGGCCAACAAAGTAATACGACTGTTCCAAACCAACGCATCTATCTATGCTACATATGAACACCCGGCATCTACCAATCACTATGCCTTGACGAAGGCCAACAAACATAGCTTGAATACTACTGACTATTCATATGAAATGACGGAGGGTTATGAGTGGTTTTGGCAAAACCGTGAACGTAGTGAACTTGATATAATCGAAGGAACCTGATAGCTTTTAAAAGGAGTGGTTTAAGTTCTGCATTTAAAAGTCTTCTGTTTTAAAATAACCGAGTGGTTTTAAAATTTGTTCCAACGATTCAGTTTTGGTTTGTTTGCTTTGCATTAATTTAATGCTGCCCCATCAATTAACCTACCATTGCAGAAAACAACGAAAATACAATGTACTCTTATGCCATCCGCATTCGCCACGGGGCCCCGACATCATCCGTTAGGTTACTTAACTAACGACAGAGAGGGGGCTGGACTAGCGCGGATGCAAAACATATGCAACGTTTATTATATAATATATATATAATAATATCCATTCGTCAGACACAATTATAGGCATTCCAGATCACAGATGAACACATTGGATATACTAGGAATTCCGCGTTTCGTTTGAGCCTATAATGAAAGACGGATTCCACGGTCGTGATGAATAGCCAAACCCCACCCTAGACCCCTATGGGTGCGGCAAACTATCCGCCAAATACCTGAAGTGAAGCAACCACCCTCAATAAAGTGAGTAGGCCACTCGGCACTTCAAAGTACCCGGTAGTTTATGCACCCCACCTTGGGTCTATCCTAGGAGCAGAAAACAGTAAAAGAAAAAATACAACGGTGGCTACAACCTCAACCCGGATGTGCCCTGCAAAATAATATTACACCACTTTACAAATTTTACATCGAATGAAAGAACGAAAACCCCCATCTCACATCCCCGGCTATTCATCCATGACGATTCAACAATTTCATATATACAAACCATCATAACAACATAACAGATATGTGCAACCCCGACTAATCGACGTATAGCAATTAGTCGACATTTCCAAACACATATATACATCACAAATCTTGTAAAGTAACTACGACATTAGAATTCTGCACGCGATTAGAAACTTAAACAATTTTCCAAGACATGAAAATCCAGTGAGCTAAAGTTCCAAAACCGATAGTTTTGAGCCAATTCGGGAGTCGAAACGAACTCGAAACCCGCCCGAATATTTGCGGAGGCGAAGACATAAGAATTAATGTCGAATGGGGGGCTTCAGGGGGTACCCACCCCTGGGGGCAGGTGGCCCCAAAAGGAGGCAGACCCGAGAGCACCAATTCTTGGTGCTCTCGGGGCACCAGGCCCCAAGGCCACCAAGTGGTGGGCTTGGGGGGTGGTCCCGGCCGTTGGTCCCTTCCGAGGTGTTCTCGGGGTGCGCACGCTTCACCCCACGGCTTCTCGGTTCAAACCGTGAGCACGCGGGGTGTGCAAACAACTCAAAACTTCACTTTTGAAAACTGTTTTTCGGCAGTTTTTACGCGACAAAAACGACGGAATTCTAACATCGCTACAAACTATGTAGGGTTTATGAGAGGCTCTGATACCACTGTAAGTCGATGTCGTGCACCCCACATGTTTGCGGGGAGGCGGAATTGTTGGAGATAGTGCCCTCAGAGTCAATTATTAGGTCACAGGTACGTGATTGCAATGATTGATGGAGGACCTATCCCGGTAGGACAGTCTTACTCGAGATGATAGTATGCTATCTGGTTTACCTTTATCATCGTGTACTGCTTTAAGTGACCTGACAAGTCGCTATTACACGTTGGTAGAGCCCCTAGGATTCTTGCTTGACCACCAGCAGTATGAGGGCGATCATATAAGTAGGAGCTGGGGTCTATAAGCATATCCTTAAAAGGTCCCTAGTCGTGCGAGTTTCGAGACAGGGCATCGATACTCCAGAGTAGACTAGTGTATACAGTTGAGACCCCGACGAGGGGCGGTGGCCGGTCTCACAAGCCACTGGTGTCAGTTGGATCACCTAAGATGTATACAGGTGCTCATTGGGTTATGAGTACACCGGACAGGACTCGCCGGGAACATGCTAGTTGGTCATATACCAGACGTCAGATGGCAGTTCCCTGGTGACATGTGTACAGGTTAGTTCATCGACCTGGGGATCGTCATTTGTCTC
The DNA here is from genome assembly GCA_030015575.1 of Agapanthus africanus. Lineage (NCBI taxonomy): Eukaryota > Viridiplantae > Streptophyta > Magnoliopsida > Asparagales > Amaryllidaceae > Agapanthus > Agapanthus africanus. The sequence goes on along the minus strand of CM057337.1, from coordinate 251,455,109 downwards.
GTGTGAGTTCCCACTGTACTTTGATTACTACCCTACCACGGCTCAAAGGAGTCGTGCAAACAGGTTTTAGTTGGGTACAGTCCCAAGCCACATGGAGGCAGTGAGCGTATCTTCAGGGGTTCGTCTCTCCCGGTATTGGGGGTGAGGTCGTGCTGTGTCTAGGAGAGCCATTACACGAAGCCCTCGGCCGAGGCAAGGAGATTTACTGGTAGGTATTCCAGTAGTATCTCAGGGTGTTCTGGGCTACACTCCGACACGACTTGTACCGCTTTTGGGGGTCTGACTTTTACCAACCCCCTAGGCCCGCCATGCGATGCTCATAGACGAACGGACCGGACTGTACGGATATTGTCACTGACAGGCTCAGTAGGGTTGTCAGGCTGAGTTCGCTCACAGACGTCCCTTTTGGTCAACACCTGGTAGCCCGTTATGTATTGGCTTATACCTCTAACGTGCTAGTGGTTAAATCCACAACCAAGGTGTTGACGAGTCTTTAGAGTCCCTCACATTCAGTTACTCAGCTTTCGGGCGAAAGGTTGTAGAGGCCGTATGGAGATATGGCAGGGTCCGATCAGATACGTGCGGTATTGCACGGATCAGGATCGGACAGTCTGTACTATAGGCCGTATGGTTATATGGCAGGGTTCGATCAGATACGTGCGGTATTGCACGGATCAGGATCGAACGGATATTACTAGCCGGCTTTGGTATAAGCCGGATCCTAGTATAGTACAGTGTAGATTTTGTCTCCTTGCATTTGTATTTCGGTCGAAATACAGATGCGGGTGTGTATGCACAGTATCGGGGTTTTCCTGTAATTTATTACGGGACCAGTTTTCTGGAGTTGCCAGTTTGCTTTCCGTTTCGGCCGATTTCCATTGTTCCGTTCATTGGCCGAAGATTGGTGGAGGAGGGTTTATTTGCATTGTTGCAAATAGGCATTAGTGGAGGGGGTTCTTTGCATCTTGTTGCATCATGATGGCTTTCATGATGTGCACCATCCTTTGACTTGATTTCTTCATGATGGCATGACTTTTTGAGTCATCATGGTTCATGATGGTTGGACTTTGTGAGGTGATGATGGTGGTGTTGAGTGTTGAGTTTACCTTGTGATCATTCCCTTTTGCATGATAGACTTTCCTCTCTCTCTCTCTTGTTTTGATATGAGAATGACTCTCTCATTTTTTTGCAACCATCTCATTCACTCCCTCCCTCATCTAGCATGGCCGGCCACTCTCTTGATGGGGGCTGTCCAAACATTTTGGTAAGGGGTTTTTGGTTCATTTCATGTTGGAAAATCCCTTTAGCTCCTCCTCCAAAAGCTTGTATCATCCCTCCACCAAAATGGCATCTCCATGAACCCCAAAGTGAGACTTGAGGACTACATATTCTACAGCGAACCTTGGGCACGTCGAGTAGCCGGCTTCGTGCCCGAGTTGCCTCGGCATTGAGGTGGGAGCCCGTAAAAGAAGTAGGCGATGTGGTGCACTCCCGGTGACGAGGAGGAGACGGGACATTCCGCAGGAGATTGGGACAACGACGAGAAGACCGGAGGACTTGGATCGTCGGTATATCTCTTTCCCATCTTGTAGTTAGCTAGGACTAATTAATGGTTCGATCCGGGTATTAGTGCGCGGCGGTTTGCCAGTTCAAGAAAAAATTAAAGTTTATCACCGCTTCCGCATTTGGCCGTCGGATTGACGGCCGGGGCGCCGCCGTGCACTTACAGTGGTATCAGAGCCTCGCCATTAACTTAGTCTAGCTTGCCTTAATGTGTTTTACAATTCCGATCGAACAAATGTTCCAAAAACCCAATATCACCCACGACAGTTTTCTGTCGAAATTTTTTAGTCTCTAAAAATTTTTCAGGTTGTATAAAAGTACTGTACAGGAAGTTATAAGGCTTCTGGAAAAATTTGGGTCATTGATCCATCAAGGGGAGCGCGGAACCGCGGCCAAAACCCACCTTGGGCCACGGTTCCGCCGCAGTATGTAAAGATCAATGGGCCAAATTTCTCCAGTGGGCTTCTGGGGTGATTTTAGGGGTTTTGGAATATTAATATTGGGCCCATAATTTCTGTGAGTGCTACAGTATTTCTTGGGGGCCCACTTGTTAATTTTTGATTGATCGGATATTTTAAACACATTATTTCACAGTATTTACATTATATCTGCGACCGTGAATGTCACTTGATCGGTAAATCCGGTCTAACTGCTATAGCCCGGTTAGACGGATTTGCGAACGTGACTTTCACGTTGATGTTCTGTTTTTGCTGTGATGTTGCGGATCGGTCGTGGGGGATAGCCTGGATGCAATGCTAGTACAGTTGTGGTTGTATTATGTACATTTGATATTGCGGGGCGAGCGTCCGACATGTGGACTGCCGTCACTGCCTGTTTGTATTATTATTTTGGGGCACGACCTGGTTGCGGTCGATGTACCCGTTGTATGTATATTTTACTTTCTGTACTAGGGTTGCCCCGCGGAGGGGTGCACGGATAGCCGGGTTCTAGAGGGCAACAAGCACGCATCTCATGGCATTGGGACGGAAGGGGCTTCACTCTAGAATTGGCGGGCTATTCGCCGCACTCGTAGGGGGTACAGGTTGACCCAGGAGGGGTGCCCAAGTTACCGGATTCCGTGAAGTGCTGGGTGGTCCATTCACGGAGCTGAAGGGGGCTGCCTCGCTTCAGGTTTTGGCGGGTGACTTGCCGCGCCCGTAGGGGTCTAGGATTTCATTGCACAGGCTATCCACACGACCAGGGGAACGTCGGGTTTCAGCGGCTCTGTGAAACCCGGGGATCCCAGATATCTGTATTGTTTCTGTGATGCTGTACATTTTCTGTGATGTTGCATTTTATTCACGCCTTGAGCGAATATAATATATTGGTATATATATTAGTAGATGTTGTATATGTTTTACATCCGCGCTAGTCCAGTCCCCGCTCTGTCGTTAGTCAGCTAACCTAACGGGTAATGACGGGACCCAGTGGCGAATGCGGATGGCATATACGTACATCAGTATATTTTCGTTCTTTTTGGTGTGATCAATTGATGGGACTGCATTGATTCGGATCAATGCAAGTTAAAAACAAACCTAATCTGATGTTGTTGGAACACTTTTCAAAAAGCTGTTATTGCAAGGACGTTCACTTTTGTTTTGCATCGTGGTATTCAGTTAGAATATCCTGCTCCTCAGTCGACGAGGCAAGGGCCGAGATCCCTTCACCGGGAGTGACCCCTTGGACAGAAGTTTGCGTCAGGGCAATGACTTCACTATAGCCGATTACTTTTGCTTTGCACCGTGGTATTCATTTAGAATATCCTGCACCCCATTCTACGGGGAAAGAGCCGAGATCCCTTCACCGGGAGTGACCTCTTTAGCAACGGTTTTCGTCACTATATTTTTAAAAGCTATCCGTTCCTTCAACGATATCAAGTTCATTACGTTAAAGGTTTTCGCCAGAAACCATTCGTAGCCTTCCGTCGTTTCATATGGATGGTCAATAGTATTCAAGCTGTGTATGTTGGCCAAAGTCAAGGCACAGTGATTGGTAGCTATTGGGTATTCATATGCAGCATAGATAGATGCGTTGGTTTGGGACAGTCGTACTGCCATTTTGGCCAAAGTCAAGGGTAGGTACGGGTGGATTCAAATTAACCTGGAGAATGACGGGTAGAACTTGACATGTGACTTATGATATGTTGGCCAAAGTCAAGGTCATAAGAGCATGGGGTAAAAATCACATCGGGAGTTTCAAAAGAACTGAAACTTGCCAGATATGCGCATACCTTCTGGAGTATGATGATGTGAGCGGATTCCGTCACGTTATCATGCGATGATAGTTGGATCCCGATTCCCACTGATGAGTTAGTTTACTCCTCGGGTAACCCCGACTAATTCTTCTTTCAGGTTTGGAGGAGAATTTGAGGTACAGTGGGAGGTTTCCAGATTAGATAAATTGGTAACCATTCTGATCTAGGTTAGAGTGCACGCTGAGTGTTTCTTTTCTCTCTCTCTTTGGCAGCGACCATTGACCCGACCCTAAGACTTTGACTCAGAGACCAAGTTGACCGAACCTTCTTAACACTGGCTTTTGGATTGTCAGAGTTGCAAACCTCATTGCCACTCCTACTTTTACCCTTTTCTCCAGGACACCCCGTATTACTACGAACGTCCACTTCCATTGGACAAAACCATCGTATGGTTAGATACGAACTCAAAAGAATTTATTCGAGGATGGTTTCCGGTTCTGGAGAAAACGGATAGGACTATTCAGTTGTCTTTTCCTTTTACCTTCTCTCAGGTTGCGAGTACTCCTTGGTTTAGGAGATAGTACACCTATTACGCAAATTGGATAGTCTTCTTCCAAACCTTAGGCTGGTGCCGACCGGTAGGGAATGAAGAAAACCAATTAGCCTAACGATGGTGTACAGAAGGTATTAAGTTCAGACAAAGCAAGGGATTAGTAAGAGGGCAAAGTAAATTGCAACAGATATTCACGACCAAACCAGGTATTTCATTACCACTCCCAAATCACCTTTGTATTTCTCCAGAACACTCCGTATCACTACGAAGATCCACAGTTTATTGGATACTCCATCGTATGGTTAAATACGAACTCGAAAGGAATTTATTCCAGTTCGGGGATGGATTCTGGTCCAGGAGAAATAGGAATAAGGTTTATTCGGTTGTCTTTTATCTTCACCCTCTCTCATTGCGAGTGTTCCTAGGATTGGGACAGTACACCCATTATGCTTATTGGATAGTCTTCTTCCAAACCATAGGCTGGTGCCGAAAGGTAGGGAAGGAAGAAAACCATTTGGCCTAAAGGGGTGTGCAGAAGGTAAAGACTAAAGACATATGAAGGGATTTGGAGAGGTGGCAAAGAATTATACGGTTACAGTCGTGAATCTGGAAGAGGCATTACTAGGAATACCGGGATACCCCATCGAAACATTTCAATGTTTCAGTCTCACTGTGTACTGTTAAAGGAAAACTGATTTCCCGATTAGACACTTGCTCCAGGGTATGTATTTACCAGGTATGATTCTCACATCTGTATGGTTTTACAGATGATGAGTGGGAGTAGGTTATTGGGAATTGGGTGATCATCCTCATTATATCGGGATTCGTTGTAATCGGTGATATTTGAGGAAATCACCTGGGTAGTTTGCCGGTCGGCAAATATTTGGTTTTGAATATCCGCAGTTATGCACCAATTTCAAATTGATATATCTGTACGTCTATTTTCATAGAGTGAGATATACCTTTTGAAATTATGTCTACGACATTTACCTATATCAGTGGATGGTTAGGTAAGGAGCATTAAACAGCGGTGTAATTCTTCTTAACCATAAGTACAGTTTTCAACCTACAACACACAATGAATAAGTTTTCAGACTCAAGAGACTTATACAGAGTATTGTATGTTGTCCAGGGTCCATCAGGACAGAGGGGTTGGTCCTCGTACTATATTCGGTTTACTTATGACTTCTCTAGTTTTTAGACAAGTGTTTCGCGGAAACACAGGGTCTGAATGTTGAGAAGTTATAGGTATTTGAATAAAGTAGAGAACCAGGTATTGCAAGTATCGGGATTCTTCAAAGTGATCGAAGATGTAGGTACTTGTGTATGGTATTCAGTTGACAGTAATGATTAAGAAATCTTGCTTCTCTTTCAGGTTATTCATAATTGGAAGCATTCCTAAGTTGAGTAACGCTGATCCGCCTCCTTCCATTTAGTTGACATGCACTGGAGATAGTTGCATGATTTGGATCTGGTTCAATTAAATCAGTGCCTCTGGTCCTATATGGGATATAGAACAGTTCATATCTTAACGATGTTAAGGTACGGGGAGTTGTCCAGCTTATGCTTAAAACCAGACACTGGACAACTCAAGGCACGTTTCTGTAATGGCTGTTTGTGGGTTGACCCAGGCTATGACGCGGGTTGACTTTCTACCATCTGGATGAACAATAGCAATATTGTTCTAGACTCGCCACAGTTTTAATAAAAATGGATTTTTTCAGAAAACAGTAGTGGGAGTATGGTAGAACTGGAAGTGATTCCAGAACCACAAACGATTACTGAAGATTTGATAAGGAACCTAAAGATTCAATCTGGATTGACATTCCATTGGCCACTCCACAGATATGGTGGGTAACTTCAGGCAACCGAGAGGTACTCCGGTAGCCTCAAGGACGGTGACAGGGAAGTTCTTGTTTACCCACACTTGCCATTGCTGTTGTTCTAGGTTGCGAGACCCGGCGGGAGGATGAGTATAGCGTCGTTCTAAACTAGTTTTAGAAGTGTACGTGTATATGACTCTGCCAGAGGGTTGTCGTAGTCAGTGGGAGCAACGGAAGCATTGGTGGACATGCAGCTTATGTCTATTTATAGACTAAAGCAGATGTAGCGGAGATAGATCATCTACTTCTGACGTGACAGTCATGGGTTTGACTTCATCAGAATAGCGGATGGATCTGTTGAGAAGGTAGTAGGGTGTGATGTCCTGGTATTTGGATGACATACACAGAGTAGGAAAAGAAACTCCTATACTACAATCGGTTATACTTTGGTCGTCACACAGCGGTTTCTCCACATGGGACTTGGACATTATATCAGACAAACTGGTTACTAGATCTATGGTTTTAGATCTAGATTTGGGTGGTCTCCCAATCTGGGTACTTAGACAGCATTCTAAGGGTATTTAGAATGGATGACTCCTGGCACGTTAGTGTACCTGCAGATAATGGAGTCACCCTCTCTAAAGGTGTCTTATATACTAAAGTGGAGAGGGATGTGCATGATTGACAGATCACTTGCTTAGGCAATTGAGTCAATCATGAGATGTCAAGTACCACACCAGATGTTGTTCTTGCACTAGATGCAATAAGTTGATATTGATCCTATCCTGGAGAAACAGTCGGAAGCAGTTTTAGAACATAAGTGGATGTTCTAGGGATATGATAACGACTGCCTCGTTGAGGAGACAGTTATCATTCCAGGCTTCCAAGGTGACCTGGACGACAGGGAGGTTGTCAGAGTTATAGTTTTCCTTCTGACGAGGGGCAGTATTTTGGACAGGTGGTCCAAGGCAATACTGAGGGAGGCATGGCGCAGGATACTGATTAAGTTCAGTTGACGATACAGTCTAAGAAGTTTGGATTTGGAGTTCATTTATGAGCTAAGTCCCATCAGACATCCAGACATATTCTAAGACAGGTATTGCTCATTTCGGGAGATGGCTTTCTCCGCGAACTTGAGATATAGAGAGACATAGAAAGAAACAACAAAGCGGATCCACTCACTAAGGCTATTCCTCGAACGCAATAGTTTCGCAAACGAGCTTTGTGAGACTGACTAGTAGAGGAGTTGGGTGTTCGGTATCACACGGGCTGTGAGTATGCGACATCGCAATAATTAGCCTTGAGTGCAAGTGGGAGATTGTTGGAGATAGTGCCCTCAGAGTCAATTATTAGGTCATAGGTACGTGATTGCAATGATTGATGGAGGACCTATCCCGGTAGGACAGTCTTACTCGAGATGATAGTATGCTATCTGGTTTACCTTTATCATCGTGTACTGCTTTAAGTGACCTGACAAGTCGCTATTACACGTTGGTAGAGCCCCTAGGATTCTTGCTTGACCACCAGCAGTATGAGGGCGATCATATAAGTGGGAGCTGGGGTCTATAAGCATATCCTTAAAAGGTCCCTAGTCGTGCGAGTTTCGAGACAGGGCATCGATACTCCAGAGTAGACTAGTGTATACAGTCGAGACCCCGACGAGGGGCGGTGGCTGGTCTCACAAGTCACTGGTGTCAGTTGGATCACCTAAGATGTATACAGGTGCTCATTGGGTTATGAGTACACCGGACAGGACTCGCCGGGAACATGCTAGTTGGTCATATACCAGACGTCAGATGGCAGTTCCCTGGTGACATGTGTACAGGTTAGTTCATCGACCTGGGGATCGTCATTTGTCTCGTGTGAGTTCCCACTGTACTTTGATTACTACCCTACCACGGCTCAAAGGAGTCGTGCAAACAGGTTTTAGTTGGGTACAGTCCCGAGCCACATGGAGGCAGTGAGCGTATCTTCAGGGGTTCGTCTCTCCCGGTATTGGGGGTGAGGTCGTGCTGTGTCTAGGAGAGCCATTACACGAAGCCCTCGGCCGAGGCAAGGAGATTTACTGGTAGGTATTCCAGTAGTATCTCAGGGTGTTCTGGGCTACACTCCGACACGACTTGTACCGCTTTTGGGGGTCTGACTTTTACCAACCCCCTAGGCCCGCCATGCGATGCTCATAGACGAACGGACCGGACTGTACGGATATTGTCACTGACAGGCTCAGTAGGGTTGTCAGGCTGAGTTCGCTCACAGACGTCCCTTTTGGTCAACACCTGGTAGCCCGTTATGTATTGGCTTATACCTCTAACGTGCTAGTGGTTAAATCCACAACCAAGGTGTTGACGAGTCTTTAGAGTCCCCCACATTCAGTTACTCAGCTTTCGGGCGAAAGGTTGTAGAGGCCGTATGGAGATATGGCAGGGTCCGATCAGATACGTGCGGTATTGCACGGATCAGGATCGGACAGTCTGTACTATAGGCCGTATGGTTATATGGCAGGGTTCGATCAGATACGTGCGGTATTGCACGGATCAGGATCGAACGGATATTACTAGCCGGCTTTGGTATAAGCCGGATCCTAGTATAGTACAGTGTAGATTTTGTCTCCTTGCATTTGTATTTCGGTCGAAATACAGATGCGGGTGTGTATGCACAGTATCGGGGTTTTCCTGTAATTTATTACGGGACCAGTTTTCTGGAGTTGCCAGTTTGCTTTCCGTTTCGGCCGATTTCCATTGTTCCGTTCATTGGCCGAAGATTGGTGGAGGAGGGTTTATTTGCATTGTTGCAAATAGGCATTAGTGGAGGGGGTTCTTTGCATCTTGTTGCATCATGATGGCTTTCATGATGTGCACCATCCTTTGACTTGATTTCTTCATGATGGCATGACTTTTTGAGTCATCATGGTTCATGATGGTTGGACTTTGTGAGGTGATGATGGTGGTGTTGAGTGTTGAGTTTACCTTGTGATCATTCCCTTTTGCATGATAGACTTTCTCCTCTCTCTCTCTTGTTTTGATATGAGAATGACTCTCTCATTTTTTTGCAACCATCTCATTCACTCCCTCCCTCATCTAGCATGGCCGGCCACTCTCTTGATGGGGGCTGTCCAAACATTTTGGTAAGGGGTTTTTGGTTCATTTCATGTTGGAAAATCCCTTTAGCTCCTCCTCCAAAAGCTTGTATCATCCCTCCACCAAAATGGCATCTCCATGAACCCCAAAGTGAGACTTGAGGACTACATATTCTACAGCGAACCTTGGGCACGTCGAGTAGCCGGCTTCATGCCCGAGTTGCCTCGGCATTGAGGTGGGAGCCCGTAAAAGAAGTAGGCGATGTGGTGCACTCCCGGCGACGAGGAGGAGACGGGACATTCCGCAGGAGATTGGGACGACGACGAGAAGACCGGAGGACTTGGATCGTCGGTATATCTCTTTCCCATCTTGTAGTTAGCTAGGACTAATTAATGGTTCGATCCGGGTATTAGTGCGCGGCGGTTTGCCAGTTCAAGAAAAAATTAAAGTTTATCACCGCTTCCGCATTTGGCCGTCGGATTGACGGCCGGGGTGCCGCCGTGCACTTACAGGAATTTGCAAAAAATGATTTTTACGGGCTTCGCAACACCGACTAGAACCAAGGATCGTCCATAAACCCTAGCTAGCAAACTACAAGAGATTTAACTATTCGAAAAGAATGTTATACCTCATGATACAAGTCCTTCGGGTCTTCTCCACTTTCCTCCTCTTCATCGTAGGCTCCAAGGATCGATACGGATCGTAGCTTCCTCGTCGGCTTCCTTGAGTCAAAGACGATCCACTCGAGAGTCTATAGTCCGAGCTCCAACCTCAAAACCGAGGTAACTAGGGCAACAAGCTTGATAAACTTGATGGCATAGGTGATGTAGAGAATGAAGATGGATTTATTTGTCTCTTGAAACCCTAGTTTACTCAACTCATGAGACCTTAAGGGTTTTTGTTGAGAGGAAGAAGAAGAGAGCTAGCTTGAGGTAAGAGAAATGATTTTTGATAATGATCTTGATAAAAAATTAGATGGCTCTCTTGAATTAACTACAAGCATGGCAAGAAAATATCTCATCCAAAATATCTAGTGTTATAAAATATCTCACAAGAAATATCTAGTCAAAGAGTCAAATCAAGTCAAGTGGTCAAACCAAGTCAAATGGTCAAACCAAGTCAAATAGTCAAAATTAGTAACCATGCCACAATTATCATTTACAAAGATAACAAATATTTTCCTCCACCTCATAATTGTTTTAATCAAGTCAATAGTCAAAACCCTAATGAGGTGTCTCCTTCTATGCCCCTCTCATCCATATATACATACCCGCATTCGTGTTCCAAGAAACATGAATACAAAGAGATGAAACTAATCCATCAATATAATACTAGGATCCAGCTTAAACCAAAGCCCACTAGTATTATTCGCCAGAACATCATACGCGCACAAGTGCACGTAAGTGATCGAAGCCCTGCCGTAAAACCATATGGCTTCTACACCTTTTGCCCGGTGCAGGGAAACTCTTTGTGTGGGACTCTAAAGACTCGACAGTATGCTGGCAGTGGGTTTAACCATAAGCCGCAAGCGGTACTAGCTGCACGTAATGGCTACCCAGGTATCTGTTGATAAGAAGGACGATGAGAAAACCCATCCGAACTCCTACTGAGCATGAATGTGACAATCTCTGTACAGTTCGATCTGTTCGTCTAAGAGTATCACATATCGGGCCTAGGGGGCGGTAAATGTCAGACCCCTAATAGCGCAATAATTCATGTCAGAGAGTAGCCCAATACACCCTGAGAAAATACTGGAATACCTACCAGTAAATCTCGCTTGCCTTGGCCAAGGACTTTGTGTAATGGCCTACCGAACACAGCGCGATATCAACCCTCAATACCGGAAGATACGAATCCTATCTAACCGCCACCGCCTCTAAGTATTTCGGGACTACATCCAACTACTACCTATTTGCATGACTCCTTTGAGCCATGGTAGCGCAGTAATCAAAGTACAGTGGGAACACACTCGAGGCGAAGTAGCAGTGTCAAGTCGACGGACTAAGCCGCACTCATGTCACCTGGGAACTACTACCCGACGACAGGTATAATACCCACCAACAGTTCCCTATGAGTCCTGTCCTGTGTACTCATAACCTAATGAGCACTTGCATACTATCTCCAGTATGGCGTACTGATGGCTGTGGGACAGACGATCTCCCCTGCTGGGATGAGAAGCGTATACACTAGTCTACTGTGGAGTATCGATGCCCTGTCTCGATAATCCTACGACTAGGGACCTATATAGGATGTGCTTATAGATTACCCAACCCCCACTAGTGTGACTGCCATCACAACACAGGTAATCAAGCAAAGATCCTAAGGGCTCTACCAATATGTATAAGCGATATGCTAAGAAAACACATGCACATATTGAAGTAGAAATAAACCAGGTAGCATACTACCATTTTGATCAAGACTTTTACTATATCCATGTATATCCCAAGCCCCCATTAAGTAATATACAATCCAGTATGATAAAATAATGGCCTTTAGGGCATATATCACTAACATAAGTATGATATCCAGTTTACTCAGTTGTCCCGATATGCTCCTTACCTAGTGGACACAGAAGAGAAACGGATAAAGAGGTTCATGCGGGGACTAGACACGCAGTTATTTCTTGCTATTGGCGCCAAATATTTTGACTCTTATGCAGCTGCTATGGATGCGACCTTACTGTTGGAGGAGCGCATTTCTGAGACTTCGGTCGTTTCTGGGCCGAAGCGGATTCGTACCGGTACGCCAGCTCAGAGGAGGTTAGGTAGATTCCGTGACAGGTCCTTTTCGGGAGATGGTGGCAGCAGAGGATTGAGACGGGGTCGGTTATTTGGCTAGTATCCACAGGGGTAGCAGTCGTCGCCAGGTTGTTTTCGGTGCGGGAGTCAGTACCATCATATCAGAGACTGTACTCAGAGGCGTCAGGGCGCGACAACAGTACTACATGTGACCTTACCACATTCACCCCCTCCTCAGAGACCTCTACTTCCTACCCCTGATGATACTCCATGCCAGGCAGATGCTCCTAGAGGTTGTAGGCATGGTGGTCCTGTTCAGAGAGGACGAGGCGATAGAGGCAGAGGTAGAGGCTGAAGACAGCTAGCTACTAGTGGGGGACAGACCCAAGTGTTCGCTTTGACTCCGCAGGACGCGCAGGCATCCAATGCCATTATGACATGTACGTTGCCAGTATGTTCCTTCGACGCGCGGGTATTATTCGACCCAGGTTCCACACATTTCTATGTATCTATACAGTTTGCACCGAGGTTGGGCCGAGAGTCGTCTTCGCTAGATCAACCACTTATTGTTATTACTCCGGTAGGCGAGTCATTTGTTGCTCGATATGTGTTCCGATTGTGTCCCGTTCGTATCGGGGAGAGGGATTCTTCGGTTGATTTGATTCTTCTCGATATGTTAGACTTCGACGTTCTTCTGGGTATGGACTGGCTAGCCACTTGTTATGCGTCCGTGGACTGCCGCAAGAAGGTAGTCAGATTTAGTTTTCCAGGTGAGCCAGTTCTGGTTATTCAGGGAGACCGTAGTGTCACCCTTCCCAGTTTGATTTCTTCTCTTCGCGCTAGTCAGCTATTGAGGAAAAGATATCAGGGATTCTTGGCGTATATTTGTAATGTTAGAGCCACAGAGGACCCATTGAACCAGGTTCCGATTGTGAGAGAGTTTCCTGATGTCTTCCGTGACGAGCTGCCAGGTTTGTCGCCTGAGCGTGATATTGATTTTTGCATGGACTTGATCCCCGGCACGGGGCCTATTTCTATACCGCCATATCGGATACCCTCGGTGGAGCTTAAAGAGCTGAAGGATCATTTGCAAGATTTGTTGGACATAGGGCTTATTCGACCGAGTGTGTCCCCTTGGGGTGCTCCTGTTCTGTTCGTCAAGAAGAAGGACGGCAGTTTGTGATTATGCATTGATTATCGTCAGTTGAACCGGGTTACTGTGCGGAACAGATATCCCTTACCCCGCATTGACGATTTGTTTGATCAGCTCCAGGGTGCGGGGCATTTCTCGAAGATTGACTTGCGGTCGGGTTAGCATCATTTACGGGTTTAGAAGGACAATATTCCGAAGACTGCTTTTTGCACACATTACGATCATTACGAGTTCTTGGTGATGTCGTCCGGGCTCACCAATGCGCCAGCAGTGTTTATGGACTTGATGAACCGCATATTCAGGCTATATCTTGATCAGTTCATTATTGTATTCATTGATGACATCTTAGTATATTCCCGGAGTCGAGAGGAGCCCGAGTAGCACTTGCGGATCATATTGTAGATGTTGAGGGAGCACCGGCTGTTCGCAAAATTCTCCAAGTGTGCATTCTGGCTTGACAACGTCGATTTCTTGGGTCACGTGGTTACGAGAGATGGTATACATGTGGACCCGAAGACGATCGAGGCCATTCAACATTGGCCCAGACCAGTATCTGTTACAGAGGTCCGTAGCTTTTTAGGTTTGGCCGGATATTATCGACGCTTTGTTCAATATTTCTCTTGTATAGCTGCACCGTTGACCGGGTTGACCCGGAAGGGAGTTCCTTTTGTTTGGACCCGGCCATGCGAGCAGATCTTTCAGCAGTTGAAGTCTCGTTTGACTACGGCACCAGTATTATCATTGCCTTCGGGATCGGGTGGTTTTATGGTTTATTGTGATGCTTCTCGAGTGGGGCTAGGCCGTGTGTAGATGCAGCACGACAGGGTCGTCTCTTATGCTTCTTGGCAGCTGAAGAAGCACGAGCAGAACTATCCCACTCATGACTTAGAGATGGTTGCGGTGGTTTTTGCACTCAAGATCTGGAGACATTACCTATACGGTGAGTCGTGCCAGATATTCAAGGACTATAAGAGCTTAAAGTATATCTTTCAACAGCGAGATCTAAATTTAAGACATCACCGTTGGATGGAGCTACTGAAAGACTATGATTGCGAGATTTTTTATCATCCGGGTAAGGCGAATGTTGTGGCAGATGCTTTGAGTCGGAGGCCCGGAGGTATCTTATCTTGTTTGAGCGCAGTTCAGAGGCAGTCGACGGCAGATTGGCAGATTTTATATGACAGCCGAGTGCAGTTCGAGTTTACTCTGACCGGGGATAGCTCGCGTATATCCGTGCATGTCCACAGTTACTTGACCGTATCCGTGAGGCACAGTCCGATGATGACCATTTGTCAGAGATCAGAGAGCAGGTTCAACAGGGTAGAGATTCAGGGTTCATGATCGACGACCATGGAGTACTACGATTTGGGACTCGACTGTGCATACCAGATTCTGAGGGACTGAGGCGCGGGATTCTTGAGGAGGCACATCGATCGGTATATAGTGTTCATCCGGGTTGTACCAAGATGTACTATGATTTGAGAGATGTCTGCTGGTGGGAAGGGATGAAGAGAGATGTCACGGATTTTGTTTCGAGATGCCTCAGCAAGTCAAGGCTGAGCATCAGATGCCAGCACGGGAATTACAGCCTTTTCCCATTCCGGAGTGGAAATAGGAACAGATCTCTATGGACTTCATTATGGGTCTACCTAGGACCAGTCGAGGGCATGACTCTATTTGGGTAATAGTAGACAGATTGACGAAACCGGCTCACTTTCTGCCAGTGAAGACCACTTTCGGATTTGCTCAGTATGCCCAGATATACATTGATGAGATTGTGCGACTGCATAGCGTCTCGACTTGTATTGTGTCCGACCGGGGCACCCAGTTCACCAGCCGATTATGGCAGAAATATCAGGAGGCCTTGGGCACCCGATTGAGTTTCAGCACAGCTTTCCATCCACAGACCGATGGTCAGTCAGAGCGGACCATTCATACTCTTGAGGACATGCTCCAAGCTTGCGTTCTAGATTTCGGTGGCAGCTGGAATCGTAATTTTCCCTTTGATAGAGTTCTTCTATAATAATAGCTTCCAGGAGACGATTCAGATGGCACCCTTTGAGGCGTTATATGGGAGGAGATGTCGATCTCCCGTATGTTGGACATATCTCAGTGAGAGCAGTATTTTGGGGCCGCAGATTGTGAAGGAGACAACCGAAAAGAATCAGTTGATTCGGGATAGGATGAGAGCGGCCCAGAGCAGGCAGAAATTTTATGCAGACCGACGTCGGCGCAGACTTGAGTTTACAGTGGGTGATCATGTTTTCTTGAGGGTCTCTCCGATGAAGGGCGTGATGAGATTCGGGAGGAAAGGGAAGCTTAGTCCCAGATATGTGGGTCCCTTTGAGATTCTCGAGCGAGTTGGCTTAGTTGCTTATCGGTTGGCTCTTCTACCCAGCTTCCCAGATGTTCACCCCGTGTTCCATGTATCGATGCTCCGCAAGTACCTTCATGACCCTTATCACGCGATTCAGTTGTAGACGATCCATCTGGAGCGTGACCTTTCTTTCACCGAGCAGCTGGTGGTCATTCTGGATCGGCAGGTGAAGAAATTGAGGTCAAAAGTTATACCGTCCATAAAGGATCTTTAGTGTGGCCCGAACAGCGAAGAGGTCACCTGAGAGACCGAGGACGAGATGCGGAAGAAATTTTCCTATCTCTTCGAAGGTACGTGTAGTTAAATTTTAAATTCAGGGATTGAATTTCTTTAAGGGGGGAAATTTTAACATTTTAAAAATCGTTTAGGTTAATTGTCCGATAATCGGTAATATAACTCGTGGTTTCCGTAAAACTTAATTATAATTATTTTTCAACATATATTTAATTATACCTATTTTAGCTATGTAATTGCTAGTATTTGGTATTTAATTAGTCACTTATAACTTGCTAGTTTACTTAAATATTTTCCTTAATTAATTATTTTAAATATTATTATAAGCTTTCATTTATACATTTAATTAGTGTTAATTACAATTTGTATGGGTTAAGCACACAATTCTGCACCATGGCAACTAAATAGCTAGTTGTAACATATTCTTTCTCTTTAATTTGTTCTCCATGGTTCTAGAGAAGTCTAGGATTAATTAGAAAATAAAATAATTAGGAAATAAGTTAATTGATGAGATAATGGGGGGTTTCTTAACTTGACACCACACAAACACACTCACTCTTTTCCTCCTTCACCTGCTGGCCGAGCCTCCCTGCAGCTCATTCCCATTTTTCTCTACTTCATTCCATCTCAAAAATCCTCATATTTTCATCAAAAATCCACACAAAGTCTCACAAATTCATAGTTAAACTTTCACCCAAAAGTTCTTGACCTAATCTATCTTGGATCTAGAAGCATGATGGCATTTTTGGAGGCAAGTTTGCAATTTGAGGTATAAATCTTAACCCAATGGTTAATTTATTGGTAAATTGCTTTAAGCTAACTTATTTAGGTATTATTTTGGTTCTAATTGCAAGTTTGAATTTTGTTAAAGAAAAGGGTTTGAATTAGAGTTAGGGTTTTAACCATCTTTACTAAGTTAGCTAAGTGTAGTTTGCTATCTAGTGGCTTATTAGGATGTATACTTGTGATTATGGCCATTAGGTCGCTAAATCCGTGAAGTTTTACACCAAAATCCCAATTGTTTGCTTACTAGGTTTTTAGAATAAATAGATTTAGATTTCAATTTCGTTAGGGGTTGTGGTGATCTACAATCCATTTCCTTTGATATGTATTGTGCTTTGAATGCGCGATCGGTATGATCGGGTTCTAGGCTTGGTAGTTGTCACGTATAGTGACCCTAGTTAAGGTTATGATGATGTCGTACACATTTTGTGCACCCAGTGCACACAAGTCTAACTTGTGGACGTTCATTCTTTCGTATTGTTTGTCTCCGTATCTTCTCAGAGTTTTAGCCTCATGTATTGTGTTTGTGCAAATTCTAGGATCGGTTGCGGAGACGTCGGACGCGTCGTGGAAAGGAAAGGCTGTGATCGGATCAGATTAGCCGAGGCGTCCCGTTGAGTAGATGTACACATCTAGGGGGGATCCTCTGGATAGCACAAGGCGCTCGATAGTTAGAAATAATCAGTAGTTCTTGCATTTATATGCATAGTCTCCTAATCATTCATCTCATTGCATTGCATCATCTTATATATATATAATATTATCTCATAGGATACTTGCATCATCACCATTGGTTCATGGCATACGTGCACTATTCATGCAAACACACGCCTTTGGTAATTGTTATGCCACGAACACTATAGAACTTGCTTAAATTAGTATCCAAAACATTTGCATCATATATGATATATAAACTGGTAGTTGTATGTTCATTTCAACAAGATTGATACATAAGATGGCTAGTCACATATATATACCTCATTGCATCACCATTCATGCATAGTTTTCTAGTCACACATCGTATTTCATATTATTAATACCATAGGCATTCATCATCGCCGACATGTTCATATGTTGTAATTTTCTTGGAGATTTTAGTATTTATGAGATTTCTGGATTTTGGGGGAAAACCGTAAGAATTTATAAATCTATTATCATTCTAAAAAATGCAAGTTGCGGTTTTCTCGTGATATGATGTATGTGTCATCCACCATGAGTTTTCTTGATTTCTGTTGTTTTCGAGACCCGATTCGAGGAGTAGAATGAACCATCTCGGGTACATAGTGGGCCCGATATGGTACCCCGGGGCAAGAAGCTCGAGTTGTAGACGATGAGCCTGGCAGGGGCAGACTACCTACCGGTGATGTCTGACGCGGCGGATATCCGGAGGATACCGACGTAGTCATGAGATTTGATGATATGGGCCAATCCAGACTGACGGAGCCCGAGATATTGAGATATTGAGATATCGAGACATTGAGATATTGAGACATTAAGATATTGGGATATAGATATATTGTGTCGATACTTGACACGGATTTTCTGTTGATTTCATTGATGATACTTTAGTTTATTGCACAGAGTTTTTTCTAAGATAAGAATAAAGATTTTCTCATACCAGACATATTCAGGTTTCGTGTTTGATTATGCATTCATGTTGGATTCATCTTAGTACATCGTATCATATTGATATGTGTAGGTTGTGACGCATTTGTGTGCATGCTTACGATAGCCTTATTAGATGTTACTTACTACTCACGAGTTGGCAACTCACCCCCGTTGTGCCACAGTATCTTGCAGGTCTGACCCGTCAGCACAGTAGCGGCGGGCGCTTCCTCATTTTGTTTCTTTTGCTTGGACCTGTGGCCTTGCTCGTAGGTGGGTTGCGAGAATATTTTGTTTCCACTTTGTATTATTATTATATCTAGTATGCTCCATCTACCGTATCTACCGCTTCTACCGCTTTTACCTTTGTATATGTGATCTAGAGGTGTGACAGTGAGATTAGTATATGTGTTATTTTTTTGGTGTCGAGCTCACTTAGGGCCGATGTGATGCTTTCTTATTCTCGTGCTTTTATATGCTTATTTTGCACTATTGTGATATATATATTGCGTGTGGTTGTGATTCCGCCATTGGCAAAGAGCTAGCTCCCACTTGGGGATGCATTTATTCTTTACTTATGTATATTTTGTTTTGTACCCGTTTCGGGGCCAGTTTTTACAAAGGAGACTCTGCCTCAATTTTCGGGAAAATTGATGATTTTTTAAATGTTTAATGCCACTTATTTTGTTAAAACCACTTATTTTAAAACAAGTTTTCCTTCACTATATTTGTTTAATGGTTTAGATTTTTGGGCTTTGGCTTACTTAGATTACGTTACGTCTTTAGACGTTTCGTAATTTAAGTGCCAGTCACGTTCTGTACCTTCGGGTTGTGACAAGTGGAGAGCCGTTCGAATATGGATTTGCATTTAGGGTGGGATGTTCTAGAAACCACAACGTTCAGCCTCCTGCCCCTCGAGGTCGGTTTGGCTGCTTGGTTTGTCGGGACCACCGCCAAATGAGCGCTTCCAGCAGGGTAGATGACGACTTAACCAAATTGATGGGGTGGCTCCTCCCATTGCTGGCTGAGACTGGCAGAGAGAACCACACGGGCATTAATCTTGACTACGTACGAGATCGGGGTCGCGTCGGAAGCTGAATTCATCTTTCGAGACTTCGTCGTTGAAAGTTGATTGCTGCATGGAAAAGCATTATTTCAGTACAAATATCGATATATATATCAAATGAGTTCGCATGAACACTTGACCCGAGATATGGGAGGAGAGAAGGGTCCCACCGGGCATGCCAGAATCTGTAGGGTGTTTTTCATTACCCCATTGAGATGGGAATACGCGCGCGCTTGTCAGGCGCATTACAGATTCCCCCTGCCTAGAGTAGGCCGGGGTTTATTGATCGCGGGGATCTGAATCTCTGGCAGCCACGGACTAAACTGCCGTTAATTACCCCTCGCTTTTGAAGTGAGGGAACCTCCGATTGACGGGTCAACTAGTCATGGGAACTTAATATGCAGTGTGCGTATGTGTTTCTTGATGGGCTTTGGATATATCGAGGGCCTCGCAGAGTAATCAACCTCTGATAGGAACAAGTTGATTACTCCTTTTATGCTAAGATTTCTCGTTTGAGGCGAGTGTTCTGGATCCACACCAAATGGATGGGTCATTTCATGAGGCCAGTAGGATTGAGAGGTCTGTTGACGTACATCCTACTCCGGGGATCGTTGTGTTGTCTACCATGCAGATATATGTATCAGCCGTTGCTGAGATTGACGAGATCTCGCTTCCAGAGCTCATGAAGAAGAAGCCATATGAGTTTACAGGAAGTTATGTGACAGAGGAACCTTAGACATTCCTGGATAGAGAGACTAGGATATTTCATTCGTTTGGATGCTCCGATGTGAGATCAGTTGAGTTGGCTAGTTTCAGTTTGAAGGGTCTTGCTCAGACATAGTATGTGTAACAAATTAGAATGTGGTTAGTGTTAATTAAGCGATAATGCGGGTTTTTAATGAAATTTGAGCAATAATTATTTTAAACATATTTTATTTAATTAATTAATATTTTATTTAATTAATTTTATACTTGCACACACATATGCATGTTGAATTAGGGTTAAGGAAGTATTAACCATGCTTTACTAGCCATGACACACTTAACCATTTCTTTTTAACATGTCATGTTACATTTAAACAATTATATCTATTTTAATTATTAGAAAAAGGGGTTTTAATTGTTTTTGGAAAAAGAATAGAAGAGAGGAGAAGAGTGAATTGTTGGAGAAGACTTTTGGAGGCATGGTTGCCAATTAATGAAGAGAGAGAGAGAGAGAGAGATAGAGTGAGTGAGTGTAAGGCATACACTCACCCTACACTCATACACTCTCTCATTCCTCACACTTACTCTCTCTTTCTTCACTCATACACTCTCATTCTCACTTCACTCTTTCAATTCTCTTGTTCTTCTCTTTCTTCACTAAGTTCTCCACTTGAAATATTTTCATCACAAATCCTAAGCCTAAACCTTCATCCAACCTCACTAAACCCTTCACAACCCATGCTAAAGCCTATTGTGATGATTTAGAGCTTGGAAAGTTAGGGATTTTCCCAAGTTTTGGTGAGGTAGTGATCTTTAACTCTTTATTAGGCTCTAAGGGAGTTTGTGTGCTTATTAGTTTCAGTTTTAAACACTAAAGTTTTAGTTTTTATGCAAATATCATATTTTGTGATAAGTTGTGTCTCGGTGATCTGCTGTTGTTAGGGTGACCTATTATATAACCTAACAATACAGTAGAGTAGTGAGAGATCCCTGAGTGTACACCTGAAACCCGGACCCCACCCATCCTTGTTGGCCCGGCGACATTTGAGAAATGTCCGGCGCCGCCGGTCGTCTTGAGGGGAAATGTGTTGGATTTTGTAGGGTAGCTGTCTGTAGGTTATCCTTGGTGTTTGGTTCTGTTTGATTTTCCTATATTGTCTGTAGGCAAAATCTGGAACCACTTAGCTAGTTTCTAGTGTTTCGGCAACGCGCAATACGAATATCCGACACAGTTTTGTGCTTCGTGTAGCTTGCAACACTTAGGTTTGGTTTAGAGTGTCGCTTCACGCATTAGCCACTAAGCTAACACTTGAGAGCTTGTGGGAGTCGATGTGTTGATTTAAGCGTTGTTTGCGTGTATTATTGGACGGTTTCTAATTTGCACTTGTTATGTTGTTGTGTGATATTAGGATCGATTGCGGGGACATCGGGCGCTACTAGGAAAGGGAAGGAGGTGATTGGATTCACCTAGCTCGAGATCTTTGGTGAGTAGATTTAATATCTATGGGGGAATCGCCCGTATAGCGTTATGCGTCGAGAGTTAGATTCAGTGATATAACTATTGTTTATATGTATATATATATATATATCGGTTATGCATGAGTACCATTGTTGCACATCCCATTACCTGTTGTATATGGACATAGTATTAATATGACACATCACTATTACTAACGGTTCATGTTGCACGAGCACCAAATTGTATGCCACACACACACCATTAGTAATTGCCATGACACACATACTATAGAAATTACCATGGATAATATTAGCACCGCTTTCTTTATCATTAACAGTTAGATATTAATTCTTGTTCTATTGCGCATATGAATTGCATCATACATGTTTGCATACATACATACATTGATATAGTCACCTATTTACTTTCAAAAGAAGTTGCATTTCGATTTCGTGGATTTTGGGGAAACCGCAAGATACCTTTGAAACTTGATATATTTAAAAAGAGCGGGTTTCCCTTGATATGCTCACATTACTGTTCCGTGTTTGCATACATCGTATTTCATGGATATATGCATTGATGTACTGATTTCATGCGATTTCTGGATTTGAGAACCGCGATTATATTTAAAAAGGGAAAATATATATTGCTTCAAAAACACGGTTTCTCTTGATATGATATTTCGAGATGTCCACCATGAGTTTTCTCAGTTTTAAGCTTGTTTTCGAGACTCGATTCGAAGAGTTGGCGGATGCCGTTTGCGGGTACATGGTGGACCCGGTATAGTACCCTGGGGCAAGAAATTATTTTTGTGGTGTAGAAAATGAGCCAGGCAGAGGGAGCACTACCTAACGGTGATTGTATAGAACTCGACGGATATCCAGAGGATACCGTTTTGGAGTTATGATATGAGATGGATATGAGGGCCGATCTGAGTATGCGGCGCCTGAGATGAGATATATGAGGGCCGATCTGAGTATACGGCGCCTGAGATATGAGTATTTACGTGTCGATGCTGGACACGGGTTTCATGATATTTCGAGTGTCGATGTTGGACATTCAGGTTTCATGATGTGACGGATATGAGGGCCGATCAGAGTGACGGCGCCTGAGATATTGAAATTTGGGGTGTCGTTGATGGACATCGGTTTTCCATGATGATGATTCATACATGAGGTTTTATGTGTTATCCCATACTCAGAATTTATTTGACATACACTATTTCATGTAGTTGTTGTACCCTGGTGGTGTACCTTGATCATGATTTTACTGCATATCCGTACTGTTATACTTATGCCATCAGATTACATATTTCAGACTATCGCTTTCGTGCATCCTTGCGATTATCTGTATGATGTTATTTCCTATTCACGAGTTGGCAACTTACCCCCGTTGTGCCACAGTATTTTGCAGGCTTGACTCTAAGTGTATTCGCGGCAGGGCTTCTCATTGCATCCACTTCTGCGGATACCGCTGCTGTTGGTCATGATTTGGATAGGTGGGTGGTTTTGCGAGTATCCGTATGATCTCATTGTATATCTTATTGTATCTAGTACTCTCCATCTATCACTTTTATGTATTTGACTTAGAGACGAGATTTGTGAGGATTGATATTGTATTATTTATGACTCTGGGTGTCGAGCTCGTGTGAGCCGGCTTTATTTTATTTATGTTGTGAGATTGGTTTCACTTCTTTATTGCTTATTTCTTCGCTACGGCGTCATATATACTTGTTGTGGTTGTGTTCCGTCTTTGGCGTGAGTTGCTCCCGTTGGGGATGTTTTATATATATATTCTATGTTTGTACCCGTTTGGGGCTAGTTTTTACAAAAAATATGCTGCCGAAATTTTTAAGAAAATAAATTAAATTGAGATTTTATAACTTGAGATTTTTAAATGTTTTAACAAATGTTTTAAATGTTTTCCCATTCTATCTTTTTATGGTTTAGATTTCTGGGTTTTTCGGCTTACTTGAATTACGTTACGCCTTTATACGTTGCGTGATTTAAGTGCCGGTCGCGTTCCTAAATTGGGTCGTGACAAAATTAGTATCAGAGCGCTAGATTTTACCTTTCGGAGTGTAGGATGACCTTGGTATGATAGAGTAGGTAGATTAAGCAGAGTGACATAGCGTGTGTATGTTCCACGGCATACTTACGACACGGTACTCCGCCTAAGTGACCTTATGACATATTGCTTTTAATTCCTTCCTGTTGGGTTACGGCAGCGCCACGGCCATCTATTCGGGACCAAATGCGGAACAAAAATTTATAAACTTGGCGCTGCCATAACCAATTTCCCGGATCTACCATTAACCTTTTACTAGCAATCTATAGACTAGGAGTTTACAATAGTTATACCGATCGATCCGTATCTTTCGGTCTTTAATCATCATCCCAAACTCCTAGGGGCTTCCTTGATCAAGCTTGATCTCCGGTCGCCCTCCATCAAAGATGATCCACCCGAAGGTTTGTGCAACGAACTTCAACCTCATAACCGAGATAACTAGGGTATCTTGTTTGCTAAACTTGATAGCCTAAGAGATGTAGAAACTAATGATGGATTAAGTTGTCTCTAATCACCCAATGTTTCTCAACACATGAGACATGATGGGTGGAGGTAGAAGATGAAGTATGAGAATGAGGGTGTAGCAACTTAAGAAAAAAAAAATTGGCTAAGTGTTGTGAGCATGAAGCATCAAGTGAGAAAAATTCTCACAACACTTATAATAAATCAAGCATGCAAGAATAGTGTCACCATGAGTCACCCCATGAGTCATATACAAAACCATGCCTCATTTAATGCCAAAGAATGACTCATCCTCCACCTCATTAACCATTTATAATAAATGGTTAAAACAATAATAAGGTGGCATCTTCTAGAAGCATCTTGTAATGAAATTACAAGAATACCCCTCATCCGTATATACATACCCGTATCCGTATTCCGAAGAATACGAATACAAAGAGACGAAAATAATCCAACAATATAATACTAGGATCCGGCTTAAAGCTAAGCCCACTAGTATTGTCCATCCGAACATCATGCATGCACAAGTACACGTATGTGATCGAACCCTGCCGTAAAACCATACGGCTTCTACATCGTTTCGCCCGAATCAGGGAAACCCTCTGTGTGGTACTCTAAAGACTCATCAATACGCTGGCAGTGGGCTTAACCATAAGCACGTCAGTAGCAGTAGCTGTACGTAACAGCTACCCAGGTATTGAGCGAAAGGGAGGCCGACGAGCAAACTCATCTTGAAACCCTACTGAGCCTGACAGTGACAATATCCGTACAGTCCGGTTCGTTCGTCTATGAGTATCGCATATCGATTCTAGGGGGATGGATAAAGTCAGACCCTTAATAATGCAATATTCAGCATCGGTATGAAGCCCATCACCACCTAAGAAACTACTGATCCGAATTAGTAATTCTCGACTACCTTGGCCAAGAATTTCCAGTGATGGCCACCCGTGCACACCGCGACATCAACCCCCAATACCGGGAGAGACGAATCCCCTGACGATCCGCTCACTGCCTCCATGTGGCTCGGGACTGTACCCAACTAAAACCTGTTTGCACGACTCCTTTGAGCCATGGTAGGGTAGTAATCAAAGCACAGTAGGAACTCATACGAGACAAATGATGATCTCAGGTCGATAGACTGACCTGTACACATGTCACCAGGGAACTGCTATCTGATAATAGGTATAATACCAACTAGCATGTTTCCGGCGAGTCCGTCCGGTGTACGCATAACCCAATGAGCACCTGTATACTATCTTAGGTGAACCAACTGACACCAATGGCTTGTGAGACCGGCCATCGCCCCTCGTCGGGGTCTCGATCTGTATACACTAGTCTACTCTCGAAGTATCGATGCCTAGTCTCGAAACTCCCACGACTAGGGACACTTTAAGGATGTGCTTATAAACTACCCAACTCTCACGTATATGATCGCCATCATACTGCTGGTAGTCAAGAAAGAATTCTATGGGCTCTATCAACATGTAATAGTGATCTGTAATGTCACCTGAAGCATGTACACGATGATAAAGACAAACCAGATAGCATACTATCATCTAGAGTAAGACTGTTCT
Source organism: Agapanthus africanus (assembly GCA_030015575.1). Lineage (NCBI taxonomy): Eukaryota > Viridiplantae > Streptophyta > Magnoliopsida > Asparagales > Amaryllidaceae > Agapanthus > Agapanthus africanus. The sequence continues at coordinate 251,429,676 of CM057337.1, read as the reverse complement.
ACCGGTATAGGTCCTCCCTCAATCATTGCAATCACGTGCCTGCGATCCAATAATTGACTTGAGGGCACTATAGCCAACAATCTCCCACTTGCACTTAAGGCTAATTATTGCGGTGTCGCATACTCACAGCCTGTGTGATACCGAACACCCAACTTCTCTACTAATCAGTTTCACAAAACTTGTTTGTAAAACTATTGCGTTCGAGAAATAGCCTTAGTGAGTGGATCCGCTCCAAATTTTCTTTCTATGTCTCTCTTTATCTCAAGTTCGCGGAGAAAGCTATCCCCCGAAATGAGCAATACCTGTCTTAGAATATGTCTGGATATCTGATGGGACCCAGTTCTCAAATGAACTCCAAATCCAGCAAACTTTTTAGACTGTATCGTCCACTGAATTTAATCAGTATCCTGCTCTATGCCTCCCTCAGTATCCGCTTGGATCATCTGTCCAAACTACTGCCCCTCGTCAGAGGGAAAACTATAACTCTGACAGTCACTCTGTCATCCAGGTTACCTTGGAAGCCTAGAATGAACGAAGGAGGCTGCCATTATTAAATCCCTAGAACATCAACTTATGTTCAAGAACTGCTTCCGAATGTTTCTCCAGGATTGGATTAGTATATAAACTTATTGCATCTAGTGCAAAAACAACGTATGGTGTGGTACTTGACATCTCATGATCGACTCAATTGCCTAAGCAAGTGATATGCCAATCATGCACATCCCTCTCCCCTTTAGTCTTTAAGACACCTTTAGAGAGGGTGACTCCATCACCTGCAGATACACCACCATGCCAGGAGTCGTCCATTCTAAAAAACCTTTAGAATACTGTCTGAGTACCCAGATTGGGAAACTACCTAAATATAGATCTAAAATCATAGATCTAGTAACCAGAATGCCTAATATAATATCCATATCCTATGTGGAGAAACCACTGTGTGACAACCACAATATAACCGATCGTAGTATAGGAATTTCACTTCCTACAAAGTGTATGTCATCCAAATACCAGGACATCACACCCAACTACCTTCTTAACAGATCCATCTCCTATTCTAATGAAGTCAAAACCCTTGACTTTCACATCAAAAATAGATGATCTATCTCCACCATACCTGCTTTAGTCTATAAACAGACACAAGCTGCTTGTCCACTATGCTTCTGCTGCTCCCACTGACTACGACAACCCTCTGGAAAAGTCATATACACGTGCACTTCTAAAACTAGTTTAGAACGACGCTATACTCATCTTCCTGCTGGGTCTCATAGTCTAGAACAGCAGTAATGGCAAGTCTGGGTAAACAAGAACCTCCCTGTCACCGTCCTTGTGGATATCGAAATACCCCTCGGGTGCCTGAGGTTACCCACCATATCTGCGGAGTGGCTAATGGAATGTCAAACCTGATTGAATCTTTAGGTTCTATTAAATTTTCAGTAATCATTTGCGGTTCTGGAATCACTTCCAGTTCTACCATACACCCACTACTATTTTCTGAAAAAGTCCATTTTATTAAAACTATGGCGAGTCAAGAACAATATCACTATTGATCCTCCAGATGGTAGAAAGTTTACCCTCGTCATAGCCCGGGTTAACCCATAAACCGCCATTACAGAAACATGCCTTGAGTTATCCAGAGTCTGGTTTTAAGCATCAGCCGGACAACTCCATATACTTTAACATCGTTAAGATATGAACCATTTTATATACAATATAGAAACAGAGGCACTGATTTAATTGGAACCAGATTCAAATCATGCAGCTGTCTCTAGTGCATGTCAACTAAATGGAAAGAGACCGATCAGCATTACTCAACCTAGGAGTGCATCCAGATATGAGTAACCTGAAAGAGAAGCAAGTTCTCAAAATCATTACTATCAACTGAATACCAAACACAAGTATCTTCATCTTCGATCACCTTGAAGAATCCTGATACTTGCAGCACATGGTTCTCTACTATATTCTTATACCTATAACTTCTCAAATCATGGACCTTGCATTTCTACGAAATACTTGTCTAAAAAGTAGAGAAGTCACAAGTAAACAGAATATAGTACGAGTACCATCCCCTTTTTCCTAATGGACACTGGACAACATACATTACTTTGTATAAGTCCTCTGAGTTGAATAACTCAAACCCTGTGCGTCGTAGGTTGAAAACTATACTGTGGTTATGAATAATTACACCGCTGTTTAATACTCCTTACCTAACCATCAACTGATATAGGTAAATGTCATGGACATAATTTCAAAAATTTATATCTCAATTTATGAAATAAACGTACAGATATATCAGTTTGAAAACAAGGGATATTCAAATCCAAATATTTGCCGTCCGGCAAAAAACCCAGGTGATTTCCTCAAATATCACCAATTACAACGAATCCTGATATAATGAGGATTATCACCTAATTCCCAATAACTTACTCACACTCATCATCTGTAAAACCATACATATGTGAAAATCTGGTAAATACATACCCTGGAGCAAGGATCTAATTGGGAAATCGGTTTTCAATTAACAATGCATAGTGAAACTGAAACATGAAGATATTTCGAAGGGGTATCCGGGTATTCCTAGTAATGCCTCTTCCATTATCCAGATTCATGACTATAACCATATATTTCATTGCCATCTCTCCAAATCCCTTTATCTGTCTTTACTCATTACCTTCTGTACACCACACTTAGGCTAAATGGTTTTCTTCCTTCCCTACCGTTCGGCACCAGCCTATGGTTTGGAAGAAGACTATCCAATAAGAGTAATAGGTGTACTGTCTTAATCTTAGGAGCACTCGCAACCTGAGAGAAGGTAAAGATAAAAGACAACTGATAATCCTTATTCTATTTCTCCTGAACCTGAATCCATTCTCGAACTGGAACAAGTTCCTCCGAGTTCGTATGTAACTATACGACGGATTATCCAATAATTGTGGATCTTCATAGTGATACGGGGTGTTCTGGAGAAATTCAAAGGTGAAGTAGGAGTGGCGATGAAATACGTGGTTTGGTCATGAATGATAGCAGTCGCAATTTACTTTGCCCTCTTTCTAATCCCTTTATCTGTCTTTACTTATTACCTTCTGTACATCTCACTTAGGCTAATTGGTTTTCTTCCTTCCCTACCTTTCAGCATCTGCCTATGGTTTGGAAGAAGACTATCCAATAAGCGCAATAGGTGTACCCTCTCCTAATCCTAGGAGTCCTCACAACCTGAGAGAAGGTAAATGGAAAAGACAACCGAATAGTCCTATTCAATTTCTCCAGAACCGGAAACCATCTTCGAATCTGAAACAAGTTTCTTCAAGTTCGTATGTAACTATACGATGGTCATATCTAATAACTGTGGATCTTCGTAATGATACTGAATGTTCTGGAGAAAAGCAAAGGGTAAAAGTAGGAGTGGCAATTGTTAGTTATATGTATGCCCTAGAGGCCATTACTGTACATGTGATGTATATTGTAGTGGATGCTTGGACATATATAGGGAGGACTTTCTTGCTCGACATGATAGGATGCTATCTGGTTGCTCTTTATCTTAACATGTACACTTATAGTCTCTCTATTACATGTTGATAAAGTCCTTAGGATGAGTACTTGACTACCAGGACTATGATGTAGATCATACTAGTGGGGACACGGTAGTCGGTAAGTACATCCTTCAAATGTTCCTAGTCGTGGGAGTATCGAGACGGGGCATCGATACTCCAGAGTAGACTAGCGTATACGCTTCTCGACCCATATGATGGGCAATGGATGATCCCATATCCATTGGTGTTTGACATCAGAGAAGGTATACGGATGCTCAGTGGAGACTGGGTACACTGAACGAACTCTCCAAGAACTCCTAGATGGTATTATACCTATCGTCAGATAGCAGTTTTCTGGTGACACTGGTACAGGTTAGTCTGTCGACCCGAGATCGTCATAGAGTCTTGTGTGATTCCCACTGTGCTTTGATTTCCACCATACCACGGTCAAGAGATCGTGCAAAAAGGTGATTTTTGGGTACAGTCCATGTTGCGCCACTGCAGCGCCCCGGCCGTCTATCCGAGGCCAAAATGCGGAATCAAAATTTTTCTTAACATTAAACTGGCGCTACCGCGGACAATATACCCGGATCGAAACCATTAACCGATACTAGCTAACAAGAGAAAAGGTGAGAGATATACCGAGTGATCCGAGTCTTCCGGTCTTCTCGTCGTCGTCCCGATCTCCCGCGGAAACTCCGGTCGTCGCCTCCTTGCCGGAGGGGCACCACATCGTCTGTATCTTTTACGGGCTCCCACCTCAATACCGAGGCAACTCGGGCACGAAGCTGGCAAATCGACGTGCCCAAGATTTGCTGTAGAATGTGTAGTGCTTTGACTCTTTGGGGTTATGTTGCCTTGATGGAGGAATGAGGTTGAGAAATGAACTTGGGAATTTTGGTAGCAATGAAAAATGATATGAATGATAATTTTTCCCACCCTCACCAAAATGATCCTCTATCTCAAAATGGTGGCCGGCCCTTACATAATGTGAGAATGGTGGAGGGATAAATCAAGCATGAAGGGAGGTGATGGTAGGAGAAGAAAAGAGGTGACCACATCCAAACATTATCATCACAAACTTACATCCAAACCATACCCTCTCAAATCACAATTAATGCAAGTGATGGTGCAAAAGAAAAGATGCTTATCATAATGAATACAAGTGCAAGAAACCCCCTCCTCAAATGTTATTTGCACAATTGCAAATAACCCCCTCCATCGGAAAAGTCCGGCCGGGAAAGAACAAAGGAAAACCGGCCGGAACGGAATGCAAACTGGCAACTCCAGAAAACTGGTCCCGTAATAAATTACAGGAAAACCCCGATACTGTGCATACACACCCGCATCTGTATTCCATCCGGATCCAAATGCAAAGAGACAAAATCTACACTGTACTAAACTAGGATCCGGCTTAAACCAAAGCCGGCTAGTAATGTTCGTCCGATCCTGATCCGTGCAATACCGCACGTATCAGATCGAACCCTGCCATATAACTATATGGCCACTAGTACAAAACTGTCCGATCCTGATCCGTACAATACCGCACGTATCTGATCGGACCCTGCCATATCTCCATACGGCCTCTACAGCGTTTCGCCCGAAAGCTTGAGTAACTGAAAGTGTGGTGGACTCTAAAGACTCGTCAATACTATGGCTGTGGATTTAACCACTAGCACGTCAGAGGTATAAGCCAATACGTGACGGGCCACCAGCTATTGACCAAAAGGGACGTCGATGAGCGAACTCATCCTGACACCCTACTGAGCCTGTCAGTGACAATATCCATACAGTCCGGTCCGTTCGTCTATGAGCATCGCATGGCGGGCCTAGGGGGTTGGTAAAAGTCAGACCCCCAAAGGCGGTACAAGTCGTGTCGGAGTGAAGCCCAGAACACCCTGAGATACTACTGGAATACCTACCAGTAAATCTCCTGCCTCGGCCGAGGGCTTTGTGTAATGGCTCTCCTAGACACAGCGCGACCTCACCCCCAATACCGGGAGAGACGAACCCCTGCAGATCCGCTCACTGCCTCCATGTGGCTCGGGACTGTACCCAACTAAAACCTGTTTGCACGACTCCTTTGAGCCGTGGTAGGGTAGTAATCAAAGCACAGTGGGAACTCACACGAGACAAATGACGATCTCAGGTCGATGAACTAACCTGTACACATGTCACCTGGGAACTGCTATCTGACGTATGGTATAATCCCAACTAGCAGGTTCCCGGCGAGTCCTGTCCGGTGTACTCATAACCCAATGAGCACCTGTATACATCTTAGGTGAACCAACTGACACCAGTGGCTTGTGAGACCGGCCACCGCCCCTCGTCGGGGTCTCGACTGTATACACTAGTCTACTAATGGAGTATCGATGCCCTGTCTCGAAACTCCCACGACTAGGGACCATTTAAGGATGTGCTTATAGACCCCAGCTCCCACGTATATGATCGCCATCATACTGCTGGTCGTCAAGCAAGAATCCTAGGGGCTCTATCAACGTGTAATAGCGACCTGTCAGGTCACCTAAAGCAGTACACGATGATAAAGATAAACCAGATAGCATACTATCATCTCGAGTAAGACTGTCCTACCGGGATAGGTCCTCCCTCAATCATTGCAATCACGTGCCTGTGATCCAATAATTGACTCTGAGGGCACTATCTCCAACAATCTCCCACTTGCACTCAAGGCTTATTATTGCGATGTCGCATACTCACAGCCCGTGTGATACCGAACACCCAACTCCTCTACTAGTCAGTCGCACAAAGCCTGTTTGCGAAACTATTGCGTTCGAGGAATAGCCTCAGTGAGTGGATCCGCCTAGATGTTTCTTTCTATGTCTCTCTATATCTCAAGTTCGCGGAGAAAACCATCTCCCGAAATGAGCAATACCTGTCTTGGAATGTCTGGATGTCTGATGGGACCTAGTTCATAAATGAACTCCAAATCCAAACTTCTTAGACTGTATCGTCAACTGAACTTAATCAGTATCCTGCGCCATGCCTCCCTCAGTATCTGCCTGGATCACCTGTCCAGAATACCGTCCCTCGTCAGAGGGAGAACTATAACTCTGACAACCTCATTGTCGTCCATGTCACCTTGAAAGCCTGGAGTGATAACCGTCTCCTAAAGGAGGCAGCCGTTATCATATCCCTAGAACATTCACTTATGTTCTAAAACTGCTTCCGACTGTTCCTCCAGGATTGGATCAATATCAACTTATTGCATCCAGTGCAAGAACAACATCTGGTGTGGTACTTGACATCTCATGATTGACTCAATTGCCTAAGCAAGTGATCTGCCAATCATGCACATCCCTCTCTACTTTAGTCTATAAGACACCTTTAGAGAGGATGACTCCATTACCTGCAGGTACACTACCATGCCAGGAGTCGTCCATTCTAAATACTCTTAGAATGTTGTCAAAGTACCCTGATTGGAAAACCACCCAAATCTAGATCTAAAACCATAGATCTAGTAACCAGTATGTCTGATATTGTGTCCAAGTCCTTTATGGAGAAACCACTGTGTGACGACCAAAGTATAACCGATCGTAGTATAGGAATGTCACTTCCTACTTTGTGTATGTCATCCAATACCAGGACATCACACCCTACTACCTTCTCAGCAGATCCATCCCCTATTCTGATGACGTCAAACCTATGACTGTCACATCAGAAATAGATGATCTATCTCCGCTATATCTGCTTCAGTCTATAGACATAAGCCTGATGTCCACCAATGCTTCTGCTGCTCCCACTGACTACGACAACCCTCTGGCAGAGTCATATAGACGTGCACTTCTAAAGCTAGTTTAGAACGACGCTATACTCATCCTCCTGCCGGGTCTCGCAGCCTGGAACAACAACAATGGCAAGTGTGGGTAAACAAGAACTTCCCTGTCACCGTCCTTGAGGCTACCGGAGTACCTCTCGGGTGCCTGAAGTTACCCACCTTATCTGCGGAGTGGCCAATGGAATGTCAAATCAGATTGAATCTTTAGGTTCCTTATCAAATCTTCAGTAATCGTTTGCGGTTCTGGAATCGCTTCCAGTTCTACCATACTCCCACTACTGTTTTCTGAAAAATAACCATTTCTTTTTAAAATGTGGCGAGTTAAGAACAATATCACTATTGATCTTCCAGATGGTAGAAAGTCAACCCTCGTCATAGCCTGGGTCAACCCACAAACAGCCATTACAGAAACGTGCCTTGAGTTGTCCAGTGTCTGGTTTTAATCATAAGCCGGACAACTCCCCGTACCTTAACATCGTTAAGATATGAACTGTTCTATATCCAATATATAACCAGAGGCACTGATTTAAATGAACCAGATTCAAATCATGCATCTATCTCCAGTGCATGTCAACTAAATGGAAGGAGGCCGATCAGCGTTACTCAACTTAGGAATGCTTCCAATTATGAGTAACCTGAAAGAGAAGCAATTTCTCTTTATCATTACTATCAACTGAATACCATACACAAGTATCTACATCTTCGATCACTTTGAAGAATCCCGATACTTGCAATACTTGGTTCTCTACTCTATTCAAATACCAATAACTCCTCAAAACTCAGACCCTGTGTTTCTACGAAACACATGTCTAAGAATTAGAGTAGTTAAAAGTAAACAGAATATAGTATGAGGACCAACCCCTCTGTCCTAATGGACACTGGACAACATACAATACTCTGTATAAGTCCGCTGAGTCTTACAACTCTTTCACTGTGTGTCGTAGGTTGAAAACTGTACTTATGGTTAAGAAGAATTACACCGCTGTTTAATGCTCCTTACCTAACCATCCACTGATATAGGTAAATGTCATCGACATAATATCAAAAGGTATATCTCACTCTATGAAAATAGACGTACAGATATATCAATTTGAAATTGGTGCACAACAGCGGATATTCAAAACCAAATATTTGCCGACCGGCAAACAGCCCAGGTGATCTCCTCAAATATCACCGATTACAACGAATCCCGATATAATGAGGATGATCACCCAATTCCCAATAACTTACTCCCACTCATCATCTGTAAAACCATACAGATGTGAGAGTCAAACCTGGTAAATACATACCCTGGAGCAAGTGTCTAATCGGGAAATCAGTTTTCTTTCAACAGTACACAGTTGAACTGAAACATTGAAATGTTTCGATGGGGTATCCTGGTATTCCTAGTAATGCCTCTACCATTATCCAGATTCACAACTATAACCGTATAATTCTTTGCCACCTCTCCAAATCCCTTTATATGTCTTTAGTCATTACCTTCTGCACACCCCTTTAGGCCAAATGGTTTTCTTTCTTCCCTACCGTTCGGCACCAGCCTATGGTTTGGAAGAAGACTATCCAATAAGCATAATGGGTGTACTGTCCTAATCCTAGGAACACTCGCAATGCGAGAGAAGGTGAAGATAAAAGACAACCGAATAAACCTTATTCCTATTTCTCCTGGACCAGAATCCATCCCCGAACTGGAACAAGTTCCTTTCGAGTTCGTATATAACCATACGATGGAGTATCCAATAAACTGTGGATCTTCGTAGTGATACGGAGTGTCCTGGAGAAATACAAAGGTGATTTAGGATTGGCGAAGAAATACTTGGTTTGGTCGTGAATATCAGTCGCAATTTACTTTGCCCTCTTACTAATCTCTTGCTTTGTCTTAATCTTAATACCTTCTGCACACCATCGTTATGCTAATTGGTTTTCTTCATTCCCCACCGTTCGGCACCAGCCTAAGGTTTGGAAGAAGACTATCCAATTTGCATAATAGGTGTACTATCTCCTAAACCAAGGAGTACTCGTAATAAGAGAAGGTGAAAAGAAAAGACAACTGAATAATCCTATTCGTTTTCTCCAGAACCAGAAACCATCCTCGAAGTCCTTCGAGTTCGTATATAACCATACGATGGTTTTGTCCAATGGAAGTGGACGTTCGTAGTAATACGGGGTGTCCTGGAGAAAAGGGTAAAAGTAGGAGTGGCAATGAGGTTTGCAACTCTGACAATCCAAAAGCCAGTGTTAAGAAGGTTCGGTCAACTTGGTCACTGAGTCATAGTCCAGGGTCGGGTCAATGGTCGCTGCAAGAGAGAGAGAGAGAAAAGAAACACTCAGCGTGCACTCTAACCTAGATCAGAATGGTTATCACTTTATCTAATCTGGAAACCTCCCACTGTAACGTCAAATTCTTCCCCAAACCTGAAAGAAGAATTAGCCGGGATCACCCGAGGAGTAAACCAACTCATCAGTGGGAATCGGGATCCAACTATCATCGCATGATAACGTGACGGAATCCACTCACGTCACCACACTCCAGAAGGTATGCGCATGTCTGGCAAGTTTCAGTTCTTTTGAAACTCCCGATGTGTGTTTTTACCCCTAGGACCCAAGTGACCTTGACTGAGCCAACATATCAAAGGATCCTAGTCAAGTTCAACCCGTCATTATCTTGATTGCATTAGACCCACCCGCACGAGTCCTTGACTGAGCCAAAATGACCGCACGACTGTTCTAACCAATCTCATATCCATGCAACAGAAAAGCACTAAATAGCTACCGAACACTACGCCTCGGCTAAGCACGACATACGCAGCACGAATACTAAGTAATACTAATCTGAAATGACGGAGGGCTACGACTGGTTTTTGGCGAAAAACCTTTAACGTAATGAACTTGATATCGTTGAAGGAACTGCATAGCCTTTTTAGAAAATATAGTGACGAAAACCTTTACTAAAGAGGTCACTCCCGGTGAAGGGATCTCGGCTCTTTCCCCGTAGAATGAGGTGCAGGATATTCCAACTGAATACCACGATGCAAAGCAAAAGTAATCGGCTATAGTGAAGTTAATGCCCTGACGCAAACTTCTGTCCAAGGGGTCACTCCCGGTGAAGGGATCTCGGCCCTTGCCTCATCGACTGAGGAGCAGGATATTCCAAATGAATACCACGATGCAAAACAAAAGTGAACGTCCTTGCAATAACAGCTTTTTGAAAAAGTGTTCCAACAACATCAGAATAGGTTTGTTTTGCTTGCATTGATCCGAATCAACGCAGTCCCATCAATGGATCACACCACAAAGAACGAAAATATACTGATGTACGTATATGCCATCCGCATTCGCCACTGGGTCCCGTCATCACCCGTTAGGTTAGCTAACTAACGGCAGAGCGGGGACTGGACTAGCGCGTATGAAAAACATATACAACATCTACTAATATATATACCAATATATTATATTTCGCTCAAGGCGTGATAAAATGCAACATCACAGAAATATGCAGCATCACAGAACAATACAGATATCTGGAAGCTCCGGGTTTCACAGAGCCGCTGCTGAAACCCGACGTTTCCCTGGTCGTGTGGATAGCCTGTGCAATGAAAACCTAGACCCCTACGGGCGCGGCAAGTCACCCGCCAAAACCTGAAGCGAGGCAGCCCCCTTCAACAACGTGAATGGACCACCCAGCACTTCACGGAATCCGGTAACTTGGGCACCCCTCCTGGGTCAACCTATACCCCCTATGAGTGCGGCGAATAGCCCGCCAATCCTGGAGTGAAGCCCCCTCCGTCCCAATGCCATGAGATGCGGGCTTGTTGCTCTCCAGAACCCGGCTATCCGTGCACCCCACCGCGGGGCAAACCTAGTACAGAAAGTAAAATATACATACACCGGGTACATCGACCGCAACCAGGTCGTGCCCCAAAAGAATAATACAAACAGGCAGTGACGGCAGTCCACATGTCGGACGCTCGCCCCACAATATCAAATGTACATATAAAACAAAACAGTACTAGCATTGCATCCAGGCTATCCCCCACGACCGATCCGCAACTACACAGCATAAACACAGAACATCAACGTGAAAATCACGTTTGCAAATCCGTCTAACCGGGCTATAGCAGTTAGACCGGATTTACCGATCGAGTGACATTCACGGTCGCAGATATAATGTAAATACTGTGAAATAATGTGTTTAAAATATCCAATCGATCAAAAAATTAACAAGTGGGCCCCCAAGTAATACTGTAGCACTCACAGAAATTCTGGGCCCAATTTTAATATTCCAAAACCCTATTCTCAGCCCAAAAGCCCACTGCAAAAAGTTGGCCAAATGAAGCAAACATACTGCGGCGGAACCGCGGCAAAAGAGGGGTCATTGCCGCGGTTCCGCGGTCGTACGGAATGATCAAGCTTCTAAATTTTTGCAGTGTTCTTAGGATTCTCTGTACATCATTCTGCAATCACCTGAAAAAATTTTCGAGCCCGGAAAAAATCGACAGAAAACTGATGCATGCAAAAACGCGGTTTTTGGAATTTTGGTCGATCGGATAAGTAAAACACATTAGAACAAGCTAGACAAGGTTAATGGCGTGGCTCTGATACCATGTTGCGCCACGGCAGCGCCCCGGCCGTCTATCCGAGGCCAAAATGCGGAATCAAAATTTTTTCTTAACATTAAACTGGCGCTACCGCGGACAATATACCCGGATCGAAACCATTAACCGATACTAGCTAACAAGAGAAAAGGTGAGAGATATACCGAGTGATCCGAGTCCTCCGGTCTTCTCGTCGTCGTCCCGATCTCCCGCGGAAACTCCGGTCGTCGCCTCCTTGCCAGAGGGGCACCACATCGTCTGTATCTTTTACGGGCTCCCACCTCAATACCGAGGCAACTCGGGCACGAAGCTGGCAAGTCGACGTGCCCAAGATTTGCTGTAGAATGTGTAGTGCTTTGACTCTTTGGGGTTATGTTGCCTTGATGGAGGAATGAGGTTGAGAAATGAACTTGGGAATTTTGGTAGCAATGAAAAATGATATGAATGATAATTTTTCCCACCCTCACCAAAATGATCCTCTATCTCAAAATGGTGGCCGGCCCTTACATAATGTGAGAATGGTGGAGGGATAAATCAAGCATGAAGGGAGGTGATGGTAGGAGAAGAAAAGAGGTGACCACATCCAAACATTATCATCACAAACTTACATCCAAACCATACCCTCTCAAATCACAATTAATGCAAGTGATGGTGCAAAAGAAAAGATGCTTATCATAATGAATACAAGTGCAAGAAACCCCCTCCTCAAATGTTATTTGCACAATTGCAAATAACCCCCCTCCATCGGAAATGTCCGGCCGGGAAAGAACAAAGGAAAACCGGCCGGAACGGAATGCAAACTGGCAACTCCAGAAAACTGGTCCCGTAATAAATTACAGGAAAACCCCGATACTGTGCATACACACCCGCATCTGTATTCCATCCGGATCCAAATGCAAAGAGACAAAATCTACACTGTACTAAACTAGGATCCGGCTTAAACCAAAGCCGGCTAGTAATGTTCGTCCGATCCTGATCCGTGCAATACCGCACGTATCAGATCGAACCCTGCCATATAACTATATGGCCACTAGTACAAAACTGTCCGATCCTGATCCGTGCAATACCGCACGTATCTGATCGGACCCTGCCATATCTCCATACGGCCTCTACAGCGTTTCGCCCGAAAGCTTGAGTAACTGAAAGTGTGGTGGACTCTAAAGACTCGTCAATACTATGGCTGTGGATTTAACCACTAGCACGTCAGAGGTATAAGCCAATACGTGACGGGCCACCAGCTATTGACCAAAAGGGACGTCGATGAGCGAACTCATCCTGACACCCTACTGAGCCTGTCAGTGACAATATCCGTACAGTCCGGTCCGTTCGTCTATGAGCATCGCATGGCGGGCCTAGGGGGTTGGTAAAAGTCAGACCCCCAAAGGCGGTACAAGTCGTGTCGGAGTGAAGCCCAGAACACCCTGAGATACTACTGGAATACCTACCAGTAAATCTCCTGCCTCGGCCGAGGGCTTTGTGTAATGGCTCTCCTAGACACAGCGCGACCTCACCCCCAATACCGGGAGAGACGAACCCCTGCAGATCCGCTCACTGCCTCCATGTGGCTCGGGACTGTACCCAACTAAAACCTGTTTGCACGACTCCTTTGAGCCGTGGTAGGGTAGTAATCAAAGCACAGTGGGAACTCACACGAGACAAATGACGATATCAGGTCGATGAACTAACCTGTACACATGTCACCTGGGAACTGCTATCTGACGTATGGTATAATCCCAACTAGCAGGTTCCCGGCGAGTCCTGTCCGGTGTACTCATAACCCAATGAGCACCTGTATACATCTTAGGTGAACCAACTGACACCAGTGGCTTGTGTGACCGGCCACCGCCCCTCGTCGGGGTCTCGACTGTATACACTAGTCTACTAATGGAGTATCGATGCCCTGTCTCGAAACTCCCACGACTAGGGACCATTTAAGGATGTGCTTATAGACCCCAGCTCCCACGTACATGATCGCCATCATACTGCTGTTCGTCAAGCAAGAATCCTAGGGGCTCTATCAACGTGTAATAGCGACCTGTCAGGTCACCTAAAGCAGTACACGATGATAAAGATAAACCAGATAGCATACTATCATCTCGAGTAAGACTGTCCTACCGGGATAGGTCCTCCCTCAATCATTGCAATCACGTGCCTGTGATCCAATAATTGACTCTGAGGGCACTATCTCCAACAGTCCCGAGTCATATGGAGGCAATGAGCGATAGGAGGGGATTCGTCTCTCCCGGAATCGGGAGTTGATGTTGCGCTATGCTCGATTGGCCATAACAGGAAATCCCTGGCCAGGGTTGCTGAGATTTACTGGTAAGTGTTACCAGTAGTTTCTCGAACCGTTATGGACCTTGCATTGGCATGACTTATCAGGCTATTGGGGTCTGATGTTATACCACCCCCAGGTTATGATATGCAACATATCTGACGAAGAAACCGGACTGTACGGTAGTGTTACTGATTGGATTCGCAGGAGTATGAGCAGGCTTGCTTGTTGATCTTCTGATCGCTCAATACCCGGATGGCCGTTACGTTTAGCGGACCACTTGCAGCTTGTGGGTGTTTGATATGATCATCACCTACTGTCGGCGTATTGACTAGTCTTTAGAGTCCTACACAGAGGTTTCCTGGTTCATGCGAAAGAGTAGGAGCACATATGTGATATGTGCGGGACCGAGATTAATGCGCATATGTGATACCGCATTCTATTCTCACGATATGTGATATCGGTCGGTTGTATGTGATATAGCCGGGTTATCGGATCAAGTGTTGATTCGATAAGTTGATTCATATGATATTAGTCGGTTGTATGTGATATAGCCGGATTATTAAATCAAGTATTGATTTGATAATTTAATGTATAATTATATATTTGATATATTAATTTACATTAACTAATATTTACTCACTAAGTATTCTTTTTCTCACTTGTGTGCATATAGTATATATGTGATATATATTAATGTGCATTTTATTGTGTCATACTTGATGCCAGATGCTTCATGGGTGTATGAGACTTACACTATAGTTAGGATAATCCTAGGGTTTATATTTATCAAAGTAAATAAAAATTGGATGGATTTTGTCATGGTAGAAGCTTTGAGAAAGCTTGTGGATAACCTTTGACTAAGTCCACCATTTTTGTCATGCTTGAGATATTTATTAACCTAACCATTATCCTCACCATGGTTAACTCTCTACATGAGTTAGTGTATGACACCAACTCACCCATGGTTTATATTCTCACCTCATGAGTTCATTCTTCATAACTTCACTTCATCTTCTTCCTCATGAGAAAAAGCTTGCTAGCTTTTTTTCTAAGTGATGAAATAATGTGAGAAAAAGAAAACTAAAAAGAGCCCAATTCCTAATTCATCATCCTCTACTATTAGCCATTTAGTTTAGTGTGTTTGCTTCACTGAACCCTAATTTAGTGAAGAGGTAGCATGAGCTTGAGTCTCCTCGACGTAGATCATCTTCGGCTTCGAAGACTTCGAGCAAATTTGCATCTTTCACCTTATGGAGCCTCTCAAGAGTTCGGGAGATTCTTACTTGCAGCGAAGGGACTTCTATACGGAGAATTTGAAGTGAAGGACTGGTCTACAAAGGTTGTATTCCGCATTCACTTAGTTGTAAAGTTGTTTACATATCATTTCGTTTAAAACTTTAGTTAAGATTCTAGGGTTAGGGTTGTTTAGAATGTCAAGTTTTTGAAAACGGCATGGACGATGCCTCCCGAAACCTTGCTGCTGCGCTAAGTAACCCTACAACAATGATGTATGCAACTTTGAAAATCCAAAGGCCAGTGTTTTAAGAAGGTCCGGTTAACTTGGTTACTGAGTTATAGTCTAGGGTCGGGCCATAGTCGCTGCCAAAGAGAGAGAGAAAAGAAATACTCAGCGTACACTCTAACCTAGATCAGAATGGTTAATCACTTTATCTAATCAGGATGTCTCCCACTGTATCCTCAAATTCTCCTCCAAACCCAAAAGAAGAATTAGTCGGGATCATCTAAAATCACCCGAGGAGTAAACCAACTCATCAGTGGGAATCGGGATCCAACTATCATCGCATGATAACTTGATGGAATCCACTCAAGTCACCACACTCCAGAAGTTATGCGCATGCCTGGCAAGTTTCAGTTTCTTTAGAAGCTCCCGATGTGATTTTTACCCCAAGCGGCTTATGACCTTGACAGAGGTCAATATATCATAAGTCGCAAGTAAAGTTCAACCCATTATTGTCCTGTATTAACTTAGACCCAACCACACGTGCCCTTGACAGAGGTCAAAATGACCGTGCGACTGTCCTAAATAATCGCATATCTATGCAACAAACAAGCATTACCCATCTACCAAGCACTGTGCCTTGACAGAGGTTAACATATACAGCATGAATACTAAGTAATACCTGTAAGAAATGATGGAGGGCTACGACTGGTTTTTGGCGAAAAACCTTTAACGTAATGAACTTGATATCGTTGAAGGAATCCAAGTGGTTTTTAAAATATATAGCGGCAAAAACTTTTGCTAAAGAGGTCACTCCCGGTGAAGAGATCTCGGCTCTTTCCTTATAGAATGAGATGCAGGATATTCCCACTGAATACCATGATGCAAAGCAAAAAGTAATCGACTATATTGAAGTTATTACCCTGACGCAAACTTCTACCCAAGGGGTCACTCCCGATGAAGGGATCTCGGCCCTTGCCTCGTCGATTGAGGTGCTGGATATTCATAACCGAATACCGCTGTGCAAAACAAAAGAAAACGTCCTAGTAATAACAGCTTTTGAAAATTGTTCCAACAACATCGAATAGGTTTGTTTTCCTTGCATTGATCTGAATCAACGCAGTCCCATCAATTAATCACACCACAAAAGAACGAAAATATGATGTACGTATATGCCATCCGCATTCGCCACTGGGTCCCGTCACCACCCGTTAGGTTACTTAACTAACGACAGAGCGGGGACTGGACTAGCGCGGGTGTAAAACATATACAACATCTACTAGTATATATATAACAAAATATAATAATCACTCTAGGCGTGATAAATGCAACATCACAGATAAGAAATAAGCATCACAGAACAATACAGATAATCTGGAAGCCCTGGGTTTCCTTTGAGCCGCAAGTGAAACCCGACATTCCCCGGGTCGTGTGGATAGCCTGCGCAATGGAAACCTAGACCCCTACGAGCGCGGCAAGTTACCCGCCAAAACCAGAAGCGAGACAGCCCCCTTCAGTAAAGTGAATGGGCCAACCAGCACTTTACAGAATCCGATAACTTGAGCACCCCTCCTTGGGTCAACCTGTACACCCTACGAGTGCGTCGAATAGCCCGCCAATTCTAGAGTGAGGCCCCCTCCTTCTCAACGCCATGAGATGCGGACCCGTTGCCCTCCAGAACCCGACTATTCGTGCACTTCATCGCGGGGTAATCCTAGTACAGAAAAGAAAATATGTACAACAGTGACATGGACCTCAACCCGGTCGTGCCCCAAAAGAATAATATACAAACAGACAGTGACGGCAGTCCATATGTAACACCTTAGAATGCGATTAGTGTTAATTAAGCGATAATGCGGATTTTTAGTAAAAAGTTTACCAAAATAGTTTCCACATATTTTATAAAAATTAATTAATATTTTATTATTATTTATTTTGGGCTTGCACATACTTGTGCATGTTAACCTAGGGTTAATTAGTGTTAACCATGCTTAAGTAGCCATGGCATATTAACCCCTTTCCATTAAGTGTTATGTAATTATTTAAACTATTTAGTTTTTAAAAATAAAAGAGGTTTGAATTTGGGGTTGACTTGAGAGAGAGAGAGAGAGATGGTTGACATGCATCATGAGGCATGGGGCAAGCATGGCTTGCATTTAATGAAGAGAGAGAAGGGGCATGGCTACTCTCACCCCCTCATTCTCTCATCCTCACCTCACACTCCTCATTTCTCTTCTTATTCTCCCATTCTCATTATTTTCTTCATCTCATCATCCTCATCCCCTCAAACTGAAACCCTAACCCAAATCCTCACTAAACCAAACCAAATCACCATTAAACCTCACTAAAACCCTTCACAAGTCAAGATTAAGCCACTAAGATGACTTGGAGCATGGAAAGCTAGGATTTTTGAGCAAGTGTGGATAGGTAATGACCTCTAACTGTTAATTAGGTGTTTATTATGTTGTGTTTCTTAGTAGTTATCGTTTAGAACACTAAATCTTTAGTTTTGTGCACATATCGTATTTTTTAGTGTCATTTTAGAATGTCTGTGATCTGCTGTCACCACGAATACTTACTGTAAAATCTAGCACTGTAGTAGTGTTGTACTAGAGGCCCTGATTGTTCACCTGAAATTCGAACCCAATTCCACCGTTTTGGCCAGCGACACTTGGGGAAATTCTGGCGAGCTCGGTTTTTTGGGAGACTGGGGAGTTGGGATTTTTAAGGTAGCTGTTTGTTAGTGTTCTGGGGTATTTGGTACTGCTTGATTTTTATATATTGACAGTAGGTAAAATCTGGGACAACTTAGCTAAATTTAGGCGTATCGGCAAAGTGCGATACGATTGATCCGACATAGTTTTAGTATTTCGGGTAGCTTGCTGTCGTGGGTTTGTCTTGATGATTTCGCTACACACGTTAGCCGCTAAGCGAACCCTTTTGTAGCTTAAAGGAACCGATTCGTTATTTGGCGTTGTGTTCGTTTATTCTTGGGTAGTTTTCTAAATCCACGTGTTATTGTGTTTTGTATTAATAGGATCGCAGACGGGGATTTCAGACGCTACGAAGAAGGGAAAGCAGGTGGTTGGATTCACGTAGCTCAAGATCATCGGTGAGTAGATTTAACATCTACGGGGAAATCGCCCGTATAGAGTAAGCGTCAGGGCTAGATATGACATTATAGTCACATGTTATATGCATATGAGTTGACTGTGCATGAGCACCATTGCATACCATTGCTTGTTGTGCCTTGACTTAGTACCTATTGGACACTGCACCATTACTGACGGTTCATGTTGCACGAGCACCAAATTGTATACTACACACACACCGTCGGTAATTGCAATGACACACACAACCTGTACACATATGCGGTATTGTATTGTTATTGACATTGAGACGTTGATTCTTGTTCTATTGCGCATATGAAAGGCATCATGCATACATACTTACATGTATATACACATACCTTGTTATAGCTACATATACACCTTTACATGATGTTGCATTTGACTTTTGAGAAATTGGGAACCACATGATATATTTAAAAACTGGATTCATTTGAAAGAGCGGTTTTCCCTTGATATGTGCATATTACCGTTCTATGTTGCATACATCATATTTCATGGATTTACGCATTGAGATACAGGTTTCATGTGATTTATGGATTTGAGAACCGTGGGGATATTTCAAGAAAGTATGCATTGTTTTGAAAACCCGGTTTCTCTTGATATGATATTTCGGTGCGTCCACCATGAGTTTTCTCGGTTTTGAGACTTGTGTTAGAAACCTAATTCGAGGAGCGATAGGCACCGTCTGCAGGTACATGGTGGACCTGGTGAGGTACCCTGGGGCAAGAAGACTCATATACTTAGGCGGTGAGCCTGGCAGGGGAGCACTACATACCGATGATTGGTTGGACCTAGCGGTTATCCGGAGGATACCGACCGAAGTCGTGAAATGATATGGGTCGATCCAGACCGACGGAGCCCGAGTTATATAGATTTACGTGTCGATGTTGGGCACGAGTATTTCATGATATTTCGAGTGTCGATGTTGAGCACTCAAGTTTCATGAGATTTACAGATATGAGGGCCGATCAGAGTGACGGCGCCTGAAGTATTGGGATTTGGGGTGTCTGTAACATTTCAGAAAAATAAAATATTATTTTTGGGAATTTTTATAATTAAATAATAAATATATTGAATATTTTAATATTGCGGTATAATTAAATACCGATAAATGGGGAAAAAATTTGAAAAAATTATAGAAATTACTAAAAAGAGGGCGTTTTATTGGATTTAAGCAAATTGTGAAATTTTATGATTTATTATATTCTATTTTAATGCTAATCGCGATTAAATATCCCTAATCGTGCTTTAAGCGTGTTTTGTGCACATGACATGCACATGTCATTTTTAACACTTGTTACATTTTATCATGGCTTTACTTTATTCTTCATGCTTGATTTGGGGTTTTATTATGAGAAGAGAGAAGAAAAGAAAAAAAGAAAAGAAAAGAAATGAATATAGTAAGAGGTATGGGCATGAGAGAGAGAGAGATGTGAGGGGGTCAACCTTGGTCTAGGTCTCATTCCTCTCTCATTTTCTCTTCTTCATTCTCTCTCCCCTCAACTCCCATGGCTGCCCTCTTCCTTCCCCATCTCCCCTCAAAACAACCCCAAAACAAACCCAAAAGTCCATCTCCATTTCACAAAAAGCATGCACAAGCTCACAAGCATCACTTTGGACCAAGAAAGTTTGCATTTTGGTGCCCTAGGGGATTCATGAGTGCCAAATGAGGTAAATTCTGAACCATTAGTGTAGAATTTGGGTTACTTTAGCTTCCATGCATGTTTAGAAATGATTAGGCGATGTTTAGTGGGGTTTGGAAATTCCTAGAAAAGGATTAGGGTTTGAATTGATTCCAAAAGCATAATTGAGTGTTGTAGTGACCTTAAAACCCTTGTAGGGATTGTAAAATGGACTGAAACCAGAGAATAGAACCCCAAACCCAAACTTAGAAACCCCGATATCGGCAGATTTTATGGAAATTGTGATGTATATTGAAATCTCCTAACACCCGGGCGACCTGAAAATTATTTAGCAAACATAGTGAGATGTACAGGTGATTTAAAGTATACCCTAAAGACCCGAGCCCCTACCCTAACAACATGGCCGCAAATTAATTCATTCTGGCCGCAAATTGTGGCCAGGTTATGGCTGTTTTGCCTCGTGTTGGTTCTGTGGCTCTATTACCTGTAAACTAGACCCTACACATATGCAGAATTGGCTGATTTGACCTAGGGTAAAATCTGGGACTAAATTCATGAGTTACTGTTTTGATTTGGGTTTATATTTTCGTATTTTGGATTCTGGATTTTAGTATTTATGTTTTACCTCGATCACTTGACGTTTGTACGACGATATTAAGGGTTATTTGGTGGTTTTGAAGGCGTAGTCCATAGGTTCTAACCTATAGCTTTTAGCATGTCGTTTTGGTTTTGAATTGGGTTTTAATGTGATACGATACGTTGTGGCATGTAGGTGCCCCCATGAGGACTTCGAGACAACAAGCAAGCACATGGCGACGTCGGCAACGACAAGCGAAGAGCAGGTGAGTAGATTATATCTACGGGGGAAGTCGGGTGGATGGCGTATAACACCCCTGTAGTTCGTAGTGTAGCTTATGTTAGGCTATACATTTACATATGTGTTGTGAATTTGGAAGATAGTGTAGTGATTGATTTCTTAGTCGCGAACCATAGAATAGGTTTGTACACATGCACACATACACCCTTGCATGCATTATTATTATTATTACTTGTGCGTATATGGGGATACGTATACACACACACACACAGGTATGGGACTATGTATACACATACACACACACCCCTATACATGGATAATGAGGATAGTGGATGATATTTGGAGATGAGTCGATAAGATTGGGCATGATGCCACGAGATCGGTGATATGTTTTGATTCGTATTAGGAGATACGACATGAGATTATAACGGGCCTTTAGGCGTGTGTTTTCATACACGCATATATATGCAGATGGTATCAGTTTGTACTAGACTTAGATCTGTACCCCCAGTTCATGAGATATGATGATAATGGATACCAGATGAATAATGAGATGAATGTGATATTTGACCCATACCCAGATTTGGGATGCCGTACGACGGATTTACGTACGAGCTATATTAATGATAGATCCGCACTCTTGACTCGAGGATGTCATATTGTATATTGTATCGTACGTGATACTATTGAGGCGGGATCACCGACTATTATATTTATATATATCGACTCAGATTTAGGTGGTTTTCCCTTACCATTTCGGTTAGACTGTTCGTTTGGTCCTGTAGTTTACTGGTAGATGTTAGACTAGACTCGAGTCATACCTATTTCAACACTAACGAATTGTGAGTATTTTAAAGACAGGCTAAGAGATTCTACGGATATTTTCAAAAGACGCATCTTTTCTTAAAAACACCGTAGCCCTTATTTCTCTAAACACCACGATTCGTCTTATTTCAAATGGAAAAACTGTATGATATATATATATATATATATATATATATATATTGATGTAGATTCTTCACTGTTGTGTTTATTATTCATTTTCCGCATATTCTTGCTATTCTCATCGCATTGCATGTTTAAATGTGTTTATTGTTATATTAAACCCATGCTGTCAGGACACCAGCACCATTATCGATGATACGTATGTTCCACGTACACCTGCTTGCCAGCTCACACACTTCATCATCGATAATTGCCATGCCACTACACAGTAAGATTGTTGCATCAGGATATGACTCCTTGCATGACATATTTGCATGCATACGTATTTGCACGTACATAGATGATTCTGGCTTGATTTTGGAGATTTGGGAACCGCAAGATATATTTTAAAACTGGATTCATTTTATAAGAGCTGTTTTCTCTCGATATGTGCATATTACTATTCCAGACTGTAGGATATACGGATATGCTTACATTCTGTTATATGTCGCATACATCATGCTTTATGATTATACACATTGAGATATGTTGTTTCCATGATATTTCTGGATTTGAGAACTATGGGTATTTTATGTATTGTTTTAAAAACCCGGTTTCTCTTGATATGATATTTCAGCAGCCACCATGAGTTTTATCGGTTCTGATATATATATATATATATATATATATATATATATATATATATATATACCCCATGCGAGGAGGAGCCATGGGCCGTGTGCGGGTACATAGTGGGGCCCGGTATGGTATCCCGGGGCAAGAAAGGGATGCTGTGTATACATACGGTGAGCCTGGCAGAGGGACTACTACCTACCGATGATTGTATTTGGGCTCAGTGGATATCCGGAGGATACCGACCGGAGTTGAGAGATGATACGGGCCGATCTGGACTGACGGAGCCCGTAGGCCGATCCGGACTGACGGAGCCCGATATATGAGGATTTACATGCCGATGCTGGGCACGGGTTTCATGATGTTTTCGAGTGTCGATGCTAGACACTCAGGTTCCATTTGATGTGTCGCGAGGGACACACGTATTGGATATAGTGCCCTCAGAGTAATTATTGGATCGCAGGCACGTGATTGCAATGATTGAGGGAGGACCTATGCCGGTAGGACAGTTTTACTCAAGATGATAGTATGCTATCTGGTTTATTGTTATCATCGTGTACAGCTTTAGGTGATATTATAGATCACTATTACACGTTGATAGAGCCCTTAGGATTCTAGCTTGACTACCAGCAGTATGACGGCGATCATATACGTGAGAGTTGGGTAGTCTATAAGCACATCCTTAAAGTGTCCCTAGTCGTGGGAGTTTTCGAGACAGGGCATCGATACTCCAGAGTAGACTAGTGTATACAGTCGAGACTCCGACGAGGGGCGGTGGCCGGTCTCACAAGCCATTGGTGTCAGTTTGTTCACCTAAGATGTATACAGGTGCTCATTAGGTTATGAGTACACTGGACAGGACTCGCCGAGAACATGCTAGTTGGTATTATACCAGACGTCAGATAGCAGTTCCCAGGTGACATGTGTACAGGTTAGTCTATCGACCTGAGATCGTCATTTGTCTCGTGTGAGTTCCCACTGTGCTTTGATTACTACCCTACCACAGCTCAAAGGAGTCGTGCAAACAGGTTTTAGTTGGGTACAGTCCCGAGCCATATAGAGGCAGTGAGCGGATCGGCAGGGGTTTCGTCTCTTCCGGTATTGGGGGTGAGATCGTGATTTGTCTAGGAGAGCCATTACATGAAGTCCTTGGCTAAGGCAGGAGATTTACTAGTAGCTATTCCAGTAGTATTTCAGGGTGTTCTGGGCTACACTCCGACACGACTTGTATCGCTTTTGGGGGTCTGACTTTTACCAACCCACTAGGCCTGACATGAGATACTCATAGACGAACGGACCGGACTGTACGGATATTGTCACTAACAAGCTCAGTAGGGTGTCAGGATGAGTTCGCTCATCGACCTCCCTTTTGGTTAATACCTGGTAGCCCGTTACGTACAGCTAGTACCACTGACGTGCTAGTGGTTAAATCTACATCCAAAGTATTGACGAGTCTTTAGAGTCCCCCATAGACAGTTTCTCAAGTTTCGGGCGAAACGTTGTAGAGGCCGTATGGTATTATGGCAGAGTTCGATCATATACGTGCAGTCGTGCACGGATCATGATCGGGCGGATCATACTAGTGGGCTTTGGTTTAAGCCGGATCCTAGTATTAGATTTGTTGGATTACTTTAGTCTCATCGCATTTGCATTCAGCCGGAATGCGGATGCAGGTATTTATATACAGGTGAGGGGTATCCTTGTGATCCGTCACGAGTTTACTTTAGATGTTGCCATATCGTTTTATTGTTGCAAACATTTGGATTAATGTTTTCTTGTGGAAATTGTGAGTGGATTTCATCATGAAGGGCATTAAATGTGACATGAACATGGGTAGTGACTCATGGTCTCTTTTCTTGTGCTATGTCAATTTATTTGATTGATTATTATGTTGATATGATACTTGGAGAGAGAGAGGGCAGCTATGTTAGGCTTGGGGTTGCTCTTGATTTATTGAAGCACTCTCATTTTTCTTCATCTCAACATAATAACAAAAAGCTCTTCATTTTCCTTTTTCTTCTTGCTCACAAGTTCCACCATTGGCATCATCTTCTACCTCCACTCTAACCATCTCATGTGTTGAGAATCCTAGAGTGTCAAGAGACAAAGTTATCACGCACATTCTCTACTTCACCTTAGACACGTCGGCTAGCAAACTTCGTATCCGAGTTGCTTCGGTTCGAAGCGGGAGCCCGTAAAAGGATTCATAGATGTGGTGCCCTTTCCGACGAGGAGATCGGAGATCGAGCGAGATCGGAGATGCCGCAAGGAGCTAAAGACGGTGGCTAAAGACCGAAGGACACGGATCGATCGGTATAGCTTTTCTAACCCTCTTTAGATTGCTAGTTTAATGTTAATAGTTCGATCCGGGATTAAAGTCCGCGTTAGCGCCAGTTTCAAGTTTATGAAAAGTTTTGGTTTCCGCATTTTGGCATCGGATCGACGGCCGGGGCGCTACCGTAGACTTACATGGTATCAGAGCCACGCCATTAACCTTAGCTAGTGTAACATTTTGAAAATCGTTTCGGTGAAATTTCGGAAAATCGGTAAAATAAGGGGGTTTTCCGTAAAAAGTAAAAATATAAATATCTTTAATATAAAATTAAATATACATATTCTAGCTATGTAATTGCTAGTATTTGGTGTTTATTGAGCCACTGGTAAAATTTCTAATTTTCTGAAATTTTTTCCGAAAATAATTATTTTAATATTATTTTAAACCGTCACTAATACATTTAATTAGGGAAAATTACAAATTGGAATGGGTTAATATAAATTTTGTGCATCATGACACACTAATCTAACATGTAAAATATTGTTTCTGAAATGAAATGAAGTTGTTAAACGGTTTTGAAAATATCGAAGAAAAAGGCTTAAATAGTGATATCAGTGTAAATGGAAATTTGGGGTATAACATTTATCTTTTTCCCTCACCCCACACCCACACCCACACTCACCCACACCCACACTCACCCACACCCTCTCTTATCTCCCCAAATCAGCAGCCCTAAGTTGTCCCCCTCATTTCCCCACTTGAATTGTTAAAAGGGAAGAATAAAACAAAGGAATGAAAGAAAGAAATTAGATAAATGAGTGGGCTTTGACTTTGGTGTTGACTTGATGATATATTCCTTACCTCACTCTCTCCTCCCCCTCCCTAATCTGGCCGAGCCTCCCTCTAGCAGCAGCCCCCCTTTTTGCTTCTTCAATTCTTGTGCTAAAATCCTCACAAATTCATCAAAAAACCCACAAAAATCAAAATCTAATCCCTACCCATTTCTTATTGTCTATTCTAGTATGGATCTGGGGAACAAGATTTCAATTTGGGAGGCTAAGTGTGCTTGTGGGATCTTTAAATTGTTTGGGTAAATTCTAACCCTTTTGCTTAATTTGTTGTTAATTGCTTGTAGTTAGCTTAATTACGTGTTAATTAGGTTTTAAATGGGTTCAATTGCATGATTAAGGAATTCAAGTTAGGGTTTAGTTTTGGAGTTGGGTTGTGATCAATTGTGCATGGTTATATGATGTGGGCTAGCATCTTGAAACTTGTTAAAACTAATCTAGTTGCTAATTACAAGATGTTACTTGAAAAATGTCTAAATTTAAGCTTTTTAACAAACTAGGTTTTTGTAAACCATGAATTTGATTAAGAGAAAAATGTAATTAGGTTTTTCATGACTTCATTAACATTTTAAATTGTAGTTTAATGTTTTAGATCATGAAAATCCAAGCTAGATTGTTGTTTGTGCATTTTTGCTATAAAATGGTCGAAATTGGTTAAAATTGCAAACTAGTTTTTTTTAAAAATAAAACGATTAGTTTAATTTTTGGTCTTGATGCATTAAACCCTAATTCTCATATAATTAGTGAATAGTGTGACCATTAGTTTTGCTAAAACATCAAGTTTTGTACTGAAACGGTTAATTTTTGCTTGCTAGGTTTCCGAAAAAATAGCTTTTAAAGCGAGTTTGGGGTTTTTGTGAATTTTAACCTATTTCTTATATAATTAGTGATTTGTGAAACCATGATTGGTACGTTTGGTGTTTTTCTCGATGGTTTGACGTTTGTACATCGACATCGAGGGTTGGTTTAGCTATTCTTGCATGCGTAGGCGATAGGTTTTGACCTATACGTGATACGCTTGTCGAATTGGTTTTCGTATGCCGTTTCGATTTCGAATTGGGTTTTATGCGATACGATACGTTGTGACATGTAGGTACCCATGTGGACTTCGAGATGACAAGCAAGCACATGGCGACGTCGGCACTGGCGAGCGAAGACCAGGTGAGTAGATTTATATCTACGGGAAGAAGTCGGGTGGATGGCGTATAGCACGCCCGCAAAGTTATGAGGAATGAGGTGATGTGGTAACGATATACTTTTATATGTTATTGTGAGATATGAACACCTAGTAAGAGAAGACTTAGGAGCTTATGGGTTTAGGATTAGCGAGAATTGAAGAAAGGACTTTAGCGGATTTCTTAGTCACGAAACCCTAGAGTAAGGATTTGCATACACGCACACATATACACTTGCATATATCATCTTCTTGCGCGTATATGGGAATGTGTATATATGTATATACGCATGGGTATGGGACTATGCATATATACATTCATATACACATGCATGAATGTTGAGGATATTGTATGATATTTGGAGATGAGTCGATGAGTTTGGGCTTGAGGCCACGAGATCGGTGATATAATTTGGATCGTATTATGAGATGCGAAATGTGATGATAGCGGATCGGTAGGCGATGTGTTTCATACACACGCATTTATATATATGTTGATGATATTAGTAGTGTACTAGACTTAGATCAGTATCCCCTACCCACGATATGTGATGATGTGGATACCAGATGAATAATAAGATAAATGTGATATTTACCTGTACCCAGTTTGGGATGCCGTACGATGGATTTACCGTACAAGCTATATATTGGTGATAGATCCGTACTCCTGATTTGAGGATGTCATATCAGATGGTGTATCATATGGGATACTATTGAGGCGGGATCACCGACTATTATATAGACAGATTTATATATCGACTCAGGTGTAGGTGGTTTCCGTACCCCTTTCGATTGGTTGTTAGTTAGACCTGTAGTTTACCTAGTAGAGGTCAGACTGGACCCGAGTCATACCTATTTCCAAAACCAATGAATTGTGAGGATTTTAAAGACATGTCAAGGGATACTAAGGATATTTCAAAAGACGTACCTTTTCTTAAAAACACCGTAGCCCTTATTTTTCAAAACACCACGATTCGTACTTTTTCAAATGGCAAAACAGTATAACACAGGGGTAGCGGTGTAGATTCCTTATCATTACGTTATAATTCATGTTCCGCATATTATTGTTGTATTTACTATTCATTTTCCTTATTATGTTGTTATCGCCTCATTGCATGTTATTGTGTATGTAGTAATTATGAAACCATGCTGTTAGGACACCGGCACCATTACCGATGACGCATATGCTCCACGTACACTCGCTTGCCGGCTCACACACATCTTCATCGGTAATTGCCAAGTCACGTACACTTTAGAAAATACCATTTCATTGACATAGCTTGCTAATTGATGTTGCAATATGTTATAGCTTTCATATGCTAGTTAAACTATTGCATTCATTTCATGATATCGGATGCATTCATATATTCATTGGTTATACAGTATTATGGACATTATGTCGGTTTTCACTTTCATTGACATGGTGATTTGATGTTTTCGGATCCGTCTTGAGATTTTCTGGATTTGGAAAACTGAATGTGAAAGTTTTATAACTGATGATGTATTTTAAAGAGAAAAATGCGGTTTTTCCTTGATATGATGAGTAGTGTCCACCATGATATTTTCTCGGTTCTGAGATAGTTTTCGAGACCCAATTCGAGGAGTTGGATGAACTGTCTGTGGGTACATGGTGGACCCGGTATGATACCCCGGGGCAAGAAGTTCGAGTAGTAGACGATGAGCCCGGCAGGGGAAGACTACCTTCCGGTGATTTTACCTGGCACGGATGATATCCGAAAGATATCGTTCGTGGTCGTGAGATTGATGACATGGGCTGATCCGTTCTACCGGAGCCCACAGGACGATCCCGTAGATGATACGGATGCCTGAGGTATTGATATTTGAGACTTGATTCGAGATTTGAGATATTGAGATTTGATACTGAGATACTGAGACTTATGTTTTGTGTCGATGCTTGACACTGATTTCTCTGTTGCATTCATTGATGATACGTGATTGACATACATATAGAAATCTCATTGATTAAAGAAAACAGTTGTCTCACTCATGATATATTCTGTTTAAATTCGTAATTCATTCATACATCATATATCTGATATGTTGCTATCTGAGGCACTGACACGAGCATGTAGTATTACACTATACATAGCTGGACCAGGATTTTATCCAATATAGAAACAGAGACACTGATTTAATTGGAACCAGATTCAAATCATGCAGCTGTTTCCAGTGCATGTCAACTTAATGGAAGGAGGCCGATCAGCATTACTCAACTTAGGAGTGCATCCAATTATGAGTACCTGAAGGAGAAGCAAGTTCTCATAATCATTACTATTAACTGATTACCATACACAAGTATCTACATCTTCGATCACCTTGAAGAATCCTGATACTTACAATACCTGGTTCTCTAGTTTATTCTAATACCTATAACTTCTCAAAACATAGACCTTGCATTTCTACGAAACACATGTCTAAGAACTAGAGAAGTCATAAGTAAATAGAATATAGTACGAGTACCAACCCCTCTGTTCTAATAGACACTGGACAACATACAATACTCTGTATAAGTCCCCTGAGTCTAATAACTTATTCCCTGTGTGTCGTAAGTTGAAAACTCTACTTATGGTTAAGAAGAATTACACCGTTGTTTAATGCTCCTTACCTAACCATCCACTGATATAGGTAAATGTCATAGACATAATTTCAAAAGTTATATCTCACTTTATAAAAATAAATGTACAGATATATCAATTTGAAAATGGTGCATAACAACAGATATTCAAAACCAAATATTCGTCGTCCGGTAAACAACCCAAGTGATTTTCTCAAATATCACCAATTACAACGAATCCCGATATAATGAGGATGATCACCCAATTCCCAATAACTTACTCCCACTCATCATCTGTAATACCACACAGATGTGAGAATCAAACATGGTAAATACATACCCTGGAGCAAGGGATAATTGGGAAATCAGTTTTCTTTTAACAATACACAGTGAAACTGAAATATGTAAATGTTTCGAAGGGGTATCCGGGTATTCTTAGTAATGCCTCTTCCATTATCAGATTCACAACTGTAACCGTATATTTCTTTGCCATCTCTCCAAATCCCTTTATATGTCTTTAGTCATTACCTTCTGTACACCCTCTTAGGCTAAATGGTTTTCTTCCTTCCCTACCATTCGGCACCAGCCTATAGTTTGGAAGAAGACTATCCAATAAGCATAATGGGTGTACTCCACTAATCCTAGGAGCACTCGCAACGGGAGAGAAGGTAAAAATAAAAGACAACTGAATAAAATCTTATTCCTATTTCTCCTGAACCAGAATCCATCCTCGAACTGGAACAAGTTCCTTCGAGTTCGTATATAACCATACGATGGAGTATCCAAATAACTGTGGATCTTCATAGTGATATGGGGTGTTCCGGAGAAATACAAAGGTGAAGTAGGAGTGGCGATGAAATACTTGGTTTTATTGTGAATAGTAGTCGTAATTTACTTTGCCCTCTTACTAATCCCTTTATTTGTCTTAACTTATTATCTTCTGTACACCATCGTTAGGCTAATTGGTTTTCTTCATTCCCCACCGTTCGGCACCTGCCTATGGTTTGGAAGAAGACTATCCAATAAGCGTAATAGGTGTACTGTCCTTATCCAAGGAACACTCGCAACCTGAGGGAAGGTAAAAAGAAAAGACAACTGAATAGTCCTATTCATTTTCTCCAGAACCGGAAACCATCCTTGAATCTGGAACAAGTTTCTTCGAGTTCGTATATAACCATACGATGGTTTTATCCAATGGAAGTGGACGTTCATAGTAATACGGGGTGTTCTGGAGAAAAGGGTAAAAGTGGGAGTGGCAATGAGGTATGCAACTCAGACAATCCAAAACCCAGTGTTTTAAGAAAGTTCGGTTAACTTGGTTACTGAGTTATAGTCTAGGGTCGGGTCATGGTCGCTGCCAAAGAGAGAGAGAAAAGAAACACTCTGCGTGCACTCTAACCTAGATCAGAATGGTTATCAATTTATCCAATCAGGAAACCTCCCACTGTATCGTCAAATTCTCCTCCAAACCTGAAAGAAGAATTAGTCGGGATCACCCGAGGAGTAAACCAACTCATCAGTGGGAATCGGGATCCAACTATCACCGCATGATAACGTGATGGAATCCACTCATGTTATCACACTCCAGAAGGTATGCGCATATCTGGCAAATTTCAGTTTCTTTAGAAACTCCCGATGTGATTTTTACCCCATGCTCTTATGACCTTGACGAAGGCCAATATATCATAAGTCACATGTCAAGTTCTACCCGTCATTATCCAGGTTAATTTGAACCCATCCGTACATACCTTTGACGAAGGCCAAAATAGTAGTACGACTGTCCCAAACCAACGCATCTATCTATGCTGCAGAAAAGTAAAAAATAGCTACCATACACTATGCCTTGACGAAGGCCAACATACATAGCATGAATACTAAGTGCTACCTTTCTGAAATGACGGAGGGCTACGAATGGTTTTTGCCGAAAAACCTTTAACGTAATGAACTTGATATCGTTGAAGGAACCAGATAGCTTTTTATAAAAATATAGTGGTGAAAACCTTTGCTAAAGAGGTCACTCCAGGTGAAAGGGATCTCGGCTCTTTCCCCGTAGAATGAGGTGCAGGATATTCCAACTGAATACCATGATGCAAAGCAAAAGGCAATCGGCTATAGTGAAGTTATTACCCTGACGCAAACTTCTGTCCAAGGGGTCACTCCCGGTGAAGGGATCTCGGCCCTTGCCTCGTCGACCGAGGTACTGGATATTCATAACCGAATACCACTGTGCAAAACAAAAGAGAACGTCCTTGCAATAACAGTTTTTTGAAAAATGTTCCAACAACATCAAACAGGTTTGTTTAACTTGCATTGATCCGAATCAATGCAGTCCCATCAATTAATCACACCACAAAAGAACGAAAATATGACGTACGTATATGCCATCCGCATTCGCCACTGGGTCCCGTCATCACCCGTTAGGTTACTTAACTAACGACAGAGTGGGGACTGGACTAGCACGGGTGTAAAACATATACAACATCTACTAGTATATATCAATATATAATATTCGCTCATGGCGTGATAAAATGCAACATCACAGAGAGTAATAAGCATCACAGAACAATACAGATAATCTGAGATCCCCGGATTTCATAGAGCCGCTACTGAAACCCGACATTCCCCTGGTCGTGTGGATAGCCTGTGCAATGAAATCCTGACCCCTACGGGCGCGGCAAGCTACCCGCCAAAACCTGAAGCGAGGCAGCCCCCTTCAACAAAGTGAATGGACCACCCAGCACTTCATGGAATCCGGTAACTTGAGCACCCCTCCTTGGGTCAACCTGTACTCCTTACGAGTGCGGTGAATAGCCCGCCAATTCTAGAGTGAAGCCCCCTCCGTCTCAAAGCCATGAGATGCGGGCCCCTTGCCCTTTAGAACCCGGCTATCCGTGCACCCCTCCGAGGGGTAATCCTAGTATAGAAAGTAAAATATACAATGGGTACATCGACCTCAGCCCGGTTGTGCCCCAAAAGAATAATATACAAACAGGAAGTGACGACAGTCCACATGTCGGATGCTCGCCCAGCAATATCAAATGTACAAATACAACCAAACTGTACTACCATTGCATCCAGGCTATCCACCATGACAAAACCGCAACATCACAGCACAACACAAAACATCAACGTGAATGTCACGTTCGCAAATCCGTCTAAAAGGGCTATAGCAATTAGACAAGATTTACCGATCAAATGACATTCACGGTCGCAGATATAATGTAAATACTGTGAACTAACATGTTAAAAATTTTCGATCGACAAAATTTCCCGAAGTGGGCCCCAAGTACAATACCCAGTACTCAAAATAATCTGGACCAAAAATTAAATTACCAGAAACCCCATTTCCAAGTGAGAGACCACCTGAAGAAAGTTGGTGCGATGAAGCCCCAGAACGGCGGCGGAACTGCGGCCAAAAGGAGGGTAAGGCCGCGGTTCCGCGGCGTTCCTGTGGGATCGTCCTACCAAATTTCTAAAGTGCTCTTAAAAAACCCTGCCTGATTTTCTGACATACCCAAAAAAATTTTTAGAGCACAAAAAAATTTCGACAGAAACTGCAGAATTGGAAATGCAGTTTTGGAAATTTCGTTCGATCGAAGTTCTAAACACGTTAGAGGAAGCTAGTAAAGGTTAATGGCGTCGCTCTGATACCATGTAAGTTTACGGTAGCGCCCCGGCCGTCTGTTCGAGGCCAAAATGCAGAAACGAAAACTTTTTTCAAACTAGAAACCGGCGCTATCGCAGACTTTAATCCCGGATCGAACCATTAACCTACAACTAGCAAACTAGAGAAGGGTTGGAAAGGCTATACCGATCGATCCGTGTCCTTCGGTCTTTGGCCACCATCCCAAACTCCTCGCGGCATCTCCTATCTCGATCTCCTCGTCGGAAAGGGCACCACATCATCGAGTCCTTTTACGGGCTCCCGCTTCATCCGAAGCAACTCGGGCACGAAGTTCGCTAGCCAACGTGTCCAAGGTGAAGTAGAGAATGTGTGTGATAATTTTGTCTCAAGCATCCATTGATTCTCATCACATAAGAGTGTATGGATGGAGGTTAGAGATAATGCCATTAATGGAGGTTGTGAGCTAGAGGAGGAGGAAGAAGAAGAAGCCTTTTCTTTCTTTTGTTATCTATGATAAAATGAGAGAGTCCAAGCAAAATAGTACAAGAGAAAACATTATCATGGCTGCCCTTCTCTCTCTTCCCCTCATTTCAAACCACAAATCAATCACATAATGTGACATTAGCACAAGAAAAGAGACCATGAGTCACTAATGAAGTCTATGTCACATTAAATGCTCAAAATGATGATTTAAGCTCACAATTTCCTTTTGTAAACATTAATCCAAATGTTTACAACAATAAAAAGATACGGCAACATCTAAAGTAAACTCGTGACGGATCACAAGGATACCCCTCAACTGTATATACATACCTGCATCCGCATTCCGACTGAATGCGAATGCGATGAGACTAAAGTAATCCAACAAATATAATACTAGGATCCGGCTTAAACCAAAGCCCACTAGTATGATTCGTACGATCATGATCCGTGCACTGCCGCACGTATATGATCGAACCCTGCCATATATCATATGGCCTCTACAACGTTTTACCCGACACTTGAGAAACTGTCTGTGGGGGACTCTAAAGACTCGTCAATATTTTGGCTGTGAATTTAACCACTAGCACGTCAGAAGTACTAGCCGTACATAACGGGCTACCAGGTATTGACCAAAAGGGAGGTCGATGAGCGAACTCATCCTGACACCCTACTGAGCCTGTCAGTGACAATATCCGTACAGTCTGGACTGTTCGTCAATGAGCATCACATTGCGGGCCTAGGGGGTTGGTAAAAGTCAGACCCCCAAAAGCGGTACAAGTCGTGTCGGAGTGTAGCCCAGAACATCCTGAGATACTACTGGAATACTTACCAGTAAATCTCCTTCCTTGGCCAAGGACTTCATGTAATGGCTCTCCTAGACACAGCGCGATCTCAACCCCAATACCGGGAGAGACGAAACCCCAGCCGATCCGCTCACTGCCTCCATGTGGCTCGGGACTGTACCCAACTAAAACCTGTTTGCACGACTCCTTTGAGCCGTAGTAGGGTAGTAATCAAAAAACAGTGGGAACTCACACGAGACAAATGATGATCTCAGGTCGATGAACTAACCTGTACATATGTCACCAGGGAACTGCTATCTGACGTTAGGTATAATACCAACTAGCATGTTCCCGGCGAGTCCTATCCGGTGTACTCATAACCCAATGAGCACCTGTATACATCTTAGGTGAACCAACTGACACCAATGGCTTGTAAGACCGGCCACCGCCCCTCGTCGGGGTCTCGACTGTATACACTAGTCTACTAATGGAGTATCGATGCCCTATCTCGAAAACTCCCACGACTAGGGACCTTTTAAGGATGTGCTTATAGACCCCAGCTCCCACGTATATGATCGCCATCATATTGCTGACAGTCAAGCAAGAATCCTAAGGGCTCTATCAACGTGTAATAGTGATATGTAAGGTCACCTAAAACTGTACACGATGATAAAGATAAACCAGATAGCATACTATCATCTTGAGTAAGACTGTCCTACCGGCATAGGTCCTCCCTCAATCATTGCAATCACGTGCCTGTGATCCAATAATTGACTCTGAGGGCACTATATCCAACAATCTCCTACTTGCACTCAAGGCTAATTATTGCAATGTCGCATACTCACAGCCCGTGTGATACCGAACACCCAACTCCTCTACTAATCAGTTTCACAAAGCCCATTTCCGAAACTATTGCGTTCGAGGAATAGCCTCAGTGAGTGGATCCGCCCTGATGTTTCTTTCTATGTCTCTCTTTATCTCAAATTCGCAGAGAAAGCAATCTCCCGAAATGAGCAATACCTGTCTTAGAATATGCCTGGATATTTGATGGGACCTAGTTCATAAATGAACTCCAAATCCAAACTTCTTAGACTGTATCGTCAACTGAACTTAATCAGTATCCTGCGCCACACCTCCCTCAGTATCCGTTTGGACCACCTGTCCAAAATACCGCCCCTCGTCAGAGGGAAAACTATAACTCTGACAGTCACTCTGTCATCCAGGTCACCTTGGAAGCCTGGAATGATAACCGTCCCCCGAAAGAGGCTATTGTTATCATTTCCCTAGAACATCCACTTATGTTCTAAAACTGCTTCCGAACGTTTCTCCAGGATAGGATTAATTTCGACTTATTGCATCTAGTGCAAAAAACAACGTCTGGTGTGGTGCATGACATCTCATGATTG
Source organism: Agapanthus africanus (assembly GCA_030015575.1). Lineage (NCBI taxonomy): Eukaryota > Viridiplantae > Streptophyta > Magnoliopsida > Asparagales > Amaryllidaceae > Agapanthus > Agapanthus africanus. The sequence goes on along the minus strand of CM057337.1, from coordinate 251,393,708 downwards.
ACTCAATTGCCTAAGCAAGTGATCTGCCAATCATGCACATCCCTCTCCCCTTTAGTCTGTAAGACACCTTTAGAGAGGGTGACTCCATCACCTGCAGGTACACTACCGTGCCAGGAGTCGTCCATTCTAAAACACCTTTAGAATGCTGTCTAAGTACCCAGATTGGGAAACTACCCAAAACTAGATCTAAAACCATAGATCTAGTAACCAGAATATCTGATATAATATCCATATCCTATGTGGAGAATCTACTGTGTGACAACCAAAGTATAACCGATCGTAGTATAGGAATTTCACTTCCTACTCTGTGTATGTCATCCATGTACCAGGACATCACATCCTACTACCTTCTTAACAGATCTATCCCCTATTCTGATGAAGTCAAACTTATGACTGTCATATCAGAAATAGATGATCTATCTCCGCTATATCTGCTTTAGTTTATAAATAGACATAAGCTACCTTTCCACTATGCTTCCGCTGCTCCCACTGACTATGAAAACCCTCTGGCAGAGTCATATACACGTATACTTCTAAAGCTAGTTTAGAACGATGCTATACTCATCCTCCGGCTGGGTCTCATAGTCTGGAACAACAGCAATGGCAAGTTTGGTTAAACAAGAACCTCCCTGTCACCGTCCTTGAGCATACCGAAGTACCTCTCGAGTGCCTGAGGTTACCCACCATATCTGTGGAGTGGCTAATAGAGTGTCAAACCAGATCGAATGTTTAGGTTCTTATCAAATTTTCAGTAATCGTTTGCGGTTCTGGAATCACTTCCAGTTCTACCATACTCCTACTTCTGTTTTCTGAAAAAATCCAATTTTATCAAAACTGTGGCGAGTCAAGAACAATATCACTATTGATCTTCTAGATGGTAGAAAGTCAACCCTCGTCATAGCCCGGGTCAACCCATAAACAGCCATTACAGAAACGTGCCTTGAGTTATCCAGAGTCTGGTTTTAAGCATAAGCCGGAAAACTCCCCGTACCTTAACATTGTTAAGATATGAACTATTCAGTATCCAATATAGAAACAAAGGCACTGATTTAATTGGAACCAGATTCAAATCATGCAGCTGTCTCCAGTGCATGTCAACATAATGGAAGGAGGCCAATCAGCGTTACTCAACTTAGGAGTGCATCCAATTATGAGTAACCTGAAGGAGAAGCAAGTTCTCATAATCATTACTATCAACTGAATACCATACACAAGTATCTACATCTTCGATCACCTTGAAGAATCCTGATACTTGCAATACCTGGTTCTCTACTTTATTCTTATACCTATAACTTCTCAAAACTTAGACCTTGCATTTCTACGAAACACATGTCTAAGAACTAGAGAAGTCACAAGTAAACATAATATAGTACGAGTACCAACCCCTCTGTCCTAATGGACACTGGACAACATACAATACTCTGTATAAGTCCCCTGAGTCTAATAACTCATTCTCTGTGTGTCGTAGGTTGAAAACTGTACTTATGGTTAAGAAGAATTACACCGTTGTTTAATGCTCCTTACCTAACCATCCACTGATATAGGTAAATGTTATAGACATAATTTCAAAAAGTTATATCTCACTTTATAAAAATAAACGTACAGATATATTAATTTGAAAATGGTGCATAACAACGGATATTCAAAACCAAATATTCGCCGTCCGGCAAACAACCCAGGCAATTTCCTCAAATATCACCAATTACAACGAATCCCGATATAATGAGGATGATCACCCAATTCCCAATAACTTACTCCCACTCATCATCTGTAAAACCACACAGATGTAAGAATCAAACCTGGTAAATACATACCCTGGAGCAAGGGCTAATTGGGAAATCAGTTTTCTTTTAACAATACACAGTGAAACTGAAACATGTAAATGTTTCGAAGGGGTATCCGGGTATTCTTAGTAACGCCTCTTCCATTATCTGATTCACAACTGTAACCGTATATTTCTTTGCCATCTCTCCAAATCCCTTTATATGTCTTTAGTCATTACCTTCTGTACACCCTCTTAGGATAAATGGTTTTCTTCCTTCCCTACCGTTCGGCACCAGTCTATGGTTTGGAAGAAGACTATCCAATAAGAATAATGGGTGTACTCCACTAATTCTAGGAGCACTCGCAACGGGAGAGAAGGTAAAGATAAAAGACAACTGAATAAAACCTTATTCCTATTTCTCCTGAACCAGAATCCATCCCCGAACTGGAACAAGTTCCTTCGAGTTCGTATATAACCATACGATGGAGTATCCAAATAACTGTGGATTTTCGTAGTGATACGGGGTGTTCCGAAGAAATACAAAGGTGAAGTAGGAGTGGCGATGAAATACTTGGTTTTGTCGTGAATACCAGTCGCAATTTACTTTGCTCTCTTACTAATCCCTTTATTTGTCTTAACTTATTATCTTCTGTACACCATCGTTAGGCTAATTGGTTTTCTTCATTCCCCACCGTTCGGCACCTGCCTATGGTTTGGAAGAAGACTATCCAATAAGCGTAATAGGTGTACTGTCCTTATCCAAGGAGCACTCCCAACCTGAGAGAAGGTAAAAAGAAAAGACAACTGAATAGTCCTATTCATTTTCTCCAGAACCGGAAACCATCCTCGAATCTGGAACAAGTTCCTTCGAGTTCGTATTTAACCATACGATGGTTTTATCCAATGGAAGTGGACGTTCGTAGTAATACGAGGTGTTCTGGAGAAAAGGGTAAAAGTGGGAGTGGCAATGAGGTATGCAGCTCAGACAATCCAAAACCCAGTGTTTTAAGAAAGTTCGGTTAACTTGGTTACTGAGTTATAGTCTAGGGTCGGGTCATGGTCGCTGCCAAAGAGAGAGAGAAAAGAAACACTCTGCGTGCACTCTAACCTAGATCAGAATGGTTATCAATTTATCCAATCAGGAAACCTCCCACTGTATCGTCAAATTCTCCTCCAAACCTGAAAGAAGAATTAATTGGGATTACTCGAGGAGTAAACCAACTCATCAGTGGGAATCGGGATCCAACTATCACCGCATGATAACGTGATGGAATCCACTCACGTTATCACACTCCAGAAGGTATGCGCATATCTGGCAAGTTTCAGTTTCTTTAGAAACTCCCGATGTGATTTTTACCCCATGCTTATATGACCTTGAAGAAGGCTAACATATCATAAGTCACATGTCAAGTTCTACCCGTCATTATCCAGGTTAATTTGAACCCACCCGTACATACCCTTGACGAAGGCCAAAATAGTAGTACGACTGTCCCAAACCAACGCATCTATCTATGCTGCAGAAAAGTAACAAATAGCTACCATACACTATGCCCTGATGAAGGCCAACATACATAGCATAAATACTAAGTGCTACCTTTCTGAAATGACGGAGGGCTACGAATGGTTTTTGGCGAAAAACTTTTAACGTAATGAACTTGATATCGTTGAAGGAACCAGATAGCTTTTTATAAAAATATAGTAGCGAAAACTTTTGCTAAAGAGGTCACTCCTGGTGAAGGGATCTCGGCTCTTTCCCCGTAGAATGAGGTGCAGGATATTCTAACTGAATACCACGATGCAAAGCAAAAGGCAATCGGCTATAGTGAAGTTATTACCCTGACGCAAACTTCTGTCCAAGGGGTCACTCCCGGTGAAGGGATCTCGGCCCTTGCCTCCTCGACTGAGGTGCTGGATATTCATAACCGAATACCACTGTGCAAAACAAAAGAGAACGTCCTTACAATAACAGCTTTTTGAAAAATGTTCCAACAACATCAAACAGGTTTGTTTAACTTGCATTGATCCGAATCAATGCAGTCCCATCAATTAATCACACCACAAAAGAACAAAAATATGACGTACGTATATGCCATCCGCATTCGCCACTGGGTCCCGTCATCACCCGTTAGGTTACTTAACTAACGACAGAGCGGGGACTGGACTAGCGCGGGTGTAAAACAAATACAACATCTACTAGTATATATATCAATATATAATATTCGCTCATGGCGTGATAAAATGCAACATCACAGAGAGTAATAAGCATCACAGAACAATACAGATAATCTGGGATCCCCGGGTTTCATAGAGCCGCTACTGAAACCCGACGTTCCCCTGGTCGTGTGGATAGCCTGTGCAATGAAATTCTAGACCCCTACGGGCGCGGCAAGCTACCTGCCAAAACTTGAAGCGATGCAGCCCCCTTCAACAAAGTGAATGGACCATCCAGCACTTCATGGAATCCGGTAACTTGAGCACCTCACTTTGGGTCAACCTGTACCCCTACGAGTATGGCGAATAGCCCGCCAATTCTAGAGTGAAGCCCCCTCCGTCTCAAAGCCATGAGATGCGGGCCCGTTGCCCTCTAGAACCCGGCTATTCGTACACCCCTCCACTGGGTAATCCTAGTACAGAAAGTAAAATATACAACGGGTACATCGACCTCAGCTCGGTCGTGTCCCAAAAGAATAATATACAAATAGGCAGTGACGGCAGTCCACATGTCAGACGCTCACCCCGCAATATCAAATGTACAAATACAACCAAACTATACTACCATTGCATCCAGGCTATCCACCACGACAAAACCGCAATATTACAGCACAACACAGAACATCAACGTGAATGTCACGTTCGTAAATCCGTCTAAAAGAGCTATATCAATTAGACAAGATTTACCGATCAAATGACATTCACGGTCGTAGATATAATGTAAATACTGTGAACTAACATGTTTAAAATTTTCGATCAACAAAATTTCCCGAAGTAGGCCCTAAGTACAATACCCAGTACTCAAAATAATCTGGGGCAAAAATAAAATTACCAGAAACCCCATTTCCAAGTCAGAGACCACCTGAAGAAAGTTGGTGCGATGAAGCCCCAGAACGGCGGCGGAACCACGGCCAAAAGGAGGGTAAGGCCACGGTTCCGCGGCGTTCCTGTGGGATCGTCCTACCAAATTTCTACAGTGCTCTTAAAAAACCCTGCCTGATTTTCTGACATACCCAAAAAAAATTTTAGAGCACAAAAAAATTTCGACAGAAACTGCAGAATTGGAAATGCGGTTTTGGAAATTTCGTTCGATCGAAATTCTAAACACGTTAGAGCAAGTTAGTAAAGGTTAATGGCGTGGCTCTGATACCATGGAAGTTTACAGTACCGCCCCAGCCGTCTGTTCGAGGCCAAAATGCGGAAACGAAAACTTTTTTCAAACTAGAAACCGGCGCTATCGCAGACTTTAATCCCGGATTGAACCATTAACCTACAACTAGCAAACTAGAGAAGGGTTGGAAAGGCTATACCGATGGATCCGTGTCCTTCGGTCTTTGGCCACCATCCCAAGCTTCTCGCGGCATCTCCGATCTCGATCTTCTCGTCGGAAAGGGCACCACATCATCGAGTCCTTTTATGGGCTCCCGCTTCATCCGAAGCAACTCGGGCATGAAGTTCGCTAGCCGACGTGTCCAAGGTGAAGTAGAGAATGTGTGTGATAACTTTGTCTCAAGCATCCATTGATTCTCATCACATGAGAGTGTATGGATGGAGGTTAGAGATGATGCCATTAATGGAGGTTGTGAGCTAGAGGAGGAAGAAGAAGAAGAAGCTTTTTCTTTCTTTTGTTATCTATGATAAAATGAGAAAGTCCAAGAAAAATAATACAAGAGCAAACATTATCATGGCTGCCTTTCTCTCTCTTCCCCTCATTTCAAACCACAAATCAATCACATAATGTGACATTAGCACAAGAAAAGTGACCATGAGTCACTAATGAAGTCTATGTCACTCAAAATGATGATTTAAGCTCACAATTTCCATTTGTAAACATTAATCCAAATGTTTGCAACAATAAAAAGATACGACAACATCTAAAGTAAACTCGTGACGGATTACAAGGATACCCCTCACCTGTATATACATACCTGCATCCGCATTCCGACTGAATGCGAATGCGATGAGACTAAAGTAATCCAACAAATCTAATACTAGGATCCGGCTTAAACCAAAGCCTACTAGTATGATCCGTCCGATCATGATCCATGCACTACCGCACGTATATGATCGAACCTTGTCATATATCATACGGCCTCTACAACGTTTCGCCCGAAACTTGAGAAACTGTCTGTGGGGGACTCTAAAGACTCGTCAATATTTTGGCTGTGGATTTAACCACTAGCACGTCAGAGGTACTAGCCGTACATAACGGGCTACCAGGTATTGACCAAATAGGAGGTCGATGAGTGAACTCATCCTGACACCCTACTGAGCCTGTCAGTGACAATATCCGTACAGTCCGGTCCGTTCGTCTATGAGCATCGCATGGCGGGCCTAGGGGGTTGGTAAAAGTCAGACCCCCAAAAGCGGTACAAGTCATGTCGGAGTGTAGCCCAGAACACCCTGAGATACTACTGGAATACCTACCAGTAAATATCCTGCCTTGGCCAAGGACTTCGTGTAATGGCTCTCCTAGACACAGCGCGATCTCACCCCCAATACCGGGAGAGACGGAACCCCTGCCGATCCGCTCACTGCCTCCATGTGGCTCGGGACTGTACCCAACTAAAACCTATTTGCACGACTCCTTTGAGCCGTGGTAGGGTAGTAATCAAAGCACAGTGGGAACTCACACGAGACAAATGACGATCTCAGGTCGATGAACTAACCTGTACACATGTCACCAGGGAACTGCTATCTGACGTTAGGTATAATACCAACTAGCATGTTCCCCGGCGAGTCCTGTCCGGTGTACTCATAACCCAATGAGCACCTGTATACATCTTAGGTGAACCAACTGACACCAATGGCTTGTGAGACCGGCCACCGCCCCTCGTCGGGGTCTCGACTGTATACACTAGTCTACTAATGGAGTATCGATGCCCTATCTCGAAAACTCCTACGAATAGTGACCTTTTAAGGATGTGCTTATAGACCCCAGCTCCCACGTATATGATCGCCATCATACTGCTGGCAGTCAAGCAAGAATCCTAAGGGCTCTATCAACGTGTAATAGTGATCTGTAAGGTCACCAAAAACTGTACACGATGATAAAGATAAACCAGATAGCATACTATCATCTTGAGTAAGACTGTCCTACCGGCATAGGTCCTCCCTCAATCATTGCAATCACGTGCCTGTGATCCAATAATTGACTCTGAGGGCACTATATCCAACAATATTCTGTTTAAATTCGTAATGCATTCATACATCATATATCTGATATATTGCTATCTGAGGCACTGACACGAGCATGTAGTATTACACTATACATTGCTGGACCCGGATTTTATTGAGGATATTCCCTGATATGACCTAGGATAGCGTTATCCATGCGATTTCTACTCGTAGATGTTTTCTACTCATGAGTTGGCAACTCACCCCCGTTGTGCCACAGTTCCTTGCAGGTTTTGCCGTACAGGTTCTTTGCGGCTTGCTGGCACACTGTTCTTTCCGGGTAATTGCTTTGGCAGGTGGGTTCTTTGCATCAGGACCACCATTTTTTATTATTATTTTAGTTGTATCTAGAAACTCCATCAAGCAGATTGTATATTTGAGAGAGATAGAAAACCAGGCCTGTTATTCTTTCGACCTTAGAGTCACGCGTTGTATTATTATGGTTTTCATGCTGATTTGAGTTTTCTTTTGAGTTTTGATTATCGCCCTTCGGCGTTGTATATTATATCGCTTGCGTGGTTGTGACTGTCGATTGACGAAGAGCTAGCTCCCGCTTGGAGATGCCTTTTTGTTTCATTTCGTATACTATTCATGTTGTATCCCGTTTGGGACCAGTATTTACAAAGGAGACTCTGCCGAAATTTTCAGAAAATACTTGAGATTTTAAAAATACATACTTCGGCCTATGTTGATTAAAACTACTTGCTTTAAAATGGTTTTTCCTTCACTCTACTGCTTCTTTGGTTTTGATTTCTGGGTTTTGGCTTACTTAGATTACGTGCGCCTCGAGACGTTTCGTAATTTAAGTGCCGGTCATGTTCCGTACTTTTCGGGTCGTGACAAAGTTGGTGAGAGAGCGTTAGGTTTTACCTTTGGAGTGTAGGATGACCCTTGGATGATGGAGTAGGTGACTCAAGTAGAGTGACGTACCGTGCGTATGTTCCGCGGCATACTTACGATACGATACTCCGCTTATGAAGCCTTAGAATATACATTTCCTTGCCAAGTATTATATTCATTCCTATGATCTAGCCTCATCGGTACCAGTTTATATTGGATATAGTGCCCTCAAAGTCAATTATTGGATCGCAGGCACGTGATTGCAATGATTGAGGAGGACCTATACCGGTAGTACAGTCTTACTCGAGATGATAGTATGCTATCTGGTTTGCCTTTATCAGTCGTGTACAGGTTCAGGTGACTGATCACTCTTACATGTTGATAGAGCCCTTAGGATCTTGCTTGACTACCAACAGTATGATGGCGATCATATACGTGAGAGTTGGGTGGTCTATAAGCATATCCTTAATTATGGTCCCTAGTCGTGGGAGTTTCGAAACAGGGCATCGATTCTCCGGAGTAGACTAGTGTATACAGTCGAGACCCCGATGAGGGGCGGTGGCCGGTCTCACAAGCCACTGGTATCAGTTGGATCACCTAAGATGTATACAGGTGCTCATTGGGTTATGAGTACACCGGACAGGAATCGCCGGGAACCTGCTAGTTGGTATTATACCTATCGTCAGATATTAGTTCCCTGATGACATGTGTACAGGTTAGTTCATCGACCTGAGGTCGTCATTTGTCTCATGTGAGTTCCCACTGTGCTTTGATTTCTACCCTACCACGGCTCAAAGGAGTCGTGCAAACAGGTATTTTTTGGGTACAGTCCCGAGCCACATGGAGGAAAGTGAGCGGATCGGCAGGGGATTCGTCTCTCCCGATATTGGGGGTGAGATCGCGCTGTGTCTAGGAGAGCCATTACACAAATCCTCGTCCGAGGTAGGAGATTTACTGGTAGGTACTCCAGTAGTATCTCAGGGTGTTCTGGGCTATACTCCGACACGATTTATACCGCTATTGGGGGTCTGACATTACCAGCCCCCTAGGCCTATATGCGATACTCATAGACGAACGGACCGGACTGTATATACATTGTCACTGTTAGACTCAGTAAGGTTCCAGGATGAGTTCGCTCATCGGCTTCCCTTGAGGTCAGTACATGGGCAGCCGTTACGTACAGCTAGTGCCGCTGACGGCTTGTGGTTAAACCCACTGCCAGGGTATTGACGAGTCATTAGAGTCCCCCACAGATAGTTTCCCAAGTTCGGGCGAAACGTTGTAGATGCCGTATGGTTTTATGGCAGGGTTCAGAAAATGCACGTGCGTTAACGCACGTGTCATATTTTGGGCAGATAATACTGGTGGGCTTTGGTTTAAGCCGGATACGAGTATTATACTGTGTAGATATAATATCTTTGTCTCAGTTGCATTTGTATTCTGTCGTAATACAAATGCGTGTATGTTTATACTGTTACGGGGTTATCCTGAAATTCATTTCGCGATCTCTTTTGGAAGTTGCCAGTTTCCAGTTTTCTATCACCCGTATTTGACATTCGGTTAAATACGGATTTATCTTTTCGTCTCTTGGGTGAGTCATGAGGGTGAGTCGTGCTTCTAGATGTTTCTAGATGATGACTAGGATGGTGAGGTGGCATAGTGCATTAATTATATGATGATGTGTTGTAATGAATCATTGTTTCATTAAAAGATTATGCTAGGTGTTCTTTGTGACTCATTCATTTGTTTTAGTGATTATGGTCACCATTTTAGTTCCTACACTCACCCCCTCCTCTATTTAGTGGCCGACCTCTCTCATTTGGGGATTATGGTTGTTGTTTAAAAAGATGATAGTTTTTGGTGTATGGAAATTTCATAGCTCCTTTTATTCCATCACCCGATTCAAATGGCAACTTCATTAACCGTTCGTCCATGGCTTTGGACGAAGCGAGACAAAGTGTTCTACTCATTCTCTACATCAATCCTGCTCATCTCTTTTAGCAAACTTGATGACCGAGTTGCCTCGGGTCAGAGGCGGGAGCCCGTTTAAAGATCCGTTGACGTGGTGCCACCTGGACGAGCAGATCGGAGATCGACGAGATCGGAGCAGCCACAACGGAGCGTGGGATGATGGTTAAAGAATGAAGGACTCGGATCGTTTGGTATAACCTTTCTACCCTCTTTGCAGTTTGTTAGTTTAGCAATAATGGCAGATCCGGGTTATAGTATACGATAGCGCCAATTAAAATGTTTTTGTTCCGCGTTTGGCGTCTTTTAGACGGCCAGGGCGCTACCGTAGACTTACAGTGGTATCAGAGTCTCGCCATTAAGCTTTACTAACTTGCGCTAACGCGTTTAAAATATCGATCGAACCGAATTTCAAAAATCGCAATTTTCTGTGAAAAGTTTCTGTCGAATTTTTAAACAGGTCTAAAAATTATTTTGAGCATCTCAGAAAATCGTGCAGGCTTTTTTAAGAATACTGGTGAAATTTAGTCAACTGTTGACTCCAAAGCGCCGCGGAACCGCCGCACAAACCCTACTTTCGCAGCGGTTCCGCGGCCGTTTTAGAGCTACAGTGAACCATTTTTCTACAGTAGGTTCTACATTGAAAATTGTGGTTTCTGGAATATTTCTTTTGGGCCCATATTTTGTTACTGTACAGCAGATGTACGAGGAGCCCACTTCGGTAAGTTTTGTCGATCGAAATTTTAAACTTGTTAGTTTGCAGTACTTACATTATATCTCCGACCGGGAATGTCACTTGAGCGGTAAATTGCGTCTAATTGGTATAGTCCTTTTAGACGGATTTGTGAACGTGACATTCGCGTTGATGTTCTGTGTTGTGCTGTGATGTTGCGGATTTGTCGTGGTGGATAGCAGTGTGCAATGGTAGTGCTGTTTGGATTTATTTGTACATTTGATATTGCTGGGCGAGCGTCCAACATGTGGACTGCCGTCACTGCCTGTTTGTATAATATTCTTTTGGGGCACGACCGGGCTGAGGTCGATGTACCCGTTGTACATATTGTTCATTTCTGTACTAGGTTTTACCCCGCGACGGAGTGCACGGATAGCCGGTTCTGGAGGGCAACGGGTCCGCATCTCATGGCTTTGAGAGGCAGAGGGGCCTCACTCTAGAATTGGCAGACTATTCGCCGCACTCATAGGGGGTACAGATTGACCCAAGGAGGGGTGCTCAAGTTACCGGATTCCGTGAAGTGCAGGGTGGTCCATTCACTATGCTGTAGGGGGATGCCTCGCTTCAGGTTTTGGCGGGTAACTTGCCGCACCCGTAGGGGTCTAGGTTTCATTGCACATGCTATTCACACGACCAGGGGAACGTCGGGTTTCAGTAGCGGCTCTGTGAAACCCAGGGATCCCAGATTATCTGTATTGTTCTGTGATGCTTATTACTTTTCTGTAATGTTGCATATTATCACGCCTGGAGCGATTATTGTACATTAGTATATATACTAGTAGATGTTGTATATGTTTTACACCCGCGCTAGTCCAGTCTCCGCTCTGTCATTAGTTAAGTAACCTAACGGGTGATGATGGGACCCAGTGACGAATGCGGATGGCATATACGTACATTTTATTTTCGTTCTTTTCTGGTGTGATTAATTGATGGGACTGCGTTGATTCTGATCAATGCAAAGGAAAACAAACCTATTTGGCAGTTGTTGGAACAGTTTTAAAAAGTGTTATTACAAAGACGTTTCCTTTTGTTTTTCATAGTGGTATTCGGTTGGAATATCTTGCACCTCATTCGACGAGGCAAGGGCCGATATCCCTTCACCGGGAATGACCCCTTGGGCAGAAGTTTGCGTCAGGGTAATAACTTCACTATAGTCGATTACAAGTTTCTTTGCATCGCGGTATTCAGTTGGAATATCCTGCACCTCATTCCACAAGGAAAGAGCCGAGATCTCTTCACCGGGAGTGACCTCTTTAGCAAAGGTTTTCGCCAATATATTTTTATAAAAAGCTATCGGGTTCCTTCAGCGATATCAAGTTCATTACGTTAAAGGTTTTTTCGTCAAAAACCAGCCGTAGCCCTCCATCATTTCTTTTGGGTATTCAGTAGTATTCAAGCTATGTATTTTGACCAACGCCAAGTCATAGTGTTTGGTAGCTACTGGGTATTCATTTGTTGCATAGATAGATGAGTTGGTTTGGGACAGTCGTTCTGCCATTTGGCCAACGTCAGGGGCATGTGCGGGTGGGTACAAATTGACAAGATAATGATGGGTAGAACTTGGCATGTGACTTATGGCGATTGGCCAACGTCAGGGTCATAAGAGCATGGGGCAAAAATCATATCGGGAGTTTCTAAAGAAACTGAAACTTGCCAAGTATGCGCATACCTTCTGGAGTGTGATAACGTGAGTGGATTCCGTCACGTTATCATGCGATGAGAGTTGGATCCCGATTCCCACTGATGAGTTGGTTTTCTCTTCGGGTGATCCCGATTCCCACTGATGAGTTGGTTTTCTCTTCGGGTGATCCCGATTGATTCTTCTTTTAGGTTTGGAGGAGAATTTGACAGTACAGTGGGAGATTTCCTGATTAGATAAAGTGATAACCATTCTGATCTAGGTTAGAGTGCACGCACAGTGTTTCTTTTCTCTCTCTCTTTTTTAGCGACCTTTGACCAACCTTAGACTATGACTCAGTGACCAAGTTGACCGAACCTTCTTGAAATACTGGCTTTTAGATTGTCTGAGTTGCATAAGTCATTGCCACTCCTTCTTTTACCCTTTACATTTCTCAGAACACCCCGTATTACTACGGACATCCACTTCCATTGGATAGATCCATCGTATGGTTATATACGAACTCAAAGGGACTTCTTCGAGGATGGATCCAGGTTCAGGAGAAATATAATTGGTTTATTCAGTTGTCTTTTATTATCACCTTCTCTCAGGTTGCGAGGGCTCCTTAGTTTAGGAGAGTACACCTATTACGCTTATTGGATAGTCTTCTTCCAAACCATAGGCAGGTGCCGAAAGGTAGGGAATGAAGAAAACCAATTAGCCTAAGTAGGGTGTGCAGAAGGTAATATGTAAAGACAAAATAAAGGGATTAGAAAGAGGGAAAAGTAAATTGTGACTGTTATCATTCACGACCAAACCACGTACTTCATCGCCACTCCTATTTCACCTTTGCTTTTTTTCTCCAGTTCGGGAGAAATAGAATAAGGTATTATTCAGTTGTCTTTTATCATCACCTTCTCTCAAGTTGCGAGTACTCCTTGGTTTAGGAGGGTACACCTATTACACTTATTGGATAGTCTTCTTTCAAATCATAAGCTGGTGCCGAACGGTAGGAAAGGAAGAAAACCACTTAGCCTAAAAGGGGTGTACAGAAGGAAATGAATAAAGACAAATAAAGGGATTTGGAGAGATGGCAAAGAAATATACGGTTATAGTCATGAATTAGATTATGGAAGAGGCATTACTATGAATACCAGGATACCCCTACGAAACATTTTCATGTTTCAGTGCATTGTTAAATGAAAACTGATTTCCCGATTAGATACTTACTCCAGGGTATGTATTTACCAGGTTTCATTCTCATATCTGTATGGTTTTACAGATGATGAGTGGGAGTAAGTTATTGGGAATTAGGCAATCATCCTCATTATATCGAAATTCGTTGTAATTGGTGATATTTTAGGAAATCGCCTAGGTACAGTTTTCAACCTACGATGCACAGGTTTTGAGTTATTCAACTCAGCGGACTTATACAGAGTATTGTATGTTGTCCAGTGTCCGTCAGGAAAAAGGGGTTGGTCCTCGTACTATGTTCTGTTTACTTATGACTTCTTTAGTTTTTAGACAAGTGTTTCGCAGAAATACAAGGTCTAAGTTTTGAGAATTTGTGGGTATAAGAATAAAGTAGAGAACCAGGTATCGCAAGTATCGGGATTCTTCAAAGAGATCGAAGATGTAGATTCTTGTGATTGGTATTCAAATGATAGTAATGGTTTTGAGAAACTTATTTCTCTTTCAGGTTACTCATAATTGGATGGATTCCTAAGTTGAGTAACGCTGATTAGCCTCTCTCCATTAAGTTGATATGCACTGGAGACAGCTGCATGATTTGAATCTGGTTCCAATAAAATAAGTGCCAAAGTTTCTATATTGGATATAGAATGGTTCATACCTTAATGATGTTAAGGTACGGGGAGTTGTCCGGCTTATGATTAAAACCAGACTCTAGATAACTCAAGGCACGTTTCTGTAATGGTAGTTTGTGGGTTGGCCCAGGCTATGACGAGGGTTGACTTTCTACCATCTGGAAGATCAATAGTGATATTGTTCTTGACTCGCCACAGTTTTAGTAAAATGGATTTTTTTCAGAAAATAGTAGTGGGAGTATGGTAGAACTGGAAGTGATTCCAGAACCGCAAACGATTACGGAAAATTTAATAGGACCTAAAGATTCAATCAGGTTTGACATTCCATTAGCCACTCCGCAGATATGAAGGGTAACCTCAGACACCCGAGAGGTACTCCGGTAGCCTCAAGGACGGTGACAGGGAGGTTCTTGTTTACCCAGACTTGACACTATTGTTGTTCCAGGCTATGACACCTGGCAGGAGGTTATGTATAGCGTCGTTCTAAACTGGCTTTAGAAGTGCGCGCATATATTATTTTGCCAGAGGGTTGTCGTAGTCAGTGGGAGCAGCGGAAGCATAGTGGGCAAGTAGCTTATGTCTATTAATAGACTAGAGCAGATATAGCGGAGATAGATCATCTATTTTTGATGTGACAGTCATGGGTTTGACTTCATCAGAATAGGGGATGGATCTGTTAAGAAGGTAGTAGGCTGTGATGTCCTGGTATTTGGATGACGTACACAGAGTAGGAAGTAAAATTCCTATACTACGATCGGTTATACTGTGGTTGTTACACAATTGTTTCTCCACAAAGGATATGGATATAATATCTGACATTCTGGTTTCTAGATCTATGGTTTTAGATCTAGATTTGGGTAGTTTCCCAATGTGGGTACTTTGACAGTATTCTAATAGTTTTTAGAATAGATGACTACTAGCATGGTGGTGTACCTGCAGATGATGGAGTCACCCTCTCTAAAGGTGTCATACAGACTAAAGGGGAGAGGGACGTGCATGATTGGCAGATCACTTGCTTAGGCAATTGAGTCAATCGTGAGATGTCAAGTACTACACCAGATGTTGTTTTTGCACTAGATGCGATAAGTTTATATTAATCCAATCCTGGAGAAACATAAGGAAGCAGTTTTAGAACATAAGTGAATGTTCTACGGAATTGATGACGGCAGCCTCCTTCGGGAGATGGTTATCATTCCAGGCTTCAAAGGTGACATGGATGACAGAGTGATTGTCAGAGTTATAGTTTTCTCTCTGACGAGGGACAGTATTATGGACATGTGGTCCAAGAGGATACTGTGGGAGGCATGGTGCAAGATACTGATTAGGTTCAATTATTGATACAGTCTAAGAAGTTTGGATTTAGAGTTCATTTATGAACTAGGTCCCATCTGATATCCAGACATATTCTAAGACATGTATTACTCAATTCGGGAGATGGCTTTCTCCGCGAACTTGAGATTAAGAGAGATAAAGAAAGAAACATCAGGGCGGATCCACTCACTGAGGCTATTTCTCGAACACAATAGTTTTACAAACGGGCTTTGTGAAACTGATTAGTAGAGGAGTTGGGTGTTCGGTATCACACGGGCTGTGAGTATGCGACATCGCAATAATTAGCCTTAAGTGCAAGTGAGAGATTGTTGGATATAGTGCCCTCAAAGTCAATTATTGGATCACAGGCACGTGATTGCAATGATTGAGGAGGACCTATACCGGTAGTACAGTCTTACTCGAGATGACAGTATGCTATCTGGTTTGCCTTTATCAGTCGTGTACAGGTTCAGGTGACTGATCACTGTTACACGTTGATAGAGCCCTTAGGATCTTGCTTGATAGACTAGTGTATACAGGTCGAGACCCCGACGAGGGGCGGTGGCCGGTCTCACAAGCTACTGGTGTCAGTTGGATCACCTAAGATGTATACAGGTGCTCATTGGGTTATGAGTACACCGGACAGGACTCGCAGGGAACCTGCTAGTTGGTATTATACCTATCGTCAGATAGCAGTTCCCTGGTGACATGTGTACATGTTAGTTCATCGACCTGAGGTCGTCATTTGTCTCGTGTGAGTTCCCACTGTGCTTTGATTTCTACCCTACCACGGCTCAAAGGAGTCGTGCAAACAGGTTTTTTTTGGGTACAGTCCCGAGCCACATGGAGGCAAGTGAGCGGATCGGCAGGGGATTCGTCTCTCCCGGTATTGGGGGTGAGATCGCGCTGTGTCTAGGAGAGCCATTACACAAATCCTCGGTCGAGGTAGGAGATTTACTGGTAGGTACTCCAGTAGTATCTCAGGGTGTTCTAGGCTACACTCCGACACGACTTATACCGCTATTGGGGGTCTGACGTTACCAGCCCCTAGGCCTATATGCGATACTCATAGACGAACGGACCGGACTGTATATACATTGTCACTGTTAGGCTCAGTAGGGTTCCAGGATGAGTTCGCTCATCGGCTTCCCTTGAGGTCAGTACATGGGCAGCCGTTACGCACAGCTAGTGCCGCTGATGGCTTGTGGTTAAACCCACTGCCAGGGTACTGACGAGTCATTAGAGTCCCCCACAGATAGTTTCCCAAGTTCGGGCGAAACGTTGTAGAGGCCGTATGGTTTTATGGCAGGGTTCGGAAAATGCACGTGCGTTTACGCACGTGTCATATTTTGGGCAGATAATACTGGTGGGCTTTGGTTTAAGCCGGATACGAGTATTATACTGTGTAGATATAATATCTTTGTCTCAGTTGCATTTGTATTCGGTCGTAATACAAATGCGGGTATGTTTATACTGTTACGGGGTTATCCTGAAATTCATTTCGGGATCGCTTTTGGAAGTTGCCAGTTTCCAATTTTCTATCACCCGTATTTGATATTCGGTTAAATACGGATTTATCTTTTCGTCTCTTGGGTGAGTCATGAGGGTGAGTCGTGCTTCTAGAAGTTTCTAGATGATGACTAGAATGGTGAGGTGGCTTAGTGCATTAATTATATGATGATGTGTTGTAATGAATCATTGTTTCATTAAATGATTATGCTAGGTGTTCTTTGTGACTCATTCATTTGTTTTAGTGCTTATGGTCACCATTTTAGTTCCTACACTCACCCCCTCCTCTATTTAGTGGCCGGCCTTTCTCATTTGGGGATTATGGTTGTTGTTTAAAAAGATGATAGTTTTTGGTGTATGGAAATTTCATAGCTCCTTTTATTCCATCACCCGATTCAAATGGCAACTTCATTAACCGTTCGTCCATGGCTTTGGACGAAGCGAGACAAAGTGTTCTACTCATTCTCTACATCAATCTTGGTCATCTCTTTTAGCAAACTTGATGACCGAGTTGCCTCGGGTCAGAGGCGGGAGCCCGTTTAAAGATCCGTTGACGTGGTGCCACCTGGACGAGCAGATCGGAGATCGACGAGATCGGAGCAGCTGCAACGGAGCGTGGGATGATGGTTAAAGAATGAAGGACTCGGATCGTTCGGTATAACCTTTCTACGCTCTTTGTAGTTTGTTAGTTTAGCAATAATGGCAGATCCGGGTTATAGTATACGATAGTGCCAATTAAAAAGCTTTTGTTCCGAATTTGGCGTCTTTTAGACGGCCGGAGCGCTACCGTAGACTTACAGTTTATGTTTTGTTATCACGGTGGTACGGGCGTGGAGAGCTATGGCTAGAGTTGCGGTCAGCATGAGCTCATCATGGACGAGGACTGACCAGAGCGTGATTCCAGGGGCATATGATTGCATAGAGGCGTTGTTTTATTGTGTTTTCATACCATGAGTGTTTGATGGATCGCTTTTACGAGATTTCTGGGACGTGCAGATCCGCACCAGAGGATTGGGCCACTTCAAGAGGCCAGCCAGATTATGATGACCGTCAGAGCCCAAATTATTTGATGATTGTGGCACTGTTCAGCATGCGGACGAATGAGCCAGTGATTTTGGCGAATGAAAAGATGTCGCCCTAGATGTTTGAAGCTAACGTCGCACGAGTTATACTTCGAGATATGATAGGAGATTGCTATTCACCAGAGATGAAAGACTAGGACATGTGATTCATTGCCTACCCCGATGCGAGGTCATCAGATTGATTGATTCCAGTTAGAGACGACTTCACGTGGATACGTTGAGAGTCGATAGAGACGATCGAATGTCAGGAACCTATTTTCCAATTTAAAGTATTCGGAAAACAATGCAAGCAATTCTACGGACCCTCTAGAAGAATAAAACCCTAACTCGATTTAATAACCATGGAACGCTGGTGAACCTTAGGGTTTGCAACAGTTTAGCGGTGCCATTAGTGAGGCTTGGGTCTGCCCTTCTACGGTTGGTCCATAGGTGCTGTGGCATATATTCGATACTATTAAACTGTACCCAAGGTGTTGAGCTCTTGGGGGATTATGAGATTTGACAAATCGATCGGATGGTTCGACTTAATTCAGATATTATGTGATGAGATGCATTGCTTGGCAGACTCCAGATATGAGTATAGCCGTTGGAGCGCAGTCCATGCAGTTATGAAGAGACGAGTCCGAATCGGTCGACATTAGAGAAAAGTGGAGTAAGAGGTTCGTACGAGATCTCGATGAGATGACGTCCCACTCCCCCGACATCAGAGATGTGATACGCTTGCAGAGGTGTTGTATATGGATATATCTTCCAGAAGGAGTCGTGATGAGTAAGCAGCCGTTCCTGAACAAGAAATGGATTTAGTAAAAGATGATAACTTCCGGGCAGTTCGGCAGAAACGAGGTTTGGGGAGAGACCCCGACCAGATCTTTCTGGAAATACTAAACGAGAAGACCTAGACCTAGGAGCGGTCATATGACGCACACCCAGTAGGCCAGAGTTCGGCATCGTCGACGAGATATGTTATGAGTAACTATGATAGTTGGCCAGAGATCTTTAGAGGATGCATCAGAGCGGACTGTTCCGTTATCGTTTCTATATTGGACCGTTGAGCCGAGGAGCTATATACTTAACAATCTGCAGTGAGAGACGAGAGCCTAAGGGCACTAGACGACATGCCATGATTAGAAGGCAAGTAGATATCTTGCTCTGCTAACATTTGATGCACTAACATCTTCTTGACCCTGAAGGACGAACATATTGACGACAGTATTTACGATTTGTGATTTCGTGAGTTGACTATCATGTATTCGTCACATTGGATTTCGGTATTTTGGGTGATTTATTTCATGATTGAGTTTTGATGACCGAGTTTCATGATATTTGATTTCATGCCTAGGGCATGTATATGACTTGACTTATTCTTTCGGCACAGTTTTCATGCACTTTTAGTATTTCGATTCGATTTTGTACGCGTTAATGCACATAGTTGTGAGATTATATAGCACGGTATACCTGATTTGGATTTGGGTTGAGATATGTTGTATACCGTCGATTTTGATTTTGATACTCGATATTCGTTTTCGTGCACATTGTGCACTTGATTTGGATTTTCCGCATATTTAAGGCGCTTGATGTGATTTAGGTGCACACCAGATGCACTAAATCGAGATTCTTCGTGCATATCAGATGCACCTGGTTTTGCTGCCAGGCACACACGTTGGACTTGACAGGTGTTTTCGTGCATACCCGTTGTACTTAGATTTTTTTCCGTGTACATGTATGGCACATTCATGGATTTCGATTTCCGTGCGCACCAGACGCACGTGGTATTCATATATATATTTGGGATTGATTTCTTTTGGAGCAGTATATTTTATGATATTTGCTATTTGGTTTAGTACTGAGCAGGACTAGTCAGAAGACAGTTCCTGAGTATATTTTTCATGCATTGATAGTTATCGAAGGGATTTCTAAGGAGGAGCTATAGTCTCAGTATTTACCTACGTGTTGGTGATGACACGAAACTGTTTAAAAAGGGAAACCCTTCTAAAGTGTTTTCAAAACAGCGGGACGTGCATATTAAACAAAGGATATATATATATAGTTATTTTCTTACGATAGACGTCCGCCACTGTGCAGTGTTATGCGCATCGCACAGCGACTTAAAAGGGTTTGGCATGCATTTCCTTCAGATATTTATATATATAGTGTTGATGTATATCATATTGGTTTTCGTATTGGAATTGGACATTGATGTCTTCCCCATGACTCCGATGATTGCGGGATGCTTGACGGAGTTTTGATTTTGAGTTATACACTCTTTTTCATGCGTATGCATTGCGCTGCGATATATGTTTTATGTATTTATGATTTCAGAGCGCCGGCAACTTGATTGTTTTGCAGAAACGTTTTTGTATTTGGGAGAGTTTTTAATTTAAATTCGGGGACTGAATTTCTTTAAGGGAGAAGATTGTAACATTTTGAAAATCGTTTCGGAGAAATTTCGGAAAATCGGTAAAATAAGGGGGGTTTCCGTAAAAAGTAAAAATATAAATATATTTAATATAAAATTAAATATACATATTCTAGCTATGTAATTTCTAGTATTTGGTGTTTATTGAGCCACTGGTAAAATTTCTAATTTTCTGAAAATTTTTCCGAAAATAATTATTTTAATATTATTTTAATCCGTCACTAATACATTTAATTAGGGAAAATTACAAATTGAAATGGGTTAATACAAATTTTTTGCATCATGACACACTAATCTAACATGTAAAATATTGTTTCTGAAATGAAATGAAGTTGTTAAACGGTTTTGAAAATATCGAAGAAAAATGCTTAAATAGTGATATTAGTATAAATGGAAATTTGGGGTATAACATTTATCTTTTTCTATCACCCCACACCCACATCCACACTCACCCACTCCCTCTCTTCTCTTCCCAAATCAGCAGCCCCAAGTTGCCCCCTCATTCCCCACTTGAATTGTTAAAAGGGAAGAATAAAACAAAGGAATGAAAGAAAGAAATTAGATAAATGAGTGGGCTTTGACTTTGGTGTTGACTTGATGATATATTCCTCACCTCACTCTCTCCTCCCCCTCCCTAATCTGGCCGAGCCTCCCTCTAGCAGCAGCCCCCCTTTTTGCTTCTTCAATTCTTGTGCTAAAATCCTCACAAATTCATCAAAAAACCCACAAAAATCAAAATCTAATCCCTACCCATTTCTTATTGGCTATTCTAGTATGGATCTGGGGAACAAGATTTCAATTTGGGAGGCTAAGTGTGCTTGTGGGATCTTCAAATTGTTTGGGTAAATTCTAACCCTTTTTCTTAATTTGTTGTTAATTGCTTGTAGTTAGCTTAATTAAGTGTTAATTAGGTTTTAAATGGGTTCAATTGCATGATTAAGGAATTCAAGTTAGGGTTTAGTTTTGGAGTTCGGTTGTGATCAATTGTGCATGGTTATATGATGTGGGCTAGCATCTTGAAACTTGTTAAAACTAATCTAGTTGCTAATTACAAGATGTTACTTGAAAAATGTCCAAATTTAAGCTTTTTAACAAACTAGGTTTAGGATTAGCGAGAATTGAAGAAAGGACTTTAGCGGATTTCTTAGTCATGAAACCCTAGAGTAAGGATTTGCATACTCGCACACATATACACTTGCATATATCATCTTCTTGTGCGTATATGGTGTTAATTGTATGTATGCCCTAGAGGCCAGTATTATACAGATGATGTATATTATATTGGATGCTTGGACATATATAGAGATGACTTTCTTGCTCGATATGATAGTATGCTATCTGGTTACTCTTTATCTTAACATGTACACTTGTCTCTTTAAACTGTCTTATAGTTACATGTTGGTAAAGCCCTTAGGATGTGTACTTGACTACCTGGACTATGATGTAGATCATACTAGTGGGGACGTGGTAGTCCATAAGTACATCCTTCAAGGTCCCTAGTCGTGGGTGTATCGAGACGGGGCATCGATATACCAGAGTAGACTAGCGTATACGCTTCTCGACCCATGAGATGGGTGATGGATGATCCCATATCCATTGGTGTTTGACATCAGAGATGGTGTACGGGTGCTCAGTGGAGACTGGGTACACTGGACGGACTCGCCGAGAACTCCCGGATGGTATTATACCTCACGTCAGATGGCAGTTCTCAGGTGACACTTGTGCAGGTTAGTCTGTAGACCCGAGATCGTCATAGAGTCTTGTGTGATTTCCACTGTGCTTTGATCTCCACCTTACCACGTCCATGAGGGCGTGCAAAACGGTGGTCTTTGGGTACAGTCCCGAGTCACATGGAGGCAATGAGCGATAGGAGGGGTTTCGTCTCTCCCGGTATTGGGGGTTGATGTTGCGCAGTGCTCGATTGGCCGTAACAGGGAAGTCCCTGGCCAGGGCTGATCAGAGATTTGCTGGTAAGTGTTACCAGTAGTTTCTCGACCCGTTATGAGCCTCACATCGGCACGACTTATCGGTTATTGGGGTCTGATGTTTACCACCCCTAGACTTGATATGCGACGTATCAGACGAACAGACCGGACTGTACGGTAAGTGTTACTGGTTGGATTCACAGGAGTGTGAGCGGGCTAGCTCGTCGATCTTCTGATCGCTCAATACCCGGATGGCCGTTACGTTTAGCAGACCGCTTGCGGCTTGTGGATGCTTGATATGATCATCATCTGCTACCGGCGTATTGACGAGTCTTTAGAGTCCTACACAGAGGTTTCCTGGCTCAAGCGAAACGAAATAGGAGCGCATATGAGATATGTGCAGGACCGAGAATAATGCGTGTATGTGATACCGTATTCCATTCTCGCGATGGATGTATCGATTGGTTATATTCGATATAACCTAGATATCGAATCAACGATTGATTCGATAAGCCGATACATAGGATACTAGTCGGTTATATGCGATATGACCGGATCGTTAAATCAAGTGTTGATTTAATGATTTAATGTATAATTATATATTTGATATATTACTTTACATTAACTAGTATTGGTTCATTTTAAATGGATTTTCTCACTTGATGTGCAAGGTGTATATATGATATACTTTTGTGCACATGTTTGTATCATGTTTGATGATACTTGATCATTTGGTTAAGTGTGAAGAATTAAACCATGGTTAAATGATAATTAGGGTTTTGCCTTATCATTTATTTATTCATTTCTTTATTTATTTTATTGGATAAATGAAAATAAAATGGTTTGTTTTTGTCATGAAGCTTGTTGAAGCTTCATGAAGCTTTGACCAAAGAGACCATTTTGTCTTCATGCTTAACCCTAACCCATCCACTTACCATGGTTTATTCTCTACACTTAACCCTTGTTAGATTATGATAAGTATGAATTTTCTTTTCATTTTAAAACACTTATCATAATACTAGCTTCATCTTCTCCTTCTTCTTCAAGATAGAAACCTTGATGCCATCAATGGCAACTTGAGTTCTAGTGAGAGAAATCCAATTCTAAAGTGAACCCACCTCCTATTTCTTCACCCTCTACCTCTTGCCAAGTTGTTTTGGGTGTTTTCTTCACAAGTTTCACAACTTTGTGAAGTCGGAGCTTGAACTTGTGATGCCTCGACGTAGATCGTCTTTGACACGAAGCCGACGACCTAGCTCGCCCGTTTCTCCGATGAAGCCGACGAATGAGTTCGGGATTCATGATGGACAGCGAGAGGACACCCACGTGGAGCTAAGGAAGTGGAGAACCGGATCTACAAAGGTTGTAGCATCTAACTTTTAGTTAAGTAGTTAACTAGATTATCTTTTCGCCTAAACTTCTAGTCAACGATCCGTATTAGGGTTTCTCGGCACCCATAATTTTTGAAATTGGCATGGTTGATGCCTTGTGAGACTTCATTAGAGTGCCTAGGAACCCTACATATGGGAATGTGTATATATGTATATACGCTTAGGTATGGGACTATGCATATATACATTCATATACACATGCATAAATATTGAGGATATTGTATGATATTTGGAGATGAGTTGATGAGTTTGGGCTTGAGACCATGAGATCGGTGATATGATTTGGATCGTATTATGAGATGCGAAATGTGATGATAGCGGATCGGTAGGCGATGTGTTTCATACACACGCATTTATATATATGTTGATGATATTAGTAGTGTACTAGACTTAGATCAGTACCCCCTACCCACGATATGTGATGATGTGGATACCAGATGAATAATAAGATAAATGTGATATTGACCCGTACCCAGTTTGGGATGCTGTACGATGGATTTACCGTACGAGCTATATATTGATGATAGATCCACACTCCTGATTTGAGGATGTCATATCAAATGGTGTATCATATGGGATACTATTGAGGCGAGATTGTTAGTTATATATATGCCCTAGAGGCCATTACTGTACATTGGATGTATATTGTAGTGGATGTTGGGACATATATAGGGAGAACTTTCTTGCTCGACATGATAGTATGCTATATGGTTACTCTTTACCTTAACGTGTACATTGATTGTCTCTCTGTTACATGTTGGTAAAGCCCTTAGGATGTGTACTTGACTACCTGGACTATGATGCGGATCATACTAGTGGGGACATGGTAGTCCATAAGTACATCCTTCAAGGTCCCTAGTCGTGGGTGTATCGAGATGGGGCATCGATATACAAGAGTAGACTAGCGTATACCTTCTCGACCCATACAGATGGGCGATGGATGATCCCATATCCATTGGTGTTTGATATCAGAGATGATATACGGGTGCTCAGTGGAGACTGGGTACACTGGACGGACTCGCCGAGAACTCCCAGATGGTATTATACCTTACGTCAGATGGCAGTTCTCTGGTGACACTGGTACAGAGTAGTCTGTTGACCCGAGATCGTCATAGAGTCTTGTGTGGTTCCCACTATGCTTTGATTTCCACCTTACCACGTCCAAGAGGGCGTGCAAAACGGTGGCTTTTGGGTACAGTCCCGAATCACATGGAGGCAATGAGCGATAGGAGGGGATTCGTCTCTCCCGGTATAGGGAGTTGATGTTGCGCTGTGTTCGATTGGCTATAACCGGAAATCCCTGGCCAGGGTTGCTGAGATTTACTGGTAAGTGTTACCAGTAGTTTCTCAAACTGTTATAGACCTCATATCGACATGACTTATCGAGCTATTGGGGTCTGACGTTTACCACCTCTAGGCGAGATATGCGACATATCAGACGAACAGACCGGACTGTACGGTAAGTGTTACTGGTTGGATTCACAGGAGTGTGAGCGGGCTTGCTCGTCGATCTTCTGATCGCTCAATACCCGGGTGGCCGTTACGTTTAGCAGACCGCTTGTGGCTTGTGGGTGTTTGATATGATCATCACCTGCTGCCGGCGTATTGACGAGTCTTTAGAGTCCTACACAGAGGTTTCCTGGCTCAAGCGAAACGAAATAGGAGCGCATATGAGATATGTGCGGGACCAAGAATAATGCGTGTATGTGATACCGTATTCTATTCTCGCGATAAATGTATCGATTGGTTGTATGCGATATAACCTAGTTATCGAATCGAGGATTGATTCGATAAGCCGATACATTGGATATTAGTCGGTCATATGCGATATGACCGGATCGTTAAATCAAGTGTTGATTTAATGATTTAATGTATAATTATATATTTGATATATTACTTTGCATTAACTAGTATAGGTTCACTTTAAAAGGATTTTCTCACTTGATGTGCACATTGTATATGTGATATATTTTTTGTGCACTTGTTTGTATCATATTTGATGATACATGCATACTTTGTTAAGTGTATGATTAAACCATGGTTGTGTAATGGTTAGGGTTTTGATTTACTTATTCATTTATTTTGTTTATTTATTTTTTTGCAAAATAAATGAATGGAGGCTTTCTTTGTTTGCTAGTTGAAGCTTCATGAAACTTTGACTAAGTAACCTTTTTTGTTTTCATGGTTAACCCTAACCATTCCACTTAACCCTAGTTCATTCTCTACACTTGACCATGGTTGCTATATGATAAGTATTCCTTTTATTTTCTATTTTAGAAAATACTTATCATATGATCTTCTTCTTCTCTTTCTTCAACAATGAAGAAAGCTTGCCTCCATCAATGGAAACTTGAGAAAAAGAGTGAGAAATCCAATTCTAAAGTGAACCCACTTCCTATTTATTCATCCTCTACCACTTGCCAAGTAGTATAGGGTGTTTTCTTCACAAGTTTCATGACTTGGTGAAGTTGGAGCTTGATCTTGTGTTGCCTCGACGTAGATCATCTTCGGCATCGAAGCCGACGACCAAGCCCGCCCATTTCTCCGATGAAGCCGACGCTAGAGCCCGGGATTCGATTTGGACAGCAAGGAGACTTCATCATGGAGCTATGGAGGTGGAGGACCGGATCTACAAAGGTTGTATTTCCGTTCTCTTAGTTAAGTTATTAACTAGTTGCATGTTTCGCCTAAACTCTAGTCAACGATCCGTATTAGGGTTTCTCGGCACTTGTAAAATTTGAATTTGGAATGGTTGATGCCTTGTGAGACCTTTAGTGTGTGCCTAGGAACCCTACAGTGGTATCAGAGCCTTGCTAGAGTCTTAGGCGATGCGTAGACGAAGTTAGAAGTCCGATCGAACCCGAAATCCCCGCTTTTCACCCCTTTCTGTACATTTTTGTAAACTGTGGATTTTTCCAGATTAAAAATATGCAGAAAAATCAGCAGGGTTTTATAAGGGTTACTGTGAAAAACGACCATCTAATTCTACTAAACCGCCGCGGAACCGCGGCAAGAGCCTGGCTCAGGCGGCGGTTCCGCGGCCATATAGTCCCATTATTCAATTATTTTTGCACAGTAACTTCTTTATTTAAGTGCTGGTTTTCCTGGGAATTTTTAATATGAACTCAAGAGTTGAGTTTTCTGGGTTGTATTGGGAGTTCGTATATTCGATCAGATTATCAAACTTTGTCTATGTGTTTTTCCGGGTAAATTTTAGAATATGTTAAAAAGTTCGACCGGATATAAATACCCACCTTTTCCCCTGTCGGGAAATTTCCAAGTGTTGGATCTTTCCGTAGTTTAACGACGTTCTAAGTAGTGTAAGTAACGCGATGGTCCCTCTAGAAGACAACAAACCTTAACTCGATTATGTGACCGTCTTGAACTGCCCTTTGAACCTTCGGGTTTGGGGCAGTACGGCGTGCCACATGTGAGGCGTTGGCTTGACCCTTCTACGGCTGGACCGTTGGTACTGAGGCATGAACTGGATGTTTTTAAACTTGTTTCATGTGTTGATCTGTTTCGGGAAAACTTGGGTGTTTGATTGTTCGATCGGAAAGTTTAAAATTTTCTATTTATCCGGAATGTGATACAATAATTGGAATTCACAAGTAGTTATGAGATAACTGAATGAATGTTATAAACATAGCAGTTTAGTCTCACTTGATTGGTTGCCACGGGATTTTGATGTGATCAAAAGTCCGTCGCAATCACGTAGGGTACGCGGATACTTGCCGGGTAAACTTAATAGACAGCCTCATCCCATAGCCCCGACCAAGTGATTGTAGGAGAACCCCATCGCCGAAAGCGTCCGTTCGGGTGCTCGCGGCAGCGGTGTTCCCCCTTGGTGCACTTCGTCGACGGTATCGGGGGTGCGGCCGCCTACTAAAGTTTGCGATGAGCATTCGATCAGGATGCCGGGAATCTTGCTGAATTGCCCGACTTGATATTGAAAAGAGTTTTCGATAATGAGACTAAAATGTGGGGTTTATAATTGTTAGGCATGTGATGTCTAAGTATTTCATTTGATTAGGCATGCGATGTCTAAAGAGATTGCGGATTCCAACTGTTGTAGTTTTACACTTTCTTTTCTGTGACCGTAAGTGTAATATGTGATATCGCCGGTTTCGTTGCTATATGTCAACGACAATTGGGATGCACATATTTACTTACGTTGATGACATGTGATGTTATGTGTTGCTGGATATGTTATATTGGATCGTCGTGTTTGAATAGCCGGGGTTTTTTTTTATATGAGATGAGTGTTTTTTTATTTTCATTCATGTAAAAACTTGTATGTAATATTCTTTTATTGGGGCACTTCCAGGTTGTGGAAGATGTCACCCTTTGTATATTATTTACTTTTCCGCACTAGGATAGACCCAAGGAGGAGGGCATAAGTAACCGGGTTCTGGAGTCCAGTGGGAGACCAACTCGAGGAGTCGAGTCCGGGTATCCTAACTCTAGAATTGGTAGGGTTGCTTGCCGCTCTCGTAGGGGTCTAGGGGTGTGAGTTTGGCTATTCATCACGACCGTAGAATCCGTGTTTTATACTGGCTCGTATTCAAAACACGGACGTCCTAGTATATCCAATATTTCATATGATTCTTCTGCTGCGATATCTGTGATGTGATCATGTGATATGTTCTGTGATAGATACTGTATATATTATATAGGCGTTACTTATGTTTTACACCCGTGCTAGCCCTGCCCCGCTCTGTCGTTAGTTACCTAACCTAACGGTGCACGAGGGGACATCGAGGCGAATGCGGATGGCATAAGTGTACGTCGTATTTATCTGTGATGTTTAGGTACTTAAATGATGGGACTTCATTAATGAGATTAATGAAATAAAAGAAACCTAAAGATGTTGTAGAATCGAATTTCAAAAATAAAACAGGTAGCTACAGTTCTTGCTTTGCACAGCGGTATATATGATATATCCTGCACCTTATTCGATGAGGAAAGGGCCGATGATCCCTTCACCGGGAGTGACCCCTTTAACGATAACTGGCAGATGCTACACACTCGGTTTGTCTTTTGATAGCTTCTATAGTTTCTGCTTTGCACAGTGATATATATGATATATCCCGCACCTCATTCGACGAGAAAAGGGCCGACGATCCCTTCACCGGGAGTGACCCCTTTAGCAAAACTAGAAAAGCCTAAAAAACACTCCATTTTAAAATCATTTGATTCTACAACGATATCAAGTTCATTACGCAATAGGTTTTCAGAAAAACCTGTCATAGCCCTCCGTCATTTCAGATAAGTCCTACTTAGTATTCGTGCTACGTTTGTTGACCTCCGTCAAGGCGTAGTGTGTGGTAGCTAACTAGTATTTATCTGCTTATGCATATGATGCAGATTGGATTAGGGTAGTCGTGCGGCCTTGTTGACCTCCGTCAAGGATCGTGCGGGTGGGTTTAATTCGATCAAGAAATGACGGGTTGAACTTGACTAGTAGCCTATGGTTTGTTGACCTCCGTCAAGGTCATAGGACGCTAGGGGCAAAATATTATCGGGAATTTCAGGTGTTGAAATTTGCAATGAGATTGCATACCTTCTATGAGATAGTTGGATCCCGATACCCGCTACGAGTAATTGTTACTCCTGGGAGAGTTTTACACATTACAATTAGCCGATCAAGTAGGTGTCTAGAAAGGTGTTAACGAGGTTACGCCTCTGGGAAAACGAGGTTTACATTAATTAGGTTCGTGCGAAAGCACGGGGGACCTCCCTCAAAGTACCGACACTGGCCTGGCTGAAAGATTGGCGAACTTGTAGTGTGTAATTAATCCCGGCTAGGCTTTCCTTTTAGGGTTTGAAGGAAGATTTGATAAAAAGCAGTGGGAGCCATCCTGATTAGATAAAATAATAACCAATCTGATCTTGCAAGAGCGCACGCTGAGTGTTTTCTTCTCTCTCTCTCCAGGTAGCGACCATATCACGCCTTAATCAAGATAATAATACGGATGTATTGACCGAACCCGCTTGTTATACTGAGCTCGGGAACGTTGGTCCCGCTCCAACTTATAATTGTAATAAGACAGAGCAGGAAATTGGGGATTACCAGAATTCCCATGCCGCCCAAACGAAGTGAGTGCATGCTGATGCATCATCTTCAGGTGTGTTCATTATACAGAACTGTTTCTCACTATTCTCTACGTCCTGGGTATTTGATACCGGATCAGGATTCCAGATATGTAATATGTTACATAGGGCTACAGAAAGGTAGAGAACTGAGAACGGGTGATAAGTTTCATGAGGCAGAAAACGGGGCAAGTGTTGCAGCCAAGTCTGTTGGTCACTGTCACCCTGTATTACCAATACATTGATTCTGAATGAATGTTATTAGATACCGAACCTGATATGCAAAATCATATATGTCTCTTTATTAGTAAATAAACGATAAAATTTTGTATTGTTGGGTAATGTTTTGAACATTTCCTATATCTAAAGTTGATCGGATCAGGCACGTTATCTAAAAGCATTGATGTTCTAAATCAAACTACAGTTCTTAGTATACAGAACACACACAAGAGGAAGTGTTCAGAACTGAACGAATCCTTCTTGAGGCATTGTAGACTAGGTCATATCAATGCGACCCGACTAGCTGAAGTTACTTGTAGATGCATATTTAAATCAGTTTGAATTTACATCTTGTGAAACTTGCCAGTCATGTCACAAAGATATAATGACACAAGCTCTGTTTATTGGAAACAGAGAAAGAGTTAGTGAACTCTTGGGATGATACATGTTGATGTATAAAGGTCCCCTGTCTACACATGCCAAGACCGGTTCTTTGTACTTCATTACATTCTCTGATGATCTCTTTAGATTTAGACATATGTTCCTGTTGAAACACAAGTCCGAACCTTTTGAGATATTCACAGAATATAAGTTAGAAGTAGGGAACCAATAAGGGTATAAGTATTATGTCCTTTGATGTGATCAGGGAGGAGAATACTTGAGCACGGAATTCCTGGACTATTCTAAAGGAGAATGAGATTCTCTCTCAGGATTACTCCTCCTATACACCAAAGCACGATGGTATATCGGGGCGGAGCAATAGCACCCTATGTGATATGGTGTGCTCTATGATGAGTACTACTGTGTTTCCTATTTCCTTTTGGGAGTTATGCACTTGAGAAGCTGCATACCAATTGAATTGGGTTCCAATCAAATCAGTTGCCTACCGCTTCATATGTGATATGGAAAGGGAAGAGCCCATATCTTAAGTTGGTTAAGATTTGGGGTTGTCCGGGCTATGTCTAAAAGCATAATCCGGACAAGCTCAAGGCAAGGTCTGTTATGTACAACTGGAAAGGTTCCAGCTATACAAACAACAGCAGATGATTTGGTAGAACCAAAGGATTCAGTAGATTCCAACGAACCTCAGCCTCTCCGCCGATCTAGTAGGGTTCCTCACCCACCTGAGAGATATTTCGGTTTCTCTATGACAGTGGGAGCGAGGATTGCATCATGAGATGATGACCCAACTAGTTTCGAGCTGGCCATCAGGAGTGGGACTCTGTAAGAATGGCTGGATGCTTAGTGATCTGAGATGGAATCCTTATATACCAACAAAGTATGGACTTTGGTTTCTTTATCTGAAGGGTTAAATCCCCATTAGGAGCAAGTATATCTTGAGAAGATTACTTGGTGTAGATGGAAAAGTTGAGACTTTCAAAGCTATACATGTTAAAGGTTCTCATCATCGACCAGGCGTGGATAATGATGAAACCTTTTTCCAGTGGCTATGCTTAAGTCCATCCAGATCCTACTTGCCACGGCTACATACCATGACTACGATATCTGGTGGTTGGGTGTCATGACTGCTTTTCTAAATGATGTTTTAGAAGAGAGAGTCTGTAAGTACACAGTCAGAGGGCTTCGTAGACAGTGGGAGCAGCGGAAACGTGTGCAAGATGGTTTATGTGATAAAGCAGGCATCGCGGAGTTGGAACATCTGTTTTGATGGATTAGTCAAAGAGTTTGACATCATCAAAATGGTAGATGAACCTTGTATAAACAAAAAGGTAGTAGGGAGTATGGTGGTGATCCTCGTAGAGTACGTGGATGACATACTCATGATAGGGAAAGAGTTTCCTATGTTACGCTCAGTCAATCTCCGCTTATCACAAGGATTCTCCATATAGGATCAAAGTGATACCTCCTAAATCCTGGGTTTTGGATCTATGAGATAGATCTAATTGGTTGTTAGGATACTCACTAGTTGTAGTGAGATGGTATTAATCGATCCTGAGGAGAATCACTGGAAGTGTTCCAGGGTGATAAGGACGACTGAATGTCAGTCACAGGCATTGTCTTTACTCTCAGTAAAGGGACGGTATGTTGGAAGAGTTCCAAGCTAGATACCGTGGCATACTAGACGATAAAGGCTGGATACATCGCTACTTAAGATGCTACCAAAGAGGCAGTCTAGGTGTATATTAGTTCATGAGATGAACTTCGTTCCTCCCATTGTGTGACAATGGAGTTGTGGCTTATGCCAAGGAACGTCCGTCACATCAGTGATCCAGACATATTCTAAGGCAGTATCACCTGATCATGGAGATGGTTGATCTCCAGGGTGATCGAGGTTAGGAGAGTAGACTCAGAGGACAACACGGCGGATCCACTCACAAAGGCCTTTTTCCCAGAGAGAGAATTTTATGGGATGGTTGAGTATGAGATACTACAACCACTGCTATTAGATGGCCCTAGTGCAAGTGGGAGATTGTTAGTTATATGTATGCCCTAGAGGCCATTACTGTACATTGGATGTATATTGTAGTGGATGCTGGGACATATATAGGGAGGACTTTCTTGCTCGACATGATAGTATGCTATCTGGTTACTTTTTACTTTAACGTGTACATTGATTGTCTCTCTGTTACATGTTGGTAAAGCCCTTAGGATGTGTACTTGACTACCTGGACTATGATGCGGATCATACTAGTGGGGACATGGTAGTCCATAAGTACATCCTTCAAGGTCCCTAGTCGTGGGTGTATCGAGACGGGGCATCGATATACCAGAGTAGACTAGCGTATACCTTCTCGACCCATATAGATGGGCGATGGATGATCCCATATCCATTGGTGTTTGACATCAGAGATGATATACGGGTGCTCAGTGGAGACTGGGTACACTGGACGGACTCGCCGAGAACTCCCAGATGGTATTATACCTTACGTCAGATGGCAGTTCTCTGGTGACACTGATACAGAGTAGTCTGTTGACCCGAGATTGTCATAGAGTCTTGTGTGGTTCCCACTGTGCTTTGATTTCCACCTTACCACGTTCAAGAGGGCGTGCAAAACGGTGGCTTTTGGGTACAGTCCCGAATCACATGGAGGCAATGAGTGATAGGAGGGGATTCGTCTCTCCCGGTATAGGGAGTTGATGTTGCGATGTGTTCGATTGGCTATAACCGAAAATCCCTGGCCAGGGTTGCTGAGATTTACTGGTAAGTGTTACCAGTAGTTTCTCGAACTGTTATAGACCTCATATCGACACGACTTATCGAGCTATTGGGGTCTGACGTTTACCACCTCCAGGTGAGATATCCGACATATCAGACGAACTGACCGGACTGTACGGTAAGTGTTACTGGTTGGATTCACAGGAGTGTGAGTGGGCTTGCTCGTCGATCTTCTGATCGCTCAATACCCGGGTGGCCGTTACGTTTAGCAGACCGCTTGCGGCTTGTGGGTGTTTGATATGATCATCACCTGCTGCCGGCGTATTGACGAGTCTTTAGAGTCCTACACAGAGGTTTCCTGGCTCAAGCGAAACGAAATAGGAGCGCATATGAGATATGTGCGGGACCGAGAATAATGCGTGTATTTGATACCGTATTCTATTCTCGCGATAAATGTATCGATTGGTTGTATGCGATATAACCTAGTTATCGAATCGAGGATTGATTCGATAAGCCGATACATTGGATATTAGTCGGTCATATGCGATATGACCGGATCGTTAAATCAAGTGTTGATTTAATGATTTAATGTATAATTATATATTTGATATATTACTTTGCATTAACTAGTATAGGTTCACTTTAAAAGGATTTTCTCACTTGATGTGCACATTGTATATGTGATATATTTTTTGTGCACTTGTTTGTATCATGTTTGATGATACATGCATACTTTGTTAAGTGTATGATTAAACCATGGTTGTGTAATGGTTAGGGTTTTGATTTACTTATTCATTTATTTTGTTTATTTATTTTTTTGCAAAATAAATGAATGGAGGCTTTCTTTGTTTGCTAGTTGAAGCTTCATGAAACTTTGACTAAGTGACCTTTTTTGTTTTCATGCTTAACCCTAACCATTCCACTTAACCCTAGTTCATTCTCTACACTTGACCATGGTTTCTATATGATAAGTATTCCTTTTATTTTCTATTTTAGAAAATACTTATCATATGATCTTCTTCTTCTCTTTCTTCAACAATGAAGAAAGCTTGCCTCCATCAATGGCAACTTGAGAAAAAGAGTGAGAAATCCAATTCTAAAGTAAACCCACTTCCTATTTCTTCATCCTTTACCACTTGCCAAGTAGTATAGGGTGTTTTCTTCACAAGTTTCATGACTTGGTGAAGTTGGAGCTTGATCTTGTGTTGCCTCGACGTAGATCATCTTCGGCATCGAAGCCGACGACCAAGCCCGCCCATTTCTCCGATGAAGCCGACGCTAGAGCCCGGGATTCGATTTGGACAGCAAGGAGACTTCATCATGGAGCTATGGAGGTGGAGGACCGGATCTACAAAGGTTGTATTTCCGTTCCCTTAGTTAAGTTGTTAACTAGTTGCATGTTTCGCCTAAACTCTAGTCAATGATCCGTATTAGGGTTTCTCGGCACTTGTAAAATTTGAATTTGGCATGGTTGATGCCTTGTGAGACCTCTAGTGTGTGTGCCTAGGAACCCTACAGAGATCACCGACTATTATATAGACAGATATATATATATATCGACTCAGGTGTAGGTGGTTTCCGTACCCCTTTCGATTGGTTATTAGTTAGACCTGTAGTTTACCTAGTAGATGTCAGACTGGACCTAAGTCATACCTATTTCCAAAACTAACGAATCGTGAGAATTTTAAAGACATGTCAAGAGATACTACGGATATTTCAAAAGACGTGCCTTTTCTTAAAAACACCGTAGCCCTTATTTTTCAAAACAACACGACTCGTACTTTTTCAAACGGCAAAACAGTATAACACAGGGGTAGCGGTGTAGATTCCTTATCGTTACGTTATCATTCATGTTCCGCATATTATTGTTGTATTTACTATTCATTTTCCTTATTATGTTGTTATCACCTCATTGCATGTTATTGTGTACGTAGTAATTATGAAACTATGCTGTTAGGACACCAGCACCATTACCGATGACGCGTATGCTCCACGTACACTCGCTTGCTGGCTCACACATATCTTCATCGGTAATTGCCATGTCACGTACACTTTAGAAAATACCATTTCATTGACATAGCTTGCTAATTGATGTTGCAATATGTTATAGTTTTCATATGCTAGTTAAACTATTGCATTCATTGCATGATATCGGATGCATTCATATATTCATTGGTTATACAGTATTATGGACATTATGTCGGTTTTCACTTTCATTGACATGGTGATTTGATGTTTTCGGATCCGTCTTGAGATTTTCTGGATTTGGAAAACCGCATGAGAAAGTTTTATAACTGATGATGTATTTTAAAGAGAAAAATGCGGTTTTTCCTTGATATGATGAGTAGTGTCCACCATGATGTTTTCTCGGTTCTGAGATAGTTTTCAAGACTCAATTCGAGGAGTTAGATGAACCATCTGCGGGTACATGGTGGACCCGGTATGGTACCCCGGGGCAAGAAGTTTGAGTAGTAGACGATGAGCCCGGCAGGGGAAGACTACCTACCGGTGATTTTACCTGGCACGGCCGATATCCGGAGGATACCGTTCATGGCCGTGAGATTGATGATATAGGCTGATCCATTCTGCCGGAGCCCGCGGGCCGATCCCGCAGATGATACGGACGCCTGAGGTATTGATATTTGAGACTTAATTCGAGATTTGAGATATTGAGATTTGATACTGAGATACTGAGACTTATGTTTTGTGTTGATACTTGACACTGATTTCTCTGTTGCATTCATTGATGATACGTGATTGACATACATATAGAAATCTCATTGATTAAAGAAAACAGTTGTCTCACTCATGATATATTCTGTTTAAATTCGTAATGCATTCATACATCATATATCTGATATGTTACTATCTGAGGCACTGACACGAGCATGTAGTATTACACTATACATAGCTGGACCAGGATTTTATTGAGGATATTACCTGATATGACCTAGGATAGCGTTATGCATGCGATTTCTACTCGTAGATATTTTCTACTCACGAGTTGGCAACTCACCCCCGTTGTGCCACAGTTCCTTACAGGTTTTGCCGTACAGGTTCTTTGCGGCTTGCTGGCACACTGTTCTTTCCGGGTGATTGCTTTGGTAGGTGGGTTCTTTGCATCAGGACCACCATTTTTTATTATTATTTCAGTTGTATCTAGAAACTCCATCAACCAGATTGTATATTTGAGAGAGATAGAAAACCAGGCATGTTATTCTTTCGACCTTAGAATCGCGCGTTGTATTATTATGGTTTTCATGCTGATTTGAGTTTTCTTTTGAGTTTTGATCCTCGCCCTTCGGCATTATATATTATA
Source organism: Agapanthus africanus (assembly GCA_030015575.1). Lineage (NCBI taxonomy): Eukaryota > Viridiplantae > Streptophyta > Magnoliopsida > Asparagales > Amaryllidaceae > Agapanthus > Agapanthus africanus. The sequence goes on along the minus strand of CM057337.1, from coordinate 251,357,187 downwards.
TTGCTTGCGTGGTTGTGACCGTCGATTGACGAAGAGCTAGCTCCCGCTTGGGGATGCCTTTTTGTTTCATGTTGTATCCCGTTTGGGGCCAGTATTTACAAAGGAGACTCTGCCGAAATTTTCAGAAAATACTTGAGATTTTAAAAATACATACTTCGGCCTATGTTGATTAAAACTACTTGCTTTAAAATAGTTTTTTCTTCACTCTACTGCTTCTTTGGTTTTGATTTCTGGGTTTTGGCTTACTTAGATTACGTGCGCCTCGAGACGTTTTGTAATTTAAGTGCTGGTCATGTTCCGTACTTTTCGGGTCGTGACAGCTAGCTTGTTTTAAACAATGTTAATGTATCGAAACCGAAAAAAAACCCGGACAATCCCACCGCAGTTCTGGTCTCTGTTGTTTTTAAAAAAGTGTTCAGAAATTTTTTTAAACAAGTGCAGAAGACCACTCGTGAGACCATATGACCACTGCCCAAAAACGAGCCCCTGTCACCTGGAAAAAACCGGCCACCTACCGTAATTTTTCGGCCAGGCCGGCCCATTTGTTGTGTTTGGGCGTTGTATTTGGGCTGCAGGCAGGTCTCTGGGAAGTTGGTGCAGTGGTATTGTTTGTTCGGCCCAATTTGGATATGGTTTTATCAGTTTTTCTGGGCTATTCGGGGGTTATTTCGGATTCGATATTTTATAATATTGTTTAAAGTTTACAGTGCATTACATTATATCTATGACCGTGAATGTCATTCCATCGATAAATCTTGTCTAATCACTATAGCCTTTTTAGACGGATTTGCGAACGTGACATTCACGTTGATGTTCTGTGTTGTGCTGTGATGTTGCGGATTTGTCATGGTGGATATCCTGGAGCAATAGTAGTACAGTTTGATTATATTTGTACATTTGATATTGCGGGGCGAGCGTCCGACATGTGGACTGTCGTCACTGCCTGTTTCTATATTATTCTTTTGGGGCACGACCGGATTGAGGTCGATGTACCCGTTGTATATATTTTTACTTTCTGTACTAGGATTACCCTAAGGTAGAGTGCACGGATAGCCGGGTTCTAGAGGGCAACGAGCCCGCATCTCATGGCTTTGAGACGGAGGGGGCTTTACTCTAGAATTGGCGGGCTATTCGCCGCACTCGTAGGGGGTATAGGTTGACCCAAGGAGGGGTGCTCAAGTTACCGGATTCCGTGAAGTGCTGGGTGGTCCATTCACTTTATTGAAGGGGGCTGCCTCGCTTCAGGTTTTGGCGGGTAACTTACCGCGCCCATAGGGGTCTAGGATTTCATTGCATAGGCTATCCACACGACCAGGGGAACGTCGGGTTTCACTTGTGGCTCAAAGGAAACCCGGGGATCCCAGATTATCTGTATTGTTCTGTGATACTTATTACATTTCTGTGATGTTGCATTTATCTCGCCATGAGAGATTATTATATATTGATATATATACTAGTAGATATTGTATATGTTTTACACCCGCGCTAGTCCAGTCCCCGCTCTGTCGTTAGTTAAGTAACCTAACGGGTGATGACGGGACCCAGTGGCGAATGCGGATGGCATATACGTACATCATATTTCCGTTCTTTATTGGTGTGATCAATTGATGGGACTGCATTGATTCGGATCAATGCAAGCTAAACAAACCTGTTTGATGTTGTCGGAACAATTTTTCAAAAAGCAGTTATTATAAGGACGTTCTCTTTTGTTTTGCACAGTGGTATTCGGTTATGAATATCCAGCACCTCAGTCGACGAGGCAAGGGCCGAGATCCCTTCACCGGGAGTGGCCCCTTAGGACGAAGTTTGCGTCAGGGTAATAACTTCACTATAGTTGATTACTTTTTGCTTTGCATCATGGTATTCAGTTGGAATATCCTGCACCTCATTCTACGGGGAAAGAGTCCCTTCACCGGGAGTGACCTCTTTAGCAAAGATTTTCGCCACTATATTTATAAAAAGCTATCTCGTTCTTTCAACGATATCAAGTTCATTACGTTAAAGGTTTTTCGCCAAAAACCATTCGTAGCCCTCCGTCATTTCAGACGGGTAGCACTTAGTATTCATGCTATGTTTGTTGACCTTCGTTAAGGCATAGTGTATGGTAGCAGCTTGTTACCTTTTTGTTACATAGATAGATGCGTTGATTTGGGACAGTCGTACAACCTTGTTGACCTTCGTCAAGAGATTGTATGGGTAGGTTCAAATTAACCTGGACAATGACGGGTAGAACTTGGCATGTGACTTATGATTTGTTGACCTTCGTCAAGGTCATAAGAGCATGAGGTAAAAATCACATCGGGAGTTTCTAAAGAAACTGAAACTTTCCAGATATGCGCATACCTTCTGGAGTGTGATAACGTGAGTGGATTCCATCACGTTATCATGCGATGATAGTTGGATCCCGATTCCCACTGATGAGTTGGTTTACTCCTCGGGTGATCCCGACTAATTCTTTTTTATGGTTTGGAGGAGAATTTGAGGATACAGTGGGAGGTTTCCTGATTGGATAAAGTGATAACCATTCTGATCTAGGTTAGAGTGCACGCAGAGTGTTTCTTTTCTCTATCTCTTTGGCAGCGACCATGGCCCGACCCTAGACTATCACTCAGTGACCAAGATTAACCGAACCTTCTTAAAACACTGGCTTTTGGATTGTCTGAGTTGCATACCGCATTACCACTCCTACTTTTACCCTTTTTTCCGGAACATTTCGTATCACTACGAACATCCACTTCTATTGGATAAAACCATCGTATGGTTATATACGAACTCGAAGGAACTTGTTCCAGATTCGAGGATGGTTTTCGGTTCTGGAGAAAACGAATAGGACTATTCAGTTGTCTTTTCCTTTTACCTTCTCTCAGGTTGTGAGTGCTCCTTGGATTAGGATGGTACACCTATTACGCTAATTGGATAGTCTTCATCCAAACCATAGGCAAGTGCCGAAAGGTAGGTAATGAAGAAAACCGATTAGGCTAAGTGAGGTGTGCAGAAGGTAAGAAGTAAAGAAAAATAAAGGGATTAGTAAGAGGGCAAAGTAAATTGCGACTGCTATCATTCATGACCAAACTAAGTATTTCATCGCCACTCCTACTTCACCTTTGTATCTCTCCAGAACACTCCGTATCATTACGAAGATCCACAGTTATTAGATACTCCATTGTTTCGTTATATACGAACTCGATGGAACTTGTTCCAGTTCGGGGATGGATTCTGGTTCAGGAGAAATAGGAATAAGGTTTATTCAGTTATTTTTTATCTTTACCTTCTCTCGCGTTGCGAGTGCTCCTAGGATTAGGAGAGTACACCCATTATGCTTATTGAATAGTCTTCTTCCAAACCATAGGCTGGTGCCGAACGGTGGGGAAGGAAGAAAACCATTTGGCCTAAAGGTGGTGTACAGAAGGTAATGAGTAAAGACATATAAAGGGATTTGGAGAGATGGCAACGAAATATATGGTTAAAGTTATGAACCTGATAATGGAAGAAGCATTACTAGGAATACTTGGATATCCTTTCGAAACATTTTCATGTTTCAGTTTCACTATGCGTTGTTAATAGAAAACTGATTTCCCAATTAGACCCTTGCACCAGGGTATGTATTTACCAGGTATGATTCTCACATCTGTATGGTTTTACAGATGGTGAGTAGGAGTAAATTATTGGGAATTAGGTGATCATCCTCATTATATCGGGATTCGTTGTAATTGGTGATATTTGAGGAAATCGCCCGGGTGATTGCCGGACGACAAATATTTGGTTTTGAATATCCATTGTTATGCACCAATTTCAAATTGATATATCTGTACGTTAATTTTTATAAAGTGAGATATAACTTTTTGAAATTATGTCCATGACATTTACCTATATCAGTTGATGGTTAGGTAAGGATCATTTAACAGCGGTGTAATTCTTCATAACCTTAGTACAATTTTCAACCTACGACGCACAGGGTTTGAGTTATTCAACTCAGCGGACTTATACAAAGTATTGTATGTTGTCCAGTATCTATTAGGACAGAGGGGTTGGTCCTCGTACTATATTCTGTTTATTTGTGACTTCTCTAGTTTTTAGACAAGCGTTTTGTAGAAATGCAAGGTCTAAGTTTTGAGAAGTTATAGGTATAAGAGTAAAGTAGAGAACCGGGTGTTGCAAGTATCAGGATTCTTCAAGGTGATCGAAGATATAGAAACTTGTATCCGGTATTCAGTTGATAGTAATGGTTTTGAGAAACTTGTTTCTCTTTCAGGTTACTCATGTTTTGGATGCACTCCTAAGTTGAGTAATGCTGATCGGCCTCTCTCCATTTAGTTGACATGCACTGGAGATAGCTGCATGAATTGAATCTGGTTCCAATTAAATCAGTGCCTCTGTTTCTATATTGTATATAGAATGGATCATATCTTAACGATATTAAGGTATATGGAGTTGTCCGGCTTATGCTTAAAAGCAAACTCTGAATAACTCAAGGCATGTTTCTGTAATGGCTGTTTGTGGGTTGACCCGGGCTATGACGAGGGTTGACTTTCTACCATCTGGAAGATCAATAGTTAAGTGTTCTTGACTTGCCACAGTTTTGATAAAAATGGATTTTTTCATAAAACGTCAGTGGGAGTATGGTAGAACTGGAAGTGATTCCAGAACCGCAAACGATTACTGAAAATTTAATAGGACCTAAAGATTCAATCTGGATTGTCATTCCATTAGCCACTCCGCAGATGTAGTGGGTAACCTCAGGCACCCGAGAGGTACTCCGGTAGCCTCAAGGACGGTGACAAGAAGGTTCTTGTTTACCCAGACTTGCCATTGCTATTGTTCCAGACTGTGAGACCCGGCAGGAGGATGAGTATAGCGTCGTTCTAAACTTGCTTTAGAAGTGTACGTGTATATGGCTCTGCCAGAGGGTTGTCGTAGTCAGTGGGAGCAGCGGAAGCATAGTGGACAAGTAGCTTATGTCTATTTATAGACTAAAGCAGATATAGCGGAGATAGATCATCTATTTCTGATGTGACAATCATAGGTTTGACTTCATCAGAATAGGGGATGGATCTGTTAAGAAGGTAGTAGGGTGTGATGTCCTGGTATTTGGATGACATACACAGAGTAGGAAGTGAAATTCCTATACTACGATCGGTTATACTTTGGTTGCCACACAGTGGTTTCTCTACATAGGATATGGATATAATATCAGACATTCTGGTTACTAGATCTATGGTTTTAGATCTAGATTTGGGTAGTTTCCCAATCTGGGTACTTAGACAGCATTCTACAGGTATTTTAGAATGGACGACTCCTGGCACTGTAGTATACCTGCAGGTGATGGAGTCACTGTAATATTCCGAAATTTTGGAAGTAAATAAAATTAATTAACTAATAATAATAAAGTGTTAAATTAAAAAGTTATTAAAACCAAATAAGACAATTTCATAAGATATATGTAAAACAAATTAAATTTTAATTTTAGTATGCAACATAAATAAATTATAAGGGTTTTAATGCGAATTTTAGCTTCATTTTAATAAAAAGGGTGTTTTATAATAACAAAAGTTGTGAGGGGTTTCTATGTAAAGTTTAGGATTTTGTGTAAAATGGGAAATTGTTAAGGGTGTAAGTAGAAAAGGGGTTAGATAAAGTTAGTTCAGAATTTTATCAAGATAATTCATTTTAGAATGATAAAGCATTGCCACCACCTCCTCTCATGCACAACACACTCCCCACACCTCCTCCTTGCATGAAACCACCACATCTTGCTTAGTGACACCTCCTCCTACACCCCACCCTTCCCTCTTCTCATATATATATGTTATGTTCAGATCAATTAATCAGATTAAAACTTCTGAAAATCTAAAAGAAAGAAAAAGAAAAAGAAATCAAAATAAAGAAGAACAAGAAAAGAGAAGAGAAGAGAAGAGCTAAGTCTAAGACTTCCTCACCATCAAGCTAGGACTAGGAGCTTGTGCATCTTGGGGAGAGTTATTCCAGCAATATTCTTATAGGTAAAACCCTAGCTCACTGTAGGAAGTTAGTCTGTAATTTGTTTGAATGGGAAATCTAATGTCTATAATATCGTATTTTAGGTACAACTAAGTTCTGTTTGAATCTGCTATAGTTTAGATAAATTTTAACTTAACAAAACAGTGCCAAAATGATGTATGTTGAACTTAGAACAAACCATAGGAACACGAACCAGAGGACTCGGATTTTGGTCGGCGACCCAAAGGGAAATTTCGGCGTCGCCGGATTTTTGGGAGAGTTGGGTAGTATGGTTTTTATGGTAGCTCTGTGATTGTGAGATAGGAGTTTTGGTATTGTTTAATTAAGTTGGTTTAACTGTATATAAAATCCGAAAGCTAATATCGGAAAAAGTGATCTAAAATCTCAAAAACGACATGGTTAAAACATATCGCGATCTATTTTCTGTCGCGATGCAGCGTTGGGTTAGATTTCAGTGAGGTTAAATATTAGATCATTTGCGATGGTCGTACATAGTGTAATTAGCACGTACAACTTACGTTTTATTGATTTTGAAGTATCAGAATGTAGCCGTTTCCTTATACAAGTTATTGCTATGTTAGATGCAAATACGGGAACTTTGGAGGCCGCGAGGAAAGAAAAGGATTGGCAATTCCTGAGTAGATACGGCGTATTTCCGGTAAGTAGATTTACATTTACGGGGGAAGTCGGATGGATGGCGTATAGCACCCCCGCAACCTTATAACTATTATTATGATATCTACTTAAGTTTAGCTTTTCTTCAAAGCATTGATATAGTATTGCATCTTGTATGCCCTCCATTTGCATAAAGTTTCATATGAAGTTTTTAAATGAGATATACGTGATATTTGATTCGTACGATATGGGTATGATTTGATGAGTTTGTATGAGGGATCATGCCGTACTTAAGATGATAGGGATATAGCGACATGATGAGCTATAATACAAGGATTTATACGTATCGGAAATGATGAACTTTGTATGCCGAATAACGGCCAATTTATTCTTATACTCGTAGAGATAGATTATGTTCTGTTTTAGCATGTAATACTGGTATGAGCTATATTATTTTAAAAACCACAGTTCGTTGTCTTTTAATTCAACTACCAGGATGCGTACCAGTTTCTAAAACAAACATCTATTTTAAAATTAGGGCAGCTTCCTTATTTCAAACTTAACGTTCTAATCATTTCTAAAGATAATGGTATGGCTCATAACAAGTAAATACAATAAGTACGTTTAGATTACTTTACAGGTTTGCATTATGTTATCTATATTATATGTTTCTGCGTTACGCACACTCTGATAGAACACTGCACAAATACCAAGGAGTACTATGCTGCACAAGCATGTAAATATATGTTACACTACACCTCATTGGTACTACCATGTCACTGTAGAATCGTTCTGTTATATATGTTAATATATATATTGTTACACCGTAGAACACTTGCACAAATACTAATGATTTCCATGTTGTACGAGCACAGGCGCGTATGCTACACTACACATCATTAGTAGTGCCATGACACATTAGAATTGAAATCATTATGTTATGTGATATGATTACGTATTCGTTTCTTATTTATGTTGTAGTACTATAGATGATGTATTTGATTTTCTTGGGATTTCTGAGTATTTTACTCCTGATGATATATATATCGGTGGTATGGGACACTGTTATATATATATATATATATATACATATATAGTATATCATCAATACAAATTATGCAATTATTCTTATTCCGTACTTGATATTTTGAGATGATGAGTAAAACGTCCACCATGAGTTTTGTATTTTCTGGTTTTGTTCCGGACCGAGTGGGGGAGATATACGGTCGCGGATTTTTACGTTATCCAGACTGAGTGGGGGAGATATACAGTTGGATACATGGTGGACCCGGTCGAGACCGAGGGGTAGGATAGCCGCATTGAGGCGGGGGAGCTTAGCGAGGATACTCGATACCGAAGATAGAATTGAGCACGGCAGATATCCAAGGGATACTGACCGGAGATTGAAATGAGCACGGCAGCTATCCAGGGGATACTGACCGGGGTTCGATTAGGTACGACAGATATCCAGGGGATACTAATCGTAGCCTGGATATCGGGTGGCGATCATCTGTTGAGATGGTGTCGACGGTATTTGTATTTATGTGTCGATGCTGGACACGAGAGATTGCGGATTTCGATGTCGTTGCTGGACATCTATATGTATATTGATGTGATCATTATCATGAGGTACACAGTTAGATATTTATTAATTGGATTCCACCAGGACTGATCCGGGGGACAGTACCTGCATATATTTGTACAGATATTCATAGACAAAGAGGGAATTCCAATACGGATAATAGATTCATGATTTTGATTCATATGACATTTAGATATTATATTTGTGATTGCATGATAGTTAGTATGGTACCTTTGCAAATCATATAGTATGTCGATACAGATTATGATGGTACTATACTTATGACCTAGGTAATCGTCATGTATTTCAATTTCTATCTTTAAATGTACTTTTATTCACTGAGTTGGCAACTCATCCCCGTTGTGCCACTGTTTCTTGCAGGTTTTACCGTTTGGATTATCAGCGGTTTGGGTACACAGTCTTTTGGGGATTGATGGGTAAGTGAGATTTTATTGTATCCTACTCACTCTTGATTATTCATATATTCTTGTATTTAGCGGAAACTCCATCAACTTAGAAATATTATACTATGGACTTAGAAGCGAGACTTAGAGTTTATGTGTGGTGATGTCGCACTTTTTAGAGTCGACATCTGTTATAGATTTTTATGGCTGTTCCGTTTTTTTGACGTGAAAGCTAGCTTCCGTTGGGATGCTATTTTATTATGTTGTATCGGGTTTTTTTAAAAATGTAAAGGAGGTGATGTCGAGTTTCAAAACGTCATATAGGTTCTTTTTCAATATACTTAGTTAAATTTAGATGTTATTTAAATTGATTTTATTGGATGATTATTTTAAACCTCACCTCCAATATTTTCAAAAAGTGTTTAGATTCCGGGTTTCGGTTTACTTGGATCGCGTCGATGTCTTTAGATGTCATGTGATTTAAGTGTCGGTCGCGTGCTATATTTGGGTCATGACAGTCACCCTCTCTAAAAGTGTCTTACAGACTAAAGAGGAGAGGGATGTGCATGATTGGCATATCACTTGCTTAGGCAATTGAGTCAATCATGAGATGTCAAGTACCACACCAGATGTTGTTTTTGCACTAGCTACAATAAGTTGATATTAATCCAATCCTGGAGAAACATTCGGAAGCGGTTTTAGAACATAAGTGGATGTTCTAGGGATATGATAATGACAGCCTCCTATGGGAGACGGTTATCATTCTAGGCTTCCGAGGTGACCTGGATGACAGAGTGACTGTCAGAGTTATAGTTTTCCCTCTGACGAGTGGCAGTAGTTTGGACAGGAGGTCCAAGCGGATACTGAGGGAGGCATGGCGCAGGATACTGATTAAGTTCAGTTAACGATACAATCAAAGAAGTTTGGATTTGGAGTTCATTTATGAACTAGGTCCCATCAGATATCCAGACATATTCTAAGATAGATATTGCTCATTTCGGGAGATGGTTTTCTCCGCGAACTTGAGATAAAGAGAGACATAGAAAGAAACATCAGGGCGGATCCACTCACTGAGGCTATTCCTCGAACCCAATAATTTCGCAAACGGGCTTTGTGAGATTGATCAGTAGAGGAGTTGGGTGTTCGGTATCACACGGGCTGTGAGTATGCGACATCGCAATAATTAGCCTTGAGTGGGAGATTGTAGGATATAGTGCCCTCAAAGTCAATTATTGGATCGCAGGCCCATGATTGCAATGATTGAGGGAGGACCTATGCCGGTAGGACAGTCTTATTCAAGATGATGGTATGCTATCTGGTTTATCTTTATCATCGTGTACAACTTTAGGTGATATTACAGATCACTATTACACGTTGATAGAGCCCTTAGGATTCTTGCTTGACTACCAGTAGTATGATGGCGATCATATACGTGAGAGTTGGATAGTCTATAAGCATATCCTTAAAGTGTCCCTGGTCGTGGGAGTTTTCGAGACAGGGCATCGATACTTCAGACTAGACTAGTGTATACAGTCGAGACCCCGACGAGGGGCGGTAGCCGGTCTCACAAGCCATTGGTGTCAGTTGGTTCACCTAAGATGTATACAGGTGCTCATTGGGTTATGAGTACACCGGACAGGACTCGCCGGGAACATGCTAGTTGGTATTATACCTGACGTTAGATAGCAGTTCCCTGGTAACATGTGTACAGGTTAGTCTATCGACCTGAGATCGTCATTTGTCTCGTGTGAGTTCCCACTGTGCTTTGATTACTACCCTACCACGGCTCAAAGGAGTCGTGCAAACAGGTTTTAGTTGGGTACAGTCCCGAGCCACATGGAGGCAGTGAGCGGGTTCGTCTCTCCCGGTATTGGGGGTGAGATCACGCTATGTCTAAGAGAGCCATTACACGAAGTCCTTGGCCAAGGCAGGAGATTTACTGGTAGGTATTCCAGTAGTATCTCAGGGTGTTCTGGGCTACACTCCGACATGACTTGTACCGCTTTTAGGGTCTGACTTTTACCAACCCCCTAGGCCCGACATGCGATACTCATAGACGAACGGACTGGACTGTACGGATATTGTCACTGACAGGCTCAGTAGGGTGTCAGGATGAGTTCGCTCATCAACTTCCCTTTTGGTCAATACCTGGTAGCCCATTACGTACAGCTTGTACCACTGTCGTGCTAGTGGTTAAATCCACAGCTAAAGTATTAACGAGTCTTTAGAGTCCCCCACAGACACTTTCTCAAGTTTCGGGCGAAACGTTGTAGAGGTCGTATGGTATTATGGCAGGGTTCGATCATATACGTGCAGTCGTGCACGGATCATGATCCGGCGGATCATACTAGTGGGCTTTGGTTTTGTTAGTTATGTATATGCCCTAGAGGCCATTGTTGTACATATGATTTATATTATAATGGATGCTTGGATATATATTGAGAGGACTTTCTTGCTCATCATGATAGTATGCTATTTGGTTTCACTTTATCTTAACATGTTGACTTATATTAGTTTACTGTCTTACTCTCACATGTTGATAAAGCCCTTAGGATATGTACTCGACTACTGGGACTATGATGAGATCATACTAGTGGGGCCAGGGTAGTCAACGAGTACATCCTATAACTGTTCCTAGTCGAGGGTGTGTCGAGACAGGGCATCGATACACCAGAGTAGACTAGCGTATACGCATCTTGACCCATATGATGGGCGATGGATGATCCAATATCCATCGGTGTTTGACATCAAAGATGGTGTATGGGTGCTCAGTGGAGACCGGGTACACTGGACGGACTCGCCGAGAACTCCCAGATGGTATTATACCTCACGTCAGATGGCAGTTCTCTGGTGACACTGGTACAAGTTAGTCTGTAGACCCGAGATCGTCATAGAGTCTTGTGTGATTCCCACTGTGCTTTGATTTCCACCTTACCACGTCCAAGAGGGCGTGCAAAACGGTGGCTTTTGGGTACAGTCCCGAATCACATTGAGGCAATGAGCGATAGGAGGGGGTTCGTCTCTCCCTGTATAGGGAGTTGATGTTGTGCTGTGTTCGATTGGCTATAACTGGAAGTCCCTGGCCAAGGATTATATAGAGTACTACTTGTAAGTGTTATCAGAAGGTTCTCGACTTGTTATGAGCCTCACATCGACACGACTTATCGGTTACTGCGGTCTGACGTTTACCGCCCTTAGACCAGATATGCGACATATCAGACGAAGAGACCGGACTGTACGGGAGTGTTACTGATTGGATTCACAGGAGAATGTACAGGCTTTCTTATTGATCTTCTGATCGCTCAATACCTGGGTGGCTGTTACGTTTAGCTGACCGCTTGCTGCTTGTGGGTGTTTGATATGATCATCACCTACTGCCGGCGTATTGACGATTCTTTAGAGTCCTACACAGAGGTTTCTTGACTCAGGAAAAATGGAGTAGGAGCACATATGTGATATGTGCAGAACCAAGGATAATATGATATGAGATACCGTATTCTATTCTCGCGATATTAGTTATCAGCCGGATATATGTGATATAGCCGGATCATCGGATCAAGTATTGATTCGATGAACTGATACAGTTTATATATTAGTCGGTTATTTGAGAAATAGCCGGATTGTCGGATCAAGTGTTGATTCGATAATTTAATGTATAATTATATATGTGATATATTACATTATATTATCTAATATTGGTTCTCTTTATTGATTCATTTTCTCACCGGGTAATACATTGATATATATGCGATATATGTTAATTGTATTATTTTCTTTTGTTACAAAAATATATTATATATGTGATATATAATAATGTAACAAGTTATGTTTACAAATGCAACATGATTAGTGGAGATTAAACATGGTTAGGGTTTGATTTGGGTTAGTCTATTCTTGAAGCTTCTAGAAGCTTTTGTTTTGTTTTGTGCAAAGATATTATGTGTTGATATTTTGAAGATATTATTTAACCCAACCCAAACCCTTAACCCTAGTAAACTCTCTACATGAGTTAATGATTCATATTATTAACTCAAGGTTCATTTGTAAGCATAGTAACTTTTCATTATTCATCACAAAAGACTTCATCATCTTCTTCCTCCTTGAAAAACTTTCTAGCTTTTTATTTTGTGATGAATTAGTGTGAGATCTTGATAATAAAAGAGAGCATAATTCCTACTTCATCATTCTCATCTAATCTAGCCAATTAGATTAGAGTGTTCACTTCATTAATACTTGATTAGAAAAGTGAGAGCTTGAGTTAAAGAAACTTCAAGGTAGGTCATCTTCGAAAAGGAAGACTTCAAGTAAGCATGAATCGTTCGACTTGTGGAGACTCTCTTGAGTCCGGAAGATCATGGATCGCGGCGAAGAGACTACTACTCAGAGCTTATGAAGCGAAGGAGCGGACTACAAAGGTTGTAATTCCTCTCTCTTAGTTGTAAAGTTGTTTACTTGCATGTTTGACCATAATTATCTAGCAAAGATCCTCGCTTTAGGTTGTTCGGCACGTCTAAATTTTAAATCGGGCATGGTTGATGCCTTATAGACACTTGTGACAGTGCCTAGTAACCCTACAGTGATATCAGAGCCTAGCTAGAGCATTAGGCGACGTCTATACGAAGTTAAAAGTCCGATCGAACCCCAAAACGTCGTATTTTGACCCCTCTCTGGAAATTTTTTTAAAATATGATTTTTTTCTGCATTAAAAATACTCAGAAAATTCAGCAAGTGATTTTATAGATTACTGTGAAAAACGGGTCACTGTAGCCCTAAAGGCGCCGCGGAACCGCGGCCATAACATGCTTCTGGCGGCGGTTCCACGGCCGTACTTGGGTGTCAGTGATTGTTTTTTCTAGGGTTCATCCGTAGCTATTACTACATGCTTCTGGGAATTTTTAATCTTACTCAAGTGTTGAGTTTTCTGGAGATCATTAGTATTCGTTGATTCGATCGGAAAGTTTAATTTCGTTTAGTTTTTCGGATAATTTAGAACGTGTTAATGTTCGAACGGATATCAATAACTCACTTTTTCCCGACACGAAAAACTTTTAAGTGTTGAATTTTTCTTGAGTTCAAAACTTTCGGAAAAACATGCAAGCATATCTGTGGACCCTCTAAAAGAACGTAACCTTAACTCGATTATGTGACAGTCAAAACTGCCACTGAACCCTAGGGTTTGTGATAGTTTGGCGTTGCCACATGTGAGGCGTTGGTTTGACCCTTCTACGACTGGTTCATTGGGGCTGTGCATGTTCTGGGATTTTTGAACTCCGCTCAAGTGTTGAGCTATGTGGAAATCTTGGGTATTTGATTATTCGATCGGAAAGTTTAATATTGTCTATTTATCTGGAATGTGATACAACATGTGGAATTCATATTGTTAGGCATGAAATGCGAAGTATGTGATATTTCGGATTTAAGATGTCTAAAGTGATCGTGGATTCCAAATGTTGTAGTTTTACACTTTCTTTTCTGTGACCGTAAGCGTAGTATGTGGGGTATCGCCGGCTTCGTTGCTATACATCAACGACAATCGGGATACGTATACTTGCTTACGTTGATGATATGAGATATTATGTATTGCTGTGATATGTTATATTGGATCGTCGTGTTCTGAATAGCCGGGGGTTTTATGTGAGATGAGGGTTTTTATTTTCATTCATGTAAAATTCATTGTATGTAATATTCTTTTATTGGGGCACTTCCGGGATGAGGATGATGTCATCATTGTATATTATTTACTTTTCCGCATTAGGTAGACCCAAGGAGGGGAGCACAAGTAACCGGGTTCTTATGGTCCAGTGGGAGGCCATCTCGAGGAGTCGAGACCGGGTCTCCTAACCCTAGAATTGGCAGTATTGCTTGCCGCTCTCGTAGGGGTCTAGGGATGTGGGTTTGGCTATTCATCGCGACCGTGGAATCCGTGTTTTATACAGGCTCGATGTAAAACACTGACGTCCTAATATATCCAATATTTCATATGTTATCTTCTGCTGCAATGTTCTGTGATGAGATCATATTACTACCTGAGACGAATGCTTATACTATATATATGATATATAAATATTACAGCTTTCGTTTCTTCTGTGATGCTTAGGAAGCATAATTGATGGGATTTATTAATGAGATTAATAAAAGAAAAGAAACCTAAAAGATGTTATAGAATCAAAACTTTATAAAAAGAGTAGCTACAGTTTTGCTTTGCACAGCGGTATATATGATATACCATGCACCTTATTCGATGAGGAAAGAGCTGAGATCCCTTCACCGGGAGTGACCCCTTTAGCAGAACTAGCAGATGCTACAAACTCATGAATTAGTTTTTGATTGCTTCTATAGTTTTGCTTTGTACAGCGGTATATATGATATACCCTGCACCTTATTCAATGAGGAAAGAGCCGAGATCCCTTCACCGGGAGTGACCTCTTTAGCAAAACTGGAAAAGCCTCAAAGACACTCCTTTTCAAAATCACTTGTTTCTACAACGATATCAAGTTCATTACGCTCATGGTTTTCTGAAAAACCTGCGTAACCCTCCGTCATTTTAGGAAAATAGTGTACTTAGTATTCATGCTGCGTTTGTTGACCATAGTTAAGGCGCAGTGTACGGTAGCTGAGTGATGTATTCCTATATAAGATATGATGTGATTAATTAGAACAGTCATATGACTTTGTTGACCATAGTTAAGGGTCATGTGGATGGGTCTAAATTAATCAAGAAATGACGAGTATAACTTGACTAGTGCTTATGATTTGTTGACCATAGTTAAGGCCATAAGTCACTAGGGGTAAAAGCATTATCGGGAATTTCAAATGTTGAAATTTGCAATGAGATTGCATACCTTCTATGAGATAGATGGATCCTGATACTCACTACGAGTAAGAGTTACTCCTGGGAGACTTTTACACAGGACAATTAGCCAATCAAGTAGGTGACTAGAAAGGTGTTTACGGGGTTATGCCTCTGGGAAAACGAGGTTTATTTTAATTAGGTCCGTGCAAAAGCACGGGGAACCTCCCTCAAAGTACCAACACTGGCTTAACTGAAAGATTGGCGAACTTGTAAGGTGTAATTAATCCCGGCTAGTTTTTCCTTTTAGGGTTTGAAGGAAGATTTGATAAAAACAGTGGGAGACATCCTGATTAGATAAGATAATAACCAATCTAAATCTTGCAAGAGCATACGCTAAAATGTTTCCTTCTCTCTCTCCCCAGGTAGAGACCATGTTAGGCCTTAATCAAGATAATAATATGGATGTATTGACTGAACCCGCTTATTATACTGTGCAGGGGAACGTTGGTCCCGTTCTTTCTTATAAGTGTTGTAAGACTGAGCAGGAAATAGGAGAATATCTGGATTCTTACACCGCCCAAACAAAGAACAAGTATGTTGATGCATCTTCTTCGGGTGTGTTAGTTATTGAGAACTGTTTCTCAGTTCACCCTACGTCCTGGGTATTAGATACCGGATCGGGATCCCACGTATGTAATTTGTTACGCGGGCTACGTAAAGGTAGAGAACTGGGAAAGGGTGATCATTCCGTAATAGTTGGGAATGGTACGAATATTGCAGCCAAAGCTGTTGGCGAATATCACCTTGTATTACCAAGTAGTAATACATTGATTCTGAACGAGTGCTATTATATACCGAACATGATGTGCAACATTATATCAGTTTCTTTATTAAGTAAAGAAGGATATAATTTTGTAATACAGGATAATGTTATGAACATCTTCCTAGATCAAAAGTTGATTAGATCAGGCTCGTTATATAATGGCATATAAGTTCTCAATCAAACTACAGTCTTTAATATACAAAACACAAATAAGAGGAAAAGTTCAGAAATGAATGAATCCTACTTATGGCATTGTAGACTAGGTCATATCAATGCAACACGACTAGCTAAGTTACATAAGGATGGATATTTGAACCCGTTCGAATTATCATCTTATGAAACTTGCCATTCATGTCTCAAAGGTAAAATGACCAAAACTCCGTTTAGTGGACACGGAGTAAGAGTTACAGAACTTTTAGGGCTGATACATAGTAATGTATGTGGACCCATGTCTACACATGCCAGGAACGGTTCTTTCTACTTTATTACATTCACTGACGATCTCTCTAGATACGGACATGTGTTCCTAATGAAATACAAGTCTGAAGCTTTTGAGAAATTCAGAGAATATAAGAACGAAGTAGAGAACCAAACGGGCAAAAGTATTAAGATCTTTCGATCTGATCGAGGAGGAGAATGCTTGAGCAATGAGTTCCTGGACTATCTAAAAGAGAATAGGATTCTCTCTCAGCTTACTCCTCCTTATACACCACAGTACAACGGTGTATCGGAGCGGAGGAATCGCACCCTATTGGATATGGTACGCTCTATGATGAGCACTGCTGAGTTGCCTATTTCCTTTTGGGGTTATGCGCTGGAGACAGCCGCATACCTATTGAATAGAGTTCCAACTAAATCAGTGCCTACCACTCCATATGAGATTTGGAATGGGAAGAGACCATCTCTTAAATGAGTTAAGATATGGGGTTGTCCGGTCTATGTTAAAAAGCAAAATCCGGACAAGCTCGAGGCAAGATCAAGTTTATGTAAGTTTGTGGGATATCCAAAAGATTCCTATGGATATATCTTCTACCACGGTGAGGAACAAAAAGTGTTTGTTTCTCAGTATGCCGCCTTTTTAGAAAAGGAATTTCTTGCAAAAGAAATTAGTGGCGAAGAGGTAGAGCTGGAAGAGGTTCCAGCGACACAAACTGCAACTGAAGATTTAGTGGAACTAGACGATTCAGTAGTACCCAACGAACCCCAGCCTCTCCGCCGATCTAGTAGGGTTTCTCATCCACCTGAGAGATACTACGGTTTTCTCGTTGATGGTGGGAGCGAGGATTGCATCATGGAAGATGATGACCCGACCAGTTTCGAGCAGGCCATCACGAGTGGGGACTCAGTGAAATGGCTGGATGCTATGTGATCTGAGATGGAATCCATGTACACCAACAAAGTATGGACTTTGGAAGTTGCTCCTGAAGGGGTAAAACCCATTGGGAGCAAGTGGATCTTTAAGAAGAAACTTGGTGTAGATGGAAAAGTTGAGACTTTCAAAGATAGACTTGTTGCAAAGGGTTTTCGTCAACGACCAGATGTGGATTATGATGAAACCTTTTCTCCAGTGGCTATGCTTAAGTCCATCCGGATCTTGCTTGCTATTGCTGCATACCATGACTACGAAATCTGGCAGATGGATGTTAAGACCGCCTTTTTAAATGGTGATTTAGAAGAGTGTGTGTACATGACTCAGCCAGAGGGCTTCGTAGATAGTGGGAGCAGCGGAAAGGTGTGCAAGCTGCTTAAATCCATTTATGGGTTAAAGCAAGCATCGCGGAGTTGGAACATCTGCTTTAATGTTGTAGTCAAAGAGTTTGACTTCATCAAAAACGTAGATGAACCTTGTATTTACAAGAAGGTTGCAGAGAGTAAGGTCGTCTTCCTCGTATTATACGTAGATGACATACTCTTAATAGGAAATGATGTTGCTATGCTGCAATCGGTCAAACTCTTCTTATCACAAAGATTCTCAATGAAAGATCTAGGTGATGCCTCCTGCATACTGGGAATTATGATCTATAGAGATAGATCTAAACGGATACTGGGATTGTCCCAATCCAGGTACATTGACACCATACTAAAGAGGTTTAGTATGGAAGAATCCAAGCGTAGGAACCTACCCATGATCTCTGGACTCACTCTCTCCAAAGAGATGTCTCCCAAGACTGATTTGGAGAGAGCTCGCATGCAAGGGATACCCTATGCTTCGGCAGTAGGCTCTATCATGTATGCAATGCTATGCACCAGACCCGATGTAGCATACTCACTAAGTATAGTGAGTAGGTATCAAGCAGATCCTGGAGAGAGTCACTGGATAGCTATGAAGAACATTCTCAAGAACTTGAGAAGAACTAAGGAGATGTTCTTGGTGTATGGTAACGGAGAACTCAAGGTAGAGTCCTTTACCGATTCAAGCTTCCAAAGTGATAAGGACGACTCTAAGTCGCACTCGGGATTTGTCTTTACCCTCAATGGAGGGGCGGTGTGTTGGAAGAGTTCCAAACAGGAAACCGTTGCAGACTCGACGATGGAGGCTGAAAACATCGCTGCCAACGATGCTGCAAAAGAGGCTGTCTAGATGAAGAAGTTCATTACTGTACTTGGTGTGGTTCCATCCATTGACCATCCAATACTTTTGTATTGTGATAACAATGGAGCTGGGGCTTTGTCCAAGGAACCCAGGTCCCATCAAAAGTCCAGACATATTCTGAGGCGGTATCACCTGATCCGGGAGATAGTTGATCGTCGGGAGATCGAGGTCAGGAGAGTTGATACGAAGGACAACACTGCGGATCCACTCACGAAGGCCATTCCCCAAACACAGTTTGAGAGACTCTTCGGGATGCTGGGTATAAGATACTACAACAGCTGGCCTTAGTGCAAGTGGGAGATTGTTAGTTATGTATATGCCCTAGAGGCCATTGTTGTACATATGATGTATATTATAATGGATGCTTGGATATATATTGAGAGGACTTTCTTGCTCGTCATGATAGTATGCTATTTGGTTTCACTTTGTCTTAACATGTTGACTTATATTAGTTTACTGTCTTACTCTCACATGTTGATAAAGCCCTTAGGATATGTACTCGACTACAGGGACTATGATGAGATCATACTAGTGGGACCATGGTAGTCAACGAGTACATCCTATAACTGTTCCTAGTCGAGGGTGTGTCGAGACAGGGTATCGATACACCAGAGTAGACTAGCGTATACGCATATTGACCCATATGAAGGGCGATGGATGATCCCATATCCATCGGTATTTGACATCAAAGATAGTGTACGGGTGCTCATTAGAGACCGGGTACACTGGACGGACTCGCCGAGAACTCCCAGATGGTATTATACCTCACGTCAGATGGCAGTTCTCTGGTGACACTGGTACAGGTTAGTCTGTAGACCCGAGATCGTCATAGAGTCTTGTGTGATTCCCACTGTGCTTTGATTTCCACCTTACCACATCCAAGAGGGCGTGCAAAATGGTGGCTTTTGGGTACCGTCTCGAATCATATGGAGGCAATGAGCGAAAGGAGGGGTTTTGTCTCTCCCGGTATAGGGAGTTGATGTTGTACTGTGTTCGATTGGCTATAACTGGAAGTCCCTGGCCAGGGCTGATATAGAGTACTACTGGTAAGTGTTATCAGTAGGTTCTCGACCTGTTATGAGCCTCACATCGACACGACTTATCGGTTACTGGGGTCTGACGTTTACCACCCCTAGACCAGATATGTGACATATCAGACGAAGAGACCGGACTGTACGGGAGTGTTACTGATTGGATTCACAGGAGAATGTACAGGCTTGCTTGTTGATCTTCTGATCGTTCAATACCTGGGTAGCTGTTACGTTTAGCTGACCGCTTGCAGCTTGTGGGTGTTTAATATGATCATCACCTATTGCTGGCGTATTGACGATTCTTTAGAGTCCTACACAGAGGTTTCTTGACTCAGGCAAAACGGAGTAGGAGCACATATGTGATATGTGCAGAACCGAGGATAATACGATATGAGATACCGTATTCTATTCTCGCGATATTAGATATCAGCCGGATATATGTGATATAGCCGGATCATCGGATCAAGTGTTGATTCGATGAACTGATACAGTTTATATATTAGTCGGTTATTTGAGAAATAGCCGGATTGTCGGATCAAGTGTTGATTCGATAATTTAATGTATAATTATATATGTGATATATTACATTACATTATCTAATATTGGCTCGCTATATTGATTCATTTTCTCACCGGGTAATACATTGATATATATGCGATATATGTTAATTGTATTATTTTCTTTTGTTACAAAAATATATTATATATGTGATATATAATAATGTAACAAGTTATGTTTACAAATGCAACATGATTAGTGGAGATTAAACATGGTTAGGGTTTGATTTGGGTTAGTCTTTTCTTGAAGCTTCTAGAAGCTTTTGTTTTGTTTTGTGCAAAGATATTATGTGTTGATATTTTGAAGATATTATTTAACCCAACCCAAACACTTAACCCTAGTAAACTCTCTACATAAGTTAATGATTCATATTATTAACTCAAGGTTCATTTGTAAGCATAGTAACTTTTCATTATTCATCACAAAAGACTTCATCATCTTCTTCCTCCTTGAAAAGCTTTCTAGCTTTTTATTTTGTGATGAATTAGTATGAGATCTTGATAATAAAAGAGAGCATAATTCCTACTTCATCATCCTCATCTAATCTAGCCAATTAGATTAGGGTGTTCACTTCATTAATACTTGATTAGAAAAGTGAGAGCTTGAGTTAAAGAAACTTCAAGGTAGATCATCTTCGAAAAGGAAGACTTCATGCAAGCATGGATCATTCGGCTTGTGGAGCCTCTCTTTAGTCCGGGAGATCATAGATCATGGCGAAGGGACTACTACTCGGAGCTTATGAAGCGAAGGAGCGGACTACAAAGGTTTTAATTCCTCTCTCTTAGTTGTAAAGTTGTTTACTTGCATGTTTGACCCTAATTATCTAGCAGAGATCCTCGCTTTAGGTTGTTCGGCACATCTAAATTTTAAATCGGGCATGGTTGATGCCTTATAGACCCTTGTGATAGTGCCTAGTAACCCTACAGGTTTAAGCCGGATCCTAGTATTAGATTTGTTGGATTACTTTAGTCTCATCGCATTTGCATTCAGTCGGAATGCGGATGCAGGTATGTATGTATAGGTGAGGGGTATCCTTGTGATCCGTCACGAGTTTATTTTAGATGTTGCCATATCTTTTTATTGTTGCAAACATTTGGATTAATTTTTGGTTGTGGAAATTGTGAGTGGATTTCATCATGAAGGGCATTAAATGTGACATGGACATGGGTAGTGACTCATGGTCTCTTTTCTTGTGCTATGTCAATTTATTTGATTGATTATTATGTTGATATGATGCTTGGAGAAAGAGAGGGCAGCTAAGTTAGGCTTCGGGTTGCTCTTGATTTATTGAAGCACTCTCATTTTTCTTCATCTCAACATAATAACAAAAAGCTCTCCATTTTCCTTCTTCTTCTTGCTTACAAGTTCTACCATTAGCATCATCTTCTACCTTCACTCTAACCATCTTATGTGCTGAGAATCCTAGAGTGTCAAGAGACAAAGTTATCACACCATTCTCTACTTCACCTTGGACACGTCGGCTAGCAAACTTCGTGTCCGAGTTGCTTCGGTTCGAAGCGGGAGCCCGTAAAAGGATTCATAGATGTGGTGCCCTTTCCGACGAGGAGACCGGAGATCGAGCGAGATCGAAGATACCACAAGGAGCTAAAGACGGTGGCTAAAGACCGAAGGACACGGATTGATCGGTATAGCTTTTCTATCCCTCTTTAGATTGCTAGTTTAATGTTAATGGTTCGATCAGGGATTAAAGTCTGCGTTAGCGCCAGTTTCAATTTTATGAAAAGTTTTTGTTTCCGCATTTTGGCCTCGGATCGACGGCCGGGGCGCTACCGTAGACTTACAACACGTTGATTTATATCCTCATACTTTCATGCATATGCTTTATAATATTTACATGCATTATGTTTTGTGTCATTGGTTGACATATGGATGATATCCACATGCATACAGACATTGATTATATAGTTGGATGATATCCACATGCATACAGACTTTATGCTATAGTTTGCACTGATTTCATTGATGATACCTCATATTTATGATATGTTGCTACCCGAGGCACTGACACGAGCACTTGGTATTACACTTATGTATAGATGTTTACCCTTGCCACCTTATCATGCTTCAAACTTTGTCATATTGAGGATATATATATATATATATATATATATATATATATATATATTACTGATCGTTTGACCTAGGATTGAGTCATACATACGATTTCTGCTCTGTGATATTTTCTACTCACGAGTTGGCAACTCACCCCCGTTGTGCCACAGTTTCTTGCAAGTTTTGTCGTACAGGTTTCATTGCGGCTTTGCTGGCACACTGTTTCCATTCCGGGTGATCTGCTTTGGTAGGTGGGTTCACTTGCATCGTGACCACCATTGTCCTCATTTATTTTCAGTTGTACCTAGTGAAATTCCATCAACCAGACTTGTTTATTTGATAGAACTAGAAAACCAGACTTGTATATTCTTTCAACCTTAGAGTCGCGCGTTATATTATTATGAGTTTTCATGTTGATTTGAGTTTCCTTTTCAGTTTTGATCCTCGCCTTTCGGCGTTGTATATTATATTGCTTGCGTGGTTGTGACCGTCGATTGACGAAGAGCTAGCTCCCGCTTGGGGATTCCTTTTATCATTGTGCATATATTATTCATGTTGTACCCCGTTTGGGGCCAGTATTTACAAAGGAAACTCTGCCGAAATTTTCAGAAAAGACTTGAGATTTTTAAAATGCATATTCGGCTTATGTTATTTAAAAAAAAACCCTTGTTTTAAAACATGTTTTCTTCACTTCTTATTTAAAATGGTTTAGATTTCTGGGATTTTTGGCTTACTTGAATTAGATGGGGTCCTATAGACTTCATATGATTCAAGTGTTAGTCACGTGCCATTTCGGGTCATGACAGTGTCGTTGATGGACACCAGTTTTTCCATCATGATGATTCATTGATGATGATATGTTTGATCATATACTCAGTAGTTATTTGATATGCATTGTTTCATGTAGTTGTAGTACCCTGGTGGAGTATCTTGATCATGATTTGCTGCATATCCATATTGACATATTTATACTATCAGATTGCATGTTTTAGATTATCGCTGTACGTGCATACCTGCGATCATCTGTATGATGTTACTTACTATTCACGAGTTGGCAACTCACCCCTGTTGTGCCACAGTATTTTGCAGGCTTGACCCTTAAAGTAGTCACGGTAGGGCTTCTTATTGTATCTTTCTCAACGGATACCACTACGGTTGGCTGTGAGCCTTTTTGCTATAGGTGGGTTTGCGGTTATCTGATTATCCATTGTATATCTCTTTCTATCTAGTACTCTCCTTCTACCATTTCCATGTATTGACTTAGAGACGAGTTGTGAGGACGATATTGTATATTTTGTGACTCTGGGTGTCGTGCTCGTGTGAGCCGGCCTTTATTATGTAGTTTTACCTCTTTATGCTGTTTTTCATTTATATTGTCTATTTCTTCGCTACGGCGTCGTATATATGCTTGTGGTGGTTGTTTCCGCCTTTGGACGTGATTTGCTCCCATTTAGGGATGCTTTATTTATATTCTATGTTTGTACCCGTTTCGGGGCTAGTTTTTACAAAGGAGGCGCTGCCGAAATTTTTAAGAAAATAAACTTGAGTTTAAAGATTTTTTACTTGAGTTTTCCAAATGTTTTTAACAATGTTTTTATCACTTATTTCTTTGATGGTTTAGATTTCTGGGTTTTCGGCTTACTTAAATTGCGTTGCGCCTGTTAACGTCTCGTGGTTTAAGTGCCGGTCATGTGCCTAAATTTGGGTCATGACAAAGTTGGTATCAGAGCGCTAGCTTTTACCTTTCGGAGTGTAGGATGACCTTGGTATGATGGAGTAGGTAGCTTAAGCAAAGTGACGTAGCGTGTGTATGTTCCACGGTATACTTACGATACAGTACTCCGCTTAACTGACCATAGGACTTGTTGGTTGAAATTCCTTCTGTGATTATATTCATCCTTGTGATTCGATTTCTATGTTCTTATCGAATCCTGTTTTCATTTCCAGCCATTATGCCGCCAAAGACTATGAGGGCGCAGAGAGCGGCCGCGAGAGCCGATGTCAGAGTTGGCTCATCTGAGACGAGGACTGACCAGGACGGTACGCCCGTTGTACAAGAGCAGGTTGATCCACCTTCGACAGACCATATTACTAGGCTAGAGGCTAATATACAGGATTTACACTAGATGATGGGGTCGTTAGTTAAGGCCAGTCGAGCGCAGCAACAGGAGGTTGTCCCACCTGATACGGGGACTCGATGGTGCCTACGGTTCAGGCAGTCGTACCTGCAGCTACAGAGATTATCACCATGTCATTATCTGAGTTCATGAGGCTGAAGCCTCCAGTCTTCACCGGCACCGATACAGCTGAGGATCCGCAGTCGTTTATCGATCGGATGGCCAGGATTTGTCGTTCACTGAGATGCTCCAACACGAGATGTGTAGAGTTCGTGAGTTTTCGTCTGGAGGGTCTGGCCCAGACTTGGTGCGAGTCTTTACAGAGGGGCAGAGCCGCGGGTCTTTCTCCTATGACCTCGGCTTAGTTCGTGACGGTTTTTCTTGCCCGATTTCTTCCGCAGAGCATCAGAGATGCTCAAGCTCACAGTTTCGAGTCGTTACGCCAGACTCCAGGTATGACGGTGGCAGAGTATGACATTCAGTTTACCCAGTTATCCGTATATGCTCCGTATTTGGTAGATACTGAGGAGATGCGGATCAAGAGATTTGTTCGAGGCCTGAGTACCCAGTTATTCCTCTCCATCTGCGCCCAGCATTTCGATACATATGCAGCCACAGTGGACACAGCCCTATTGGTAGAGGAGCGTATTTCTGAGACGTCGGTCATTCCGGAACCGAAGAGGATTCATACTGATTTATCAGCGCAGAGGCAGTTTGTTAGAGGCCGTGGTGGATTCTCTATAGGCCGTGCAGGTAGCTGGAGTGTGAGACGGGGCCAGACATATAGTTTATACCCACAAGGTCAGCAGTCGTTGCCTGGATGTTTTGGGTGTGACAGTCCCCATCACCGCATCCGAGATTGTACTGAGATACGCCATAGAGAGGCAGCGGTTCCACATGTTACCTTACCACCTTCACCTCAGAAAGCGTTGCCTCCTACGCTTGTTGATGCTCCGTGTCAGACTTTTTCTTAGAGAGGTCGTGGTCGCGGAGGTTTTGCTCAGAGGGGACGGGGTGGCAGAGGCGGAGGACAGCCAGTTGCCGGTAGAGGGCAGGCTCGAGTATTTGCTTTGACTCATCAGGACACGCAGGCGTCCAATGCAGTGGTTTCAGGTACTCTTTCAGTATGTTCCTTCGATGCACACGTTTTGTTTGATCCGGGATCTACGCACTCGTATGTTTCTACACACTTCGTGCCGAGGTTGGACCGAAGTCGTGTTTGCTAGATCAACCGCTTGTCGTGACTACTTTTTTTGGAGAGTCGTTTGTTGTGCGACACGTGTTTCGGTCGTGTGCCATTCGTATTGGAGATAGAGATTCGTCCGTCGACTTGATCCTTCTTAAGATGTTGGACTTCGACGTTCTCCTAGGCATGGACTGGTTAGCTACTTGCTACGCGTCAGTGGACTACCGCGAGAAGACAGTCAGGTTTTATTTTCGGGGTGAGTCGGTTCTTGTTGTGCAGGGGAGCTGTGGTGCCGCCCCTCACAGTTTGATTTTAGCCCTTTGCACTAGTCGGCTTTTAAGGAGGGGATGTCGGGGATTCTTGGCTTTCATACGAGATACTGGAGGCACAGTAGATTCGTTAGACCAGGTTTCTATTGTGAGAGAGTTTCCCGAAGTTTTTCCCGATGAGTTACCTGGATTGCTGCCAGAGCGCGAGATTGAGTTTTGCATTGATTTGATCCCCGGTACGGGGCCTATTTCTATTCCGCCTTACCGGATGGCCTAGGCAGAGCTTAAGGAGCTTAAGGATCAGCTGCAAGAGTTGCTTGATAGGGGACTTGTGCGTCCAAGTGTTTCGCCTTGGGGAGCTCCTGTTCTGTTCGTCAAGAAGAAGGACGGCAGTTTGAGGTTGTGCATTGATTATCGTCAATTGAACCGAGTTACGGTGTGGAATATGTATCCTTTACCTCGCATTGACGATTTGTTTGATCAGCTCCAGGGTGCGGGACATTTTTCCAAGATTGATTTGAGATCAGGTTATCATCAGTTGCGGGTTCGGTTTGCGTGTTCGGAATGATGACATTCCGAAGGCTGCTTTTCGTACGCGCTACGGGCATTATGAGTTTTTGGTGATGTCGTTTGGACTCACTAATGCCCCAGCAGCGTTCATGGATTTGATGAACCGGATTTTCAGGCCGTTTCTCGACCATTTTATTATTGTGTTTATTGATGACATTCTGGTTTATTCCAAGAGTCGAGAGGAGCATGAGCAGCACTTGAGGATTGCTTTACAGACATTGAGAGAGCACCAGCTGTTTGCAAAATTCTCGAGGTGTTCCTTTTGGCTTGATAGTGTTGACTTCCTGGGTCATGTAGTTATGGGAGACGGTATTCGTGTGGACCCGAGGAAGATCGAGGCCGTACAGCTTTGGCCCAGACCTGTGTGATAGAGGTCCGCAGCTTTTTGGGCTTAGCTGGTTATTACAGCCGTTTCGTGTAGGACTTCTCGAGTATCGCTGCACCGCTGACCGGACTGACCAGGAAGGAGGTTCCTTTTCTTTGGACTGAAGCATGTGAGCAGAGTTTTCAGTAGTTGAAGACTCGGTTGATAACTACACCAGTTTTATCTTTGCCTTCTGGATTGGGCGGCTTTGTCGTTTACTGTGATACTTATCGAGTAGGGCTCGGTTGTGTATTGATGCAGCATGATAGAGTTATCGCTTATGCTTCCCAGCAGCTGAAGAAGCACGGGCAGAACTATCCCACTGATGACCTTGAGATGGCCGTGGTGGTCTTTGCGCTTAAGATTTGGAGACACTACTTGTACGGGGAATCGTGTCAGATTTTCACGGACCACAAGAGCTTGAAGTACATCTTCCAGCAGCGGGATCTGAATCTGAGGTAGCACCGTTGGATGGAGCTCGTGAAGGACTATGATTTTGAGATCCTTTATCACCCAGGCAAGGCGAATGTGGTAGCTGATGCTTTGAGTCGTAGGCCCGGGGTAGCTTGTCCGAGTTGAGCGCAGCTCAGAGACAGTCTTCTGCAGATTGGCAGATCTTATGCGACAGCAGAGTACAGTTTGAGTTCACTTCCACTGGAGGGCAGCATGCTCATGTCCGCGCCCGTCCACTTCTACTTGATCGTATTAGTGAGGCACAGCTCGCCGATGCCCGTTTGTCTGAGATTCTTGAGTATGTTCGGCAAGATAGAGATTCAGAGTTTGAGATTGATGACCACGGTGTGCTACATCTTGGGACTCATTTGTGTTTACCTGATACCGATGGGTTAAGACGCGAGATTCTAGAGCAGGCACATCAGTCAGCTTATAGTGTTCACCCAGGTTCCACCAAGATGTATCGTGACTTGAGAGATATCTACTGATGGGCAGGGATGAAGAGTGATGTTTCAGATTTTATTTCGAGGCGCCTGACTTGTCAGCAAGTCAAGGATGAGCATTAGAGACCGGCAGGAGAGTTGCAGCCTTTACCCGTTCCGCAGTAGAAATGGGAAAAGATCTCTATAGACTTCGTTGTGGGTCTACCCAGGTCTAGTCGAGGGTATGACTCCATTTGGGTGATTGTTGACCGGTTGATGAAAGCGGCTCACTTCCTTCCAGAGAAGACCACTTTTGGTTATGCTCAGTATGCTTAGTTGTACATTGATGAGATTTTGCATTTGCATGGCGTTCCCACATGCATCGTATCCGACAAGGGCACCCAATTCACTAGCCGTCTTTGGCAGAAGCTTCAGGGAGCTTTAGGTACCAGATTGAGTTTTAGCACCGCTTTCCATCCGCAGATCAATGGTCAGTCAGAGCGTACTATACAGACTCTAGAGGATATGCTTCGTGCGTGCGTGCTTGATTTTGGTGGCAGTTGGGATCGTCACTTGCCGTTGATAAAGTTCTCCTACAATAACAGTTATCAGGAGACGATTCAGATAGCACCTTTTAAGGCTTTGTATGGTAAAAAGTGTCGATCGCCAGTCTGTTGGACCGAACTAAGCGAGAGCAGGATTTTAGGACCCCAGCTAGTTCAAGAGACTATAGAGAAGATCCAGTTGATTCAGGATAGGATGAGAGCAGCCCAGTGCAGACAGAAGTCTTATGCTGACTGTCGTCGTCGCATGCTCGAGTTCGCAGTGGGGGATCATGTATTCCTGCGGATTTCTCCGATGAAGGGCATGATGAGATTTTGGAAGAAAGGGAAGCTTAGTCCCAGATTTGTAGGTCCTTTTGAGATCCTTGAGCGAGTTGGTACCGTTGCCTATCGTTTGGCACTTCCGTCCAGTTTTCCGGATGTTCACCCCGTATTCCATGTATCGATGCTTCACAAGTACTTTCATGACCCTTCTTACATGATTCAGCACCAGACCGTTCAGTTAGAGCGCAATCTTTCATTCATCGAGCAGCCGGTAGTTATATTGGATCGGCAGGTGAAGAAACTTTGGTCAAAGGACTTACCATCTGTGAAAGTTCTTTGGCCTGGCCTGAATAGTGAAGAAGTCACTTGGGATGCCGAGAGCGAGATGCAGAAGAAATTCCCTCATCTCTTTGAAGGTACGCATAGTAAGATTTTTAAATTCGGGGACGAATTTCTTTAAGGGGGGAAGATTGTAACACCTTAGAATGCGATTAGAGTTAATTAAGCGATAATGCGGGTTTTTAGTAAAAAGTTTACCAAAATAGTTTCCACATATTTTATAAAAATTAATTAATATTTTATTATTATTTATTTTGGGCTTGCACACACTTGTGTATGTTAACCTAGGGTTAATTAGTGTTAACCATGCTTAAGTAGCCATGGCATATTAACCCCTTTCCATTAAGTGTTATGTAATTATTTAAACTATTTAGTTTTTAAAAATAAAGAGGTTTGAATTTGGGGTTGACTTGAGAGAGAGAGAGAGAAAGAGAGAGGGTTGACATGCATCATGAGGCATGGGGCAAGCATGGCTTGCATTTAATGAAGAGAGAGAGGGGGCATGGTTACTCTCACCCCCCTCATTCTCTCATCCTCACCACACACTCCTTATTTCTTTTCTCATTCTCCCATTCTCATTATTTTCTTCATCTCATCATCCTCATCCCCTCAAACTGAAACCCTAACCCAAATCCTCACTAAACCAAACCAAATCACCACTAAACCTCACTAAAACCCTTCACAAGTCAAGATTAAGCCACTAAGATGACTTGGAGCATGGAAAGCTAGGATTTTTGAGCAAGTGTGGATAGGTAATGACCTTTAACTGTTAATTAGGTGTTTATTATGTTGTGTTGCTTAGTAGTTATCGTTTAGAACACTAAAATTTTAGTTTTGTGCACATATCGTATTTTTTAGTGTCATTTTAGAGTGTTCGTGATCTGCTGTCACCACGAATCCTTACTGTAAAATCTAGCACTGTAGTAGTGTTGTACTAGAGGGCCTGATTGTTCACCTGAAACCCGAACCCAATCCCACCTGTTTTGGCCGGCGACACTTGGGGAAATTCTGGCGAGCTCGGTTTTTTTGGAGACTGGGGAGTTGGGATTTTTAGGGTAGCTGTCTGTTGGTGTTCTGGGGTATTTGGTACTGCTAGATTTTTATATATTGACAGTAGGTAAAATCTGGGACAACTTAGCTAAATTTAGGCGTATCGGCAAAGTGCGATACGATTGATCCGACGTAGTTTTAGTGTTTCGGGTAGCTTGCTGTCGTGGGTTTGTCTTGATGATGTCGCTACACACGTTACCCGCTAAGCAAACCCTTTTGTAGCTTAAAGGAACCGATTCGTTATTTGGCGTTGTGTTCGTTTATTCTTGGGTAGTTTTCTAAATCCACGCGTTATTGTATTTTGTGTTAATAGGATCGCAGGCGGGGACTTCAGACGCTACGAAGAAGGGAAAGTAGGTGGTTGGATTCACGTAGCTCGAGATCACCGGTGGCAGATTTAACATCTACGGGGAAATCGCCCATATGGAGTAAGCGTCAGGGCTAGATATGACATTATAGTCACATGTTATATGCATATGAGTTGATTGTGCATGAGCATCATTGCATACCATTACTTGTTGTGCCTTAACTTAGTACCCATTGGACACTGCACCATTACTGACGATTCATGTTGCATGAGCACCAAATTGTATGCTACACACACACCGTCGGTAATTGCCATGACACGCACAACCTATACACATATGTGGTATTGTATTGTTATTGATATTGAGACATTGATTCTTGTTCTATTGTGCATATGAAAGGAATCATGCTTACAAACTTACATGTATATACACATACCTTGCTATAGCTACATATATTGACTTAGAGACGAGTTGTGAGGACGATATTGTATATTTTGTGACTCTGGGTGTTGTGCACATGTGAGCCGGCCTTTATTATGTAGTTTTACTTCTTTATGTTGTTTTTCATTTATATTGTTTATTTCTTCGCTACGGCGCCGTATATATGCTTGTAGTGGTTATTTCCGCCTTTGGACATGATTTGCTTCCGTTTGGGGATGCTTTATTTATATTCTATATTTGTACCCGTTTCGGGGCTAGTTTTTACAAAGGAGGTGCTGTCGAAATTTATAAGAAAATAAACTTGAGTTTAAAGATTTTTTACTTGAGATTTCCAAATGTTTTTAACAATGTTTTTATCACTTATTTCTTTGATGGTTTAGATTTCTGGGTTTTCGGCTTACTTAAATTGCGTTGCGCCTGTTGACGTCTCGTGGTTTAAGTGCCGGTTACGTGCCTAAATTTGGGTCGTGACACCATATGTCGGACGCTCGCCCCGCGATATCAAATGTACAAATAAAACTAAACTATACTAACATTGCACCTATGCTATCCACCACGACGAATCTGCAACAACACAACACAACACAGAACATCAACGTGAATGTCACGTTCGCAAACCCGTCTAAAAGAACTATAGTAATTTGACAAGTTGTACCGCTCTAATGAAATTCACGGTCGTAGATAGAAATGTGTGTGCTGTAAAATTTTAAACAGTGTTAGAAATATCCAGTTCGAAATAACCCCGAATATCCCCTAAACAAGTAGATAAATCTATATCCAAATTGGGCTAAACTAGCAATACCATTGAACCAAAATTCCAGAGACCAGACCAGACCCAAAATATGAAACACAAATACCCAGACAGAGCCGGCCAGCTCGGTTTTTGAGCAAATATGCTCGGGTCAAATTCCTCAGAATGGTCTCGTATTTGGGGTGCAGTCTATTGGTCATACAAATAGTCTTCTGCAGTTGCTAAAATAATTTTTGAAGACCATATAAAATTCGACAGAAAATGGAATGCATCGAGTGATATTTCGGAGTTGTTTCGGTTTTGATAGTTTAACATTGTCTAAACAAGCCAGCTAAGGATTAACGGGTTGTCTTTGATACCATGTTGGGTTACGGCAGTGCCCCGGCCATCTATCCGTGACCAAATACGGAACAAAAATTTATAAAGTTGGCGCTACCATAACCAATTACCCGGATATACTATTAACCCTTTACTAGCAATCTATAGACTAGGAGTTTAGAAAGGTTATACCGATCGATCCATGTCCTTCGGTCTTTGACCATCATCCCAAGCTCCAAGGGGCTTCCTTGATCAAGCTTGATCTCCAGTCTCCCTCCATCAAAGACGATCCACCTGAAGGTTTGTGCAACGAACTTCAACCTCATAACCGAGGTAATTAGGGTATCTTGTTTGCTAAACTTAATAGCTTAGGAGATGTAGAAACTAATGATGGATTAAGTTGTCTCTAATCACCCAATGTTTCTCAACACATGAGACATGATGGGTGGAGGTAGAAGATGAAGTATGAGGATGAGAGTGTAGCAACTTAAGAAAGGAAAATTGGCTAAGTGTTGTGAGCATGAAGCATCAAGTGAGAAAAATCCTCACAACACTTACAATAAATCAAGCATGCAAGAATAGTGTCACCATGAGTCACCCCATGAGTCATCTACAAAACCATGCCTCATTTAATGCCAAAGAATGACTCATCCTCCGCCTTATTAACCATTTATAATAAATGTTTAAAACAATAATGAGGTGGTATCTTCTAGAAGAATCTTGTAATGAAATTACAAGAATACCCCTCATCCGTATATACATACCCGTATCCGTATTCCGAAGAATGCGAATACAAAGAGACAAAAATAATCCAACAATATATTACTAGGATCCGGCTTAAACCAAAGCCCACTAGTATTGTATGTCCGAACATCATGTGTGCACAAGTACACGTATGTGATCGAACCCTGCCGTAAAACCATAAGGCTTCTACATCGTTTCGCCTGAAGCAGGGAAACCCTCTGTGTGGGACTCTAAAGACTCGTCAATACGCTGGCAGTGGGTTTAACCACAAGCACATCAGTGGCACTAGCTGTACGTAACGGCTACTCAGGTATTGAGTGAAATGGAGGCCGACGAGCAAACTCATCCTGAAACCCTACTGAGCCTGACAATGACAATATCCGTACAGTCCGGTCCGTTCGTCTATGAGTATCGCATATCGAGTCTAGGGGGGCGGATAAAGTCAGACCCCTAATAACGCAATATTCAGTGTCGGTATAAAGCCCATCACCACTTGAGAAACTACTGATCCGGATCAGTAATTCTCGACTACCTTGGCCAAGGATTTCTGGTGATGGCCACCCGTGCACACCGTGACATCAAACCCCAATACTGGGAGAGACGAATCCCCTGACGACCCACTCAATGCCTCCATGTGGCTCGGGACTGTACCCAACTAAAACCTGTTTGCATGACTCCTTTGAGCCGTGGTAGGGTAGTAATCAAAGCATAGTGGGAACTCACACAAGACAAATGACGATTTCAGGTCGATAGACTAACCTGTACACATATCACCTGGGAACTGCTATCTGACAATAGGTATAATACCAACTAGCATGTTCCCGGCGAGTCCGTCCGGTGTACTCATAACCCAATGAGAACCTGTATACTATCTTAGGTGAACCAACTGACACCAATGGCTTGTGAGACCGACCATCGCCCCTCGTCGGGGTCTCGATCCGTATACACTAGTCTACTCTCGGAGTATCGATTCCCAGTCTCGAAACTCCCATGACTAGGGACACTTTAAGGATGTGCTTATAGACTACCCAACTCTCATGTATATGATCGCCATCATACTGCTGGTAGTCAAGCAAGAATCCTATGGGCTCTATCAATATGTAATAATGATCTGTAATGTCACCTGAAGCATGTAAACGATGATAAAGACAAACCAGATAGCATACTATCATCTCGAGTAAGACTGTTCTACCGGTATAGGTCCTCCCTCAATCATTGCATTCGCGTGCCTGCAATCCAATAATTGACCTGAGGACACTATAGCCAACACTTCCTTGATTCCATATAGCCTTATGATTCGATTTCTATGTTCTTATCGAATCCTGTTTTCTTTATCAGCCATTATGCCGCTGAAGACTATGAGGGCACAGAGGGATGCCGCTAAAGCCGAGGTCAGGGCAGGCTCATCAGAGACGAGGACTGATCAGGATGGTACGCCTATTATATAGGAGCAGATTGATCCACCTTCGCCAGATCGTATTACTAGGCTAGAGGCCGGTATGCAGGATTTGCGCCAGATGAAGGGATCGTTGGTTAAGGCCAGTCGAGCATAGAGATCAGAGATTGTTCCACCTATTACGGGGATCGTAATGGTACCTACTGTTCAGACAGTCGTACCTATAGCTATGGAGGTTATCACCGTATCCTTATCCGAGTTTATGAGGCCGAAGCCTCCAGTTTTCACCGTCACCGACGCAGTTGAGGATCCGCAGTCGTCCCTTGATCGGAAGGCGAAGATCTGTCTTTTGTTGAGATGCTCCAATGCGAGATGGGTAGAGTTTGCTAGTTTTCGTCTGGAGGGTCTTGCCCAGACTTGTTGCGAGTCTTTGGAGAGAGGCCGAGCCGTAGGTCTTCCTCCTATGACCTGGGTTGAGTTCGTGACGGTTTTTCTTGCCCGTTTTCTTCCGCAGAGCGTCAGGGATGCCCGAGGTCGCAGTTTTGAGTCTTTACGCCAGACACCTGGTATGACAGTGGCGGAGTATACATTTAGTTTACCCAGCTATCCGTATATACTTCGTATTTGGTAGATACTGAAGAGAGGCAAGTCAAGAGATTTGTGCGAGTCCTGATTACCCAGTTGTTTCTCTCTATCGGCGCCCGGCATTTTGATACATATGCAGCCGCGGTGGACGTAGCCCTGTTGGTAGAGGAGCGTCTTTTCGAGACTTCGGTCGTTCCGGGACCGAAGAGGATTCGTACTGATGTACCATCCTGGAGACCGATATATAGACTCTGCGACAGATTCTTTTCAGGCCGTGGGGGTATCGGAGGCTCGAGACGAGGCCGGTTATATAGCTCTTACCCACAAGGTCAGCAGCCGTCGTCTAGATGTTTCCAGTGTAGGAGTCAGTATTATCACATCAAAGATTGTACTAAGGTACGTCAGGGCGGGGCAGCGGTTCCTTATGTCACCTTCCCACTTGCACCACCTCAGAGGGCATTGTTGTTGGCTATAATGCCCTCGGGTCAATTATTGGATCACAGGCACGTGATTGCAATGATTGAGGGAGGACCTATACCGGTAGGACAGTCATACTCGAGATGATAGTATGCAATCTGGTTTGTCTTTATCATCGTGTACATGCTTTAGGTGACAATACAGATCACTATTACGTGTTGATAGAGCCTATAGGATTCTTGCTTGACTACCAGCAGTATGATGGCGATCATATACGTGAGAGTTGGGTGTCTATAAGCACATCCTTAAAGTGTCCCTAGTCATGGGAGTTTCGAGACTGGGCATCGATACTCCTAGAGTAGACTAGTGTATACGGATCAAGACCCTGACGAAGGGCGATGGCCGGTCTCACAAGCCATTGGTGTCAGTTGGTTCACCTAAGATAGTATACAGGTGCTCATTGGGTTATGAGAACACCGGACGGACTCGCCGGGAACATGCTAGTTGGTATTATACCTATTGTCAGATAGCAGTTCCCAGGTGACATGTGTACAGGTTAGTCTATCAACCTGAGATCGTCATTTATCTCGTGTGAGTTCCCATTGTGCTTTGATTATTACCCTACCATGGCTCAAAGGAGTCATGTAAACAGGTTTTAGTTGCGTACAGTCTCGAGCCACATGGAGGCAGTGAACGGATCGTCAGGGGATCCGTCTCTTCCAGTATTGGGGGTTGATGTCACGGTGTGCACGCGTGGCCATCACCAGAAATCCTTGGCCAAGGTAGTCGAGAATTACCGATCTAGGATCGGTAGTTTCTCAGGTGGTGATAGGTTTTATACCGACACTAAATATCGCGTTATTAGGGGTCTGACTTTATCCACCCCCTAGACCCGATATGCGATACTCGTAGACGAACGGACCGGACTGTATAGATATTGTCACTATCAGGCTCAGTAGGGTTTCAGGATGAGTTCGCTCGTGGGCCTCCCTTTCGCTCAATACCTGGGCAGCCGTTACGAACAGCTAGTGCCACTGACGTGCTTGTGGTTAAACCCACTGCCAGCGTATTGACGAGTCTTCGTGCGAAATGTTGTAGAGGCCGTATGGTTTTATAGCAGGGTTCGATCATATACGTGCACTTGTGCACGGATCATGATCGGACGGATAATACTGGTGGGCTTTGGTTTAAGACGGATCCTAGTATTATATTGTTAGATTATTTTCGTCTCGTTGTATTCGTATTCAGTCAGAATACAGATGCAGGTATGTATATACAGATGAGGGGTATTCTTGTAATCCGTTACATGATTACTTTTGAAGATGCCATTTCTTTTTCTAGTATTAAACATTTATGGTTTTGTTTTATAAATGTTTAATATTATTGTTGAGGTGGAAAGTGTGAGCATGGGTCTTGGCATGGTGCATTTATTATGGCTTGTGCCATGCTTTATTGTTTATTAGTTTTTGTTGTGAGATATTTGTGAGGGGCTGCCCTTTGTTTTAGGGGGCTGGGAATTTCTTTGGTTGCCATCACAACACTTCACAACTCATTCCAAAAAGAAAACACCAGAACCTTTTCTTCACATGGGTTTTCTTTGGCAAAAACTTGTGCTGACAACTTTTCACCTCATGGCTTCTTCTTCACCTCCACCTATTCCATCTCATGTGTTGAGAATCATTGGGCGTCTTGAGACAAAATGATCACACACTCTCTCTACTTCATCTTGTGCATCTAGGCTAGCAAACTGGATGCCCGAGTTTTTTCGGTTTTGAAGCGGGAGCCCGTATAAAGAATCCTCGACGTGGATCGTCTTTGATAAGGGAGACCGGAGAGCGAACTTTTTCGGGGCAGCCGCAAGGAGATTGGGAAGAGGTTGAAGACCGTAGGACACGGATCGATCGATATAACCTCTCTAAACACTTTACTGTTTACTAGTATAGGATTAATGGCACGATCCGTAATTTAGGGTTCCGTTAGCGCCAAGTTCTAAGGTTTTTGTTCCTCGTTTGGCCACGGATTGATTGCCGGGGTGCTGGCATAGCCTTACAATTGCCTCCTACGCCCATTATTGCTCCATGCTAGGCGGATGCTCAGAGGGGCGGTGGTCGTGGCTGTCTTATTCAGAGAAGACGAGGTGGTAGAGGTGGATGACAGCCAATTGCCGGTAGAGGGCCGGCTCGAGTATTTGCATTGACTCATCAGGATGCGCAGGCATTAAATGTAGTCTTGTCAGGTACTCTTTTAATATGTTCTTTCGATGCGCACGTTTTTGTTAGTTATATGTATGCTCTAAAGGCCATTACTGTACATACGTTGTATATTGTAGTGGAAGCTTGGACATATATAGGAAAGACTTTCTTGCTCGACATGATAGTATGCTATCTGGTTACACTTTATCTAAACATGTACTCTGATTGTCTCTATGTTACATGTTGATAAAACCCTTAGGATGAGTACTTGACTACCAGGACTATGATGCAGATCATACTAGTGGGGACAGTGTAGTCGCCAAGTATATCCTTCAAATGTTCCTAGTCGTGGGAGTGCCGAGACAGGGCATCGATACTCCAGAGTAGACTAGCGTATGCGCTTCTTGACCCATATGATGGGCGATGAATGATCCCATATCCATTGGTGTTTGACATCAGAGAAGGTATACAGGTGCTCAGTGGAAACTGGGTATACTGGATGGACTCGCCGAGAACTCCCAGATGGTATTATACCTCACGTCAGATGGCAGTTCTCTGGTGACACTGGTACATGTTATTCTGTAGACCCGAGATCGTCATAGAGTCTTGTGTGATTCCCATTGTGCTTTGATTTCTACCTTACCACATCCATGGGGGCATGCAAAATGGTGGCTTTTGGGTACAGTCCCGAATCACATGGAGGCAATGAGCGATAGGAGGGGTTTCGTCTCTCCCGGTATAGGGAGTTGATGTTGCGCTGTGTTCGATTGGCTATAACTGGAAATCCCTAGCCAGGGTTGCTGAGATTTACTGGTAAGTGTTATCAGTGGATTCTCGAACTGTTATGGACCTCATATCGACACGACTTATCAAGCTACTGGGGTCTGACGTTTACCACCCCTAGGCGAGATATACGACATATCAGACAAAGAGACCGGACTGTACGGGAGTGTTACTGGTTGGATTCACGGGAGAATGTACAGGCTTGCTTGTTGATCTTCTGATTGCTCAATACCTGGGTGGCTGTTACGTTTAGCTGACCGCTTGCAGCTTGTGGGTGTTTGATATGATCATCACCTACTGCCGGCGTATTGACGATTCTTTAGAGTCCTACGCAGAGCTTTCCTGGCTCAGGAAAAACGGAGTAGGAGCACATATATGATATGTGCGGGATCGAGAATAATGCGTGTATACGATACCGTATTAGATTCTCGCGATATGTGATATCGGCCGGGTATATGTGATATAGCCGGGTCATCGGATCAAGTGTTGATTCGATGAACTGATACAGATTATATTAGTCGGTTATTTGTGAAATAGCCGGATCATCGGATCAAGTGTTGATTCGATAATTTAATGTATAATTATATATTTGATATATTAAATTACATTAACTAATATAAGCTCACTCAAAGATTCTTTTTCTCACTCGGGTAATACATTGATATATATATATGTGATATATGTTAATTGTATTATTTTATTTTGTTACAATAAATATTGTATATGTGATATATAATATTGTAACATGTTATGGACATAAATGAAACATGATTTGTGGAGTTTAAATATGGTTAGGGTTTGGATTAGGGTTAAGCTTTCATGAAACTTTCAAGAAGCTTCTTGAAGCTTTGACTTTGACCTTGATATTTTGTGATATTTTGCAAAGATATTTCTTTAACCCAACCCAACCCTTTAACCATAGTAAAATCTCTACAAGGGTTAAGTTTTCTTTCTTAACCTAAGGTTGCAATTCTAACTACACACTTGATTCATTATTCATCATAAAAGGATTTGATCATCTTCTTCTTCTTCCTTGCTTGATGAAAAGCTTCACTAGCCTTTTCATATGTGATGATTTTGAGTGAGATAAAGAAAACAAATGAGAGCTAAATTCCTACTTCATCATCCTAATCTATTCTAGCCACTTAGATTAGGGTGTTTGCTTTGCTAATACTTGATTAGTGAAGCAAAAGCTTGGGTTTGAGTTTCTTCAAGGTAGATCATCTTTGTTATTGAAGATCGGAAGCAAGCTATGTTTCTCTTCATAGAGCCTCTCTAGAGTCTGGGTACTCGATAATCGCAGAGAAGGGACCTCAACATGGAGCTTTAGAAGTGAAGGAACGGACTACAAAGGTTGTAATCCCTAACTCTTAGAAGTAAAGTTGTTTACTTGTTCTTTGTTTCGCCTAATGTCTAGTCTAAGATCTTGGTTAGGGTTGTTCGGCACGTCTAAATTTTAAATCGGGCATGGTTGATGCCTTATAGACCCTTATGACAGTGCCTAGTAACCCGACAGTGGTATCAGAGCCAAGCTAGAGCTTTAGGCGAAGTCTAGAAGAAATTTAAAGTCCGATCGAACCCCGAAACGTCGCACAATACTCCCTCTGTGGAAATTTTTTAAAATGTTGATTTTTTCTGTATTAAAAATACTCAGAAAAATAAGCAAGGAATTCTAAGAATTACTATGACGTACGGAGCAATGATCCCTTCAAGAGACTGCGGAACCGCGGCCAAACCATGCGTTTAGCGGCGGTTCCACGGCCAACTTAGGGTTTCAGGTGCTAATTCTTCTGGGATTTATTCTTGGTTAATTTTGCATGCTGCTGGGGATTTTTAATTCTACTCAAGTGTTGAGTTTTCTAGAGATCTTTTGTATTCGTTGATTCGATCGGAAAGTTTAACTTCGTTTAACTTTTTTTGGGTAATTTAGAACGTGTTAAAAAGTTCGAACGGATATCAATAACTCACTTTTCTCCCTGCCGGAAAATTTCCAAGTGTTGGATATTTTCCTTAGTTAAAAAACATTCACAGTCGTGCAAGTAACGCGGTGGACCCTCTAGAAGAACACAAACCTTAACTCGATTATGTGACCGTCTGAACCGCCTCTAAACCTTAGGGTTTGGGGCAGTACGGCATTGCCACATGTGAGGCGTTGGTTTGACCCTTCTACGGCTGGACCATTGGTTCTGTGGCATGTGATGGATACTTTTTGAACTCCGCTCCGGTGTTGAGCTATTTGGGAAATTTTGGGTATTTGTTTATTCGATCGGAAAATTTAACATTGTCTATTTATCTGGAATGTGATACAATATTTGGAATCCACAAGTAGTTATGAGATAGCTAATTTGAATGTTATAAATCTAGCAGTTTAGTCTCAGATGATCGATTGCCACGGGATTTTGATGCGATCAAAAGTCCGTCGCAATCATGTAGTGTACGCGGATACTCGCCGGGTAAACTTAATAGATAGCCACGCCCCATAGTCCCGACCAAGTGACTGTAGGAGAACCCCGTCGCCAAAAGCATCTGTTCGGGTGCTCGCGGCAGCGGTGTTCCGCCTTAGTGCACTCCATCGATGGCATCTGGGGGTGCGGCCGTCTACTAAATTTTCCGACGAGCATTCGATCAGGATGTCGGGAATCTTGTTGAATTGCCCGACTAGATATTGAAAAGTGTTTTCGAGATTGAGACTAAAATGCGGGGTTTATAATTGTTAGGCATGCGATGTCTAAGGAATTCATTTGGTTAGGCATGAGATGTCTAAGAAGGATGCGGATTCCAACTGTTGTAGTTTTACACTCTCTTTTCTGTGACCGTAAACGTAGTATGTGGTGTATCGCCGGTTTCGTTGCTATACATCAACGACAATCGGGATACACATGCTTGCTTACGTTGATGATATGAGATATTATGTGTTGCTGTGATATGTTATATTGGATCGTCGTGTTTTGAATAGCCGGGGGTTTTATGTGAGATGAGAGTTTTTCTTTTTCATTCTTGTAAAATTCAATTGTATGTAATATTCTTTCATTAGGGCACTTCCGGGCTGAGGATGATATCACCATTGTATATTATTTATTTTTCCGCATTAGGTAGACCCAAGGCGGGGAGCACAAGTAACCGGGTTCTAGGGTCCAGTGGGAGACCATCTCGAGGAGTCGAAACCGGGTCTCTTAACCCTAGAATTGCCAGTGTTGCTTGACGCTCTCATAGGGGTCTAGGGATGTGGGTTTGGCTATTCATCGCGACCGTGGAATCCGTGTTTTATACAAGCTCGATATAAAACACGGACTCCTAATATATCCAATATTTCATATGTTATCTTCTGCTGCAATGTTCTGTGATGAGATCATATTACTGCCTGAGACGAATGTTTATATTATATATATGAGATATATGTTTTATTGCTGATTTCGTTTCAAATGTGATGCTTGTGAAGCATAATAAAATGGGACTTCATTAATGAGATTAATGAGACTAAAAGAAACCTAAAGATGTTGTAGAAACTTATCTCAAAAACTGGTAGCTCTAGTTCTTGCTTTGCATAGTGGTGTTCCTTGTAGAACATCCAGCACCTTATTCGATAAGGAAAGAGCCAAGATCCCTTCACCGGGAGTGACCGCTTTAGCTAAACTAGCAGATGCTACAAACTCGGTTTGTCTTTTTATTGTTTTTATAGTTTTTGCTTTGCATAGTGATATTTGTGAAATATCCTGCACCTTATTCGAAGAGGAAAGAGCCGACGATCCCTTCACCGGGAGTGACCTCTTTAGCGAAACTAGCAAAGGCTTCAAAAATATTCCATTTAAAATCACTCGATTCTACAACGATATCAAGTTCATTACGCAAAGGGTTTTATTAAAAACCTGTCGTAGGCCTCTGTCATTTTAGGAACTAGAGTACTTAGTATTCGTGCTGTGTATATCGACTATAGTTGAGGCGTAGTGTACGGTAGCTAAGTGATGTCTTCCTACACATCATATAATGCGATTAATTAGGACAGTCATGTGATTATGTCGACCATAGTTGAGGGTCATGTGGGTGGGTCTAATTAATCATGAAATGACGGGAAGAACTTGACTAGTGCTTATAATATGTTGACCATAGTTAAGGTCATAAGTACCAGGGGAAAAATATTATTGGGAATTTCAAGAGTTGAAATTTGCAATGAGATTGCATGCCTTCTATGAGATAGTTGGATCCTGATACCCGCTGCGAGTATGAGTTACTCCTGGGAGAGTTTTACACATTACAATTAGCCGATCAAGTAGGTGTCTAGAAAGGTGTCAACGGGGTGATGCCTCTGGGAAAACGAGGTTTACTTTAATTAGGCCCGTGCGAAAGCACGGGGAACCTTCCTCAAAGTACCGGCACTGGCCTGGTTGAAAGATTGGCGAACTTGTAGGGTGTAAATAATCCCGGCTAGTCTTTCCTTTTAGGGTTTGAAGGAAGATTTGACTAAAACAGTGGGAGACATCCTGATTAGATATATTAATAACCAATCTAATCTTGCAAGAGCATACGCTAAGTGTTTTCTTCTATCTCTCTCCAGGTAGCGACCATGTCACGCCTTAATCAAGATAATAATACGGATGTATTGACCGAACCCGCTTGTTATACTGCGCTAGGGAACGTTGGTCCCGCTCCAACTTGTAATTGTTATAAGACAGAGCAGGAAATAGGGGATTACCAGAATTCCCGTGCCGCCCAAACGAAGAAAGTGCATGCTGATGCATCATCTTCGGGTGTGTTCATTACCGAAAACTATTTCTCAATATCCTTTACGTCCTGGGTATGAGATACCGGATCAGGATCCCGCAAATGTAATTTGTTACATGGGCTACAGATAGGTAGAGAACTAAGAACGGGTGATAAGTTTCAAGGGTTGGAAATGATGCAAGTGTTGCAGCCAAGTTTGTTGGCAGTTATCACCCTGTATTACCAGAATACATTGATTCTGAACGAATGTTATTAGATACCGAACCTGATATACAACATCATATCAGTCTCTTTATTAGTAAAGAAAGATATAATTTTGTATAGTTGGAAAATGTTTTGAACATTTCCTATATCAAGAGTTGATCAGTTCAGGCACGTTATCTAAAAGCATAGACGTTCTAAATCAAACCACGGTTCTTAACGTACAGAACACACACAAGAAGAAGAGTTCAGAAATGAACGAATCCTTCTTGAGGCATTATAGACAAGGTCATATCGATGCGACCCGACTAGCTAAAGTTACATAAAGATGCATATTTAAATTAGTTTGAATTTACATCTTGTGAAACTTGCCAGTCATATCACAAAGATAAGATGACCATAGCTCCGTTTATTGGAAACAGAGAAAGAGTTAGTAAACTCTTGGGATTGATACATGCTGATGTATGAAGGTCCCCTGTCTACACATGCCAAGACCGGTTCTTTATACTTCATTACATTCACTGATTATCTCTCAAGATCCTGACATATGTTCATGTTGAAACACAGGTCTGGAACTTTTGAGAAATTCAATGAATATAAGTTAGAAGTAGAGAACCAAAAACGGGTATAAGAATTATGTCCTTTGATGAGATCAAAGAGGAGAATACTTGAGCACGGAATTCCTGGACTATTCTAAAGGAGAATGAGATTCTCTCTCAACATTACTCCTCCGTATACACCACAGCACGTCGGTGTATCGGGACAGAGCAATCACACCCTATGAGATATGGTGTGCTCTATGATGAGTACTACTGAGTTGCCTATTTTCTTTTAGGGTTATGCACTTGAGAAGTTGCATACCTATTGAATAGGGTTCCAACCAAATCAGATGCCTACCACTCTATATGTGATATGGTATGGGAAGAGCCCATCTCTTAAGGAAGTTAAGATTTGGGGTTGTCCGGCCTATGTCAAAAGCAAAATCCGGACAAGCTCGAGGCAAGGTCAGTTCTGCGGAAGTTTGTTGGATATCCCAAGCATTCGCAAGGGAATATCTTCTACCATACCGAGGAACAGAAGATGTTTTATTTCTCGGCATACCACTTTTTGAGAAAAAGGGAATTTCTTGTGAAGAAATTAGTGGTCATGAGGTAGAACTGGAAGGAGTTCCAGCTATACAAACTGTAGCTGATGATTTGGTAAACCCGGAGGATTCAATAGTTTCCAACAAACCTCAGCCTCTCCGCTGATCTGGTAGGGTTCCTCATCCACTTGAGAGATACTTCGGTTTCTCTATAACAGTGAGAGTGAGGATTGCATCATGAGATGATGACCCAACTAGTTTCGAGCAGGCCATCAGGAGTGGGACTCTGTAAGAATG
The DNA here is from genome assembly GCA_030015575.1 of Agapanthus africanus. Classification (NCBI taxonomy): domain Eukaryota; kingdom Viridiplantae; phylum Streptophyta; class Magnoliopsida; order Asparagales; family Amaryllidaceae; genus Agapanthus; species Agapanthus africanus. The sequence continues at coordinate 251,312,885 of CM057337.1, read as the reverse complement.
GCTGGATGCTTAGCGATCTGAGATGGAATCCTTATACACCAACAAAGTATGGACTTTGGTTGCTTTATCTGAAGGGTTAAATCCCCATCAGAAGCAAGTATATCTTGAGAAGATTACTTGGTGTACATGGAAATGTTGAGACTTTCAAAGCTATGCTTAAATCCATCAAGATCCTACTTGCCATGGCTACATACCATGACTACGATATCTGGCGGTTGGGTGTCATGACTGCTTTTCTAAATATTGATTTGGAAGAGAGCGTCTATAAGTACATAGCCAGATGGCTTCGTAGACAGTGGGAGCAGCGGAAACGTGAGCATGATGTTTTATGGGATAAATCAGGCATCGCGGAGTTGGAACGTTTGTTTTGATGTGGTAGTCAAAGAGTTTGACTTCATCAAAATGGTAGATGAACCAAGTATATACAAAAAGGTAGTAGGGAGTATGGTGGTGATCCTCGTAGAGTACGTGGATGATATACTCTTAATAGGGAAGGAGTTTCCTATGCTACGCTCGGTCAATCTCCGCTTATCACAAAGATTTTCTATAGGATCAAGGTGATACCTCCTAAATCCTGGGTTATGGATCTATGAGATAGATCTAATTGGATGTTAGGATTCTCACTAGTTGTAGTGAGATGGTATCAATCGATCCTGGGGAGAATCACTGGAAAGGTTCCAGGGTGATAAGGACGACTGAATGTCAGTCGCAGGCATTGTCTTTCCCCTCAGTGGAGGGACGGTATGTTGGAAGAGTTCCAAGATAGATACCGTGACATACTAGACGATTAAAGGAAAGATACATCGTTACCAAGAATGCTACCAAAGAGACAGTCTGGATATATTTTAGTTCATGAGATGAACTTCGTTCCCGCCATTGTGTGACAATAGAGTTGTGGCTTAGGCCTAGGAACCCTCATCCCATCAGAGATCCAGACATATTCTTAGGCAGTATCGCCTGATCATGGAGATGGTTGATCTCCAGGGAGATCGAGGTTAGGAGAGTAGACACAGAGGACAATAGCGCGGATCCACTCACAAAGGCCTATTTCCCAGTAGAGACTTTTATGGGATGGTTGAGTATGAGATACTTCAACCACAGCTTATTGTTGGGTATTTGATACTACAACAGATGGCTCTAGTGCAAGTGGGAGATTGTTAGTTATATGTATGCCCTAGAGGCTATTACTGTACATACGTTGTATATTGTAGTGGATGCTTGGACATATATAGGGAAAACTTTCTTGCTCGATATGATAGTATGCTATCTGGTTAAACTTTATCTAAACATGTACTCTGATTGTCTCTATGTTACATATTGATAAAGCCCTTAGGATGAGTACTTGACTACCAGGACTATGATGCAGATCATACTAGTGGGGACAGTGTAGTTGCCAAGTACATCCTTTAAATGTTCATAGTCGTGGGAGTACCGAAACAGGGCATCGATACTCCAGAGTAGACTAGCGTATGCGCTGCTTGACCATATGATAGGCGATGGATGATCCCATATCCATTGGTGTTTGACATCAGAGAAGGTATATGGGTGCTCAGTGGAAACTGGGTACACTGGACGAACTCGCCGAGAACTCCCAGATGGTATTATACCTCACGTCAGATGGCAGTTCTCTGGTGACACTGGTACAGGTTATTCTGTAGACCCGAGATCGTCATAGAGTCTTGTGTGATTCCCACTGTGCTTTGATTTCCACCTTACCACGTCCATGGGGGCATGCAAAACGGTAGCTTTTGGGTGCAGTCCCGAATCACATGGAGGCAATGAGCGATAGGTGGGGTTTCGTCTCTCCCGGTATAGGGAGTTGATGTTGCGCTGTGTTCGATTGGCTATAACTGGAAATCCCTGGCCAGGGTTGCTGAGATTTACTGGTAAGTGTTATCAGTGGTTTCTTGAACTGTTATGGACCTCATATCGACACGACTTATCAAGCTACTGGAGTCTGACGTTAACCACCCCTAGGCGAGATATGCGACATATCAGACGAAGAGACTGGACTGTACGGGAGTGTTACTGGTTGGATTCACGGGAGAATGTACAGGCTTGCTTGTTGATCTTCTGATTGCTCAATATTTGGGTGGCTGTTACGTTTAGCTGACCGCTTGCAGCTTGTGGGTGTTTGATATGATCATCACCTACTGCCGGCGTATTGACGATTCTTTAGAGTCCTACACAGAGGTTTCCTGGCTCAGGCAAAACGGAGTAGGAGCACATATATGATATGTGCGGGATCGAGAATAATGCGTGTATGCGATACCGTATTAGATTCTCGCGATATGTGATATCGGCCGAGTATATGTGAAATAGCCGGGTCATCGGAATAAGTATTGATTCGATGAACTGATACAGATTATATTAGTCGGTTATTTGTGAAATAGCCGGATTATCGGATCAAGTGTTGATTCGATAATTTAATGTATAATTATATATTTGATATATTAAATTATATTAACTAATATAAGCTCACTCAAAGATTCTTTTTCTCACTCGGGTAATACATTGATATATATATATGATATATGTTAATTGTATTATTTTATTTTGTTACAATAAATATTGTATATGTGATATATAATATTGTAACATGTTATAGTTATAAATGCAACATGATTTGTGGAGTTTAAATATGGTTAGGGTTTGGATTAGGGTTAAACTTTCATGAAGCTTTCAAGAAACTTCTTGAAGCATTGACTTTGACCTTGATATTTTGTGATATTTTGCAAAGATATTTCTTTAATCCAACCCAACCCTTTAACCATAGTAAAATCTCTACAAGGGTTAAGTTTTCTTTCTTAACCTAAGGTTGCAATTCTAACTACACACTTGATTCATTATTCATCATAAAAGGATTTGATCATCTTCTTCTTCTTCCTTGCTTGATGAAAAGCTTCACTAGCCTTTTCATATGTGATGATTTTGAGTGAGATAAAGAAAACAAATGAGAGCTAAATTCCTACTTCATCATCCTAATCTATTCTAGCCACTTAGATTAGGGTGTTTGCTTTGCTAATACTTGATTAGTGAAGCAAAAGATTGGGTTTGAGTTTCTTCAAGGTAGATCATCTTTGTTATTGAAGATCGGAAGCAAGCTATGTTTCTCTTCATAGAGCCTCTCTAGAATCTGGGTACTCGATAATCGCAGAGAAGGGACCTCAACATGGAGCTTTAGAAGTGAAGGAACGGACTACAAAGGTTGTAATCCCTAACTCTTAGAAGTAAAGTTGTTTACTTGTTCTTTGTTTCGCCTAATGTCTAGTCTAAGATCTTGGTTAGGGTTGTTCGGCACGTCTAAATTTTAAATCATGCATGGTTGATGCCTTATAGACCCTTGTGACAGTGCCTAGTAACCCGACAGTTTTATTTGATCCGGGATCTACGCACTCATATGTTTTTACACACTTCGTGCCGAGCTTGGGCCGAGAGTCATCTTTGCTAGATCAGCCGCTTGTTGTGACTACTCCCGTTAGTGAGTCTTTTGTTGCGTGACATGTGTTTCGGTCGTATGCCATTCGTATTGGAGATATAGATTCGTCCATCTACTTGATCCTTTTTGATATGTTGGACTTCGACGTTCTCCTTGGTATAGACTGGTTAGCTACTTGCTATACATCTGTGGATTACCGTGAGAAGGCAATCAGGTTTTGTTTTCTGGACGTGTTATTTCTTGTTGTGCAAGGGGACCGTAGTGCCTCCCCTCACAGTTTGATTTCTGCCCTTTGCGCTAGTCGGCTCTTGAGGAGAGGATGTCGGAGATTCTTAGCTTTTATTCGTGATACTGGAGCCACAGTAGATTCGTTGGACCGGGTTCCTATTGTGAGAGAGTTTCCCGACGTATTTCCCAATGAGTTACCTGGATTGCTGCCAAAGCGCGATATCTAGTTTTGCATTGATTTGATTCCCGGCACGGGACCTATTTCTATACCGCCTTATCGAATGGCCCCGGCGGAGCTTAAAGAGCTTAAGGATCAGTTGCAAGAGTTTCTTGATAGGGGACTTGTGCTTCCGAGTGTTTCTCCTTGGGGAGCTCCTGTTCTGTTCGTCAAGAAGAAGGACGGCATTTTGAGGTTCCATTGATTATCGTCAATTGAACTGTGTTATGGTGCGGAATAGGTATCCATTACCTCGCATTGACGATTTGTTTGATCAGCTCCATGGTGCGGGACATTTTTCCAAGATTGATTTGAGGTCGGGTTATCATCAGTTGCGGGTTCGGAATGATGACATTCCGAAGATTGCTTTTCGTACGCGCTACGGGCATTATGAGTTTTTGGTGATGTCGTTCGGACTCACCAATGCCCCAGCGGTGTTCATGGATTTGATGAACCGGATTTTCAGGCCGTTCCTTGACCAATTCATTATTGTGTTTATTGATGACATTCTGGTCTATTCCAGAAGTCGAGAGGAGCATGAGCAGCACTTGAGAATTGCTTTGCAGACATTGAGAGAGCACCGGCTGTTTACTAAATTCTCGAAGTGTGCATTCTGGCTTGACAGTGTTGACTTCTTGGGTCATGTGGTTACGGGAGACGGTATACAAGTGGACCCGAAGAAGATCGAGTTCGTACAGCTTTGGCCCAGACCTGTATCAGTGACAGAGGTCCACAGCTTCTTGGGCTTAGCCGGTTATTACCGCCGCTTCGTGCAGGATTTCTCGAGTATCGCTGCACCGATGACCGGACTGACCCAGAAGGGTGTTCTTTTTCGTTGGACTGAAGCATGTGAGCAGAGTTTTCAGTAGTTGAAGACTCGGTCGACGACTGCACCAGTTTTATCTTTGCCTTCTGGATTGGGCAGCTATGTCGTTTACTGTGATGCTTCTCGAGTGGGGCTCGGTTGTGTATTGATGCAGCATTATAGAGTTATCGCTTATGCTTCCCGGCAGCAGAAGAAGCACGAGCATAACTATCCCACTGATGATCTTGAGATAGCCGCGGTGGTCTTTGAGCTTAAGATTTGGAGACACTACTTGTACGGACAGTTGTGTCAGATCTTCACGGACCATAAGAGCTTGAAGTACATCTTCCAGCAGCGGGATTTGAATTTGAAACAGCGCCGTTGGATGGAGCTTGTGAAGGATTATGATTATGAGATCCTTTATCACCCGGGCAAGGCGAATGTGGTAGCTGATGCTTTGAGTCGTAGGCCCGGAGGTAGCTTGTTCCAGTTGAGCACAGTTCAAAGACAGTCTTCTGCAGATTGGCAGATCTTGTGCGACAGTAGAGTGCAGTTCAAGTTCACTTCCACTGGTGGACAACTTGCTTATGTCCGCTCCTATACACTTCTACTTGATCGTATCCGTGAGGCGCAGCCCGACGATGCTCGTTTGTCTGAGAATTTAGAGCATGTTCGGCAGGGTAGAGAGTCGAAGTTCATGATTGATGACCAGGATGTGCTACATTTTGGGACTCGTTTATGTGTACCAAATATCGAGGGGCTGAGACGCGAGATCCTAGAGAAAGCACATTAGTCAGCTTATAATGTTCATCCAGGTTCCACCAAGATGTATCGTGACTTAAGAGATATCTATTGGTAGGAAGGGATGAAGAGGGATGTTTCGAACATCGTTTTGAGGTGCCTGACTTGTCAGCAAGTCAATACTGAGCATCAGAGACCGGCAGGAGAGTTGCGGCCTTTACCTGTTTCGGAGTGGAAATGGGAGCAGATCTCCATCGATTTCGTTGTGGGTCTACCCAGGTCCAGTCGAGGATATGACTCCATTTGGGTGATTGTTGACCAATTGACGAAAGCAGCTCACTTCCTTCCAGTGAAGACCATTTTCGATTAAGCTCAGTATGCTTAGTTGTACATTGATGAGATTGTGCGTTTGCACGGCGTTCCTATATGCATCATATTCGACAGGGGCACCCAGTTTACCAGCCGTCTTTGGTAGAAACTTCAGGAAGTTTTGGGTATCTGGTTGAGTTTTAGCATCGCTTTCCATCCGCAGACCGATGGTCAGTTCGAGCGGACTATACAGACTCTTGAGGATATGCTTCGTGCGTGCGTGCTTGATTTTGGGGGCAGTTGGGATCGTCACTTGCCGTTGATAGAGTTCTCCTACAATAACAGTTTCAAGGAGACGATTCGGATGACACCTTTTGAGGCTTTGTATGGGAGAATGTGTCGATCGCCAGTCTGTTAGACCAAATTCAGCGAGAGCAGGATTTTAGGACCACAGCTAGTCCACGAGACTACGGAGAAGATCCGGTTGATTCAAGACAGGATGAGAGCAGCCCAGTGCAGGCAGAAGTCTTATGCCGACCGTCGTCGTCGCAGACTTGAATTCTCAATGGGTGATCATGTATTCCTATGGATTTCTCTGATGAAGGTGTGATGAGATTTAGGAAGAAGGGGAAGCTTAGTCCCAGATTTGTGGGTCTTTTTAAGATCCTTGAGTGAGTTGGTACCGTTGCATATCGTTTGGCACTTCCGCCCAATTTTCCGGATGTTCACCCCGTATTTCATGTATCGATACTTCGCAAGTACCTTCATGACCCTTCCCATATGATTCAGCACCAAACTATCCAGCTGGAGCGCGATCTTTCGTTCACCGAGCAGCCGTGTTAGGTCCACGTTACCCACTGAGGTTCTTTCGGGGAAGCGGAACAGGTAAAAATCGAATTTTTCCTCGATAGGTAACATGGACCGTTCATGAAGGATCATGGCTAAACAAAAACTAACAAAAGAACTACAAGTTCTAACTACTATGTAGAATGGTTTTACCTAGGTCTTGAACTCCTTCTCTTCTTGTTGTTCTTCTCCTTGCTAGCTCCTTGTGGTAGTTTGAACGGCTCCTCCTTGTTGTCTCCTCTTTGCCGAAGATAGATCCACCCGAGGGCCTCGAACTTGAGCTCCTTCCTCAAACTTGAGGTAACTAAAGTGTTAGGTTTGCTAAACCTTCAACCTTAGGATGAGTAGAGATGAGTTTTGGTGTTTTATCTCCAAGGAAAATGGTTCTCAACTCATGAGAGATTTTGCCTTGAGCTAGAGGAAGAGGGAGAGCAAAGGATGAGAGAGAATGAGAATGAGATTGTGTGAGAAGAAAAAATCACAACCATATCATAATATGTGAATTATCAAATTAATAATATTAATCAAAATGAAAAAGGTGATGGTTGGTTTGATAAGACCATTATCATTTCACATTTAATGATTTTGCTAAGATCAAAGAGCATCTTTGGTGTGAATGATGATGGTCAAAATTTCAACCTTGGTCAACAAGTCAACCTTGGTCAAAAAGGTCAACAACCCTAACCATAACTCAATTTCCTTTTAATTAACATTATTAATGATATTTCACATATTCATTAGGGTTTGGAAAAAGACAACCGTCATCAACCCTAATGAGGATCCTCTGCCTCTGCCTCAGTCAACTGTGCATACACACCCGCATCCGTGTTCCGAGGAACACGAATACAATGAGATAAAATCAATCCCAAAACATATAATAGGATCCGGCTTAAACCAAAGCCCGCTAGTAATAATTGTCCGGACACCAAACGTGCACAAGTGCGCGGATGTGAACGAACCCTGTCGCAAAACCATGCGACCTCTACTCTGTTTTGCCCAAATGCGAGTAACCCTCTGTATGGGACTCTAAAGACTCGACACTACGCTGACAGTGGGTTTAACCACAGACCGCAAGCGGCACTAGCTGTACGTAACGGTCCCCAGGTAGATGCCGATAAGAAGACTGATGAGGTGAACCTATCCGAACTCCTACTGAGCCTGTATGTGACAATCTTCGTACAGTCCGGTCTGTTCGTCTGAGAGTATCGCATGGCGGGCCTAGGGGGGTGGTAAACGTCAGTCCCCTAATAGCGGTACAAGTCGTGTCGGAGTGTAGCCCAAAACACCATGAGAAACTACTGGTAACACTACCAGCAAATCTCGCTTGCCCTGGCCAGGGACGACTATGTGTAATGGCTCTCCTAGACACAGCGCGATATCAACTCCCAATACCGGGAGAGACGAATCCAGTCTAACCGTCACTGCCTCTAAGTACTTCGGGACTGCACCCAACTAATACCTGTTTGCACGACTCAGTAGAGCCGTGGTAGGGTAGTAATCTAAGAACAGTAGGAACACACTCGAGGCGAAGTGACAGCGTCAAGTCAGCGGACTAAGATGTACTCATGTCACCTGGGAACTGTTAACTGACGATACGTATAATACCAACCAGCAGTTCCCGACGAGTCCTGTCCAGTATACTCGTAACCTAACGAGCACCTGCATACTATCTCCAGTACGACATACTGATGGCTGTGGGACAGACTATCTCCCCTTCTGGGAAGAGAAGCGTATGCACCAGTCTACTCTGGAGTATCGATGCCCTGTCTCAATAATCCTACGACCTGGGACTAAAATAAGGATGTGCTTATAGACTACCTAGCCCCCACCAGTGTGATCGTCATCACAACGCCGGTAGTCAAGCAAAGATCCTAAGGGCTCCATCAATATGTATTAGCGATATGTTAAAAGAAACATATACATATATTAAGATATAAACAAACCAAGTAGCATACTACTATATCGAGCACGATTGTCTATACAACTATGAATATCCCAAGCTTCCATCAAGTAATATACAAGCTAGTATGATACAGTAATGGCCTCTAGGGCATATACACAAACAAGACTGTCGTGAAACCGTTATATATATATATATCCCAAGCCTCCAAAATGTATTATACAAACTAGTACTATACAATAATGGCCTCTAGGGCATACATATCTAATAATCTCCCACTTGCACTAAAGGCCAGTAATTGGTGTATCGTATACCCAACGTCTGCACTAAGGCCAGCTGCTGGCGTATCGCATACCCAATAGCTCAAAAAGTCGCTCGAACTATGTTTGAGGGAGGGCCTTTGTGAATGGATCCGCCGTGTTGTCTTTTGTGTCCACTCTCCGTACCTCCATCTCCTGGCGATCAATGATCTTTCTGATCAGGTGATACAGCCTTAAGATGTGTCTGGATTTCTGATGGGACCTTGGTTCCTTCGCTAAAGCTATAGCCCCATTGTTATAGCAATACAAAGGTATTGGGTCAACAATGGACGAAACCACCTGAAGTTCATTAATGAACTTCTTCATCCAGACCGCCTCTTTTGCGGCATCGCTTGCAGCAATATATTCAGCCTCTATCGTCGAGTCTGCGACGGTATCCTGTTTGGAACTCCTCCAACATACCGCCCCTCCGTTGAGGGTAAACACAAAACCCGAGACAGACTTGCTGTCATCTTTGTCACTCTGGAAGCTTGAATCGGTAAAGGACTCGACCCTGAGGTCTCCATTACCGTAAACCAGGAACATCTCCTTAGTCCTTCGCAGGTACTTGAGAATGTTCTTCACTGCCGTCCAGTGGCCCTCACCTGGGTCTGACTGATACCGGCTCACCACGCTCAGCATGTAAGCTACATCTGGTCTTGTACATAGCATCGCATACATTATAGATCCTACCGCTGAAGCGTAGGGTATAGTGCTCATGCGAACCCTCTCCTCGTCAGTCTTAGGGGACATCTTCTTGGAGAGAGTGATTCCGTGCAATGCAGGTATATTACCGCGCTTAGAATCTTCCATACTAAATCTCTTTAGTACGGTCTCTATATACCTGGACTGCGAAAGACCCAGCAGTCTCTTGGATCTATCTCTGTAGATCTTGATCCCCAGAATGTACGAGGCATCACCCAGGTCCTTCATGGAGAACCGTCGTGACAAGAATAGCTTGACCGATTGTAGCATAGGAATGCCATTTCCTATCAAAAGAATGTCGTCCACATACAAGACTAGGAACACCTACAATCTTCTTATAGACACAAGGTTCATCTTCGTTCTTGATGAAATCAAATTCCTTGATTGCCTCATCAAAACAGATGTTCCAGCTCCGCGATGCCTGCTTTAATCTATAAATGGATTTAAGCAACTTGCACACCTTTCCGCTGCTCCCACTGTCTACGAAACCTTCTGGCTGATCCATGTAAACACACTCTTCCAAACAGCCGTTTAGAAAAGCCGTTTTAACGTCCATCTGCCAGATTTCATAGTCATGGAAGGCAGCAATGGCAAGTAGGATCCGAATGGATTTGAGCATAGCTACTGGAGAAAAAGTTTCATCATAGTCCACACCAGGTCTTTGACGAAAACCTTTTGTAACGAGTCTAGCCATATAGGTTTCCACCTGCCCATCTACACCAAGTTTCCTTTTGTAGATTCATTTGCATCCAACGGGTTTTACCCCAGGTGGAGCAATATCCAAGGTCCACACTTTATTGGTGTACATGGACTCCATTTCGGATTGCATTGCTTCCAGCCACTTATCAGAGTCCCTACTGATAATGGCCTGCCTGAAACTGGTAGGGTCATCTTCTTCCAAGATGCAATCCTCTCGATCCCTGTCTAAGAGAAAACCGTAGTATCTCTCGGGCGGATGAGAAATCCTACCAGATCTGCGGAGTGGCTGAGGTTCGTCTGGGGTTATTGAATCCAGTGGTTCCTCCAAATTTTCAGTTACATTTTGTGGTTCATGGATTTCTCCTAGTTCTACCGAGCTCCCACTAGTTTCTTTTGCAAGAAACTCCCTTTCTAAAAAGGTAGCGTGGCGATATACAAACACCTTCTGTTCCTCAGTGTGGTAGAACAGATATCCTAGTGAGTCTTTAGGATATCCCACAAATTTACACAGAACTGACCGTGCCTCTAGCTTGTCCGGTTTCTGTGTTTTCACATAGGCCGGACAACCCCATATCTTAATAAATTTAAGACATGGTTTCTTACCGCTCCATATTTCATATGGAGTTTTAGGCACAGATTTGGACGGAACTTGATTTAAAAAGTATGCCGCTGTCTGAAGCGCATGTCCCCAGAATGAAAGAGGTAACTCAGCACTACTCATCATGGAGCGAACCATATCCAATAGGGTACGATTCCTCCACTCTGATACACCGTTGTGCTATGGTGTATAAGGGAGAGTAAGCTGAGAGAGAATACCATTCTCTTTTAAGTAATCTAGGAATTCCGTACTTAAGTACTCCCCTCCTCTATCAGACCGGAGGATCTTGATACTTTTGCCAGTCTGGTTCTCTACTTCGTTTCTGAATTACTTGAATTTCTCAAAAGCTTCAGATTTGTGTTTCATAAGATACACATATCCGAATCTAGAGAGATCGTCAGTGAATGTGATGAAGTACGAGAACCCACCCCTTGCATGTATAGACATCGGACCACATACATCACTGTGTATGAGTCCCAAGAGCTCTGTTGCTCTTTCTCCATGTCCGGTGAACGGAGATTTGGTCATCTTCCCTTTGAGAAAAGACTGACAAGTTTCATAAGATGAAAACTCGAACGTATTCAAGAGTCCATCTTTATGCAACTTACTTAGTCATTTCTCTCCGATATGACCAAGTCTACAATGCCACATGTAGGATTCATTCGTATCTGAATTCTTCCTCTTGCGTGTGTTTTGTACATTGAGAACTGTATTCTGATTTAGAACGTAGATACCATTACACAGTGTACTTTCTGCAACCAGTACCTTATGAAGGTAAATGTTCATGATATTTCTATCAAGAACAAAGTTATATCCATCTTTATCGAGTAAAGAAACTTATATTATGTTGCAAACCATGGAAGGTATATAGTAGCAATCGTTCAAAATCATAGTATTGCCATTTGGCAACACTAGGTGATATTCACCGACGGCTGCAGCATTAACTTGTGCTCCGTTCGCTACTCTGAGCGACATATCACCAGGTACAACTTTCCTACTTTTTCTCAGTCCCTGCAATAAATTACAGATATGAGATCCTGATCCGGTATCAAGTACCCAGGAGGTAGGGCTGACCGTAAAGCAGTTCTCAATTACAAGAACACCTGAAGTAGATGCAAAACCATGCTTCTTCTTCAACTGGGTATCCTTGGAATCCATATAATCCTCTTTCCTTTGCTCATACTTATGACTGTTATCACAAGTTAGAGCCGAACCAATGTTCCCCAGCCCCGAATAAGAATTCGGATCGGTCAAGCGATATATTTTATTATCTTGATTAGGGCGTGAAATGGTTGCTACCTGGAGAGAGAGAAAAGAAACACTCAGCGTGCGCTCTTGCAAGATTAGATTGGTTTATTAGTTTATCTAACCAGGATGGCTCCCACTGTTTTCTCAAATTCTTCTTCAAACCTTTAAAAGAAGAACTAGTCGGGATTAATTGCACGTCACAATACTTGCTTAACCTTTCAGCCAGGCTAGTGTTGGTACTTCGAGGGAGGTTTTCCAACGTTTTCGCGAAGTTCCTTAATTAAGTAACCTCTTTTCCCTGGAGGCGTAGCCCCGCTAACACCGTTCTAGACACCTACTTGATTTATAGCATTGATTGTTAAGTGAAATAATCTCCCGAGAGTAATCCAACTCATCAGTGGGATCGGGATCCAACTATCATTGTGTGTTGATCTAGATGGAATCCACTCTAGTCACCACACTCCAGAAGGTATGCTAAATCTGCAAGTTTCAGTTTCTTTAGAAACTCCCGATATGGATTTTTGCCCCTAGGACCCAAGTGACCTTGACGAATAATCAACAAATCAAAAGGTCCTAGTCAAGTTCAACCCGTCGTTATCCAGGATTGCATTAGACCCGCCCGCATGATCCTTGACGAATAATCAACAAAATCATGCGACCGTCCTAACCAATCGCGTCTATCAGTGCAACAGAGAATTATTACTTAGCTACCGTTCACTGTGCCTTGACGAATAATCAACAAACGCAGCACGAATACTAAGTATTAATTATCTGAAACGACGGAGGGCTACGGCTGGGTTTTTGGCGAAAAACCCGCTAACGTAATGAACTTGATATCGTTGAAGGAACCTGATAACCCTTTTTGAAAATATAGTGGCGAAAACTTTTGCTAAAGAGGTCATTCCCGGTGATGGGATCTCGGCTCTTTCCTCGTCGAATGAGGTGCAGGATATTCTAAGCTGAATACCTCGATGCAAAGCAAGAATAATCAACTATAGTGAAGTTATTACCCTGACGCAAACTTTTGTCCAAGGGGTCACTCCCGATGAGGGGATCTCGGCCCTTGCCTCGTCGAATGAGGTACTGGGCATTCATAACCGAATACCTCTGTGCAAAACAAAAGTGAACGTCCTTGCAATAACAGCTTTTTGAAAATTTGTTCCAACAACGTCTTTTAGGTTTGTTTTCTTGCATTAGTTTAATGCGTCCCATCAGTTAATCCTACCATTACAGAAAACAACGAAAATATGACGTACGCTTATGCCATCCGCATTCGCCATGGGGTCCCGTCATCACCCGTTAGGTTACTTAACTATCGACAGAGCGGGGGCTGGACTAGCGCGGATGCAAAACATAAGCAATGCCTAAATAGATATCATATATAGATATATACACATTCGTCAGATGTAATGATAGCCATTCCAGATCACAGATCAACACATTGGATATGCTAGGAATCCGTGTTTCGTTCAAGCCTGCAACGAAAGACGGATTACACGGTCGCGATGAATAGCCAAACCCCACCCTAGACCCCTACGGGTGCGGCAAACTACCCGCCAAGTACCCAAAGCGAAGCAACCTCCCTCAACAACGTGAGTAGGCCACTCGGCACTTCGAGATACCCGGTAGTTTGTGCATCCTACGTTGGGTCTATCCTAGGAGCAAAAACAGTAAAAAGAAATTATACAATGGCGACTACAACCTCATCCCGGATGTGCGGCCATACAAATAATATTACATCAAATTACATATTACATGAATTGAAAGATAAAGAAAAATCTCATCTCACAACCCCCGGCTATTCATCCGCGATAATCCAACGAATTCATATACACAAACCATCAACATTACAGATCACAGATGTGCACAATCCCCACTAATCGATGTATAGCGATTAGCTGACGTTCAGTGCACATATCACACTGCAGATATAACCATTTAGCCAAAGTTTGTAGAACTCCGATCAAAATACGAATTTGTAACTACCCCTAAAAAATAACATTTTTCTCTGGATAACCTGGGCAGAAACAAAATATCTGAAAAATCCTAAAACAAAAATATAAGAATTCTGCAAGAAATCGGAGCCACGGCCGAGTCAACTCGGCCGCGGATCCGCAGCGGAACGCATGGTTCCGCCGCGCTTCCACGGCGAGTTGGCCGAGTCATGGGCTCAGATTTCTTGGTTATTCCTATAAAACCTTGCTTGTATTTTTCAGGTATGTTAAATAATTTTTAGAGCAGGTTTTAAAAACGGCAGAAAGCATGGGTTTTTGACACGTTTTTGGGATTTTTACCGGATCGAAGTTCTAAACACCTTGCTAACAGTTAGTTGTTGTTTAACCTGGCTCTGATACCACTGTTAGCTCCACGTTACCCACCCCGGTTCTTTCGGGGAGGCGGAACAGGTAAAAATCGAATTTTTCCTCGATAGGTAATATGGACCGTTCATGAAGGATCATGGCTAAACAAAAACTAACAAAAGAACTACAAGTTCTAACTACTATGTAGAATGGTTATACCTAGGTCTTGAACTCCTTCTCTTCTTGTTGTTCTTCTCCTTGCTAGCTCCTTGTGGTAGTTTGAACGGCTCCTCCTTGTCGTCTCCTCTTTGCGGAAGATAGATCCACCCGAGGGCGACGAACTTAAGCTCCTTCCTCAAACTTGAGGTAACTAAAGTGTTAGGTTTGCTAAACCTTCAACCTTAGGATGAGTAGAGATGAGTTTTGGTGTTTTATCTCCAAGGCAAATGGTTCTCAACTCATGAGAGATTTTGCCTTGAGCTAGAGGAAGAGGGAGAGCAAAGGATGAGAGAGAATGAGAATGAGATTGTGTGAGAAGAAAAAATCACAACCATATCATAATATGTGAATTATCAAATTAATAATATTAATCAAAATGAAAAAGGTGATGGTTGGTTTGATAAGACCATTATCATTTCACATTTAATGATTTTGCTAAGATCAAAGAGCATCTTTGGTGTGAAATGATGATGGTCAAAGTTTCAACCTTGGTCAACAAGTCAACCTTGGTCAAAAAGGTCAACAACCCTAACCATAACTCAATTTCATTTTAATTAACATTATTAATGATATTTCACATATTCATTAGGGTTTGGAAAAAGACAACCGTCATCAACCCTAATGAGGATCCTCTGCCTCTGCCTCAGTCAACTGTGCACACACACCCGCATCCGTGTTCCGAGGAACACGAATACAATGAGATAAAATCAATCCCAAAACATATACTAGGATCCGGCTTAAACCAAAGCCCGCTAGTAATAACTGTCCGGACACCAAACATGCATAAGTGCGCGGATGTGAACGAACCCTGTCGCAAAACCATGCGACCTCTACTCTGTTTTGCCCAAAGGTGAGTAACCCTCTCTGTGGGACTCTAAAGACTCGACACTACGCTGGCAGTGGGTTTAACCACAGACCGCAAGCGGCACTAGCTGTACGTAACGGTCCCCAGGTAGATGCCGATAAGAAGACTGATGAGGTGAACCCATCCGAACTCCGACTGAGCCTGTATGTAACAATCTCCGTACAGTCCGGTCTGTTTGTCTGAGAGTATCGCATGGCGGGCCTAGGGGGTGGTAAACGTCGGTCCCCTAATAGCGGTATAAGTCGTGTCGGAGTGTAGCCCAAAACACCCTGAGAAACTACTGGTAACACTACTAGCAAATCTCGCTTGCCCTGGCCAGGGATGACTATGTGTAATGGCTCCCCTAGACACAGCGCAATATTAACTCCCAATACCGGGAGAGACGAATCCTGTCTAACCGTCACTGCCTCCAAGTGCTTCGGGACTGCATCCAATTACTACCTGTTTGCACGACTCAGTAGAGCCGTGGTAGGGTAGTAATCTAAGAACAGTGGGAACACACTCGAGGCGAAGTGACAGTATCAAGTCAGCGGACTAAGCTGTACTTATGTCACCTGGGAACTGTTAACTGACGATAGGTATAATACCAACCAACAGTTCCCGACGAGTCCTGTCCAGTGTACTCGTAACCTAACGAGCACCTGCATACTATCTCCAGTACGACGTACTGATGGCTGTGGGACAGACCATCTCCCCTGCTGGGAAGAGAAGCGTATGCACCAGTCTAATCTGGAGTATCGATACCCTGTCTCGATAATCCTACGACCAGGGACTAAAATAAGGATGTGCTTATAGACTACCCAGCCCCCACCAGTGTGATCGCCATCACAACGCCAATAGTCAAGCAAAGATCCTAAGGGCTCCATCAATATGTATTAGCGATATGTTAAAAGAAATATATACACATATTAAGATAGAAACAAACCAAGTAGCATACTACTATATCGAGCAAGATTGTCTATACAACTGTGAATATCCCAAGCTTCCATCAAGTAATATACATGCTAGTATGATACAGTAATGGCCTCTAGGGCATATACACAAACAAGACTGTCGTGAAACCATGTATATATATATATCCCAAGCCTCCAAAATGTATTATACAAACTAGTACTATAAAATAATGGCCTCTAGGGCATACATATCTAACAAGCCGGTAGTTATATTGGATCGGCAGGTGAAGAAACTTCTGTCAAAGGTCTTGCCATCAATAAAGGTTCTTTGGCATGGCCCAAACAGCGAAGAGGTCGCATGGGAAGCCGAGAGCGAGATGCGGAAGAAATTCCCTCATCTCTTCGAAGGTACGTATAGTAAGATTTTTAAATTCGGGGATCGAATCTCTTTAAGGGAGGAAGCCTATAACACTTTAGAATGCGGTTAGTGTTAATTTAGCGATAATGCGAGTTTTTAATGAAATTTGAGCAATAATTATTTTTAACATATTTTATTTAATTAATTAATATTTTATTTAATTATTTTTATACTTGCACACACATGTGCATGTTGAATTAGGGTTAAGGAGGTGTTAACCATGCTTTGCTAGCCATGACACACTTAACCATTTCTTTTTAACATGTAATGTTACATTTAAACAATTATATCTATTTTAATTATTAGAAAAAGGGGTTTTAATTGTTTTTGGAAAAAGAATAGAAGAGAGGAGAAGAGTGAATTATTGGAGGAGACTTTTGGAGGCATGGTTGCTAATTAATGAAGAGAGAGAGAGAGAAAGAGAGAGAGAGAGTGAGTGTAAGGCATACACTCACCCCACACTCATACACTCTCTCATTTTTCACTCATACACTCTCATTCTCACCTCACTCTCAATTCTCTTTTTCTTCTCCTTCTTCACTAAGTTCTCCACTTGAAATATTTTCATCACAAATTCTAAGCCTAAACCTTCATCCAACCTCATCAAACCCTTCACAACTCATGCTAAAGCCTATTGTGATGACTTGGAGCTTGGAAAGATAGGGTTTTCCACAAGTTTTGATGAGGTAGTGATCTTTAACTCTTTATTAGGCTCTAAGGGAGTTTGTGTGCTTATTGGTTTCAGTTTTAAACACTAAAGTTTTAGTTTTTATGCAAATATCGTATTTTTGTGATAAGTTGTGTCTCGGTGATCTGCTGTTGTTAGGGTGACCTATTATATAATCTAACAATACAGTAGAGTAGTGAGAGAGCCCTGAATATACACCTGAAACCCGGACCCCGCTTATCCTTGTTGGCTCGGTGACATTTGAGAAATGTCCGGCGGCGCCGGTCGTCTTGAAGGGAAATGTGTTGGATTTTGTAGGGTAGCTGTCTGTGGGTTATCCTTGGTGTTTGGTTCTGTTTGATTTTCCTATATTGTCTGTAGGCAAAATGTGGAACCACTTAGCTAGTTACTAGTGTTTCGGCAATGCGCGATACAGATATCCAACACGGTTTTTGTGCTTCGTGTAGCGTGCGGCATTAGGGTTTGGTTTAGTGTGTCGCTTCGCGCGTTAGCCACTAAGCTAACACTTGAGAGCTTGTGGGAGTCGATGTGTTGATTTAAGCGTTGTTTGCGTGTATTATTAGACGGTTTCTAATTTGCACTTGTTATGTTGTTGTGTGATATTAGGATCGATTGCGGGGACATCGGGCGCTACTAGGAAAGGGAAGGAGGTGATTGGATTCACCTAGCTCGAGATCTTCGGTGAGTAGATTTAATATCTATGAGGGAATCGCCCGTATGGCGTTATGCGTCAAGGGTTAGATTCAGTGATATAACTATTGTTTATATGTATATATATATCGATTATGCATGAGTACCATTGTTGCACATCCCATTACCTGTTGTATATGGACATAGTATTAATGTGACACAGCACTATTACTAACTGTTCATGTTGCACGAGCACCAAATTGTATGCCACATACACACCGTTAGTAATTGCCATGACACGCACACTATAGAAATTACCATGGATAATATATAGCACCACTTTCTTTATCATTAATAGTTAGATATTAATTCTTGTTCTATTGCGCATATGAATTGCATCATACATGTTTGCATATATACATACATTGATATAGTCACCTATTTACTTTCACAAGACGTTGCATTTCGATTTCGTGGATTTTAGGGAAACCGCAAGATACCTTTGAAACTTGATATATTTAAAAAGAGCGGGTTTCCCTTGATATGCTCACATTACTGTTCCGTGTTTACATACATCGTATTTCATGGATATATGCATTAATATACTGATTTCATACGATTTCTGGATTTGAGAACTGCGATTATATTTAAAAAGGGAAAATATATATTGCTTCAAAAACATGGTTTCTCTTGATATGATATTTCGAGACGTCCACCATGAGTTTTCTCGGTTCTGAGCTTGTTTTCGAGACCCGATTCGAAGAGTTGGCGGATGCCGTTTGCGGGTACATGGTGGACCCGGTATGGTACCCCAGGGCAAGAAATGATTTTTGTAGTGTTGACGATGAGCCTGGCAGAAGGAGCACTACCTACCGGTGATTGTATAGAACTCGACGGATATCCAGAGGATACCGTTTTGGAGTTATGATATAAGATGGATATGAGAGCCGATCTGAGTATGCGGTGCCTGAGATGAGATATATATGAGGGCTGATCTGAGTATGCAGCGCCTGAGATATGAGTATTTACATGTCGATGCTGGATACGAGTTTCATGATGTTTCGAGTGTCGATGTTAGACATTCAGGTTTCATGATGTGATGGATATGAGGGCCGATCAGAGTGACGACGCCTGAGATATTGGGATTTGGGGTGTCGTTGATGGACACCGGTTTTCCATGATGATGATTCATACATGAGGTTTTATGTGTTATCCCATACTCAGCATTTATTTAACATGCACTATTTCAGGTAGTTGTTGTACCCTGGTAGTGTACTTTGATCATGATTTTACTGCATATCCGTACTGTTATACTTATGCCATCAGATTACATATTTCAGACTATCGCTTTCGTGCATACTTGCGATTATATGTATGATGTTATTTTCTATTCACGAGTCAGCAACTCACCCTGTTGTGCCACAGTGTTTTGCAGGCTTGACCCTCAGTGTAGTCGCGGCAGGGCTTCTCATTGCATCTACTTCTGCGGATACCACTGCTATTGGTCGTGATTTGGATAGGTGGGTGGTTTTGCGACTAACCGTATGATCTCATTGTATATCTTATTGTATTTAGTACTCTCCATCTACCACTTTCATGTATTTGACTTAGAGATGAGATTTGTGAGGATCGATATTGTATTATTTGTGACTCTGGGTGTCGAGCTTGTATGAGCCGGCTTTATTTTATTTATGTTGTGAGGTTGGTTTCACTTCTTTATTGCTTATTTTTTCACTACGGCGTCATATATATTTATCGTGGTTGTGTTCTGCCTTTGGCGTGAGTTGCTCCCGTTGGGGATGCTTTATATATATCTTATGTTTGTACCCGTTTGGGTCTAGTTTTTACAAAAGAGATGCCGCCGAAATTTTTAAGAAAATAAATTAAATTGAGATTTTATAACTTGAGATTTTTAAATGTTTTAACAAATGTTTTAAATGTTTTCCCATTCTATCTTTTTATGGTTTAAATTTCTGGGTTTTTTGGATTACTTGAATTATGTTACGCCTTTAGACGTTGCGTGATTTAAGTGCTGGTCGCGTTCCTAAATTGGGTGGTGATAGTGTGAGTCGATCGAGAGAGAACGAGCAGTGCGT
Organism: Agapanthus africanus; assembly: GCA_030015575.1. Lineage (NCBI taxonomy): Eukaryota > Viridiplantae > Streptophyta > Magnoliopsida > Asparagales > Amaryllidaceae > Agapanthus > Agapanthus africanus. The sequence goes on along the minus strand of CM057337.1, from coordinate 251,292,742 downwards.
ATTCCTCCAATGACTGAATGAGTTCTCGAGGACATATTTAGCCAGATTTCTTCTACAGAGTATTGAAGATGCCGAGTTCGTAGCTTCGAGTCTTGGCGTGAGACTCCGGATATGACCGTAGTCAAGTATGAATTGCAATATATGCATCTATCAAGATATGATTCTAATTTGGTCGATACTGAAGAGAAGTGGATTAAGAGATTCGTGCAAGATCCCGTTGGGTCGTTGTTTCTTTCCATTGATGCTAGAGATGTGATACGTATGCAGAGGCATTGGATATGGCTACACTTCCAGGCATTGTGATACATATGAAGTGGATTAAGGATTTTTCATGCATACATTTTTCAGGTACTCAGGTGAATTTACATGGATGTGTACTATATACGTATTGTAGTCTTGACTATATTGTGCTTGACTTAAACGATAGATTTTCAAATTGCATTTTTCATTATACCTTGTATGATTCGCATGACACTTGTCGGAGTTTCAGTTATTTGAGTTTTGCACTTGTTTTCATGCGCACGTGTTGCGCTATGATATTTCTATCTTGTTCATGACTTCGGAGCCCCGTTGATTTGATTTACTAAAATGTTTTAAGATTTAGGGGTTTAAATTTAAATTCGGGGACCGAATTTATTTAAGGGGGAAGATTGTAATATTTCAGAAAATGGAAAATATTATTTTAGAATTTAAATAATAAAATAATAAATTTTACGGATATTAAAAGAGTATGAATTTGAGTTTTCGTAGATTGGTAAAATTATATACCTCTATTTTTGGAAAACATTTGGAATTTAAAATGAATTATTATTTATGAAAGCATTTAGTTAATTTGGATTTTCATAAATTAGCGTATAAATAAATCCATACAAGTTTAATATTTAAGTTAATTTGTATTTTCCTATTTTGTGCACTAAACCTAGTTTTATTTTTGTTAACCATGCTTAGTGCCATGACATATTTATATGAGAGGGTTGATATTTTATTTGTGTTTTTAAGTGATGGTTTTACATTTTTTATAAAAGAAAAAGAATTGTGAACATGGTTATATCATTATATGAAGTAAGGGCATGAGAGGGGGGGTGTTTATGGTTGCTACACCATTCCATTCTTCACCTCAATTTCATCATCTCTTCTTCTTCTTTCTCTTCTCCTCCTCTTTCTCCACCTCCTCTATCCTCATCTACAAACCTAAAACATCATGCAAATCACCTTAAAACACTAAGAAGCCTTCACAAAAAAATGTTCCTATTCTCATTCTAAGCATCATGGTGTGATCAAGTCTACATTTTGAGATCTTTTACCATCTTGAAACTTTCCTTAGTTGCCATCATGAGGTAAAAATTGCTCTTTTTAACTATATTATTAGTATCTTGGCTAGAAAAACTAGCTTTGGAGCTTTTGTGCATGTTTTCTAAGTTTTGAAAAATTTAAAAGTGAGTTTTTGTGGATAGAACTTGTAGTGGTGGTGTAGTAGAGATTTAGTGAGTAATTACGACCTTATTAGTGATAGGTGGGAGTGTTTTAGTTGTAAGTCTACGGTAGCGCCCCGGCCGTCGATCCGAGGCCAAAATGCGGAAACAAAAACTTTTCATAAACTTGAAACTGGCACTAACGTAGACTTTAATCCAGGATCGAACCATTAACATTAAACTAGCAATCTAAAGAGGGTTAAAAAGGCTATACCGATCGATCCGTGTCCTTCGGTCTTTAGCCACCATCTTTAGCTCCTTGCGGCATCTCCGATCTCGCTCGATCTCCAATCTCCTCGTCGGAAAGGGAACCACGTCGATGAATCCTTTTACGGGCTCCCGCTTCGAACCGAAGCAACTCGGACACGAAGTTTGCTAGCCGACGTGTCCAAGGTGAAATAAAGAATGTGTGCGATTACTTTGTCTCAAGCATCCATTGATTCTCAACGCATGAGAGTGTATGGATGGAGGTTGAAGATGATGTCATGGTGGATGTTGTGAGCTAGAGGAAGAAGAAGAAGAGGTTCTTTCCTTTTTGTGTTATTGTGTTGAGATGAAGAATAATGAGAGTGCTAGAATAAATCAAGAGAAACCCCAAGCCTAACATGGCTTCCCTCTCTCTCTCCAAGCATCATATCAACACAACAATCAATCATAAAATGTGACATTTGCACAAATAATGATACCATGAGTCACTAGATTGCATATGCCACATTTAACGCACCTCATGATGAATTCCACTCACAATTTCCACAAGCAAACATTAATCCAAAAGTTTGCAACAATAAAAAGAACGGCATCATCTAAAGTAAACTCGTGACGGATCACAAGAATACCCCTCACCTGTATATACATACCTGCATCCGCATTCCGACTGAATGCAAATGCAATGAGACTAAAGTAATCCAACAAATCTAATACTAGGATCCGGCTTAAACCAAAGCCCACTAGTATGATCCGTACGATCATGATCCGTGCACTACTGCACGTATATGATCGAACTCTGCCATAATACCATAAGGCCTCTACAACGTTTCGCCCGAAACTTGAGAAACTGTCTGTGGGGGACTCTAAAGACTCGTCAATACTTTAGCTATGGATTTAACCACTAGCACATCAGTGGTACCAGCCATACGTAACGAGCTACAAGGTATTGACCAAAAGGGAGTTTGATGAGCGAACTCATCCTGACACCCTATTGAGCCTGTCAGTGACAATATCCATACAGTCCGGTCCGTTCGTCTATGAGTATCGCATGTCGGGCCTAGGGGGTTGGTAAAAGTCAGACCCCTAAAAGCGGTAAAGTCGTGTTGGAGTGTAGCCCAGAACACCATGAGATACTACTGGAATACCTACCAGTAAATCTCCTGCCTTGGCCAAGGACTTCATGTAATAGCTCTCCTAGACACAGCACGATCACACCCCCAATACCGGGTGAGACGAAACCCCTGCCGATCCGCTCACTGCCTCCATGTGGCTCGGGACTGTACCCAACTAAAACCTGTTTGCACGACTCCTTTGAGCCGTAGTGGGGTAGTAATCAAAGCACAGTGGGAACTCACACGAGACAAATGACGATCTCAGGTCGATGAACTAAACTGTACACATGTCACCAGGAAACTGCTATCTGACATCAAGTATAATACCAACTAGCATGTTCCCGGCGAGTCCTGTCCGGTGTACTCATAACCCAATGAGCACCTGTATACATCTTAGGTGAACCAACTGACACCAATGGCTTGTGAGACCGGCCACCACCCTTCGTCGGGGTCTCGACTATATACATTAGTCTACTAATGGAGTATCGATGCCCAGTCTCGAAACTCCCACGACTAGGGACCACTTTAAGGATGTGCTTATAGACTACCCAACTCTCACGTATATGATCGCCATCATATTGCTGGTAGTCAAGCAAGAATCCTAAGGGTTCTATCAACGCGTAATAGTGATCTGTAATATCACCTAAAGCTGTACACGGTGATAAAGATAAACCAGATAGTATACTATCATCTTGAGTAAGACCGTCCTACCGGCATAGGTCCTCCTCCAATCATTGTAATCATGTGCCTGCGATCTAATAATTGACTTTGAGCGCTCTATGTCCAACAATCTCCCACTTGCACTCAAGGCTAATTATTGCGATGTCGCATACTCACAGCCCGTGTGATACCGAACACCCAACTCCTTTACTAATCAGTTTCACAAAGCTCGTTTGTATAACTATTGCGTCCGAGGAATAGTCTCAGTGAGTGGATCCGCCCTGATGTTTCTTTCTATGTCTCTCTTTATCTCGAGTTCACGGAGAAAGACATCTCCCGAAATGAGCAATACCTGTCTTAGAATATGTCTGGATATCTGATGGGACCTAGTTCATAAATGAACTCCAAATCCAAACTTTTTAGACTGTATCGTCAACTGAATTTAATCAGTATCCTGTGCCATGCCTCCCTTAGTATCCGCTTGGACCACCTGTCCAAACTACTGCCCCTCGTCAGAGGGAAAACTATAAATCTGACAGTCACTCTGTCATCCAGGTCACCTTGGAAGCCTAGAATGATACCCGTCTCCCGAAGGAGGCTGTCATTATCATATCCCTAAAACATCCACTTATTTTCTAAAACTGCTTCCGAATGTTTCTCCAGGGTTGGATTAATATCTGAACTTATTGCAGCTAGTGCAAAAACAAAATCTGGTGTGGTACTTGACATCTCATGTTTGACTCAATTGCCTAAGCAAGTGATATGCCAATCATGCACATCCCTCTCCCCTTTAGTCTGTAAGAAACCTTTAGAGAGGGTGACTCCATCACCTGCATGTACACTACCATGCCAGGAGTCGTCCATTCTATAACACCTGTAGAATGTTGTCTAAGTACTCAAATTGGGAAACTACCCAAATCTAGATCTAAAACCATAGATCTAGTAACCAGAATGTCTGATATTATATCTATATCCTATGTGGAGAAACCACTGTGTGACAACCAAGGTATAACCAATCGTAGTATAGAAATTTCACTTCCTACTCTGTGTATGTCATCCAAATACCAGGACATCACACCCTACTACCTTCTTAACAGATTCACCCCCTATTTTGATGAAGTCAAACCCATGACTGCCACATCAAAAATAGATGATCTATCTCCGCTATATTTGCTTTAGTCTATAAATAGACACAAGCTACTTGTCACCTATACTTCCATTGCTCCCACCGACTACGACAACCCTCTGGCAGATTCATATACACGTGCACTTCTAAAGCTAGTTTAGAACGACGCTATACTCATCCTCCTTCCGGGTCTCATAGCCTGGAACAGCAGTAGCGTCAAGTCTGGGTAAACAAGAACCTCCCTGTCACCGTCTTTGAGCATACCAAAATACCTCTCGAGTGCCTGAGGTTACCCACCATATCTGCGGAGTGGCCAATGGAATGTCAAACCTGATTGAATTTTTAGGTTCTCATCAAATTTCCAGTAATCATTTGTGGTTCTGGAATCACTTCCAGTTCTACCATACTCCCACTACTGTTTTCTGAAAAAAATCCATTTTTATCAAAACTGTGGCGAGTCTAGAACAATATCACTATTAATCTTACAGATGGTAGAAAGTCAACCCTCGTCATAGCCCGGGTCAACCCACAAACAGCCATTACAGAAACGTGCCTTGAGTTATCCAGAGTCTGGTTTTAAGCATAAGCCGGACAACTCCATATACCTTAACATCGTTAAGATATGAGCCATTCTATATCTAATATAGAAACATAGGCACTGATTTAATTGGAACTAGATTCAAATCATGCATCTGTCTCCAGTGCATGTCAACTAAATGGAGAGAGGCCGATCAACATTACTCAACTTAGGAATACATCCAGATATGAGTAACCTGAAAGAGAAACAAGTTCTCATAATCATTACTATCAACTGAATACCATACACAAGTATCTACATTTTCGATCACCTTGAAGAATCCTGATACTTGCAATACCCGATTCTCTACTTTATTCATATATCTAAAACTTCTCAAAACTTGGATCTTGTATTTCTATGAAACACATGTCTAAGAACTAGAAAAGTCACAAGTAAACAGAATATAGTACGAGTACCAACCCCTCTGTCCTAATGGACACTGGACAACATATAATACTCTGTATAAGTCCCCTGAGTCTAATAACTCATTCCCTGTGTGTCATAGGTTGAAAACTGTACTTATAGTTAAGAAGAATTACACCGCTGTTTAATGCTCCTTACCTAACCATCCACTGATATAGGTAAATTTCATGGACATAATTTCAAAAAGTTATATCTCACTTTATAAAAATGAACGTACAGATATATTAATTTGAAATTGGTGCATAACAACGGATATTCAAAACTAAATATTTGCCGTCCGGCAAACAACCTAGGCGATTTCCTCAAATATCACCAATTACAACAAATCGCGATATAATGAGGATGATCACCAAATTCCCAATAATTTACTCCCGCTCATCATCTGTAAAACCATACAGATGTGAGAATCATACCTGGTAAATACATACCCTGAAGTAAGGGCTTATAAGGAAATCAGTTTTCTTTTAACAATACACAGTGAAACCGAAACATGAAAATGTTTCGTAGGGGTATCCGGGTATTCCTAGCAATGCCTCTTCCATTATCAGATTCACAACTGTAGCCCTATATTTCTTTGCCATCTCTCCAAATCCCTTTATATGTCTTTAGTCATTACCTTCTGTACACCACCTTTAGGCCAAATGGTTTTCTTCATTCCCTACCGTTCGGCACCAGCCTATGGTTTGGAAGAAGAGTATCCAATAAGCATAATGGGTGTACTCTCCTAATCCTAGGAGCACTCGCAACGTGAGAGAAGGTAAAAATAAAAGACAACTGAATAAACCTTATTCCTATTTCTCCTGAACCAGAATCCATCCCCAAACTGGAACAGGTTCCTTCGAGTTCGTATATAACCATACGATGGATTTTCCAAATAACTGTGGATATTCGTAGTGATACAGAGTGTTCTGTAGAAATACAAAGGTGAAATAGAGGTGGCGATGAAATACTCGGTTTGGTTGTGAATAGCAGTCGCAATTTACTTTGCCCTCTTTCTAATCCCTTTATTTGTCTTTACTTATTACCTTCTGTACACCTTACTTAGGCTAATCGGTTTTCTTCATTCCCTACCTTTCGGCACCTACCTATGGTTTGGATGAAGACTATCCAATTAGCGTAATAGGTGTACCGTCCTAATCCAAGGAGCACTCGCAAACTGAGAGAAGGTAAAAGGAAAAGACAACTGAATAGTCCTATTCATTTTCTCCAGAACCGGAAACCATTCTCGAATCTGGAACAAGTTCCTTCAAGTTCGTATATAACTGTTCAGTTGATAAAACTGCACATTTGTAATTACATTTTTCCTACTATTTCCATATTTAAAAAGGTCTTTATTATAATATATCATACATATGAGGGTTTATTTATAAAAATACTATTTTCCATGTGTTGATATATTATAATTAGAATTTGGTAGGAAAATGTATGCAAATAATATCATTGACCAAATCCTAAGAGAACAAAGTCTACTAAATATTATTTGAGTTGTTGTGCAGAATTTTTCCAAGTTGTTGTGCAGAATTTTTCCAAGATTAAAATCAAGGAAATCAAGTTGTTAAAGAAAACTTGCCTAATTAAGAAAGCAAAACTTGGAGACCAAGTCTGGCAGCAACCACGAGAAGATTTCCATGTTACAAAGGTTCCAAGGATTGCCAAATGTCATAAAGACAGAGCCTCAGAAATTTGATCAAGGGTTGAGATCAAATGGCCACGGATCCGCGGCCATACCCCCCTTGGGCCGTGGATCCACGACAAGATTGATGAGTTGGGGGCTGCGCAATTTGTGGGAGATTCTCTACTATTATTTCCCTAATTTGGAAGCAAGGGTTCTGGCTTTGGGACTATAAATATGGACCGAGAGCCTCTTGGAAAAATTATCAAGCCGACGAGATCACGAAGTCCAAGATGGCTCACGCATCCAGGCTGATCATCAACGGTTCGTCTACCTCCTTAGAAGACATCGAGAAGCAAACTAGTATTTGTAATCATTTTCTAAGGAATCAAAGTGTAATGAATATTGTTGATTAATAAAGGTAGCTTTCTTTTTCTTATTCTATTTCTTCGTAGTTTAATTATGCGTTTTCTCTCCATCTCTCTTTCTCCCAACATGCGCGAGTAATTCTCCGCTTGTTAGGGTTCGTAGGATTAGGGTAGGTTAATAGATGATGAAAATACCTAAACTCTTTTTACGTCCTATAAAGTTTATAAACTTTATCAAAACAATCATTAACATCCTAATCGGGCGCGCTACCAATTCATTGTTAGTCTCGACCGCGATTAGAGATTAGATTAATGATTGTTTTGGTAAAGGCTAGATATGAACGGAGTTCCGTGTCAAGATAAGGGTTAAGAGTGGGATTCCTTTTCCCTCCAGAAACCCTAATCTACATGCATCACTGTCGTTCTAGTTTTAAATCTATTAAAGGATAAAAAAGGGTAATTTTTAAATTAATCATCCATAACTACTAAATCCTAACGAACCCTACAAGCCCCTTCTTATACTAACTACATCCATAAATAATCTAGATCTATATTTTGCATTAGTGCTTAACGTAGATCTAGAAACCATTCCTCAATATTCTTATCCCTCCTCTCTTTTTCAACACATCTAAAGTAAGAGTAAAAGATTCAACGTTTCTCTGAGGATGACCCGTACTCATCTCGGTCTAGCTACACGCGACACCGTTATTGATTGCGGTTATTCTACAAACACACTTTTTTCATATCAATCAAATGGCGCTGTTGCCGGGGATACGTGGGTAATTTTTTAGTCTTACTATTTGTATTGAATTCTTACTTGATACATATCATAATTAACACAAAACTGCAAATTGCATATTTAACGATTTGTGCGTGAATTTTGCAAGGAGATTTGGAGTCACAGAATTAAGGAAAACAGAAGACAGAGACATTCTTAGAGATCCAGAGGAGCACAGAAAGGCACAGAAAAAATTTCATCAACAGATCCTTCTCTCCTGCGGCGGAACCGCGGCAAAGGAGGGCATCTGCGGCGGAAGCGCGGTGCAATTGGGGGATCTAGGGTTCACACTTCTCTGGTATCTTTCTCAACTCCTTCTCTCTCCTCTCAAATCCAATAAAATCTATTTTCTGCAGGATTCTTTGCAAAATAGCGCCGCTCAAAAATCTTTTTGCAAAAGTTTTGTGATTGGTTTTGTTTTGCATATTTGAATACGGACCTTAAGGGGCAAAGACCAAATCAAGATTAGGTGGGGATTTCATCACCCTTCCTAAGCCCCACAAATCACAAACCGAGCATCTAGATCAACCCTTCATTAATTTAAAAAATATCTAGACCAGACTCTAAGGACAGTCGCGCTCAATAAGGACAGAGGAAGGTCGTGGGTAATCTATCGCTTATCCGCATTGCTTTTGTAGTGCCTAGGCAAGTGTGTCAATGGCTAGTGGTTTTTAATTAGGCCCACTACTATGGTTCCTTCCCACTTACCTGGCACTTACCTGGCTACAAGGGTAGTACAAAGGCGGTAGAGGATTGATCCTGCGGCTTGTCCTTTAGAAGTCTAGGAGCGGTCTAGAGACTGGACCTAGGAGACCTTAGTTCTAGGGTTGCCTGTGCATTTTAGAGTGATTTGTCTTTTGTCCCACTTTTTTCAAAACAAACCAATTTTAAATCACACACACGCTGCCACTTGCACTAAACCCGCTTAGTGCATGCTCGGCTGGACACGGGATCCTAGTGCCCATCTTGTCCTCGTTCCTGCTATCGACGCCGAAGTCGGTACTTCTTCATCTTCTTTTCCCCCACCACACACCACGACCGAGATGGACGGCACTCCATCAGAATATAACACCACGCTGCCACCCCCCGTAGGTGCGCAGAATCCACCGCGCATCTCTCTCCAAGAGAGATACTATCCTATCCGTGGTCCTCTTCCCACTTGTCTATCTCTTCCACCAGGTAGCGGGGATAATTTCGAAATTAAACCCCACTACATCAATCTGCTGTCCAAGTTTCACGGGCTTGAGTCGGAAGACGCGTACGTTTTCATCACCAAATTCGAAAACGTATGCGCAATGATGGGTACTTCACAGTTGACTGTCGATGCTATTCGCTTGCGTCTTCTCCCATTCACACTGTGCGACTTGGCAGAAAAATGGCTTTATAATACTGCCGCACACTCTATCACAAATTGAGATGAATTCGTCATAGCATTTCTTAAGAAGTTTTACCGAAACCATAAGACTGCCCATATTAGGAGTGAGATCAACCAGTTCACCCAGCTTCCCAATGAACCATTTTGGAATTGCTTTGAACATTTCAAGGATCTGCTTGTCCAATGTCCTCATTATGGAATACAAAGATGGGATTTATGTCGGATTATATATGAGGGCATTAATCCAGCGACAAAGCAGATGCTTGAAACAATGTGTCAATGCAATTTCATGTCTAAAGATGACGGTGAAGCTTGGAAGTATCTGGAAGACCTCGCTGAAAATACTTTGCAGTGGGAAAGCGTAAGACCACTTTCATCTAGAGGAGGTATTCACCAGCTCGATGTTTCCATCGCAGTGAAAGCCGAAATGGCAGCGATGCAGAAGAAACTCGATGCTATTGAGAACAAACTTTCATCAGTCTCCCTAAATCAGGTCACGCTTCCCAAGACCGTCTGTGGTTGCTGTTCAGATCCTTCACACTTAACGGAAGAATGTCCTATGAATGCATCGTTTCAAACTAATGCTGCTTTTCAGCAGCGACCTAGAAACGATTCTTATTCTTCCACGTACAATCAAGGATGGAGGAATCATCCTAACTTTTCTTGGAACCAAAACCAACAAAGCAATTATCAAAGACCTCCTCCACAGCAACCACAACCACAGAATCAGCCCCCCTTTCAGTCACAGAACTTTCAAAATCCGGCCAACATTTCTACACCACAAGTGGCCGGTACTGACAACTCTTCACTTGCACAAACTTTGGATATGTTCATGAAACATTCCATGCAATTGTCGGCTGAGATGAAGTCTTCTATTGATATCATAAAGAAAGACTCCACCTCCCACGGCGAGAGTATTAAATCAATAGAAAACCAACTTGCACAGTTGAACGCCGCAATGAGTGCAAGAGAGAAAGGGAAACTCCCATCTCAACCCATACCTAATCCTGGCCACTCACAAAGTTATAATGTGAGTGCCGTTACTACGTTGAGATCGGGAAAGGTGCTGAATAACCGAGTGGGTGAGCAATTTGATGTTAGTGACACCATTGATACCCCAGCTTCTTCTTCTTCTTCCCCTAATTCGTCAAGTCTCCCACCTTCACCCGAGCCTATTATCCGTTTTCCCCTAGGCTCGAACCCTTCGCCCATTTCCTCGAATCTACCTAAAACGATCCCCACTCCAATTCTAGGATCCGCTCCATCCCCACAATCCTCTCCAATGTTGGACCAAACCCTTATTGATAAAGCACCTTATCCAAACAGGTTAAGGGGCAACAGACAAAGTCCACAAATAGAGAAGATTGTGGAAATTTTTAAGCAAGTTAACAAAAACATTCCTCTCCTAGATGCCATTCAACAAGTTCCGTCATATGTGAAAATCCTAAAGGACTTGTGCACTAGGAAGAGAAAAGTTCAAGTACCTAAAAAGGTTTTCCTTGCGAGTAATGTGAGCACTGCTTTTACACAACAACTAACCAAGAAACGAAGAGACCCCGGAAGTCCTACAATTTCTATTTCTATTGGGGGTAAAAATATCAATCGTGCTCTACTCGATTTAGGTGCTAGTGTTAACTTGCTTCCGTATTCTATTTATGAGCAATTAGGGATCGGAGAGTTAAAACCTGCGCATTGCACCCTTCAGATGGCCGATCGATCTATCACCCAACCTAGGGGTGAGCTAGAGGATGTGTTAATCAGAGTCGGAGAATTCATATTCCCTGTGGATTTTATCGTTATAGATACACAACCTGTGGCAAACCTACGCAATCAAATTCTGGTGATACTCGGTCGACCCTTTTTGGCCACTTCCAACGCAGTAATCAATTGTAGAAACGGCTCCATGACCCTATCCTTTGGAAAGAAGTCAATTGAGCTTAACATTTACAAGTTGGGAAGTGAACCCTCCGAACCCTATATGTAGGGTTCCTAGGCTCACTCAAGAGGTTCCACAAGGCATCAACCATGCCAAAATCAAATTTTTCCATGTGCCGAGAAATCCTAATTTAGATCGTTAACTAGAGGTAAGGCGAAAGCATGAAAGTTAACTACTTTAACTACAAGTGAAAGGGATTACAACCTTTGTAGATCCGGTCCTCCACTTCTAAAGCTCCGTGTTGACGTCCCTCCGCTGCGATCATCGGGATCCCGGACTCTAGCAATGGTTTCTTCGAAGAAACGAGCGGGCTAGGACGTTGACTTCGATGCCGAAGATGATCTACGTCGAGGCAACTCAAACTCAAGCTCCGTCTTCACTTGGTCATGAACCTTGTGAAGAAAACACACTCTACTACATGGCAAGTGGTAGAGGATGAAGAAATAGGAAGTGGGTTCACTGTGGATTTGGATTTCTCACTCTTTTTCTTCACTTGAAATTTTCTAGCAAGCTTTCTTCACTTCATCAAGAAGAAGAAGAAGAAGAAGAAGAAAATGAAAAGGAATTAAAACAAAATAATAAATCAAGTGAAGTCTATCTCTTTGCAACCATGGGTGAGTATTCTTTTGTAGAGAATAAACCATAGTTAAAGGTAATGGTTAGGTTAAAGGAAAAATCTCATGTAAAAACAAAATGGTTAGACTTTTTAAAGATGCTAAGAAGCTTCATGAAGCTTGAAGCCAAAACAATAAAAAAACCACCATTTAGTTTTTACCAAAATAAATAAAATCCTAACCATTAACTTAAACATGGTTTAAGGCATACACACACCCAAGTTTGCATGTATCATCAATCATGATACAAACTAGTGCACAAACATATATCACATATACAACTTGTGCACATCAAGTGAGAAAATCAATCTTAAGTGAACAAATACTAATTAATGTAAAGTAATATATCAAATATATAATTATACATTAAATCATTAAATCAACACTTGACTTAATGATCCTGTCATATCAAATATAACCGGCTAATATTTAGTGTATCAATATATCGAATCAACATTTGATTCGGTAACCCGGCTATATCTTATATAATCGTCCGATGATACAAATCATGAGAATAGAATTCAGTATCACATACTGGTATTATTCTCGGTCCCGCGCATATCTCATATGCGCTCCTATTTCGTTTCGCTTGAGCCAGGAAACCTCTGTGTAGGACTCTAAAGACTCGTCAATACGCCGGCAGTAGGTGATGATCATATCAAACACCCACAAGCCGCAAGCGGTCTGCTAAACGTAACGGCCACCCGGGTATTGAGCGATCAGAAGATCAACGAGCAAGCCCGCTCACACTCCTGCGAATCCAACCAGTAACACTTACCGTACAGTCCGGTCTGTTCGTCTGATATGTCGCATATCTCGCCTAGGGGTGGTAAACGTCAGACCCCAGTAGCTTGATAAGTCATGCCGATATAAGGTCTATAACAAGCGTGAACCTACTGATAACTCTTACCAGTAAATCACTGCAATCCTGGCCAGGGATTTCCAGTTATGGCCAGTCGAGCATAGCGCAACATCAACCCCCAATACCGGGAGAGACGAATCCCCTCCTATCGCTCATTGCCTCCATGTGAATCGGGACTGTACCCAAAAACCACCTGTTTGCACGCCTCAGTAGAGCCGTGGTAGGGTGGAAATCAAAGCATAGTGGGAGACACACAAGACTCTATGACGATCTTGGGTCAACAGACTAAGTTGTACCAGTGTCACCAGAGAACTGCCATCTGACGTGAGGTATAATACCATCTGGGAGTTCTCGGCGAGTCCGTTCAGTGTACCCAGTCTCCACTGAGCACCCACATACCATCTCTGATGTCAAACACTAATAGATATGGGATCATCCATCGCCCATCACATGGGTCGAGAAGATATACGCTAGTCTACTCTGGAATATCGATGCCCCGTCTCGATATTCCCACGACTAGGAACATTGAACGATGTACTCATGGACTACCCAGGCCCCACTAGTATGATCTACATCACAGTCCTGGAAGTCGAGCACATATCCTAAGGGCTTTATCAATATGTAATAGAGAGACAGCAAGTATACATGTTACGATAAAGAGCAACCAGATAGCGTACTATCATGTCGAGCAAGAAAGTCCTACCTATATATGTCCCAGCATCCACTAAAATATACATCCTATGTACAGTAATGGCCTCTAGGGCATACATATAACTAACAATCTCCCACTTACACTAGGGCCATCTGTAGCAGTGGTTGCTGTATCTCATACTCAACCATCTCATAAAAGTCTCTCTCTGGGAAAAGGCCTTTGTGAGTGGATCCGCCGTGTTGTCCTCTGAGTCTACTCTCCTAACCTCGATCACCCTGGAGATCAACTATCTCCTTGATCAGGTGATGCTGCCTCAGAACATGTCTGGGTCACTGATGGGACCGGGGTTCCTGGGCCAAAGCCACACCTCCATTGCCGCACAATGGTAGGAACCTAGTTCACCTCATGAACTAATATACACCCAAACTTCCTCTTTGGTAGTATTTTTGATAGCGATGTCACCAGCCTTTATCGTCTAGTTTGCCACGGTATCTCGCTTGGAACTCTTCCAACATACCGTCCCTCCACTGAGGGTAAAGACAATGCCTGCGACTGACATTCAGTCGTCCTTATCACCCTGGAACTTTTTCAGTGATTCTCCCCAAGATCGATTGATACCATCTCACTACACCCAGTGAGAATCCTAATATCCATTTAGATCTATCTTATAGATATAAAACCTAGGATTTAGGAGGTATCACATAGATCCTATATGGAGAATCCTTGTGATAAGAGGAGATTGACCGTGCGTAGTATAGGAAACTCTTTTCCTATTAAGAGTATGTTATCCACGTACTCTACGAGGATCACCACCTTACTTTCTACTACCTTTTTTGTATATACAAGGTTCATATACCATTTTGATGAAGTCAAACTCTTTGACTATCGCATCAAAACAGACGTTCCAACTCCGCGATGCTTGCTTTATTCTGTAAAGCATCTTGCACACGTTTCCGCTGCTCCCACTGTTTACGAAGCCCTCTGGCTGTGTACTTATAGACGTTCTCTTCTAAATCAATATTTAGAAAAATAGTCATGACACCCAACCACCAGATATTGTAGTCATGGTATGTAGCCGTGGCAAGTAGGATCCGGATAGACTTAAGCATAGCCACTGGAAAAAGTTTCATCATTATCCATGCCTGGTTGATGACGAAAACCTTTAACAAGTCTATCTTTGAAAGTCTCAACTTTTCCATCTACACCAAGTAATCTTCTCAAGATATACTTGCTTCTGATGGGGATTTAACCCTTCAGATATAGCAACCAAAGTCCATACTTTGCTGGTGTACATGGATTCCATCTCAGATTACTAAGCACCCAACCATTCTTACAGAGTCCCCACTCTTGATGGCCTGCTCGAAACTAGTTGGGTCATCATCTCATGATGCAATCCTGGCTCCCACTGTCATCGAGAAACCGAAGTATCTCTCAGGCGGATGAGGAACCCTGCTAGATCGGTGGAGAGGCTGAGGTTCGTCGGAAACTATTGAACCTTTTGGTTCTATCAAATCATCAGCTGTAGTTTGTATAGCTGGAAATCCTTCCAGTTCTACAGAACTGACCTTGCCTCGAGCTTGTCCGGATTTTGCTTTTGACATAGGCCGGACAACCCCAAATCTTAACTTGCTTAAGAGATGGGCTCTTTCCATACCATATCTCATATGGAGTGGTAGGCAGTGATCTGATTCGAACCTAATTCAATAGGTATGCAACTTCTTAAGTGCATAACCCCCAAAAGGAAACAGGTAACTCAGCAGTACTCATCATAGAGCACACCATGTCATATAGGGTGTGATTGCTCCGCCCCGATACACCGACGTGCTGTGGTGTATACGGTGGAGTAATGCTGAGAGAGAATCCCATTCTCCTTTAGAATAGTCCAGGAATCCCATGCCAAGTATTCTCCTCCCTGATCACATCAAAGGACATAATACTTATACCCGTTTTTGGTTCTTTACTTCTAACTTATATTCATTGAATTTCTCAAAAGCTTCAGACATGTGTTTCAACAGAAACATGTGTCCGAATCTTGAGAGATCATCAGTGAATGTAAAGAAGTACAAAGAAACAGTCCTGGCATATGTAGACTGGGGACCTTCATACATCACTATGTATTAGTCCCAAGAGTTCACTAACTCTTTCTCTGTTTCGAGTAAACAGAGCTATGGTCATCTTATCTTTGTGACATGACTGGCAAGTTTTATAAGATATAAATTTAAACTGATTTAAATATGCATCTAAATGTAACTTAGCTAGTCGGGTTGCATTGATATCACCTAGTCTACAATGCCTCAAGAAGAATTCCTCATTTCTGAACTCTTTCTCTTGTGTGTGTTCTGTACGTAAGGAACTGTAGTTTGATTTAGAATGTATATGCTTTTAGATAACATGCCTTAACCGATCAACTATTGATATAGGAAATGTTCAAAACATTATCCAACAATACAAAATTATATCATTTCTTTACTAATAAAGAAACTAATATGATGTTGTATATCAGGTTCGGTATCTAATAACATTCGTTCAGAATCAATGTATTTGGAAATACAGGGTGATAGTGACCGACAGACTTGGCTGCAACACTTGTACCGTTTTCTGTCTCATGAAACTTATCACCCGTTCTCAGTTTTCTACCTTTCTTTAGCCCATGTAACAGATTACATATGCGGGATCCTGATCCGGTATCTAATACCCACGACGTAGAGAATACAGAGAAACAGTTCTTTGTAATGAACACACCCGAAGAAGATGCATCATCATGCACTTTCTTCGTTTGGGCGGCACGGGAATTCTGGTAATCCCTAAATTCCTGCTCTGTCATATAACAATTATAAGTTGGAGCGGGACCAACGTTCCCCAGCTCAGTATAACAAGCGGGTTCGATCAATACATCCATATTATTATCTTGATTAAGGCGTGACATGGTCGCTACCTGGAGAGAGAGAGAAGAAAACACACTGCGTGCGCTCTTGCAAGATTAGATTGGTTATATATTTTATCTAATCAGGATGGCTCCCACTATTTTTATCAAATCTTCCTTCAAACCTTAAAAGGAAAGACTAGCCGGGATTAATTACACTCTACAAGTTCGCCAATCTTTCAGCCAGGTCAGTGCCGGTACTTTGAGGGAAGTTCCCCGTGCTTTCGCACGGACCTAATTAAAGTAAACCTCGTTTTCCCAGGGGCGTAACCCCGTTGACACCTTTCTAGACACCTACTTGATTGGCTAATTGTAAAGTGCAAAACTCTCCTAGGAGTAACAATTACTCGCAGTGGGTATCAGGATCCGACTATCATATAGAAGGTATGCAATCTCATTGCAAATTTCAACACTTGAAACTCCCGATAATGGTTTTTACCTCTAGCACCTATGACCTTGGCTAAGGTCAACAAATCATAAGCACTTGTCAAGTTCTACCCGTCATTTCGTGATTAATTAGACCCACCCACATGACCCTTGGCTGAGGTCAACAAAGTCACATGACTGTCCTAACTAATCGCATCATATGCGGTGTAGGAAGACATCACTTAGCTACCGTACACTGTGCCTTGATTATGGTCAACAAACACAACACGAATACTAAGTACTCTACTTCCTAAAATGACGGAGGGTTGCGGATGGTTTTTAAGAAAACCTTTAACGCTTTGAACTTGATCTCGTTGCGGAATCAAATGGTTTTTAAATGGAGTGTTTTTGAGGCTTTTCTAGTTTTGCTAAAGGGGTCACTCCCGGTGAAGGGATCGTCGGCCCTTTCCTCATCAAATAAGGTGCAGGATATATCATATATACCGCTGTGCAAAGCTAAAACTATAGAAGCAATCAAAAGACAAACCGAGAGTTGTAACATCTGCTAATTATTGCTAAAGAGGTCACTCCCGGTGAAGGGATCGTCGGCTCTTTCCTCATCGAATAAGGTGCTGGATGTTCTACAAGGAACACCGCTATGCAAAGAACAACTAGAGCTACCTTATTTTTGAAATTCGATTCCACAACATCTTTTAGGTTTATTTTCTTTCATTAATCTCATTAATGAATGTCCCATCATTTAAGTCCACCTAAACATCACAGATAAATATAACGTACGCTTATGCCATCCGCATTCGCCTCGATGTCCCGTCTGCACCGTTAGGTTAGGTAACTAACGCCAGAGCGAGGCAGGGCTAGCGCGGGTGTAAAACAAAAGCAACGTCTATATAATATATCATATATACTATATATAATATCTATCTGAACATATCACATGATCACATCACAGATAACGCAGCAGAAAATATCATATGAAATATTGGATATACTAGGATGTCCGTGTTTTATTTTGAGCCTGTATAAAACACGAATTCCACGGTCGTGATGAATAGCCAATCCCATACCCCTAGACCCCTACGAGAGCGGCAAGCAACCCTACCAATTCTAGGGTTAGGAGACCCGGACTAGACTCCTCGAGATGGTCTCCCACTGGACCCTAGAACCCGGTTACTTATGCTCCCCTCCTTGGGTCTATCCTAATGCGGAAAAGTAAATAATATACAATGGTGACATCATCCTCAACCCGGAAGTGCCCCAATAAAAGAATATTACATATAAGTTTTTACATGAATGTAAAAGAAAAACACTCATCTCACATAAAAAAAACCCCGGCCATTCAAACACGACGATCCAATATAACATATCCAGCAACACATAACATCACATGTCATCAACGTAAGTAAACATGCGTATCCCAATTGTCGTTGACATATAGCAACGAAACCGGCGATATCACATATTACACTTACGGTCGTAGAAAAGAAAGTGTAAAACTACAACAGTTGGAATCCGCAACCTCTTTAGACATCGCATGCCTAATCAAATGAATTCCTTAGACATCGCATGCCTAACAATTATAAACCCCGCATTTTAGTCTCAAAATCGAAAACTCTTTTCAATATCAAGTCGGGCAATTCAACAAGATTCCCGACATCCTGATCGAATGCTCGTCGCAAACTTTAGTAGACGGCCGCACCCCCGGATGCCGTCGACGAAGTGCACTAAGGCTGAACACCGCTACCCGCGAGCACCCGAACGGATGCTTTTGAAGACGGGGTTCTCCTACAGTCACTTAGTCGAGGCTATGGGGCGTGGCTATCTATTAAGTTTACCCGGCGAGTATCCGCGTACGCAACGTGATTGCGACGGACTTTAGATCACATCAAAATTCCGTGGCAACCAATCAAGTGAGATTAAACTGCTAGATTTATAGCATTCAAATTAGTTATCTCATAACTACTTGTGGATTCCAATTATTGTATCACATTCCAGATAAATAGACAATGTTCAACTTTCCGATCGAATAATCAAACACCCAAGTTTTCCCGAAAAGTTCAACACATGAAATAAATTTAAAAACATTCACTTCATGCCACAGTACCAACGGTCCAGCCGTAGAAGGGTCAAGCCAACGCCTCACATGTAGCACGCCGTACTGCACCAAACCCTAAGGTTCAAAAGGCAGTTCAAGACGGTCACATAATCGAGTTAAGGTTTGTTGTCTTCTAGAGGGTCCATCGCATTACTTGCACTACTTAGACGTTTTTAAACTATGGAAAAATCCAACACTTGGAAATTTTCCGGCAGGGGAAAAAATGGGTATTTATATCCGGTCGAACTTTTTAATATGTTCTAAAATTACCCGGAAAAATAAACAAAGTTAAATAATCCGATCGAATCATCAAGTCCCCAATACAACCCAGAAAACTCAACTCTTGAGTGTAGATTAAAAATTCCTAGAAAACAGAGGAAACTGCTACGGGCATTACTGTAGAAAATGAAGCGCCTAATCATCACATACGGCCGCGGAACCGCCGCCAAAAGTAGGGTACGGCTGCGGTTCCGCGGCGGCACTGTAGCGTTAGGTTGTCGTTTTCTCCAGTTTTTCTTATAATTTCCTGCTCTATTTTCTAAGCATTTTTAATTCACAAAAATCCACTGTTTTGAAAAATGTACAGAGAAGGGTTTTGTTTAGGGTTTCGGGGTTCGATCGGGTTTCTAACTGCATCTACATTTCGCCTAAAGCTCTAGCTAGGCTCTGATACCACTGTAGGGTTCCTAGGCTCACTCAAGAGGTTCCACAAGGCATCAACCATGCCAAAATCAAATTTTTCCATGTGCCAAGAAACCCTAATTTAGATCGTTAACTAGAGGTAAGGCGAA
Source organism: Agapanthus africanus (assembly GCA_030015575.1). Taxonomy (NCBI): domain Eukaryota; kingdom Viridiplantae; phylum Streptophyta; class Magnoliopsida; order Asparagales; family Amaryllidaceae; genus Agapanthus; species Agapanthus africanus. Next base: position 251,272,775 of record CM057337.1, on the reverse strand, counting down.
AGCATGCAAGTTAACTACTTTAACTACAAGTGAAAGGGATTACAACCTTTGTAGATCCGGTCCTCCACTTATAAAGCTCCGTGTTGACGTCCCTCCGCTGCGATCATCGGGATCCCGGACTCTAGCGATGGTTTCTTCGAAGAAACGAGCGGGCTAGATCGTTGACTTCGATGCCGAAGATGATCTACGTCGAGGCAACTCAAACTCAAGCTCCGTCTTCACTTGGTCATGAACCTTGTGAAGAAAACACACTCTACTACATGGCAAGTGGTAGAGGATGAAGAAATAGGAAGTGGGTTCACTTTGGATTTGGATTTCTCACACTTTTTCTTCACTTGAAATTTTCTAGCAAGCTTTCTTCACTTCATTAAGAAGAAGAAGAAGAAGAAGAAAATGAAAAAGAATTAAAACAAAATAATAAATCAAGTGAAGTCTATCTCTTTGCAACCATGGGTGAGTATTCTTTTGTAGAGAATAAACCATAGTTAGAGGTAATGGTTAGGTTAAAGCAAAAATCTCATGTAAAAACAAAATGGTTAGACTTTTTAAAGATGCTAAGAAGCTTCATGAAGCTTGAAGCCAAAACAATAAAAAACCACCATTTAGTTTTTACCAAAATAAATAAAATCCTAACCATTAACCTAAACATGGTTTAAGGCATACACACACCCAAGTTTGCATGTATCATCAATCATGATACAAACTAGTGCACAAACATATATCACATATACAACTTGTGCACATCAAGTGAGAAAATCAATCTTAAGTGAACAAATACTAGTTAATGTAAAGTAATATATCAAATATATAATTATACAGTAAATCATTAAATCAACACTTGACTTAATGATCCGGTCATATCAAATATAACCGGCTAATATATAGTGTATCAATATATCGAATCAACATTTGATTCGGTAACCCAGCTATATCTTATATAACCGTCCGATGATACAAATCACGAGAATAGAATTCAGTATCACATACAGGTATTATTCTCGGTCCCGCACATATCTCATATGCACTCCTATTTCGTTTCGCTTAAGCCAGGAAACCTCTGTGTAGGACTCTAAAGACTCGTCAATACGCCGGCAGTAGGTGATGATCATATCAAACACCCACAAGCCGCAAGCGGTCTGCTAAACGTAACGGCCACCCGGGTATTGAGCGATCAGAAGATCAACGAGCAAGCCTGCTCACACTCCTGCGAATCCAACCAGTAACACTTACCGTACAGTCCAGTCTGTTCGTCTGATATGTCGCATATCTCGCCTAGGGGTGGTAAACGTCAGACCCTAGTAGCTTGATAAGTCATGCCGATATAAGGTCCATAACAAGCGTGAACCTACTGATAACTCTTACCAGTAAATCACTGCAACCCTGGCCAGGGATTTCCAGTTATGGCCAGTCGAGCATAGCGCAACATCAACCCCCAATACCGGGAGAGACGAATCCCCTCCTATCGCTCATTGCCTCCATGTGAATCGGGACTGTACCCAAAAACCACCTATTTGCACGACTCAGTAGAGCCGTGGTAGGGTGGAAATCAAAGCACAGTGGGAGACACACAAGACTCTATGACGATCTTGGGTCAACAGACTAAGCTGTACCAGTGTCACCAGAGAACTGCCATCTGACGTAAGGTATAATACCATCTGGGAGTTCTCGGCGAGTACGTTCAGTGTACCCAATCTCCACTGAGCGCCCACATACCATCTCTGATGTCAAAGACCAATGGATATGGGATCATCCATCGCCCATCACATGGGTCAAGAAAATATACGCTAGTCTACTCTGGAATATCGATGCCCCGTCTCGATATTCCCACGACTAGGAACATTGAAGGATGTACTCATGGACTATCCAGGCCCCACTAGTATGATCTACATCACAGTCCTGGAAGTCGAGCACATATCCTAAGGGCTTTATCAACATGTAATAGAGAGACAACAAGTATACATGTTAAGATAAAGAGCAACCAGATAGCGTACTATCATGTCGAGCAAGAAAGTCCTACCTATATATGTCCCAGCATCCACTACAATATACATCCTATGAACAGTAATGGCTTCTAGGGCATACATATAACTAACACTATGCTCATGTGTGTTCTATCGAATTAATGGATGTCGACAGCAGCGAATTTGATCAACCTCATGATACTGACTCTTTTCATATGTTGTTGTTTGACCCAACCATGTTTTCTTCCGGGTCAACATCTAACGCTGATGAGGAACTTTTTATAGAGTCTGACGATCACCCCATTTTTTCTGATGACATTATTCTTCGGGGTATCGACGAAAACTTTGAGGAAATTTTCGCTGATGAACTCGCATTTTTACAAGACACGGGTGTTGAGGTGAATCAATTCCAAGATAAAGAAATTGAGCCTCCACCCCTTCTTCTGGACAATCATGATAATGCAAGTAATCCATCATTACTATCACTGTGTCGTCTCTCCAAATTGAGATGCAATCCTTTTCCATTACACCTCTTATCACCTCCCCACTTCTTCACGTCGAAAGGTGACATGTTCTTCTACCAACCTTGGTGCTTCATGGATAAAATTTTGAATGGTTGGTGTTGACCTTCGGTCTTTGCAACGCTTGGCATTGACCAATAACCTTGACCCCTCGTGTGATTTTAAAAGATTAAAATTGTTTAACTCAAGTTTGGGGGGGTATATTTTGGCTCTTGAAAGAAAATGATTTTTACAAAATTGTGAGCCAAAAAAAATAATAAGTTTGGGGGAGGATTTTCACTTTCATATATTCTTACCCCCATTAATAATGACCTCCCAAGCTTACAGGTTTTTGTGATCCAGCAAATAGCAACAGTGAGGACACTGTTGAAAACAAGTTTGGGGGAGGTTTGTGCTTATTTACGTATCAATTTGCATCATATTTTGCATAAGCACAACATTTTCAAAAATTTTAAAAATTTTCTTTTATAACAAAAGAGTAGAAAGTGAAAAATTACATCCAAAAGATAGGAATAGTTTAAGAAAACCAAGAAAATTAGAACTTTTCTTAAACGAACTGGTAATAAGTAGATATGAGCTGTTGTCCCAAGGGTTAGTAAGATGAAGGAAGTCACTAATCTGAGAATAAGAATAAGTCTGAAAAATAGTTTCTATTCTGGAAGCCAAACATTTGAATGTTAATACCCTACTATATGCACTTACACACGTCTTGAAACTCGGGATAGTAGAGGATACCCTGAAATGCTCTTGTCTAAAAGCCAAAGTATGAAGGAAATGAAAAAAAATAATGAAGAAAATATAAAAATGGTGAAAAGAAAAATGAACAATGGTTTTGTTATTGCCAAGGCAGCAATAAAAAAATATAGCGAGGGTGCTTCATCACCTAGTGCCTTAGACCAACTAGTTTGGGAGTCACTGCTAAGCCTTAGGTGGTGCAAGACAAGGAAAATACTATCACCTAATCAGCAAGCACATAAGTAATCGGTCGGTTAGTACCTCAAGAAGTATTAACGGTCGCATGAAAATGTGTGAGCAAATCTAAATATTCATCAAGTTAAAAACTAATGAGGTAGATGGACAAGAGTATGATAGCTTGAATTGAATTCTCCGAGTGTAGGGATGTCCATTTCACACACATAGAGGTATATGATCGATGTTTGGATGAAAGGTAGGAATGAAGAATAAAGACGATGTTTTATTGAGGGATGATGTGATTTCTAACATCTTTTCATGACTATTAAGATAGGGCTCATAACAACTGAAAAGCTAGTGTAGTTGGAAACTCTTATTTTCAAAGTCTTTCTTTTATGGTTCTTATCTTTATATGTAAATTTCACCATCTCTCTTTTATTATAGGATTTTGTGGGTGTAATCCGCTGAAAACCCTCAGGAGACAGCACTCCTCCTACTAGGGACACCTAGAGGTTTAACGGCTTGTTGCACGTGCTCAGTGCAATCGTGTCTGCCTACGAAAGTGTGATTAGTTTTCTCCTTTCGTTTTCTCCTTCTCTTGAATAAACTAGTTTGCTCGGGACGATCAAAAATAAGTTTGGGGGTATTTGTTCAGTTGATAAAACTGCACATTTGTTGTTACATTTTTCCTACTATTTCCATATTTAAAAAGGTCTTTATTATAATATATCATACATATGAGGGTTTATTTGTAAAAATACTATTTTCCATGTGTTGATATATTATAATTAGAATTTGGTAGGAAAATGTATGCAAATAATATCATTGACCAAATCCTAAGATAACAAAGTCTACTAAATATTATTTGAGTTGTAGTGCAGAATTTTTCCAAGTTGTTGTGCAGAATTTTTCCAAGACTAAAATCAAGGAAATCAAGTTGTTAAAGAAAACTTGCCTAATTAAGAAAGCAAAACTTGGAGACCAAGTCTGGCAGCAACCACGAGAAGATTTCCATGTTACAAAGGTTCCAAGGATCGCCAAATGTCACAAAGACAGAGCCTCAGAAATTTGATCAAGGGTTGAGATCAAATGGCCGCGGATCCGCGGCCATACCCCCCTTGAGCCGCGAATCCGCGGCAAGATTGATGAGTTAGGGGCTGCGCAATTTGTGGGAGATTCTCTACTATTATTTCCCTAATTTAGAAGCAAGGGTGCTGGCTTTGGGACTATAAATATGGACCGAGAGCCTCTTGGAAAAATTATCAAGCCGACGAGATCACGAAGTCCAAGACGGCTCACGCATCCAGGCTGATCATCAACGGTTCGTCTACTTCCTTAGAAGAGATCGAGAAGCAAACTAGTATTTGTAATCATTTTCTAAGGAATCAAAGTGTAATGAATATTGTTGATTAATAAAGGTAGCTTTCTTTTTCTTATTTTATTTCTTCGTAGTTTAATTATGCATTTTCTCTCCTTCTCTCTTTCTCCCAACATGCACGAGTAATTCTCCGCTTGTTAGGGTTCGTAGGATTAGGGTAGGTTAATGGATGATGAAAATACCTAAACTCTTTTTTCGTCCTATAAAGTTTATAAACTTTATCAAAACAATCATTAACATTCTAATCGGGCGTGCTACCAATTCATTGTTAGTCTCGACCGCGATTAGAGATTAGATTAATGATTGTTTTGGTAAAGGCTAGATATGAACGGAGTTCCGTGTCAAGATAAGGGTTAAGAGTGGGATTCCTTTTCCCTCCAGAAACCCTAATCTACATGCATCACTGTCGTTCTAGTTTTTCATCTATTAAAGGATAAAAAGGGTAATTTTTAAATTAATCATCCGTAACTACTAAATCCTAACGAACCCTACAAGCCCCTTCTTATACTAACTACATCCATAAATAATCTAGATCTATATTTTGCATTAGTGCTTAACGTAGATCTAGAAACCATTCCTCAACATTCTTATCCCTCCTCTCTTTTTCAACACATCTAAAGTAAGAGTAAAAGATTCAACGTTTCCCTGAGGACGACCCGTACTCATCTCGGTCTAGCTACACGCGACACCGTTATTGATTGCGGTTATTCTACAAACACACTTTTTTCACATCAATCAATAACCATACGATGGTTTTATCCAATGGAAGTGGATGTTCGTAGTGATACGAAATGTTCCGGAGAAAAAGGGTAAAAGTAGGAGTGGCAATGAGGAATGCAACTAAGACAATCCAAAAGCCAGTGTTTTAAGAAGGCTCGGTTAATTTTGGTCACTGACTCATTGTCAAGGGTCGGGTCATGGTCGCTGCCAAAGAGAGAGAGAAAAGAAACACTCTGCATGCACTCTAACCTAGATCAGAATGGTTATCAAATTATCCAATTAGGAAACCTCCCACTGTATCCTCAAATTCTCCTCCAAACCTGAAAGAAGAATTAGTCGGGATCACCCGAGGAGTAAACCAACTCATCAATGGGAATCGGGATCCAACTATCATCGCATGATAACGTGATGGAATCCACTCACGTTATCACACTCCAGAAGGTATGCGCATGCCTGGCAAGTTTCAGTTTCTTTAGAAACTCCCGATGTGATTTTTACCCCATGCTCTTATGACCTTGATGAAGGCCAACATATCATAAGTCACATGTCAAGTTCTACCCGTCATTATCCAGATTAATTTGAACCCACCCGTACATATCCTTAACGAAGGCCAAAATAGTAGTACGACTGTCCCAAACCAACGCATCTATCTATGCAGCAGAAAAGTAACAAATAGCTACCATACACTATGCCATGACGAAGGCCAACAAATATAGTATGAATACTAAGTGCTACCCATCTGAAATGACGGAGGGCTACGAATGGTTTTTAGCGAAAAACCTTTAACGTACTGAACTTGATATCGTTGAAGGAATGAGATAGCTTTTATAAATATAGTGGCGAAAACCTACGCTAAAAAGGTCACTCTCGGTGAAGGGATCTCGGCTCTTTCCCTGTAGAATGAGGTGCAGGAATTCCAACTGAAAACCGTGATGCAAAGCAAAAAGTAATCGACTATAGTGAAGTTATTACCCTGACACAAACTTCTATCCAAAGGGTCACTCCCGGTGAAGGGATCTCGGCCCTTGCCTCGTCGACTGAGGTGCTGGATATTCATAACCGAATACTACTGTGCAAAACAAAAGAGAACGTACTTGTAATAACAGCTTTTTGAAAAATTGTTCCAACAACATCAAACAGGTTTGTTTAGCTTGCATTGATCCGAATCAATGCAGTCACATCAATTGATCACACCAATAAAGAACGAAAATATGATGTACGTATATGCCATCCGCATTCGCCACTGGGTCCCCTCATCACACGTTAGGTTACTTAACTAACGACAGAGCGGGGACTGGACTAGCGCGGATGTAAAACATAAGCAACATCTACTAGTATATATATATATCAATATATAATAATCGCTCATGGCATGATAAATGCAACATCACAGAAATGTAATAAGCATCACAGAACAATACAGATAATCTGAGATCCCCGGGTTTCCTTTGAGCCGCAACTGAAACCCGACGTTCTCCTGGTCGTGTGGATAGCCTGTGCAATGAAATCCTAGACCCCTAAGGGCGCGGCAAGTTACCCGCCAAAACCTGAAGCGAGGAAGCCCCCTTCAACAAAGTGAATGGACTACCCAGCACTTCACGGAATCCGGTAACTTGAGCACCCCTCCTTAGGTCAACCTATACCCCCTACAAGTGCGGAAAATAACCCGCCAATTCTAGAGTAAAGCCCCCTCCGTCTCAAAGCCATGAGATGCGGGCTCGTTGCCCTCTAGAACCCGGCTATCCGTGCACTCCACCGCGAGGTAATCCTAGTACAAAAAATAAAAATATGTACAACGGGTACATCGAACTCAACCCGGTCGTGCCCCAAAAGAATAATATACAAACAGGCAGTGACGACAGTCCACATGTCGGACGCTCGCCCCGTAATATCAAACATACAAATATAACCAAACTGTACTACCATTGCATCCAGGCTATCCACCACGACAAATCCGCAACATCACAGCACAATACAGAACATCTACGTGAATGTCACGTTCGCAAATCCGTCTAAAAGAGCTATAGCGATTAGACAAGATTTACCGATCGAATGACATTCACGGTCACAGATATAATGTAAAGCACTGTAAACTTTAAACAATATTATAAAATATCGAATCCAAAATAACCCCCGAAAAGCCCAAAGAAAACTGATCAAACCATATCCAAATTGGGCCAAACAAACAATACCACTGCACCAACTTCCCAGAGACCAGACAAAAGCCCAAATACGAAGCCCAAACACATCAATGGGGTCGGCCTGGCCGGAAAATCATGGTAGGTGGCCGGTTTTTTCCAGGTGACAGGGTCTCGTTTTTGGGCAGCGGTCATATGGTCTCATGGGTGGTCTTCTGCACTTGTTTAAAAAATTTTCTGAACAATTTTTAAAAACAACAGAGACCAGAACTGCAGTGGGATTTTCCGGGTTTTTTTCGGTTTCGATACATTAACATTGTTTAAAACAAGCTAGCTAAGGTTAATGGCGTGTCTCTGATACAATGTAAGTCTACGGAAGTGCCCCGGCCGTCGATCCGAGGCCAAAATGCAAAAACAAAAACTTTTCATAAACTTGAAACTGGCGCTAACGCAGACTTTAATCCAGGATCGAACCATTAACATTAAACTAGCAATCTAAAGAGGGTTAAAAAAGCTATACCGATCGATTCGTGTCCTTCGGTCTTTAGCCACCATCTTTAGCTCCTTGCGGTATCTCCGATCTCGCTCGATCTCCAATCTCCTCGTCGGAAAGGGCACCACGTCGATGAATCCTTTTACGGGCTCCCGCTTCGAACCGAAGCAACTCGGACACGAAATTTGCTAGCCGATGTGTCCAAGGTGAAATAGAGAATGTGTGCGATTACTTTTTCTCAAGCATCCATTGATTCTCAACGCATGAGAGTGTATGGATGGAGGTTGAAGATGATGCCATGGTGGATGTTGTGAGCTAGAGGAAGAAGAAGAAGAAGAGGCTCTTTCCTTTTTATGTTATTGTGTTGAGATGAAGAATAATGAGAGTGCTAGAATAAATCAAGAGCAACCCCAAGCCTAACATGGCTGCCCTCTCTCTCTCTCCAAGCATCATATCAACACAACAATCAATCATAAAATGTGACATTTGCACAAATAATGATACCATGAGTCACTAGATTGCATATGCCGCATTTAATGCACCTCATGATGAATTCCACTCACAATTTCCACAAGCAAACATTAATCCAAATGTTTGCAACAATAAAAAGAATGGCATCATCTAAAGTAAACTCATGACGGATCACAAGAATACCCCTCACCTGTATATACATACCTGCATCCACATTCCGACTGAATGCAAATGCGATGAGACTAAAGTAATCCAACAAATCTAATACTAGGATCCGGCTTAAACCAAAGCCCACTAGTATAATCTGTCCGATCATGATCCGTGCACTATTACATGTATATGATCGAACCCTGCCATAATACCATACGGCCTCTACAACGTTTCACCCGAAACTTGAGAAACTGTCTATGGGGGACTCTAAAGACTCGTCAATACTTTGGCTGTGGATTTAACCACTAGCACGTCAGTGGTACTAGCCGTACGTAACGGGCTACCAGGTATTGACCAAAAGGGGGGTCGATGAGCGAACTCATCCTGACACCCTACTGAGCCTGTCAGTGACAATATCCGTGCAGTCCGGTCCATTCGTCTATGAGTATCGCATGTCGGGCCTAGGGGGTTGGTAAAAGTCAGACCCCCAAAAGCGGTACAAGTCGTGTTGGAGTGTAACCCAGAACACCATAAGATACTACTGGAATACCTACCAGTAAATCTCCTCCCTTGGCCAAGGACTTCGTGTAATGGCTCTCCTAGACACAGCGCGATCTCACCCCTAATACCGGGTGAGACGAAACCCGTGCCGATCCGCTCACTGCCTCCATGTGGCTCAGGACTGTACCAAACTAAAACCTGTTTGCACGACTCCTTTGAGCCATGGTAGGGTAGTGATCAAATCACAGTGGGAACTCACACGAGACAAATGATGATCCCAGGTCGATGAACTAATCTGTACACATGTCACCAGGGAACTGCTATCTGACATCAGGTATAATACCAACTAGCATGTTCCCGGCGAGTCCTGTCCGATGTACTCATAACCTAATGAGCACCTGTATACATCTTAGGTGAACCAACTGACACCAATGGCTTATGAGACCGGCCACCGCCCTTCGTCGAGGTCTCGACTGTATACACTAGTCTACTAATGGAGTATCGATGCCCAGTCTCGAAACTCCCACGACTAGGGACCACTTTAAGGATATGCTTATAGACTACCCAACTCTCACGTATATGATCGCCATCATACTGCTGGTAGTCAAGAAAGAATCCTAAGGGCTCTATTAACGCGTAATAGTGATCTGTAATATCACCTAAAGCTGTACACGATGATAAAGATAAACCAGATAGCATACTATCATCTTGAGTAAGACTGTCCTACCGGCATAGGTCCTCCCTCAATCATTGCAATCACGTGCCTGCGATCCAATAATTGACTTTGAGGGCACTATATCCAACATTAGTGCAAATATCTTTGGTTTAAATGAGCTCTGAAGTTTTAAAACAAGGTTTTCATTGAGCTTTTGATGTTAATTTCAAATCTGGAGCAACTTGGGATCTCTACAAAATATTTTGCATATATATTAGACCTAGCTAGACCGCCAGGAGACAGCACAACGAAGACGATGTAAGTCGATGTCGCACACTCCACATGGTTTGTAGAGAGGAGGAATTAACAAAATCCAATTTTATAGCAAACAATATCGACTAAACTCCCAAGAACCACCATAAGACCTAACCAGCAAAACTAACATAGATTCTAATCTACTATGAAGAGATTTATACCTGTGTGTTCAAGTCCTTTGCATTTTCTTTTCCTCTTCTTGAACTCCTCGTCCGTCGGGATCGAGCTCGATCGTCGGCCTCCTCGTGTCGAAGATGATCCACCCGAGAATCTTTGATTCAAGCTCCAACCTAAAAAGTGAGGTAACTAAAGTATCTAGTTTGCTAATCTAGGTAGCTTAGATGATGTAAAGAATGTTTATTGAATTAGTTTATCTCAATAACCCTATATTTCTCAACTCATGAGAGTGTTATGCATTGAGGAAGAAGAAGAGAGCAAAGAAGGAAAGATAATGGCAAGTGAAGAATGATTGAAGAATGGCTAAGGATGAAAATTATGAAGCATATCTTTTTCAATAATAATAATAATAATAATAATACAACCATGCTTCAATAATTATCACAAATGAATGAATAAAACAACAAGACATGCTTCAAACCATGCTTTCATAACACCTCATCCCTCCACTTCATTATCTATTTAAACAAAATAGATTTAACATAAATGAGGTGTTTTCTTCTAGAAGCACTCTTGTGGAAATACAAGAATACCCCTCACTGGATATACATACCCATATTCATACTAAAAATATTAAGAGATGAAAATAATCTAATAATATAATACTAGAATACGGCTTAATCCTAAGCCCGCTAGTATTATCCGTCAGAAAATAAATCCGTGTAGCTAGTACATGTATATGATCGAAACCATGCACGTAAAACCATACGGCCTCTACATCGTTTCGCTTGAACCAGGGAAACCCTCTGTATGGGAATCTAAAGGCTCGACAGTATACTGGCGGTGGGTTTAACTACTGGCATGTCAGTGGCACTAGCTGTACGTAACGGCTACCCAGGTACCTGTCGAAAGAAGGCCGACGAGCAAACTCATCCGAACTCCTACTGAGCCTATCCGTGACAATCTCCATATAGTCCGGTCTATTCGTCTGAGAGTATCGCATGCCGGGTTTAGGGGGTGGAAAACGTCAGACCCTAAATAACCCGACAAGTCATGCCGGTGTGGCTCAAGACCATCCGAGAATCTATTGATCTAACTATCAGTAAATCTCAATCCGCCCTGGCCAGGGACTTATGGTGTTGGCCAACCGAACACAGCGCGACATCGACTCCCTATACCGAAAGAGATGAATCCCCAATAATCACTCACTTCTTCCATGTGGCTCGGGACTATACCTAACTAAAAGCTCTTTGCACGATTCAGTAGAGCCGTGGTAGGGTAGTAATTAAAGCACAGTAGGAACTCACACGAGACAAATGATGCTCAGGTCGACAGACTATCTGTACTCATGTCACCAGAGAACTGCTATCCGACGATAGGTATAATACCATCTAGCCAGCTCTCGGCGAGTCCGTCCAGTATACTCACCCCCAGCAAGCATCTGTATACAATCTTAGGTGCATCACACCAATGTCTACGAGACCAACCATCGCCCCTCATCAGGGTCTAGAAATGTATACACTAGTCTACTTTGAAGTATCGATACTCAGTCTCGATACTCTCACGACCAGGGACATTTAAGGATGTGCTTATCGACTACCCAGCACCCACAAGTATGATTGCCATCATAACGCTGCTAGTCAAGCAATAATCCTACGGGTTATATCAACAAATATAAACGATATGAAATAACAAGTAAAACATATACACATGTTAAGATAAAGACAAACCAAATAGAATACTATCATATCGAGGAAGATTGTCCTGTACATACATACCCCTAGCATCATATACAATGAAGGCATCTAGGGCATACATATCCAACAGACGAGACCCTAACTCCCAACTCGACCCGTAATTTGCGGCCAAAACAAATATTTTGGTAGTTTACTATAGCAATCAGGTGTCGGGATTTGGTCAGTAGGTGTTTTACATTATATATAAACCAATTTTATATGCTATTTTGCTCCATATTTCCTTAGTTAAAATATGGAGTTGTTTTACTTAGCTTTTTATGATGCTTTGCGAGTTTTGAAATTTGGTTTTCGGATTTCTATGTTGTGACTTGGTCGTTTGACATTCGTACATCGACGCCGAGAGTATTTTATCGGATTTAGCACGCGTTGACCATAGATTCTAACCTATGTGCGTTTCGCTTGTCGTATTGGTTTTTGATATGGATTTTTATGCGATTTTGGTTATGATTTCGATTGTAGGTGTTGGTTCTTAATGCCCTCGCCGCTAACCCATGGCCCATGCGGAATTCGAAAACAAAAATTTTGTGGCACTAGGAATTTACACCCAAGAATCTAACCAAACACCTAAACTAGCAAGCACCAAAAGATAAAAATCACAACCTTTTTACCATCTTCATTTGCTTCAATTGGGTTGTACTCTAGCATGCTCTTAAGAGCTCCGGGTCACGTTTGCAAGCCGATCCTCCTTCGCCGAAAATGATCCACCCGAGGGAACCAGTCCAAGCTCCAGTTTCACCTAGTGAAGCAACCGATACTCCAAGCTCGCTAGGAATGGAGAGTGGGATGTAGGAATTTTCCACTATTTTTTTCTCTCAAAACTAAAACTCAAGAGAGTAACTAAAGAAGAAGGAGGAGGAGGTGAGGAAAAATAACCATGAGAAAGTCAAGAAAGCATGAGAGAATAATAGAATGATGAGTAGAATGGCTTTATTATTTTTTACAACCATACAAATAAAAATCTCACAACATATTGTAATAAAATAATGAAGCACATTCTTCTCTACATGTCTTCAATCATGCTCAATACCATCTCTCCCTCCATCTCATTTTATGAATATTCACAAATGAGGTGTCCATCTTCTAGAACAAATTCTGTATTAAGGAATACAACCTGGTATACATATCAAAATACATATACGTGTATCCGTATAAAAATACAAATAGCCAAAAGAGAATAAATAGTGAACAATAATACTAGAATACATATATTAAATATATATATATATAAATTATTAAATCAAAACTTGATTTAATAATTCGGCTTAATCTTAAACCGCTGGTATTATCAACCGTCCGATTAAAATCCGTGTAGCTTGTACACATATCTAATCGGACACCTGTATGTACCAACATACGTCATCTACATCATATTGACTGAACCGGGAAAACCCTCTGTGTAGGAATCTAAAGATTCGACAATACGCTGGCAGTGGGTTTAACCACAAGCATGTCAACGGCACTAACTGTTCATAATGACTTCCAGGTATTGAATGAAAGGAAGGCCGACGAGCAAACTCATCCGTACCCCTACTGAGCATGTCTTTGAAAATCTCCATACAGTCTGGTATGTTCATTTAAGAATATCGCATATCGGGTCTAGGGGGTGGATAAAGTCAGATTCTTAATAACGCGATATTTCGTGTCGGTGTGAAGCCCATCACCTATTGAGAAACTACTGATCCAAATCAGTAATTCTCGTCCACCTTAGCCAAGAATTTTTTGTGATGGCCAACCATGCACTGCACAACATCTACCCCCAATACCGGGAAAGATAAATCCCCGACGATCCGCTCATTGCCTCCATGTGGCTCGGGAACTTTACCCAACTAAAAGCTGCTTGCACGACTCCTTTGAGCTGTGGTAGGGTAGTAATCAAAATATAGTAGGAACTCATACGAGACAAATGACGATCTCAGGTCGACAGACTAACCTGTACTCATGTCACCTGAGAACTGCTATATGATAATATGTATAATACCATCTAGCATATTCCCGGCGAATCTGTCATGTGTAACTCATAACCCAATGAGCAACTGTATACTATCTTTGGAGACTAACTGACACCAATGGCTGTGAGACCGTCCATCACCCCTCGTCGAGGTCAAGAAACGTATACACCAGTCTACTCTGAAATATCGATACTTAGCCTCGATATTCCCACGACTAGGGACATTTAAGGTTTTGCTTATAGACTATCTAGTTCTCATAAATGTGATTGTCACAATAACCCTGGTAGTCATGCTAGAATCTTATGGGCTCTATCAACATGTAATAGTGATCTGTAATACCACATAATACATGATGATAGCGATGAACCAGATAGCATACTATCATCTCGAGTAAAACCGTTCTACCCGTATAGGTCATCCCTCAATCATCATAATCACCTATCTGCGATTACAATAATTGCCTATATGTAGTGATTTGTGTGTGTGTGTGTGTGTATTTATATATTTATATGTAATATATAATTCTATAGAGAGAGATAATAGAACTGAAGGATGACCCTATAACATTTCAAAAAATAGAAAATATTATTTTAGAATTTAAAAAATAAAATAATGAATTTTACGGATATTATACGAGTATGGATTTTAGTTTTCGTAGATTGGTATAATTATATACCTCTATTTTTGGAAAACAATTGGAATTTAAAATGAATTATTATTTATGAAAGCATTTAGTTAATTTGGCTTTTCATAAATTAGTGTATAAATATATTCATACAAGTTTAATGTTTAAGTTAATTTGTGTTTTCCTATTTTGTGCACTAAACCTAGTTTTATTTTTATTAACCATGCTTAGTACCATGATATACAAGTGATGGTTTTACATTTTTTATAAAAGAAAAAGAATTGTGAGCGTGATTATATTATTATATGAAGTATGAGCATGAAGGGGGGGTTTATAGTTGCTACACCATTCCATTCTTCACCTCATTTTCATCATCTCTTCTTCTTCCTCCTCTTCTCCTCCTCTTTCTCCACCTCCTCTACCCCTATCTACAACCCCAAAACACCATGCAAATCACCTCAAAACACCAAGAAGCCTTCACAAAAAAAATGTTCTTATTCTCATCCTAAGCATCATGGTATGATCAAGTCTCCATTTTAAGATCTTTTGCCATCTTGGAACTTTCCTTAGTTGCCATCATGAGGTAAAAATTGCTCTCTTTAACCATATTGTTAGTATCTTACCTAGACAAACTAGCTTTGGAGCCTTTGTGCATGTTTTCTAAGTTTTGAAAAATTCAAAGGTGAGTTTTTGTGGATAGAACTTGTAGTGGTGGTGTAGTAGAGGTTTACTGAGTAATTATGACCTTATTAGTGATGGGTGGGAGTGTTTTAGTGCAAACATCTTTGGTTTAAATGAGTTCTGAAGTTTTAAAATAAGGTTTTCATTTAGTTTTTGATGTTAATTTCAAATATGGAGCAACTTGGGATTTTTTGCAAAATATTTTGCATATATATTAGACCTAGTTGGTGTTAGTGATATATGCCCTAGAGGCCATTATTGTATAGTACTAGTTTGTATATTACATTTTGGAAGCTTAGAAGTAGTGGCGTGTTAGATAGGATTCGTCTTTTCCGGTATTAGGGGTTGATGTCGCGCTGTGTTCGGAAAGCCATTACACAAAGTCCCTGGCCAGGGTAGGCGAGATTTACTGGTAGGTACTCCAGTAGTTTTTCAGGGTATTTTTGGGCTCTACTCCGGCACAACTTATTGCGCTATTAGGGGTCTGATGGCTATTTCCCCTAGGACCGATATGCGATACTCTTAGACGATCAGACCAGACTGTACGGAGATTGTCACAGATAGGCTCAGTAGGAGTTTGGATGAGTTTGCTGGGTAGCCGTTACATGCAGCTAGTACCTGGGTAGCCATTACGTGCAGCTAGTACTGCTGACGTGCTTGTGGTTAAACCTACTGCCAGCGTACTGTCGAGTATTTAGAGTCCCACAGAGAGGGTTTCCCTGCTTTAGGCAAAACGATGTAGAGGTCGTATGGTTTTACGACAGGGTTCGAACATATACGTTTACTTGTGCACGTATGATGTTCGGGCGGATAATGTTGGGTTACGGCAGGGCCCCGGCCATTAAACCGTGGCTAAATGTGGAACAAAATTTTTCTAAACTGGCGCTACCATGACCCGATACCCGGATCTACCCTTAACCCTATACTAGCAAGCAATACAAAGAGTTATGAATGGTTATACCGAGTTGATCCGTGTCCTTCGGTCTTCAACCTTCATCCCAAGCTCCTAGTGGTTGCGGATCGAGTTTGGTTGCCGGTCTTCCTCCATCTATGATGATCCACCTGAGGGAAACGGCGCAAGCTCCAGCCTCGCCAAGCGAGGCAACCGACACTCCAAGGTTGCTAGCAATGGGGAGTGGAGGTGTAGGAATATGTCACTATCTATTTTCTCTCATCACAAATGCTTAAAGGAGCAACCATAGAGGATGAAGAGGAGGTGAGGAAACCAAGTGGCATGAGCAACTAAAGAAAAATAGCTAAGTGTTTTCTCCAAGTGTGAATAAGAGTGAGCAAGTGAAGAAAAGAATATGAGCAAGGCATTAGCGAAGTGGCTGCCCCCCTCTCTCTCAATCAAGCACACAAAATATCTCTTTTCATTTTACAATAAACAAATGCAAACCATACCTCTCTACATGCCATCACCCATGCTCATGCCAACTCACCCTCCACCTTATTTCCATAATTAATTTTCTAAAAAGAAAATCAATTAATGAGGTGGCCATCTTCTAGAAACTATTCCGTATAAATACGGAATACAACCTGGTACACGTATCGAAATACATATATGCGTATTCGTACAAAAATACGAATAGCCAAGAGATAAAATGAATAGTGAATAATAATACTGGAATACATATATATATATAAATACATGTATAAATTATTAAATCAAAACCTGATTTAATAATCCGGCTTAGTCCTAAGCCGCTAGTATTATCAACCGTCCGATTAAAGTCTGTGTAGCCTGTACACATATTTAATCGGACACCTGTATGTACCTTGTTTCCCCAATCAGAGCAAAGCTCTGTTCAAATTTCAAAATTTAAAATGAAGCAGCGCTTCATAGTAGCGCCAACGATAAGAACAAAATGTTCTCGGCCCTTGGATCAAAGATCCAACGAACATGATTAAAAATCATCAATTGACCAGAATAAAATTCTGTTAAGGAAACATTCCTCGGAATCTTTCCAAACAGGAAAGATTATGCTCTGAAAATCAGAGCACCATTGGATCAATGATCCAATGGTGATTAAAAATCACCAAAACACAGAATAAATTCTGTATGGGAAAAAATTTCCCAACCTTGTTAAAAACAAGAAGATTGCCTTCTGTAAAACAGAAGCTCTTGGATCAAAAATCCAACGGTGGGGAAATCCCCAAATCAATTAGAGAAAAGATCTCTTCAACTGATTCAACAAATCAGCCTACCCTATATAAAGGCCCTATGACTTCAAGTCTCATAGAGAGAAACCCCCCTATAAACTTTGAGAAATTTCCAATACAAAGAGCAAGTTCTCAGAAGAAGAAGATTTTCTTCAAGGTAAAAAAAGAACAGAGAGATGAAATCATCTCATATAAAAACAATAATTTACTTCTTTTTCTAAGATCATAGATTTATAAGACCAAGGTCTTTCATAAAAAGAGATCAAAATATCTCATCATAAAAAATAAGGGGAAGAACTTAATCTTCTTCAGATCATATATCTATAAGACAAATTGTTTTTCATAAAAGAGATCATAATATCTCATTATAAAAAGGGGGAGAATAATTCAATTCTCTTAGGATCATAGATCCATAAAGGTAGAGCCTTTCACCAAAAACATAAGAGATTGAAACATCTCCTATAAAAAATAAGAACTTTGTTCTTAGATCCATGAGACAAAGTCTCTTATAAGAGAGAGAATTTAATTCTCAGAGCGTAAAACTGCCTAAAAAGAGCCCTAGCGCTCCAATTAAAAGTAGCGCCTCAGCGCCCCAAATCTAGCGCACAGCGCTGTAGAGCCTTAGCGCTCCAAATTTCACAAGAAACGCTCTGCGCTCATTGTCTGGCGCACAGCGCTAAGCGCGTCACGTGCTCCCCATGTGTACTCTATTTCATAAGAAGCGCAAATTGACTGGCCCTCAATGCCAAGCGCGCCACGTGCTTCTCATGTGTGCGCTGTTTCACAAGAAGTGCTTTGCGCTCATTGTCTGGCGCACAGCGCCAAGCACGCCATGTGCTCCTCACGTGTGCGCTCCAAATTACAAGAAGCGCTTTGCGCTCATTAACTGGTGTACGGCGCCAAGCGCACCACGTGCTCCTCACGTGTGCGCTAAGAGAATATAAACTGTTCTTTAAATAAAAGCTCCAGAGCTATAATGAATGCTCAGCATTCAATAAAAGACAGAAAAGCTGTCAGAATCCAAACCAATACTCAGTATTGTTAAATGTTCAACATTTTACTGAATGGGCCGAGCCCAAATTGGCCACAGATCCCTAATTCAGATTAATTGAGCCCATATACTCATAAATCTTTGATCTTAGTCCCAAATTGGACTACAGATCTCCCAACCAATATTGGTTCAAGAGTACATCTCTTCACTCCTCTGATATGTGTCGTTGTAATCCTTCAACGTCTTCAGAGAGGTGACGGGTCCCGACAACCAGACATACCATGGACTGTGGGGTCCTTAAACTCATGGACTATGATGTCCTTAAACTTTATGGACTGTGAGGTCCTTAAACTCATAGACTATAATGTCTTTACACTTTACAGACTATGACGTCTTTAAACTGGACCGCAATGTCCCTAAACTAAAACAATAGAGCCCAAATGCTCTTTTGTTAGATCTAAATGATCCTGTTAAGTAGATCTTAGTCTAAAATTAGACTAATGTATCCTTAATAAACGTTTAAGTTGATCTTAGTCTCAAATGAGATTAACGATTCTTAAACCAACCCAAACCCAAATCTAAGAAAATAGGGATTTGGACTAATCCACGCCCTATGGGTGACAACATAAATTAGCCTCCGTATATAATCTACGGGCAACCAAAAACAAAAAAAACACACACGACACGAAGTGACCATCTGGAGAAGCAGAAAGTGGTTACCACGATGCGGTGGCGTAATTAACTGCAGGGGCTTACGCCTGCAGGGAAGAGCGTCCCCACAATAAAAAAACCCTCAATGAGGGGGAATCTGACGAAGTCTACTACATCGGCCGCATCCGTTTAAACCTTCGATACATGGTGCCATAAATCAACTTGGTATCTTCGGAGAGGTGGACGGATAAAACCAAATAGCATCTGCCCCTAAAATTCAGTCCGGACGTCCCAACATCCCGGTCGTGTCTTTCGGCGGAGAATAAATTCTGGCACGCCAGGTGGGACCTTTTCCTCTTTCCACTCTACACTTCGTGTGTCGTGTTTCACGAACGAATCACAGTTTGACATGGTTGCCTTTGGATGTGAAGTACTAAGATTTGGTATCTTGCTCCGTGTAGAAAAAAAACAGAAGATCAATAGCTTCAAACTGCACCAACTGCAACAACTCCCACTCCGTACCTGCCGGAGGAGTGACCTATGGCCTCAAGCGGCCTCCCACTTCACGATGCCAGTAGACCAGGTGACGCAAGCCACCACAGGGCTATTCTTTAGGACCATGCTTCCACCAATGAGCTTCAATGCCCTTATACCATCGCAAGAAGCTCAGAAAAAGTCGGTCTTTGATCGGCTCACAACTACTGTGGCCCCTCTCAATGGGTCATCCAAGTCCAGCACCTCAGTCTTTGATAGGCTGAGCCGAAGCTCAAGTGGGCCCGTCAAGAAGCCTGCAATACCAGAAGGCATTCCCGAAGCGAATAGGCACTCCTTCTCCTGAAGCCACAAAGCGGCTTCTCATGTTAAGGAGTTGGTCTTCACAAGACTGGCCATTCCGATTCCGGCTCCAAGCGAAATCGCTAAGGCTGCTTCCCCTGTTCGAAAGTCGGCCTTCGTAAGACTGACTATCCCCTCTTAACGGACATCAGTCTTCAACAGGCTAGCGCCAATAACAGCCTCTCCTCAAAGCAGGGGGCATGAGGAAGCTTACCCAATAACGGAGGTGATCCCGGCCGCACGACTTGCTCGACGTCCTACTGGTGCCGAGTAAGGAAAGCTGGGGGCAGTTCCCCTTCTGGACTGACTCCGCTAGCTCCAATGATAGAAATTGCTAATGTTGTTCCAACTGGAAACAGTTTTGAACCACTCAGGAGGGTCCGCAAGAACTCTCCGACTGCCATGCTGAAGAGATCTCCTCCATCTGTGGAGAGTGCTACAAAGGCAAAGCTGGAGCAGCCCCCACAACGGCTGTCCTCCAAAATTCATAAGGTCTGGTGACAGGTCCAAGACTCCGTGATTGATCATGACTGCCCCCGCCGATAGGAAAAGATGAAAGTTCGGCGAGAAAAGGACCACCCTATCAAGCCACAGAAGGCGTCATCTACTTGGGTGCCCGCTCCAATGGTTCCCTCAACTTCGACCGCCCACAAAAGAAGGAGGCTGGAGAAAGTTCCCGTGTTCGCGACGAATCTCAAGAACACTGAATCTAAACGCCCCAAGTCTGGGAACATGGTGGTGCATACTGTTTATATGGCTTCCAGAAAAGAGGAAAGCCATGCTTCTACGGGTCACCGACCACTTACACGGTCTGTGACTAAGGCTCAGAAGCAACAACAACAAAAGCTCCAAGAAATGCTAACAGCCATGGCTACACTCATTAGACCAAAAGCAAGCCCGGAGACATCCTCGGAGCAGCGTCGTGAGCAGGAAATAGATGCCGAATTCCTTCGGAGAATGCTTGAGAAGAAGGACAAATAGGCTGCGTAACAAGCGGCCAACATAAAACAAATGGCCCTTCTATTCCAAGATATGGTGGGCCTGATGATCCAGCCGGACCCTCCAGCCGAAGATCCTCTAGTAATAATTGAAGATAATAGAGGAGAGATATCAAATCCTCTGCCGGCTCTGTCAGCGGCCAAGGAAAAGACCATCTCCAAAGCCACGCTCGATAATTATATAGCTCAACAAATACAAGCTCATCAAGCGAATGAAACGGCTGGCCAAGTCGTCAGAACTGGACGACCCTATCCGGGTTGGTATGATCAAATAAAGTACCTACCGGGATACATGATCCCTAAATTCCATGTGTACAACGGGACAGGCAATCCCCATCAACATGTCGCTCAGTTCAGGGCTCTCTGCGGCAACACTGGAGGGGATGATAAGCTACTGCTTCACCAATTCGTCGGCAGCTTGGCGGAGACGGCGTTCGAATGGTACTCAGAGCTTCCCAATGACTTTATCAAAACTTTTACGGAGATGGAATTGCTTTTCACCCAACGTTTCGCAAGCGCTAGCGAACGCACCCTAATCACAGCATTAATTAACGCCAGAGTGAAGCCAGGCGAAACATGGGTGCAGTACGTGATACGGTGGCGGAATCTATGGTCGAAGTGCGAGCAGCGCATCGAAGAAGCTCCTGCGGTAGGCATGTTCGTAGGGACCCTCGACCCTCAGGCGACCATTTCACAATTCATGATGTTCTTCAAGACGACCACTTTCTAGACCTGATCGACAAACTGGCCCAAATGGACCAGATGGGTCATAAGCCTTCCTTTTCAAAGACGGAACCGCAGAATGAAAAGGGCAAAGGAAAAGCGACTTTTGTCGCCAATACTCAACAACAGCCGAGCGACTTAAAACCGGTTGTTCGCCAAAGCAACGTGCGTCTACGCCAATCCCTCGAGGAGAGACTAGGACGTCCTTACTCGTTTCCCCGGGATAAAACGAGGTGACTGTTCGAGTTGGCAGTGCGCAACAGACTCATCAATCTGATCCAAGATGTCCGTTGCAGCCAGGCGATGTCAACAATCCTAATTACTACCCTTACCACCAAGAAGTAAGCCATCCAATCGAAGATTGCTTCATTTTCAAAGGTTGGATTGAGGACCAATACCAACAGGGCAAATTCGCGCTGTCTGAGAATTGGAAGGTGAGCCCTCCCCAGCCGCACGCTCTTAAAAAGGTGGACACGCCGGGGGCATCATGCTCTTTTACAGAAGAAGCTCCATAGAAGGTCGCCCTTTTAGCCAAGACGAAAAGAATGCTGAAGGATCTCCAAACAAGCCCGGCAATCAGGTAGAAAAATCCGCTAGAACCCGAGGTCATCGAGGGAATGCTGAAGCCGTGCCTGACTCCAAGAATTGGTAGCGATAATCAAAACACTCAGGCCCAGCCGTCAAAGTCTTCGAAAAAGAAGAAGAAGACCAAAAATCCTGTGAAGTATGGTGACAAGCGCACGGACCTACAAAAACATATTGACGCGTTGGAAGAATATAACCAGAAGGCACGAACCCCGGTCACGCTTCAAGAGTTTCTCAACCACATCCTTGAAGACGGAGATAGTGACAAAGATGAGGGAGAAGACTCGTCAGATGAACCTGAGGATTATATGGCAAGCTGCCACGTGATCTCTCACTCGCCGGTTGATGGCGAAGAAGCTCCTGATGTAGAGAAACTGGGGGCAGATCCCGAACCAGAACTCCTAGGACTGTCAGACGAGATGATTGACGTATTCCTAAACAAAGCTCTTCTGAAAAGCAAAGCTGATCGAGAGCGCGAAATGGCCATATTTGAAAAGTTCAAACGCCGGCGACTGGACGAAAGGGTTAAAACACTCCCACCAGATCAAAGCACATCCGCCGCAAATAAAAGCAGGTTCAAGACAAGGAAAAGGTTCGCCAAAGCCATATCGATAGGAATGAAGCTTCCACCTTCCGAAGAAAACACTCCAGATAGGATACACATTAACGAAGAGGGCATACATCGTAACTTCTGCTTATATCATCAGAGGATTGTACACCCTAATGAAGAATGCAATGCCGTTAAAAACTGGTGGCAATGGTATGTCGCTCACAGGCAACACTTCAAGAGGATGAAGCGTGAAGCTCGTCGACAGCGGAAAAATGTGACAGACGAACGAGGAAAAGCTGCCGGCAACTGTCACATGGTTGATAGTAGGGGATCGCAAGTTCTCACCTTCGAGAGCGATTCTGAAGAGGAAATGGCTCTCGGCCCTCTCTTCAAAGAAACCACCTCAGAAAAAGAGGAAGAAACGAAGAACTGCGAAAACATTCAGCTGCGCAATCGCACGCTACCTGAAAAGAATCTCGGACCCGCAAACAAGGGATCGAACAAAAAGGATAAGGGAAAAGGAAAAGTCCCTGAAGATATCGCCCTCAATGACCGATCCGTCGAAGAGCTGGCAGCCAAGGACCCACCCAAGAAAAACAAGGTGGATTACAACATTCTGGCACACTTGAAGAAGATACCCTCGCAGCTAAGCATTCTCGACGCCCTTCTGCTAGCCAAAGAGGCAAGAGATTCTCTGATCAAGGCATTACAAGTGCCCGACCAGTTTCAAGCTTTCCTCGCCGAAGAAAAGATGAACGACGAAGTGGAAGAAATTCACACAGCTGACATCACTTTCGGCGATGAAGATCTCCTCCTCGGAACATGCGAGCATAACCATCCCCTATATGTCTCCGGGTATTGCCATGGCATTAAGATAGGAAAGATCCTAGTTGACAATGGGTCCTCTGTCAATCTCCTAAATGTGAGGATGCTAAAAGAAATCTGCATGAGCGTTCAACACCTCGCTCGTGATAAAATCACCATCTCCGGGTTTGACTCCCAGTCATCATGGATGCTCGGGTCTGTGATACTGACGTTACGCTTTGGGCTGCTCGTCACGGACATCAAATTTCACGTCATTGACGCCAAGACACGTTACAATGCTTTGCTCAGCAGACCTTGATTACACGAGTACAACATCATCCCTTCCATACAACATCAGTGTATGAAGTATTTCAAGGATGGTCTCGAGTATACCGTGACAAGGGATTTGAACCCATTCTCCGTGAATGAAGTCCGAAAGTACGAAGATGCAAAATACTTCTTACCAGATTTCGAAGACACGGAAAGATGCCATAAACCAAAGAATAAAGCTATCACCACTATTCCGGTCTTCGGGAGTGATACCGAGGAGGAAGAAGAAATAGTTTATTCAGGGCCGCCCCAATGCAACAAGCCGGGACCGTCCCCCCCTATTCTGGTCTTCGGCAGCGACTCGGAAGATGAGGTCAATGCAATATTTTCTGTTCGGCCATCAATACAAGACTTCATTGGCAATTATCGGAGTTTGCAAATCGCCATGGTTCCGCAAGAGCATTACAAAGAGCTCAACGCACTTGATACCTATAGTGTGCAGGAACTGCAGACATTCTACGTCCCTCCCAGACGAAGAGATGAAAAGGCGATCCTCTTTTATCGATCCACGGAAACCAAAGTGGAGAAAGAAATTTGGCATGGTGCCGATTCTACACTTGACAGGCTCCAGCCCATCTGTCTGCCCAGATACTACACAAAAGGATTAAAAAGGCTGTTGAGACGCCAAGGGGTACCCTTGAAGCAGACTGTGCAACAGGCCCAGTTCTACAACAAGATCTGGAACGTCTCCGGAACTCAGCGAAAATTTCCCAACGGGAGAATGGAAACGATCGGGCTGGGATATATTCAATCTAAGAAACGGGAGCGATTCCATGGCTGGCACGTTATACATGACTTTGATGAAGAAGGAGATGCTCTGTTAGAAGACGCTAATCCTGAACCAAAACGAGGTCCTGCCATGAAAGTGCCAAGTCCGTCTTTCGAAGAACAGATGGACAAGCTAATAAGGGAAGCGGGTCAAAAGGTCCGGGATGACCATAGCCGCGAAATGGCCATTTACGAGAAAGCCAGGATGCAGCGCTTCCTTCAGCAGACTACGGAGAGTGACGATGCTCTTCGTCGCCAGCCCGTCATAAAAAAGACCCGACGCGGAGGCAAAAACAAATTAAAGAATGGAAAAAATGTCCGACAGCGGCCAAGCGAGTCCAAGAAGCCACGCGATCGAGAATTGAGCAGCCGGGATCCATCTCTTATAAAGAAGATGGGTCGAGCATATTCTTTTCCCCAAGACAAGACAAGGAAGATATTCGATCTTGTCATAAAACATCAGATGATGACACTCCCGGAATCCAAACACCCTGATCAAGAAAATGAGGTTCATCACCGGATTATTGCTCCTATCATCGATCGATATGACATCCTCTCGAAAACTGCTTCACATTCAAAGACTGGGTAGAAGACCATTATCAGCAAGGCAGGTTCGCTTTATCCAGCAGTTGGAGGGTAACCCCGCCACAGAAGCATGAACCGAAAGCCATCAGAGTAGAGCCGGATCAACATCGGTCTTGGAAGCGATCTCGTACCTGTCACGCAATAACGCTGTCAGGAGAAGGAGTACGCGAGGATATGGATGACCTCTCCTGGTGCTTTGAAAACGAGGATGACGAAGTGATCTCAGAGTTTCCACCGGCACCAAAAGAGCTGGAAGATAGGATACATACTACTGCAGATAATCTCAGAAAAATCGACTTGGGGATGACAAACGACCCACGACCGACGTTCGTCAGTGAGTTGTGTCACGACCCGAAATAATAACTCGTGACCAGCACTTGAATCACGCAACGTCTAAAGGCATAACGGAATTCAAGTAAGCTGAAACCCAGAAATCTAAACCTTTTAGAAAAATAAAGGAGGTGAGGTTTTGAAATAAAGGTATATGAAATTAAGTTTTCTTAATGCATGGAAAAGGAACATGAATGATGCAAGTGAAATTTACTAGTTTGAAAACATGTTTCGTCTTTTAAAAATTTCGGCAGCATCTCCTTTGTATATTTTGATCCAAAACCACAAATACATCATAAGAATAATGGCATCCCCAAGCGGGAGCTAGCTCTTCGCCAAACGGCGGATCACAACCATGCAAGACAATAAATAAAAGTATACGACGCCCAACAGCGAAGTTCGCCACAAAAAGATAAAGAAATGAGCAAGACATAACCCCAAAAGTGAATATAAAACCCATCGCTCAAATCTCGCAACTACAAGTCTCACTAAGTCTCATCACTTATACAATTTACAACTTTTGATTGATAGAGTTAACTAGATACAATAAGAATATAGATACAAGAGTGGGTACGATACAAGTGTCCCACCTACCAATGCAAAACACCCGAATGCAACTGTGTGCCAGCGAAGCCGCTACTGATCCAAGCGGTCAACCTGCAAGAACCGTGGCACAACGGGGGTGAGTTGCCAACTCGTGAGTAGAAAAATATCAACAGATAGAAATCAAATAAACAACGACTCCTAGGTCAACTATATCATAAAGGTAATACTATGATATCTAGGATGACCGGGTCTGTATATGTGCCAACAAGGTAGTCAATACCTATATGCATGTGTATAACATCCAACAGTATAGTCAATGCATGTATGCAAGTGGGTCTCGTCCGCCCATATAATCAAAGTATGTATGCATGTGGATCTCGTCCATCCATATAATCAATGTATGTATGCATGTGGATCTCGTCCACTCATATAATCAATGTATGTATGCATGTGGATCTCTTCCACGTGTCAACCACTGACACAACAACATCATGCATGTAAATATCATAAAAGCATATGCATGAAAATGTGAGGATATAAATCAACATGTGTCCCTTGCGACACCTCAAAATCATGGAACCTGAGTGTCCAGCATCGACACTCGAAACATCATGAAAACCGTGCCCAACATCGACACGTAAATCCTCATATATCTCAGGCGCCGCATCCTCAGATCGGCCCTCAGGCACCGCACACCCTGGTCGGCCCTCATATCCATCTCTCTACTCCGGTCAGTATCCTCCGGATAACCGTCGAGTCTAAATACTATCACCGGTAGGTAGTGCTCCCCTGCCGGGCTCACCGTCTAACATATACGAGTCTTCTTGCCCCGGGGTACCTCACCGGGTCCACCATGTACCCGCAGACGGTGCCTACCGCTCCTCGAATCGGGTTTCACATGCCACTCTCAGAACCGAGAAAACACATAGTGGACGCACCGAAATATCATATCAAGAAAAACCGGGTTTTTAAAACAATACATGCTTTCTTTTGAAATAGCCACGGTTCTCAAATTCAGAAATCTCATGGAAAACAGCAAATCTCAATGCGTAAAAGCGTAAAGCATAATGTATGCGACATATAACAGAAATGTAAGCATATCAATATATCATGCAACCTGGAGTAGTGATATGACATATTAAGGGAAAACCGCTCTTTTAAATGACTCCATTTTTTAAAATATATCCCGCGGTTCCCAATCTCCCAATAAAACCAGTGATCTATATAGGTACAACATGTATATGCGTAAGTATAGATATACCAATGTATGTGTGCACCAATATGGATATACAAATGTATATATGCGTAAGTATGAATATATCAATGTATATGTACGCCAATGTGGATATAAAATGTGTATGTGCGCAAGTATGAATATATCAATGTACATGTGCACCAATGTGGATATACAATGTGTATGTGCGCAAGTATGAATATATCAATGTATATATGCACCAATGTGGATATACAATGTGTATGTGCGCAAGTAGGTTATGCGAAGAGTCATATTATGATACAGCAATCCTACTGTGTAGTGACATGGCAATTATCGATGATGAAGTGTGTGAGCCTACATTCTGTGTGCGTGTAACATACGCATCATCGATAATGGTGCATGTGTACTATCACAGGTATAAGCAAGGCAATATGAATAACATGAATGCATCATAAGGTAAATCGTCAGCTAGGAGCTATAAAGTATACATATCTAACATGATCGAGTCGGTGAATCTATCAATCGGCATCCAGCTTAACAATGTCATGTATGATATAATCCATCGTACGGCATCCTCTAGTCAAGGGTATGGATCAATCATCAAGTCAAGCACATCACGGACGGAAAATCATCGTACGGCGGCATTAAGCTAATAGTGATCCTATCATCCTATAAGACAAATGAGGGTACGGCCTAATATCACATACGGCCTATCATCCATGATTCACAACATTCTATATATGTATATATATCTCTATATACCTATGTCTCGGGTCACATCTGCAATAATCTCATATCAGGGGACCGGCAGGGTATAAATCATCTCGATCGACTCGCATCCGTATAGCATCCTATCATCATATCATCATATCCATCTTATATTCCTTCATCGCATTTATATCACACATCAAATCAGATTTACATAAACATTCTATCTCTACTAAGTAGAAGTATCTAATCTAACAAACACACCCGAACCATACAATCAGATTTTTTAAAGAAGTGAATCGTGGTTTTGAAAATAGGGGTTACGGTGTTTTTAAGAAAAAGATATCATTTGGAAATCCGTAACCTCCCTCAAGGTATATATTTAAAAGATAAATACAACTCTTTGTTTTAGAAAAAGGTATGGTTCGGATGACGCATCTACATCGACTATCTAGTCCTACAATACCCTAAACGGCAATATCGCTAAATGTCATCCTATAATAGTAGTAACATATCACTTCTAACTATCCACTAGTTTCTAATATGGTTTCATTGCTACCTCATTCTAACCCTAGTTTCCTAATCTAGGTTTCCTTAACCGTATTCTATAATCGGTTTCCACCAAAACTTTGCGGGGGTGCTATACGCCATCCACCCGACTTTCCCCGTGGATATAGATCCACTCACCTTGGTTCTTGTTCGCCGAAATCGATGACGCCACGCTCCGTCACCTCAGAATCCACGCGAAGGTACCTACAATAATAAACCATAGCAATGCGTATTAAAATTAAGGCGGAAAACCGATACGGCGCACGGTGCGCTGATAGGTTAGAACCTATGGCCTACACGTGCAAAAACAATCAACCAACCCCTGTTGTCGATGTACAAACATCCAACAACCAAATACAAATCCAAATATCAAGAATTAACATTTCAAAATATGGAAATCATAGCCAAAAACACCCTAATGTGCTCCCAGATTTTACCCTAGGCCAAATTGGTCAATTCTGCATACATGAGGGGTCAAATTTATTGAAAAAGGAGCCATGGACCAAGCCTGGGGCCCTAATTCCCTGCTCTGGCCGCAAATTGCGGCCAGAATGGATTAATCTGTGGCTAAAAGTTGGAGTTGGGGTCTCGGGTCTCTGTGGTAGCTTCCTAGGTGCCTGCACGACTCCCTGTGTTTGCAATTTAATTTCTAGTGCCCCCGGGTTACTCCAGATTCCAAAATACCCTCACAAATCACACATTTATCCGATGTCGAGATTTCTAAATCCTTGTTTTGGGGTTTCTAAGCTCTGGTCCAGGTCATGAATCATCTCAAAAGTCTTATTGACAGCCACAACATCACCAATTTCCCAAACCCTTCTCTTGGGATTTTCCAAGTTCACAATCCATTATTAAACGATGTCTAAACTTAACAAAAAGCTAGGAATTCAAAACTACTCTAAAAGAAAAGAGATATACCTCATGGTTACTCCCAAACAAAACCCTAGAAATCCCCAAGTTGTCAAAATCCGACTTTTCTTGGTTCATAGCGATGAGGGTGAGGAGGTGATCATTTTTTTGTGAAAGGGCATAGGGTTTTGGCAAGGCTTTTGGGGTGGATCAAGAGGGTAGAAGATGGAGGGATGTGGAGTTGAGGGAGATGAAGAGGGAAGGAAAATGATGGGGGAAATGGTCAAGGCAGCAGCCCCCCCTCTCTCTCACTATAATTCTCACCCACTCCCTTTCCATATCATCATTTTGTCTCCTTTCTCTCTCCTCACTCATCATGACCCTTTTCTCTCTCTTTTCTTACCAAAACACACACACCCAAATAAAACAACACCATGGAATAACATGTAACATGTTATGGTGCACTAGTCATGAAAAGCTGTAGAAAATGCGGATTTGGCTTAATCACGATTAGTAGTGCACTAATCGGGTTTTTATCAAAACTGCATATAATAAATTTTAAAAAATGCCAAATCCTAAAATTATATTATTAAATGAAGAAATCATTTTAATTTCTATTTATTTTCATAATTATTGGTATATATTTATACCCTTTTTCGAAAACCCCAATTTCGCAAATCGGGCAGTTTTCGGGAAAAATATTATTTTAATATTAAATTCCAAAAATAATATTTTATATTTTCTGAAATGTTACATGTTGTTTGAAGAAAAGGTGGCTACGCTAAAATACGTGCTCATGCAGTATAAAGATTGCTTCGTATGGAACTATTCCGAGATGCCAGGATTAGATCCGGAAATAGCCGTGCACAGATTAGCGATATCTCTGGACATCAAGCCAGTCAAACAAGCATCGAGAAGAATACGGCTCGAACTTGAAATGAGCATCAACGCTGAACTCAAGAAGCTAATCGACTCTGGTTTCGTCCAAGAGGTTCAGTACCCTGACTGGATTGCCAACACCGTCCCAGTGATGAAGAAAAATGGGACAGTGCGCATCTGCGTGGACTTTCGAGATCTCAATAAAGCTTGCCCAAAGGATGATTTTCCTATACCGGTTACCGAGCTAATGATAGACAACATGTCCACTCACGAAGTCTTCTCCTTCATGGACGGCTCATCAGGGTATAATCAAATAAAGATGCACCTTGAAGACCAGAAGCATACCGCTTTCCGAACCCCTTTGGGCATATTCTGCTACAAAGTGATGCCTTTCGGTCTGAAGAACATCGGCACCACCTATCAGAGGGCCATGACGAAGATTTTCGATGACCTCATACATGAAATCGTCGAATGCTATATCGACGACCTTGTGGTTAAAAGCAAATCGTACATGGAACATTGGGAGCATCTGAAGATCGTGTTTCAGCGCCTTCAGAAATACAACTTGAAGATGAACCCTCTCAAATGCGCGTTCGGAGTTTCCTCAGGCAAATTCCTAAGATTCATCGTCCGACACCGGAGCATCGAGATAGACCCTTCGAAGATCAAGGTGATCATGGAAATGCCTCCGCCAAGAACTCTCAAGCAACTGCGGTCTCTTCAAGGAAAGCTTGCATATATTCGGCTGTTCATAGCTAACCTCTCCGGCAAATGTTGTCCCTACAGTCACTTGATGAAGAAGGGAACCCCGTTCGTTTGGGATCGCAAATGCCAAAGCGCACAAGACAAAATCAAGCAATACCTACAGAATCCTCCGGTGCTAACCGCACCGGTCAAGGGAAAAGCCTCTCATTCTGTATACAACTGCCCTTAAGGGTTCTCTAGGTGCATTATAGGCATAAGAAAACGACCAAGGGAAGGAGAGAGCCCTCGATTATTTGAGTCATGTTCTTCTGGGGGCAGAAAAAAATTACTCTCCCATTGAAAAACACTCCTGGCATTAATCTTCGCGATAGCAAAGCTCAGACACTACGCTTTGGCGCATGAGGTCCATCTCATATCAAAGGTGGATCCTCTCAAATATTTGATGTCAAAAGCTATTCTAACAGGACGGCTAGCTAAATAGGCCCTACTCTTAATGGAATGCTCAGTGACATACCGACCTCTCAAGGCAGTGAAAGGACAGGCCATCGCCGACTTCCTCACCGAGCATCCGATACCTGCCAACTCACCCTTAAACTAAGAATTGCCAGATGAGCACGCGTTTGACATGATCGACTGGGAGAAAAGAGGGAGTGATACCCGATGGGAACTCTACTTCGATGGAGCATCTTCTATGAAGAAGCGAAAGCACAACTCCCCCATAATCAAATCTGGGGTGAGCCTCATCTTCGTGACTCCACAAGGAAGGATAATGCGCTTTGCCTTTTCCTTGACAGAGCTGAGGACAAACAATGAAGCCGAATATGAAGTTTTAATAGCAGGTCTTGAGATCGCTGTTGACATGGAAATCGAAGACCTCCTCATATACGGAGACTCCCAGCTGGTCATTAGTCAAGTAAACGGTGACTATCAAACGTGCAAACCAGAGTTGGTAAAATATGGAGAGAGAGTGCAACAGTTGCTGACTCGAGTTTCCTCCTACATTCTGGAAAGCATACCATGCGCAGAAAATAGTAAAGCGGACGCATTAGCCAAACTCGCTAAAGAGATGGCTGATGAAAACCTCAATGATGTGAGGATCGTTGTGCAAAGCCGTCGAGTTCTTGCACTGGCAGAAATGTATCCAGAGTCGTCTGAAGAAAAGGGAGCGACCAAGCAGACGACCCTATAAATAAAAGACCGGGGAAAGGCTAAGGATTGGAGAGAAGCCTTTATAGATTACTTCAAATCGCGTCGAACACCTGAGGACGCGTCCTCAAAACATCAGCTCATGAAACGAGCTCTATCCTTCGCCTTCGTCAATGACACTCTATATAAGAGATCATTTGATTCTCTATGGCTAAGATGCCTGGGACCTGAAGAAGCAAGGAGAGACATCTAAGAAACTCACGACGGACTCTGCGGTTCTCACCAAGCCGGGCCGAAGATGAAACTGAAGATCAAAAGGATGGGCTAATATTAGCCCACAATGATCCAAGATTGCCTCGAATACGTGAAGCAGTACCGCTCGTGCCAGATTCACGGGGACTTTATCCATCAGCATCCAAATCCTCTGCACCCGACGGTGGCTAGCCGGCCGTTCGAAATGTGGGGAACTGATATAATCGGGCCCATTGAACCAGCATCGTCTAGAGGACATCGGTTCATACTGGCGACAACTGACTACTTCTCCAAGTGGGCAAAAGCAGTACCGCTAAGAGAAATGAAGATGGAGAATATCCTCCACTTCTTCAAAACACACGTCATCTATCGGTTCGGCACTCCGCGACGGATTATCTCCGATAACGGGCCGTCCTACAGAAGTCACAAAATCGGTCGCTTCACACAGCAACATAATATAGACTGGAGATACTCTTCGGTCTATAATCCCTGAGCTAACGGTCTGGCGGAGGCTTTCAACAAGACCTTGATGAAGATCGTGAAAAAGATGGTGTCCAAAAATACAAAGGACTAGCACGAGAGACTACCTGAAGCTCTCTGGGCGTATCGAACTATATTCAAAACGGCCACAAACACAATGCCGTATGCATTAGTGTTTGGCACAGAAGCAGTACTTCCCTTGGAAATAGAGCTACCCTCTCTACGAGTGGCGGTCCATTACGAGCTAATGGACGAAGAGAATGCTCATCTTCGGCTTGAGGAGCTCGACGCCTTTGACGAAACCCGGCTCATGGCGCAGCGAAACTTAGAAGCCTACAAAGCAAAAATGACACGCTCATACGAGAGATTGACTAGGCCGAGAACATTCCGCCAAGGCGAACTCGTGCTAGTGGTCAAGACACCTATGTTCCCCAATCGTGCCAAACGGGGGAATTTCGAGCCAAATTAAGAAGGCCCGTACATCATAGACAAAGTCTACCAAGGCGTGGGTTACTTGCTCATGGATATGCATGGCAAATGACCCTTCAGGCCAATAAACGGCCATTTCTTGAAGAAATATTACGCGTGACCGAAACGTCGTTAAACTACTACAAACCCGCGGCGTCCCCAGTCTGACATGGTAAAAAAAACGGTACGCCCACAAGTGAGATGGACACGGATGAAAACCTGAAAGGGCTCCGTGAGTAAAAACAGCAGGGCTACCGGCGAGTTTTGTGAAAACCCGAAAGAGCGCAATCTCGTTAAAAGACACTTGCAAGGTCCTTTCGACCTTATAAGGAGAAACCACATGCGTGAGATCCTTACGACTCACAAAGGAGCAACGCGCTTAGGGATCCCTACGATTCCTAAGGAGAAAACGCACATACGAGATCCTCATGACTTGTAAGGAGAACCCTTTTATGAGACCCTCACGGCTCATAAGATTCAAAAGCCTTAAGCTACAGGGATCTGAACCTGTTCTTAAGCCATCACAATCCCCAGATTGCCCTACAAGCGGTTCAATGCTGACCCTTGTATACAATCCACGGGCACGAATAAATAATTCCCTTACGAAGTCCCACCCACGACTAGGGATATGCCCACACGGTGAACGACCCTTGTAAGTCCTCTCGACTTATAAGGAGAAAACACTTTTGTAAGATCCTTACGACTTATAAGAGACCATACACTTAAGACTCCTCACGATTCTTAAGGAAAAAACGCACCTACGAGATCCTCACGACTCGTAGGGAGAAATACCTTTATAAGACAATTACGGCTCGTAAAGTCAAAAAGCCTTAGTTAACAGGATCCTAACCCTGTTTGCTAAGCCACCTTTGTTCAATATCGACAACGGCAAATGATTCGCTCCTGGCAATATTCCAGTCGTAGCAATGCTGATGCTGATATTGGGATCAGGTTCCAAGTTCCATACTTGCAAACAAATCAGCAAGTAAAAGATATGCATACAAAAATAGCCGAAATGATTAGGCACCGCGAAAAAAAATAGATGAAATGATTGGGCAATCGCGACTTTCGCGATATAAAAGCTGAAATGATTGAGCATCGCGGAAAAAAATTAATAAATACATATGAAATGAAATTTTTCCCTACAGGTGAGATCAAATCGATCCCTATATACAATCCAGAAGCACAAACAAAAAGGGAACCATATCATCCCACCAGGCTCCATCAGAAAGAGAGCCAAGTCTTGATGGCAACGTCTGCATCTCAAGAGATCACCAACGACGCTTCTCCTCACTCCAGCAGGATGCAGATACAACGTCAACAAACAACCCCAGGGTTAAAGCAACGGAGCCATGGTAAAGTCCTTAGTTCCAGGTCCCGACGTTTCACCAATAACCTAGGGACCACATCGACGTTCGTCTCGATACAGCAGACGCGATGTCACCTAAGCGTTCTTCCCCCAACAGGATGTAGACGCGACACAAAGCAACGGATCCATGGCAAAGTCCCTAGTTCCACGTCCCGACGGTTCACCAATAACCTAGGGACCACCTCGACGTTCGTCTTGATACAGCAGACGCGATGTCACCCCAGCATTCTTCCCCCAACAGGAAGCAGACGCGATACAAAGCAACGGAGCCATGGCAAAGTCCCTAGTTCCAAGTCCCGACGGTTCACCAATAACCTAGGGACCACCTCGACGTTCGTATCGATACAGCAGACGCGATGTCACCCCAGCGTTCTTCCCCCAACAGGATGCAGACGCGACACAAAGCAACGGAGCCATGGAAAAGTCCCTAATTCCAGGTCCTGACGGTTCACCAACAACCTAGAGACTACCTCGACGTTCGTCTCGATACCACAGACGCAATGTCACCCCAGCGTTCTTCCTCCAAAAGGATGCAGACGCAACACCAACAACGGAGCCATGGCAAAGTCCCTAGTTCCAAACCTCGACGGTTCACCAACAACCTAGAGACAAACCGCGACATTCGCCTCGATACAGCAGACGCAATGACAATAAACGAAGCGAAAGCAATATTCCTAGCTTCAGGGTCTTGACGGAAACTCATATAAAACCTGAAAGACTATCGGAGATCATCCCACACCGGCGCGGAGTGGTTATGACTCATCGGGGCTCCCAAACTGAGCCTAACCCCAAGTAAAAAGCGACATGGAATATCCCTAACGCTTGCTCTTTCGACGGTAATACTACCTGGAAGATTGCTTGAAGATGTCTTGTCCAGCCCCCGAAGGGATCAGAGACACGACAGTCGCAAGGCTACTCGAACAGCAAGATTGCCTATTGAGAAATACATCAGCTAACGCGATGGTACGACGGGCAAAACCCTAGTACCACAGACCCTAACGGACCTCTGTCGTAAAGAGCAGAGGTTAACTATGACGTTAAGACATCCTTATGTGTACTTCTCGATTCGTCTCGACTCGTAGGGAAAAGCCTTAGACAATGGGGATAAGGACCTGTTTCCTAAGCACGGCGGCCCTGCAAGTCGATCCAAAATGGACTTTTGCATACTATTCATGGCCACACTCTCCGAAGTTGAACATCGACAAGGAGGGAAACAACCATTTACGAGTCCTCTCGACTTATAAGCGGGAAAATTTACTTGGGAGATCCTTACGACTCTTAAGAGAAAAACACATTTAGGAATCTTCACGATTCTTAAGGAGAAAATACACCTACGGGATCCTCTCGACCTGTAAGGGAAAATTCTTTATAAGACCCTCATGGCTCACAAAGTTGAAAAGCCTTAGGCAGCAGACATGAACCTGTTTCCTAAGCCATCGCTACCCTGCAAAGAATCCAAGATGGACAGCTACCTGCTATCTACAAGCCACGCTTTCCAAAGTTACATGCCATCGAAATCGAGGTGCTACTCAAGAGTACATAAACTGCTTTGCGCCAAGTCAAAACAAAAAGGTATAACCCACGGAGGAGAACATTTGATTTACATCCAATTGAGCGTTCGAAGCTTACCCACTCATGTATGTGCGAAAAGGATAAAATAAACACACGGAAAGAAAAAAAATTGTTATTCATACAGCAGAAAAGTTCTTACATTGATTAAAACAGTAAAAAAAAACATCATGAAAATGTTTACAATGGTAAGAAATCAAATCCAGGACAGGGGTTGAGAAATTCAAAAGTTAGGCCATCTAAAATGTTTCGAGCCTCTCAGACCATTCTCGTATGCTTCCTCTCATGATCACAAGCATCAGGGTCCTCACCGATGTCCTCCGCCCTTCGATAGGCAGCGATTATCGTCGCCTGTTGGAAAGTTTGATGTAGAATATCGACAAGATTGTCTCGCCTTTTCTTTGAGATTAGGCCCATCAGATTGTCACGACCCGAAAGTACGGAACATGACCGGCACTTAAACTACGAACGTCTCGAGGCGTACGTAATCTAAGTAAACCGAAAACCCAGAAATCCAAACCAAGAAAAGTAGTAGAGTGCAGGAAAAACCAACTTAAAGCAAGTGGCAGTCTCCTTTGTAAATACTGGCCCCCAAACGGGATACAACATGAATAGTATACGAAATCAAGAAAAGGCATCCCCAAGCGGGAGCTAGCTCTTCGTCAATCGACGGTCACAACCACACAAGCAATATAATATACAACGCCAACGGCGAGGATCAAAACTCAAAAGGAAACTCAAAACCAGAAATATAACGAGCGACTCTACGGTCGAAAGAATAAACAACACTGGTCTCTATCTCAATAAATACATGTTTGGTTGATGCAATTTACTAGATACAACGGAATAATATTATACAAGGTAATATGATGGGTACGATACAAGAAAAACCCACCTACTAGCAAGTCACCCGAAGGAAACTATGCCCGCACAGCCGTAAAGAAACATGTACGGCAAACCTGCAAGAAACTGGGGCACAACGGGGGTGAGTTGCCAACTCGTGAATAGAAAAACATCTACGCACAGAAATCGCATAAATAACGCAATCCTAGGTCAATGATCATAATATATCCTCAAAAATGTATATAACATGCAGCCTAACAATGGCTAGGGTAAAAATCTAACCCGAGTGTAACTCATGTGCCCGTGTCAGTGCCTCAGGTAGCAATATATCATATGGATGAGGTATGAATGCATGGAAACAGAATACATGTAAATGAAGAACTGTTTTCATAATTTAGTGAGATTTCCTTTGTATTTTTAAAATGAGGTATCACAATGAAATCAGCATAAAACAGTGCTTAGCATCGGCACAAAACGTAATCCCAATATCTCGATATCTCAATGTCTCAATCACAATATCTAGGGCGCCGTCAGTCCAGACCGGCCCTACCATCCATCTCAAGACCACGACGGTATCCTCCGGATATCCGACGCGTCGGGTAAAATCACCGGTAGGTAGTGCTCCCCTGCCAGGCTCACATCGTCATCATCACGCGCTTCTTTCCCCGAGGTACCTTACCGGGTCCACCATGTACCCGAAACGGTTCATCCGTCTCCTCGAATCGGGTCTCGAAATCCATCAGCAAACTCATGGTGGACGACTCATACATCATGGGAAAACCGCACTTTTTATTTTAAAAGAGGGAAAGGGTTTATTTATGTTTTGCGGTTTTCCCCCAAATCCAGAAAATCTCATGGAAATCCGAATCCGAAACCTCAATAACACGTAAAGTAGTGAATATATGCATGAGAATCCATGAATGCGGCATAACAATGAATAACAGTATGCATGAAATAGCAGGTAATAACTACAATGTCTAAACTATTAGTTAACATGCTATGTCAAGCAATAATATTTTCTAAGGTGTACGTGACATGGCAATTACCGATGAAGATGTGTGTGAGCCGGCAAGTAAGTGTACGTGGTACATACGCATCATCGGTAATGGTGCTGGTGTCCTAACAGCATGATATCAATAATGGAGTATGAAACATAATATAAGCATGCGATGCGAAGCGAACAACAATAAGGAGCGGGAGCTGAATACTAGACGCAACTATAACTAATCTGCATTAATCTAATATAAGTCCTACAAATGGTGCCTTTTGAAATAACACGAATCATGGGGTTTTGAAAATAGGGGCCACGGTGTTTTTATGAAAAGATATGTCTTTTGAAATATCCGTAGAATCCCTTGGGCTGTCTTTTAAAATACCCACGATTCGTTAGTTTTGAAATAGGTAGGAGTCTAATCTAATCTAACAACTACACTAAACTATACGGCTGAACTAACAAACTGAACTACAGGTAAGGAAACCGCCTATCATCTGAGTCGATACATATACCTACCTGTATATGTATAGTCGGTGATCCCGCCTCAATAATATCATATCCATAACCAGACATCCCAAGTCAAGAGTGCGGATCAATCATCAAAATATAGCTCGTACGTAAATCCGTCGTACGGCATCCCCAAATCTGGATACGGGTCAATATCACATTCATCATACTATTCACCTGGTATCCTCTTTATCAAATATCATGATCGGGTACTGATCTACGTCTAGTACCATACTGATACCGCCTAAGTATGCATGCACGTGTGTGAAACACTACGTCAAGGACCCGCTACAACGTCATGTCGTATCTCAAATACGAACCCTGCTATATCACCGATCTCACGGCCTCAAAATCAAATCTCATCGACTCATCATAAATCCCAAGTATCATCCTCAAATCCGTATGTGAACACATAGTCCCATACCCATGTGAACACATAACTATATATCCCGTATAAGCATAAATGAAAGAAGAAAGTATGCAAGTATGGGTTGGTGTGTGCATGTGTAGTGCGACCACTACTCTAGGGTTTCGCGACACTAAATCATCCAAGAACACCAAATATCCATATTATCATCAATATACTGAAACAATATATATATGTGTGTATACGTATTCGTATACATCACCACGAACTGCGGGGATGCTATACGCCATCCACCCGACTTCTCCCCGTAGATATAAATCTACTCACCTGGTCCTCGTTCGCCGGTGCCGACGTCGCCATGTGCTTGCTTGTCGTCTCGAAGTCCACCTTGGGTACCTACAAATCATAATGCACCGTATCGCATTAAAATCCGACTCATGACCAAAACGACACACGAATCCCACATAGGTCAAAACCTATGGTTGCTTTCACAAATCAACCCAAAAACCCTCGATGTCGGCGTACAAATGCCAAACCATCGAGAAAAATCCAAACACACTCATTTGCATATTCACAAACACTAATTATAATATGAAATAGGTTAAAATTCACAAAAACCCCAATTTCACTTAAAAGGTCATTTTTCCGTAAATCTAGCAAGCACAATTCGCCGTTTTTGTACAAAACATGATATTTAAATGAATGTAGCGGCCAATATACTTATTAAATATCTTAAATAAGTCATAGAAACAATTTCCGGAATTTAATCTCATTAAATTCCAAAAACCCTAATATTCTAGTTTACAAAATACCCTTTTTAACAATTTCATAGCAAAAATGCACAAACTACAATTTAGGTTGGATTTCCATGCTCTAAAGCATTAAACTACACTTAATAAAGTTAATAATACGATAAAAACCCTAACCATATTTTTAATCTCATATTTCGAATTAAATCAAAAAACCTAGTTTGCAACAAAAAGCTTAATTTGGACATTTTTCAAGTAACAACTTGTAATTAACAACTAGATTAGTTTTCTACAAAACTAAATATGTTAATCCACATCACTAAACCATGCACAATCAAACACAACTCATTTCCACAACAAACCCTAACTTGAAATCTTTAATCATGCAATTAAACTCACATAAACCAAATTAACACTTAATTAAATTAGCTTTAAGAAATTAGTAACAAATTAAGCAAAAATGTTTAGAATTATACCCAAAAACATTTGAAGATCCACAAGCACCCATGGCCCTCCAAAATGCTCTCTTTTCACAAAGATCCATGCTATACGGGCTAAGCTAAAATGGGTAGGAGTCGGATTTGGGTTTTGGGATTTTTTTTTGATGGATTTTGGGCAATTTTTGATGAAGTTTTGAAGAGAAAAGAGAAGGGATATGGGGGGGGCTGCTGCTGCTGTAGGAGAGGGGGGTCGACTGGAATGGGAGGGGGAGAGGAGAGAGAGGGAGGTAGAGAAAGTGGGGGGAGAAAGTCAAAGTCCAACCAAAGTCAAAAGTCTAACTAATTTATCCATTTTCTTTTCTTTTCTTTCATTTCTTTTCCTTTGAAATTCAAGTGGGGAAAATGATGGTGGCTGCTGAATTCAGCCAAGGGGAAAAGTAAATGGGGGTGTGTGGGTGTGGGTACGGGTGTGGGGTGATGAAAAATGATAAATACAATACCCCAAACATCCATTTACGCTAAAAAAAAGCCTTTTTTCTTCAATAATTTCTAAACTGTTTTGGCAAATAATTTCGTTCCAAAAACCACATGATAAAATTTTATTTAATGTTTTATGATGCACAAAATTTGTTTCAACTCATTCCAATTTGTAATTTTCCTTCATTAAATGTATTAGTGACGGTTTAAAATAATAATAAAATAATATTTTTTCAGAAAATTTGAAATTTCACCAGCGGCTCAATAAACACCAAATAATAGCAATTATATAGCTAGAATATGTATATTTAATTTTTATAATAAGATATTTGTATTTTGACTTTTTACAGAAAACCCCCTTATTTTACCGATTTTTTCGAAATTTCACCGAAACGATTTTCAAAACGTTACACAGATACACTAAGTTTACCTTATCTTCGGCGTCATCCAATACTTTAAGCGGCATGCCATCATAGAATAAAGGAAGTGCTTCCCAGATCGCTCTCACAATGAGCTTCAAAAGAGCGAAATGACGAAGGAGTAGTTGACCATTGTATTCATCAAAGCGACGCATGATTTCGGCGCACTGAGCGTTTGTAAACTCCTGGTTCTGGCTGCGGCCCAGTGCACGAATGTCTCCGTAAGAAATAATCTCGTCGAGATCATACAAATGAGCGGCCATAACGTCTGAAAAGGAAAATCAGTTAGAGTTTAGTGGGCAGACTGATTAAGAAAAAGCTTATTGAAACAGACACGGAGATTTAAACAACTTTTTATATCCTCACGGAGAAAATAAGTTCTGATTAAGAGAACCAACAAATTCAAATTTGTGCAAATAAAGGAGAAATCCTAAAAAAAGATTCTCATTTAATGAGAGACTCCTCGGGTCAAAGAGTTAAACTCCTCAAGAGCAACCCTCTGCAGACAGGAGTGACACCTGTCAAAATCAATTATGAAGGGAATAAATTCCATAAAAATTCTAAAGAGCAATACTCTGTGAAGATGATGGAGTAACCCATCAAAAACCCTAAAAGCAAAGGTTTTAATGAATTAAAAAATTTCATGATCTTCAAGATCCATGAACAAACTCTAAGAGCTCTTCATAAAAGATTAACAAATCTACATGATTTGAAAGAGCAAAGCTCTGTTAATAGGTTAAGAAACCCTAAGAAAGATGATCTATGATTTCAGAAGAGCAAAGCTCTGTTAGCAAAACCCTAAAAAAAAATTCTCTAGATCTGTGATCTAAAGATGAGCATGGCTCTGTTAATGGGTAAAACCCAAAAAATATTTTTAGATCTATGATCTGAGAAGAGCAAAGCTCTATTAAAAAGTTCAATTCTTACCTAAATTGGGCAAAGTTTTGACTCATAAGAAAATTCTTAAGGGAAAGAGCTATGCTCTAAAAGAGAATTAATTCTCAGAAAATAAGAAAGAAGATGAACAGAGATCATCTCAAGGGCCAAAGACCCTATTTATAGGAACTGAGATACTGTTTCAACTTCTGAGTTGATCCAATGGTATAGATGATGCCACCGTTGCGCTCACGTGGTGGGGGGCATTTGTTTCCACAATCAGAGAAAAACTCTGTTCAAATTTAAAAATTTGAAATGAAGTAGCGCTTCATAGCAGCGCCAAGTGCGCTGCACTCTAAGCAGTGCACCATGAGCAAAGATAGTGAGCGATGGCGCTAAAAGCATTGCACTCTAAACAGCGCACCACGTACAAAGCACGTGAGCGCTGGCGCTAAGTGCGCTGCACTCTAAGCAGCGCACCACGTGCAAAACACGTGAGCGATGGTGATAAGAACAAAATGTTCTCAGCCCTTGGATCAAAGATCCAACGAACATGATTAAAAATCATCAATTGACCAGAATAAAATTCTGTTAAGGAAACATTCCTTGGAATCTTTTCAAACAGGAAAGATTATGCTCTGAAAATCAGAGCACCATTGGATCAATGATCCAATGGTGATTA
Organism: Agapanthus africanus; assembly: GCA_030015575.1. Classification (NCBI taxonomy): domain Eukaryota; kingdom Viridiplantae; phylum Streptophyta; class Magnoliopsida; order Asparagales; family Amaryllidaceae; genus Agapanthus; species Agapanthus africanus. The sequence continues at coordinate 251,230,029 of CM057337.1, read as the reverse complement.
AAAATCACAAAAACACAGAATAAATTCTGTATGGGAAAAGATTTCCCAATCTTATTAAAAACAAGAATATTGCCTTCTGTATAATAGAAGCTCTTAGATCATAGATCCAACGGTGGGGAAATCTCCAAATCAATTAGAGAAAAGATTTCTTCAACCGATTCAACAAATCGGCCTACCCTATATAAAGGCCCCAAGACTTCAAGTCTCATAGAGAGGAAACCCTCCCCCCAATAAATTTTGAGAAATTTCAAAGACAAAGAGCAAGTTCTCAGAAGAAGAAGATTTTCTTCAAGGTAAAAAAAGAACAGAGAGATGAAATCATCTCATATAAAAAGAAGAATTTACTTCTTTTTCTAAGATCATAGATCTATAAGACCAAGGTCTTTCACAAAAAGAGATCAAAGTATCTCATCATAAAAAATAAAGGGAAGAACTTAATCTTCTTCAGATCATAAATCTATAAGACAAATTGTCTTTCACAAAAGAGATCATAATATCTCATATAAAAAAGGGGGAAAATAATTCAATTCTCTTAGGATCATAGATCCATAAAGGCGGAGCCTTTCACCAAAAACATAAGAGATTTAAACATCTTCTATAAAAAATAAGAACTTTGTTCTTAGATCCATGAGACAAAATCTCTTATAAGAGAGAGAATTTAATTCTTAGAGCGCAAAGCTGCCTAAAAAGCGCCCTAGCGCTCCAATTAAAAGAAGCGCCTCAGCACCCCAAATCTAGCGCACAGCGTTGTAGAGCCTTAGCGCTTCAAATTTTACAAGAAGCGTTCTGCGCTCATTGTCTGGCGCACAGCACTAAACGTGCCATGTGCTCCACACGTGTGCGCTCTTTCATAAGAAGCACTCTGCGCTCATTGACTGGCCCTCAGCGCCAAGCACGCCATGTGTTCCTCACGTGTGAGCTATTTCACAAGTAGCGCTCTGCGCTCATTGTCTGGCGCACAGCGCCAAGCGCGCCACGTGCTCCTCAAGTGTGCGCTCTAAATTACAAGAAGCGCTTTGCGTTCATTAACTGACGCACAGCGCCAAGCGCACCACGTGCTGCTCACGTATACGTTAAGCGAACATAAAATGTTCTTTAAATAAAAGCTCCAGAGCTATAATGAATGCTTAGTATTCAATAAAAGAGAAAAAGGCCGTCAGAATCCAAACCAATGCTCAGCATTGTTAAATGTTCAATATTTTACTGAATGGACCGAGCCCAAGTCGGCCACAGATCCCTAATTCAGATTAATTGAGCACAGATGCTCATAAATCTTTGATCTTAGTCCCAAATTGGACTACAGATCTCCCAACCAATATTGGTTCAAGAGCACATCTCTTCACTCCTCTGATATGTGTCGTTGTAATCCTTCAACGTCTTCAGAGAGGTGATGGGTCCCGACAACCAGACATACTATGGACTGTGGGGTCCTTAAACTCATGGACTATGATGTCCTTAAACTTTATGGACTGTGGGGTCCTTAAACTCATAGACTATGATGTCTTTAACCTTTACAGACCATGACGTCTTTAAACTAGACCGCAATGTCCCTAAACTAAAACAATAGAGCCCAAATGCTCTTTTGTTGGATCTAAATGATCCTGTTAAGTAGATCTTAGTCTAAAATTAGACTAACGTATCCTTAATAAACCTTTAAGTTGATCTTAGTCTCAAATGAGATTAATGATCCTTAAACCAACCCAAACCCAAATCTAAGAAAATACGGATTTGGACTAATCCACGCCCTACGGGCGACAACATAAATTAGCCTCCATATACAATCCACGGGCAACCAAAAACAAAACAAACACACACGAAACGAAGTGACCATCTGGAGAAGGAGAAAATGGTTACCGCGATGCGGTAGCGTAATTAACTGCAGGGGCTTGCGCCTGCAGGGAAGAGCGTCCCCACAATCAAAAACCCTCAATGAAGGGGAATCTGACGAAATCTGCTACATCGGCCGCATCCGTTTAAACCTTTGATATATGGTGCCATAAATCAACTTGGTATCCTCGGAGAGGTGGACGGATAAAACCAAATAGTATCTGCCTCTAAAATTCAAGCCAGGCGTCCCAACGTCCCGGTCGCGTCTTTCGGTGGAGAACATACCTGTTGGCTAAAGTGCCATCAAGTTAATTATTGAATCGTAGGCATACGATTGTGATGATTGAGGGAGGACCTATACCGGTAGAACAGTCTTACTCGAGATGATAGTATACTATCCGATTTGTCTTTATCATCACTATTATATGTTGATAGAGCCCATAGGATTCTTGCTTGACTACCTGCATTATGATGACGATCATATATGTGGGAGCTGAGGGTCTATAAGAAAATCCTTAAATGTCCCTAGTCGTGGGAGTTTCGAGACTGGGCATCGATACTCCAGTGGAGAGTAGTGTATATTGATCGAGACCCCGACGAGGGGCGGTGGCTAGGTCTCACAAGCCATTGGTGTTAGTTTGTTCACCTAAGATAGTATACAGGTGCTCATTGGGTTATGAGTACAATGGACGGACTCGCCGGGAACCTGCTAGTTGGTATTATATCTATTGTCATATAGCAGTTCCTAGGTGACATGTGTACAGGTTAGTATGTCGACCTAAGTTCGTCATTTGTCTCGTGTGAGTCCCACTGTGCTTTGATTACTGCCCTACCACGACTCAAAGGAGTCGTGCAAACAGGTTTTAGTTGGGTACAGTCCCGAGCCAAATGGAGGCAATGAGCGGATCGTCGGGGATTCGTCTCTCCCGGTATTGGGGGTTGATGTCGCGTAGTGCACGGGTGGCCATCACCAGAAATCCTCGGCCGGGGTAAACAAGAATTACCGATCTAGGATCAATAATTTCTCAGGTGGTGATGGGTTTCATACCGACACTAATTATCGCGTTATTAGGGGTCTGACTTAATCCACCCCGTAGACTCGATATGCGATACTCTTAGACGAACAGATCGGTCTGTACGGATATTGTCACTGTCAGGCTCAGTAGGGGTTTGGATGAGTTTGCTCGTCGACCTTCCTTTCGCTCAATACCTGGGTAGCCGTTACGTACAGCTAGTGCCGCTGACGTGCTTGTGGTTAAACCCACTGCCAGCGTATTGACGAGTCTTTAGAGTCCTACACAGAGGGTTTTCACGGTTCAGGCGATATGGTGTAGATGACATATGTTGGTACATACAGATGTCCGATTAAATATGTGTACAGGATGCACAGACTTTAATCGGACGGTTGATAATACTGGCGGCTTAGGATTAAGCCGGATTATTAAATCAGGTTTTGATTTAATAATTTATATATATGTATTTATATATATGTATTCTAGTATTATTGTTCACTATTCATTTTCTCTCTTGGCTATTCGTATTTTGGTATGAATATGCGTATATGTATTTCGATACGTATACCAGGTTGAATTCCGTATTTATACGGCATGGTTTCTAGAAGATTTCCACCTCATTAATTGATTTTCTTTTTAGAAAATCAATTTGGAAATGAGGTGGAAGGTGAGTTGGCATGAGCATCTCATATACACTGCATACTGGCATTTACCAGGCATTGTATCTTTTATCATATAACATTTTAAGTCATATAAAATAATTTAAAATTGCATTTCATATCCGGAATGATACCCCTAACCCCGTGGTAGCATCCGCGCATCTTGTTCTCGTCCCGTTCAGTGAAATGGACGCATTTGGATGGCTACACGCACGTACGTGCATCCGTTCTTGGGGGTATGCTTTTTCTTTAACTGAGCATCCATTTTGAAATTTGGAAGTTGCATATATTTTTAATATTTTAAATCTGGATTTTTGGACTCGACCCGGGCGTGTTTTGGAGTAAATTTGTATTTGCTAAAATCTCAATCGGACTAATATTAAATTCTAATATTCTTTTCACACTATTAATAATCTTTACATACTAACCACATATATTTTCCTCTAACAACCAGCGCCTGACACAATCTCTCTCTCTCTCTCTCTCTAATTATATCTGTGTATAACAAATCTTTTGAATATTTTTTTTATAACTTACCTTTTATTAAACTCACGCCCACGTAACCTCCTTCTTCTTCCTTCATTCATCTATTTTCCCGCCTCCTCGTCTTCACCCACGAACCCACGCCGAGCCGTCATCCTCGCCGTCGTCCCCATCCCCTCGTTTCCCCGACCTCGTCACAACCTCCACCACCGCATCTCCCTCTCCTCTTTTCTCCCGACCACGACCCTGCACACCGCGACCCATTCTTCGCCACGAGAACCCTAACCCTAACCTGCCCTCTCCATCGCCACCGACCTCGCCTCGTCGTCTCCTCCATCTCCTCTCCCTCGTCACCATCTCCGCCTCCACTTCCTCTCATCCCCTAGAATTTCCCTGCACAACCCCTTCTTCACCCAAGAACTTCGACTGCCGTCGCCGGCGATCGCCTCGTCGGCCTCACCTCGCCTAACCAGCCGTCTTCATCTTTTCAACCTCTTCCACACCTCACCTTCCTCCTCCACCATCTTCCTTCTTTCCCGAGCCTCAACCTGCAATCATCGAACCCATCGCCGACCACCTCCCATCGCCGTCGACTGTCCCCGTCGCCATCACCACCTACTCCCTCTCCTCTGCTCTCCACATAGCACCCAAAAACCGTGTGGACAAACCCCAGCAACCCCTAACCCGAGCTTCAAACCCTAACCGAACCCTAGCTTCTGAAACCCTTCTCTGGCGACCCTCACCACCGTCGATCTCGCCGCCACTGCTAACACACCCCCCTCTGCAACATAGTAAGCCATCGTACACACCTTTCTCCTCTACTCTCTTTCTTCTTGCTTTCTTTTTTTTCCCTTAAGATCTTGTTTCTTGTTTTCGCTGTTTTGCCAAGATCGCCGGAGTTGACCACGACGCCGACGATCCCGACGACCCAGCGAGCGTACCTGACCCATGTGATCACACTGTGTGTGGTTTGGATCCATTCCGTATACCGTGCGCGCGTCGTGACGTTTCCCGCCGATGTGAGACGTTCCGTATTTCCGTTCTTGATCCGTCCAGGCAAGTACACCTTGCTACATGCTAAATAATATATATACATAGACATTGATGGCACTCTAAACCCGTAGTTTAACTTTAGAACCATAATTTCCCCTTTTCATGTTCAATGTCGTGTTATATCATTTTAGCTTCCAAATTGAAACCTACCGTTTGCATTTACTCTATTAAACCTAATAACCGCATTTATATGTTTTAATCACATTTTCACTATTGACATAGCCTATGGCATTCTCTCTATAGTTTTACTCCATTCAGACACTCGTGTGCATTTAACCTGTATTAGCTGTGATTTCATCCATTGAACCTATATATTAATCATTGCATCCCTAAAATTTCTTAATACTTGTTAACATGATTTAACGGCCATAATTGTCATACTGTATTCTTATAATGTTGAAAGCATCTCTGAAACACAACTGATAACTGTACTGCTAATTAATTGAATCTGCTTTATTGTTTAATTCATTGCTTAGATTATGTCGTTGATAACCATGCTTGATTACTTATAACCATGATTATGCTAGTCGATATGGAGTATTCACATGTTATCTTGTATACCCTGACATGACTTGCTACACATATTACCTGACCCGACATGGTACCGTACACTACTTGACTCGACCTGATGTACCATGGCTTCACCCGTTACTTGATCTCGTGTCTAATGCCAACAAACCTGACATGTAGTCCTCACGAACCGTTCCTGTTGTCTATCCAGACAAACCTGCTCTTACCTGATCCTGTGTTGGCATTAGTTCTCGATTACTGAATACCTGACTTGACATACACATATAACTTGGGGGTATGGGGAAATCAATGATGAAACCTGACTTGTAACTCGACAGTGTACTACCTTTACTGATCAGTTTTAGAGGCTAGGCCAGCCTTAGGATGATGATGCTGACAACATTCATCTGTACATATTTCCTGTTTTAGTGCCTAGCGGCATGTCTCGGATTCAGCCCGAGAATCTTGACCGTGGTCCCGGGTATGCACGGGATACTATTGAGTTACATCGATGATTCATCAAATTGATTTCAAAAACTTTAGAATAGATAACCCAATAGAATAGTTTAGTTTACTCACTGCACACTACCCTTCACGGCCCTGATTTACCTTACTATTACATCTGCTTTTCATTCATGATTATATTTGCATTGACTTGTTACCCCATGTTTATATTTTATTGCTTGATGACATGACGCGCTGACGTCTGGGTTTTGCAAGGCCCAGATGCTTCTACCTCGTTGCAGACTGATCAGGAGTATTGCCGCTGTTAGACGAGCGGTGAAGTTCCTGTCGGTATGTAGTTTTCACTTCCAGGTGTTTCATTTATTGTATCTTTTAGCTTCCGCATATTGTTATTTCTTGACTCTTTTACCCTGGCTTATGGACATGTACTAGATAGTTATTTTACTTTCCTGTTCTTGATATCTCTACAGCCGTAATGTGACTGTGGAAGGATTTTTCCTATTCACAGGTAGCATGGTTGGCTATGTCGCATGCCCATCTTAGCGTACTCTGGGAAGCGGGGCGTGACAGTTGGCATGAGCATGGTGAGGCATGTAGAGAGGTATGGGCATTGTTTTGTTTAATGAAATTAAAATGAGATATTTTGTGTGTGTGTGTGCATGATTGAGAGAGAGTGGGGCTTCCATCTTTCATTACTTGCCTTGCCCATTAGTTTTTCCTCACTTGCTCACTTCTTTCTCTTCACTTGATCACTCATTCTCACTTGGAGAAAACACTTAACCATTTTCTTTAGTTGCTCATGCCACTTGGTTTCCTCACCTCCTCTTCGTCTTCTATGGTTGCTCTTTTGAGCATTTATGATGAGAGAAAATAGATGTGACACATTCCTACACCTCCACTCTCCATTGCTAGCAACCTTGGAGCGTCGGTTGCCTCGCTTGGCGAGGCTGGAGCTTGCGCCGTTTCCTTCAAGTGGATCATCGTATATGGAGGAAGACCTGCAACCAAATTCGATCAAGGAGCCTCTAGGAGCTTAGGATGATGGTTGAAGACCGAATGACACAGATCAACTCGGTTTAACCATCTAACTCCTAGTTTTACATATTTCTAGTATAGGGTTTAAGGTAGATCCGGGCATCAGGTCATGGTAGCGCCAGTTTAGAAAATTTTTGTTCCACATTTGGCCACGATTTGATGGTCGGGGCGCTGTCGTAGCCCAACATGGTATCAGAGCCAACCCTTAAACCCTTAGCTAGCTAGTTTAGACGATGTTAAAGTATTGAAACTGAAACAACCCCAAAACAGTGCACTGCACATTCCAGTTTCTGTCAATTTTTAAAGTCTTCAAAAAAAAATTTTAAGCAACTGCAGAACACTACTATGGTGACCACTAGAACACTCCCCAAATACGAACCACTTCCACCCGTTTTGGACCGGCCACATGTGCAAAAATTTCGAGCTGGACGGCCTATTTCATGAGTTGGGACTTCGTATTTTGGGTGTGGTCTTGTCTCTAGAATATTGGTTCAGTGGTATTGCTTGTTTTGCCCATTTTGGATATTATGTTATCTTTTGTTCAAGGGCAATTCAGGGTGTTTCGAAGTCGATAATTTAACACTGTTTAAATGTTTATCAGTACATGCATTACTATCTGCGACCGTGAATGTCATTAGAGCGGTACAACTCATCTAATTGCTATATGTTCTTTTAGACAGGTTTGCGAATGTGACATTCACGTTGATGTTCTGTGTTGTGCTGTGTTGTGGTTGGATCGTCGTGGTGGATAGCTTAGGTGTAATGATAGTACAGTTTAGTTTCATTTGTACATTTGATATTGCAGGGCAAGCGTCCGACATGTGGACTGCCGTCATTGTCCGTTTGTATATTATTTGTTTGGGGCACGACCGGGTTGAGGTCGATGTCACCCTTGTACATATTATTTTCTTTTCTGTACTAGGATTACCCCACGGTGGAGTGCACGAATAGCCGGGTTCTGGAGGGCAACGGGTCTGCATCTCATGGCGTTGAGACGGAGGGGACCTTACTCTAGAATTAGCAGGCTATTTGCCGCACTCATAGGGGGTATAGGTTGACCCACGTAGGGGTGCTCAAGTTACCGGATTCCGTGAAGTGCTGGATGGCCCATTCACGTTATTGATTGGGTTGCCTCGCTTCTGGGATCGACGGGTAACATGCCGCACTCATAAGGGTCTAGATTTTCATTGCACAGGCTATCCATACGACAGGGGAACGTCGGGTCTCATTTGCGGCTCAAGTGAAACCTGAGGCTCCAGGATTATCCACCATTTTTTGTTGTTGGCTGAGATTCTGTGATATTGCTTTATATCATGCATAGGACGATTGTTATATATATTTATATATATATATATATATATACTGGTAGATGTTGTATACGTTTTGCACCCGCGCTAGTCCAGTCCCCGCTCTATCGTTAGTTAAGTAACCTAACGAGTGATGACGGGACCCAGTGGCGAATGCGGATGGCATATACGTACATCATATTTTCGTTCTTTTCTGGTGTGATTAATTGATAGGATTGCGTTGCTTTTGATCAATGCAAGGATAAAACAAACCTATATATGATGTTGTTAGAACCAAGTTTTTTAAAAACTGACATTACAGACGTTTTCTTTTACTTTGCACGGTGGTATTCGGTTATGAATATCCAGCACCTCATTCAACAGGGCAAGGGCCGAAATCCCTTCATCGGGAGTAACCCCATGGGTAGAAGTTTGCGTCAACATAATAACTTCACTATAGTCGATTCTTTTACTTTGCATCATGGTATTCAGTTTGGAATATCCTGCACCTTATTTGACGAGAGAAGAGTCGAGATCCCTTCACCGGGAGTGACCTCTTTAGCAAAAGTTTTCGCCACTATATATTTGTAAAACCACTTGGATTCCTTCAACGATATCAAGTTCATTACGTTAAAGGTTTTTCGCCAAAAACCAGCTATAGCCCTCCGTCATTTCTTACAAGTATTGCTTAGTATTCGTGCTGCGTTTGCTGACTGTGTCAAGGCGTAGTGTGCGGTAGCTAAGTAGTGCTTGTTTGTGGCATATTAATGCGATTGGTTAGGACAGTCGTATGGCCTTGTTAACAGTGTCAAGGGCTCATACGGTTGGGTGTAATGCAATCCTGGATAATGATGGGTTGAACTTGACTAGGACTCTTTGATTTGTTGACGGTGTCAAGGTCACTTGGGTTCTAGAGGTAAAAATCACATCGGGAGTTTCAAACATACAGGAAACTTGCCAGGCTTGTGCATACCTTCTGGAGTGTGGTAACTTGAGTGGATTCCATCAAGTTATCATGCGATGATTGTTGGATCCCGATTCCCACTGATAAGTAGGATTACTCCTCGGGTGATTTTAGATGATCCCGACTAATTCTCCTTTTGATTTGGTGGAGAATTCGAGGAAACTGTGGGAGCCATCCTGATTAGATAAATTAATTAACCATTCTGATCTAGATTAGAGTGCACGCTGAGTGTTTCTTTTCTCTCTCTCTCTCTCTCTCTCTCTCTGGCAGCGACCATGGCCCGACCCTTGACTAAAACTCTTGAATCAAGTTAACCAAACCTTCTTAAAACATTTTGGATTTTTGGAATGTCACGGTGTCGTATATATCATTGCCACTTCTATATCACCTTTGTATTTCTCCAGAACACCCCGTATCACTACGAACATCCACTCCTATTGGATAAATCCATCATATAGTTACATACGAACTCAAAGGAACTTGTTCCAGATTCGAGGATGGATTCTGGTTCTGGAGAGATTGAATAGGATTATTCGGTTTTCTTTTCTCTTTACCTTCTCTCAGGTTGTGAGGGCTCCTAGGATTAGGAGAGGGTACACCTATTGAGCTTATTGGATAGTCTTCTTCCAGACCATAGGCAAGTGCCGAAAGATGGGGAAAGAAGAAAACCAATTAGCCTAAAGGCGGTGTACAGAAGGTAATAAGTAAAGACATATAAAGGGATTAGAATTACGGCAAAGAAAATTGCGACTGCTATCATTCACGATGTATACCCCTGCCACTCCCACATCCACTTTGGATTTCTCCAGAACACTTCGTATCACCACAAACGTCTATAATGCTTGGACATGCCATCGTATAGTTACATACGAACTCGAAGGAATTCGTTCCAGATTCAAGGATGGTTTCCGGTTCAGGAGAAATAGAATAGGCTTATTCAGATGTCTTTTCCCATTTCCGTCTCTCAGGTTGCGATGGCTCCTAGCATAAGGAGTGTACACCTATTACGCTTATTGGATAGTCTTCTTCCAAATCTTAGGCTGTTGCCGAAGGGTAGGGAAGGAAGAAAGCCTAAAGTAGGTGTACAGAAGGTAATAAGTAAAGACATAATAAAGGGATTGAAGTGAGGGCAGGTAAGTATATGGTTACTGTCATGAATCAGGATAGTGGAAGAGACGTTACTAGGAATACCAGGTTAACCTCTTCGAAACATTTTCATGTTTCAGTCCGACTGTGCGATGTTAATTGAAAATTGTTTTCCCAATTAGAATTTAACTCCAGGGTATGTATTTACCAGATCAGTTTCTCACATCTGTATGGTGTTACAGATGGTAAGTGGGAGTAAGATATTGGGAATTGGGTGATTAGATCCTCATTATATCGGAATTCGTTGTAATTGGTGACATTTGAGGAAATCATCTGGTTTTTGTCGGATGACAAATATTTAGTTTTGAATATCCGTTGTTATGCACCAATTTTAAACTGATATATCTATACGTTTATTTCATAAAGTGAGATATAACTTTTCGAAATTATGTCTGTGACATTTACCTATATCAGTTGATGGTTAGGTAAGGTGTATTCAACAACGGTGTAATTTTTCTTAACCATAGTACAGTTTTCAACCTACGACGCACAGGGTTTGAGTTAAACTCATTGGACTTATACAAAGTATTGTATGTTGTCCGGTGTCCATTAGGACAAAAAGGTTGGTGCTCGTACTATATTTTGTTTACTCATGACTTCTCCAGTTCTAGACAAGTATTACATTGAAATGCAAGGTCCAGATATTGAGAAGTTATAGGTATAAGAATAAAGTAGAGAACCATTTGTTAGAAGTATCAGGATTCTTCGAGGTAGTCGAAGATATAGATACTTGTGTTTGGTATTCCGTTGATAGTAATGGTTTTTGAGAACTTGCTTCTCTTTCAGGTCACTCATATATGGATGCGCTCTTAGATGAGTAATGCTGATTGGCCTCTTTCCATTTGGTTGATATGCACTGGAGACAGATGCATGATTTTGAATCTGGTTCCAATTAAATTAGTGCATTTGTTTCTATATGGTATATAGAATCAATTTATATCTTAACGATGTTAAGATATAGGGAGTTGTCCGGCTGATGCTTAAAACTAGAATTCGGATAAACTCAAGGCATGTTTCAGTAATGGCAGTTTGTGGGTTATCCCGGGCTTTGACGAGGGTTAACTTTCTGCCATCAGGAAGATCAATAATGATATTGTTCTTGACTCGCCACAGTTTTAGTAAAATGGATTTTTTTTTCAGAAAACAGATAGTGGGGGTATGGTAGAACTGGAAGTGATTCCAGAACCACAAACGATTAATGAAAATTTAATAGAACCTAAAAATTCAATTGGATTCGACATTCCATTAGCCACTCCGCAAATTTGGTGGGTAACCTTAAGAACTCGAGAGGTACTTCGGTCTTCTCAGAGACGGTGACAGGGAGGTTCTTGTTTACCCAGACTTGCCATTACTGCTATTCTAGACTATAAGACCTAGCAGGAGGATGAATATAGCGTCATTCTAAACTAGCTTTAGAAGTGCACGTGTATATGACTCTTCCAGAAGGTTGTTGTAGTCAGTGGGAGCAGCGGAAGAATAATGGGCAAGTAACTTATGTCTATTTATAGACTAAAGCAGGTATGGCGGAAATTGATCATCTATTTTTGATGTGACAATCATAAGCTTTGACTTCATCAGAATAGGAGATGGATCTGGTAAGAAGGTAGTAGGGTGTGATGTCCTGGTATTTGGATGACATGCACTAGATAGGGAGAGATCTTCCTATACTACGATCGGTTTTACTGTGTTGTCACAAGGTGTTTCTCTATATAGGATCTGGATAAATATCAGTTTTTCTGGTCACTAGATCTCTGGTTACTAGATCTATATTTGGGAAGTGTCCCAATTTGGGTACTTGACACTATTCTAAAGTGTTTTAGAATGGAAGACTCTTGGCATGGTGTTGTACCTGCAGGTGATGGAGTCACCCTCTCTAAAGGATGTCTTACGGATTGAAGGGGAGGGGGATTTGCATGATTGGCATATCACTTGCTTAGGCAATTGAGTTAATCATGAAATGTCAAGTACCACACCAGATGTTGCTTTTGCAATAGCTGCAATAAGCATATATATTAATCCAATCCTGGAGAAACATTGGGAAGCAGTTATGAACATAAGTGGATGTTCTTGGGATATGGTAATGGCAGCCTCCTTCAGGAGACGGTTATCATTTTAGGCTTCCAAGGTGACCTGGATGACAGAGTGACTGTCGGAGTTATAGTTTTCCCTCTTTTGAAGGACAGTATGTTAGACAGGTGGTCCAAGCGGATACTGTGGAAGGCATGGCGCGGGATACTGATTAAATTTAGTGGATGATACAGTCTAAGAGGTTTGCTGGATTTGGAGTTCATTTGTGAACTAGGTCACGTTAGATATCCATACAAATTCTAAGACAGGTATTGCTCATTTCGGGAGATGGTTATTCTCCGTGAAGTTGAGATATAGAGAGATACAGAAAGAAACATTAGAGCGGATCTACTCACTGAGGATATTTCTCAAACATAATAGTTCCATAAACGAGCTTTGCGAAACTGATTAGTAGAGAAGTTGGGCGTTCGGTATCATACGGGCTGTGAGTATGCGACACCGCAATAATTAGCCTTAAGTGAAAGTGGGAGATTGTTAGTTATAGTGACCTCAAGTCAATTATTGAATCGTAAGCACACGATTGTGATGATTGAGGGAGGACCTATACCGGTAGAACAGTCTTATTCGAGATGATAGTATGCTATCCTATTTGTCTTTATCATCACTATTACATGTTGATAGAGCCCATAAGATTCTTGCTTGACTACCAGCATTATGATGACGATAATATATGTGGGAGCTGGGGGTCTATAAGCAAATCCTTAAATGTCCCTAGTCGTGGGAGTTTCGAGACTGGGCATCGATACTCCAGTGTAGACTAGTGTATACTGATCGAGACCCCGACGAGGGGCGGTGGCTAGGTCTCACAAGCCATTGGTGTTAGTTTGTTAACCTAAGATAGTATACAGGTGCTTATTGGGTTATGAGTACACTGGACGGACTCGTCGGGAACCTGCTAGTTGGTATTATACCTATTGTCAGATAGCAGTTCCCAGGTGACATGTGTACAGGTTAGTCTGTCGACCTGAGATCGTCATTTGTCTCATGTGAGTTCCCACTGTGCTTTGATTACTACCCTACCACGGCTCAAAAGAGTCGTGCGAACAGGTTTTAGTTGGGTACAGTCCCGAACTACATGGAGGCAGTGAGCGGATCGTCGGGGATTCGTCTCTCCCGGTATTGAGGGTTGATGTCGTGTAGTGCATGGGTGCCCATCACCAGAAATCCTCGGCCGGGATAGACAAGAATTACCGATCTAGGATTGATAGTTTCTCAGGTGGTGATGGGTTTCATACCGACACTAATTATCGCATTATTAGGGGTCTGACTTAATCTACCCCTTAGACTCGATATGCGATACTCTTAGACGAACAGACCGGACTGTACGGATATTGTCACTGTCAGGCTCAGTAGAGGTTTGGATGAGTTTGCTCGTCAGCCTTCCTTTCGCTCAATACCTGGGTAGCCGTTACGTACAGCTAGTGCCGCTGACGTGCTTGTAGTTTAAACCCACTACCAGCGTATTGACGAGTCTTTAGAGTCCCACACAGAGAGTTTTCATGGTTCAGGAGATATGGTGTAGATGACGTATGTTGGTACATACAGGTGTCCGATTAAATATGTGTACAGGATGCACAGACTTTAATCGGACAGTTGATAATACTATCGGCTTAGGATTAAGCCGGATTATTAAATCAGGTTTTGATTTAATAATTTATATATATGTATTTATATATATGTATTCTAGTATTATCGTTCACTATTCACTTTCTCTCTTAGCTATTCGTATTTTGGTACGAATACGCGTATATGTATTTCGATACGTATACCAGGTTGAATTCCGTATTTATACGGAATGGTTTCTAGAAGATGTCCACCTTATTAATTGATTTTCTTTTTAGAAAATCAATTTGGAAATGAGGTGGAAGGTGAGTTGGCATGAGCATGGTGAGGCATGTAGAGAGGTATGGGCATTGTTTTGTTTAATGAAATTAAAATGAGATATTTTGTGTGTGTGTGCATGATTGAGAGAGAGTGGGGCTGCCATCTTTCACTACTTTCCTTGCCCACTAGTTTTTCCTCACTTGCTCACTTCTTTCTCTTCACTTGATCACTCATTCTCACTTGGAGAAAACACTTAGCCATTTTCTTTAGTTGCTCATGCCACTTGGTTTCCTCACCGCCTCTTCATCTTCTATGGTTGCTCCTTTGAGCATTTGTGATGAGAGAAAATAGATAGTGACACATTCCTACATCTCCACTCTCCATTGCTAGCAACCTTGGAGCGTCGGTTGCCTCGCTTGGCGAGGCTGGAGCTTGCGTTGTTTCCCTCAGGTGGATGGAGGAAGACCGGCAACCAAATTCGATCAAGGAGCCTCTAGGAGCTTGGGATGATGGTTGAAGATCGAAGGACACGGATCAACTCGGTATAACCATCTAACTTCTAGTTTTACATATTGCTAGTATAGGGTTTAGGGTTGATCCGGGCATCGGGTCATGGTAGCGCCAGTTTAGAAAAAATTTGTTCCACATTTGGCCACGGGTTGATGGTCGGGGCGCTGTCGTAACCCAACAGTACCAAAAATGTCATCTACACCATATCGCCTGAACCGTGAAAACCCTCTGTGTGGGACTCTAATGACTCATCAATATGCTGGCAGTAGGTTTAACCACAAGCACGTCAGCGGCACTAGCTGTACATAACGGCTACCCACGTATTGAGCGAAAGGAAGGCCGACGAGTAAACTCATCCAAACCACTACTGAGCCTGACAGTGACAATATCCGTACAGTCCGATCTGTTCGTCTAAGAGTATCCCATATTGAGTCTAGGGGGTGGATAAAGTCAAACCCCTAATAACGCGACATTTATTGTCGGTATGAAACCCATCACCACCTGAGAAACTATCGATCCTAGATCGGTAACTCTCGTTTACCCTGGCCAAGTATTTCTGGTGATGGCCACCCGTGCACAACGCGACATTAACCCCCAATACCGGGAGAGGCGAATCCCCGACGATCCGCTCACTGCCTCCATGTGGCTCGGGACCGTACCCAACTAAAATCTGTTTGCATGACTCCTTTGAGCCGTGGTAGGGTAGTAATCAAAGCACAGTAGGAACTTACACGAGACAAATGACGATCTCAGGTCGACAGACTAACCTGTACGCATGTCACCTGAGAACTGCTATCTGACAATAGGTATTATACCAACTAGTAGGTTCCCGGTTAGTCCGTCCAGTGTACTCATAACCCAATGAGCACTTGTATACTATTTTAGGTGAACAAACTAACACTAATAGCTTGTGAGACCTGGCCACCGCCCCTCGTCGGGGTCTCGTTCACTATACACTAGTCTACACTGGAGTATCGATGCCCAGTCTCGAAACTCCCACGACTATGGACATTTAAAGATTTGCATATAAACCACCCAGCTCCCACGTATATGATCGCCATCATAATGCTAGTAGTCATGCATAAATCCTATGGGCTCTATCAACATGCAATAGTGATCTGTAATACCACATAAAACATGTACATGATGATAAAGACAAACCAGATAGCATACTATCATCTCGAGTAAGACTGTTCTACCAGTATAGGTCCTCCCTCAATCATCATAATCACCTGCCTGGGACTATGATAATTACCTTGAGGGCACTGTTAGTTATATGTATGCCCTAGAGGCCATTACTATACATAGGATGTATATTGTAGTGGATGCTGGGACATATATAGGGAGGACTTTCTTGCTCTACATGATAGTATGCTATCTGGTTGATCTTTACCTTAACGTGTACACTGATTATCTCCCTGTTACATGTTGGTAAAGCCCTTAGGATCTGTACTTGACTACCTGGACTATGATGCGGATCATACTAGTGGGGACATGGTAGTCCATAAGTACATCCTTCAAAGTCCCTAGTCGTGGGTGTATCGAGACGGGGCATCGATATACCAGACTAGACTAGCATGTACCTTCTCGAACCATACAGATGGGCGATGGATGATCCCATATCCATTGGTGTTTGACATCAGAGATGATATACGGGTGCTCAGTAGAGACTGGGTACACTGGACGGACTCGCCGAGAACTCCCAGATGGTATTATACCTCACGTCAGATGGCAGTTCTCTGGTGACACTGGTACAGAGTAGTCTGTTGACCCGAGATCGTCATAGAGTCTTGTGTGGTTCCCACTGTGCTTTGATTTCCATCTTACCACGTCCAAGAGGGCGTGCAAAACGGTAGTTTTTGGGTACAGTCCCGAGTCACATGGAGGCAATGAGCGATAGGAGGGGATTCGTCTCTCCCGGTATAGGGGGTTGATGTTGCGCTGTGTTCGATTGGCTATAATAGGAAATCCCTGGCCAGGGTTGCTGAGATTTACTGGTAAGTGTTACCAGTAGTTTCTCGAATTGTTATAGACCTCATATCGACACGACTTATCGAGCTATTGGGGTCTGACGTTTACCACCCCTAGGCGGGATATGCGACATATCAGACGATCAGACCGGACTGTACGGTAGTGTTACTGGTCGGATTCATTGGAGTGTGAGCGGGCTTGCTCGTCGATCTTCAGATCGCTCAATACCCGGGTGGCCGTTACGTTTAGCAGACCGCTTGCGGCTTGTGGGTGTTTGATATGATCATCATCTGCTGCCGGCGTATTGACGAGTCTTTAGAGTCCTACACAGAGGTTTCCTGGCTCAAGCGAAACGAAATAGGAGTGCATATGAGATATGTGCGGGACCGAGAATGATACCAGTATGTGATACTGTATTCGATTCTCGCGATATGTGACATTGATCGGTTATATGCGATATAGCCGGGTTATCGGATCAAGTGTTGATTCGATAAGTTGTTACTGTTGATATTAGTCGGTTATATGCGATATGACCGGATCATTAAATCAAGTGTTGATTTAATGATTTAATGCATAATTATATATTTGATATATTACTTTGCGTTAACTAGTATTGGTTCACTTTAAATGGATTTTCTCACTCGGATTGTACACATTGTATATGTGATATACTTTTGTACACTTGATTGTATCATGTTTGATGATACATGTTTACTTGTGTTTTGTGTAAAGTTTAAACCATGGTTATGTGATGGTTAGGGTTTACATTTTCATATCTATTTATTGATTCATTTATTCATTTTGGAAAATGAAAAGCAAATGAGAAAATGGTGGCTTCTTTTATTTTGTTCATGAAGCTTCATGAAGAATTTGACCAAGTGACCATTTTGTCTCATGCTTAACCCTAACCATCCCACTAACCATGATTTATTCTCTACACTTGACCATGGTTGAAGATGATAAGTATTCTTTTATTTCTATTTTCTAAAAAAACTTATCATAATACTTATCTTCTTCTTGCTCTTCTTCTTCTTCATTCTTCTTTGAAGAAAACCAAGCTCCATCAATGGTGATTGTTGGAAAAGAGTGAGAAATCCAAAACTAAAGTTAACCCACTTTCTATTTCTTCATCCTCTACCTCTTGCCAAGTAGTAGAGTGTGTTTTCTTCACAAGTTTCTTGACTTGGTGAAGTCGGAGCTTGATTTAGCGATGCCTCGACGTAGATCATCTTCGGCATGGACATCGACGACCTAGCTTGCCCATTCTCCGACGAAGCCGACGCTAGAGCCCGGATTTGATTTGGACAGCGGAGAGGACTTCGTTGCGGAGCTATGGAGGTGGAGCACCGGATCTACAAAGGTTGTATTTCCGTATTCCCTTAGTTAAGTGTTAACTAGTTATCTTTTCACCTAGTTTTCTAGCAAACGATCCGTAGTCGGGTCTCTCGGCACCAATAAATTTTTATTTTGGCATGTTCGATGCCTTGTGAGACCTCATTAGGGTGCCTAGGAACCCTACAGTGGTATCAGAGCCTAGCTAGAGCCTTAGGCGAAGTCTAGACGGAATTTGAAGCCCGAACGAACCCGAAACCCACCCGGCAATTTGCTCTCTGGACGATTTCGTAAAACGTGGATTTTTCCATATTAAAAATTGCTAAAAAATTCAGCAGGGAAAAATAAGAATTACCATGTAAATATTTTTGGATGAACAGTAATTCTCGCGGCGGAAGAGCGGCAGATGCGTGCATTCTGCGGCGGTTCCGCCGCACCTTGATGACGTCATCCTCCACTATTTGCACAGTAACTCTTATTATTTTATTCTGGATTTTCTGGGAATTTTTAATACTGTTTCCAGAGTTGTATTTTCTGGGATTGTTTTGGGGATTCGGTGTTTCGATCGGGGTATCAAATTTTGTCTATTTGACTTTCCGGATATTTTTAGAATATGTTAAAAAGTTCGACCGGATATAAATACCCAATTTTTTCCCTGTCGGGAAATTTCCAAGTGTTGGATTTTTCCGTAGTTTAACGACGTTCTAAGTAGTGCAAGTAACGCGATGGTCCCTCTAGAAGACAACAAACCTTAACTCGATTATGTGACCGTCTTGAACTGGCCTTTGAACCTTCGGGTTTGGGGCAGTACGGCGTGCCACATGTGAGGCGTTGGCTTGACCCTTCTACGGCTGGACCGTTGGTACTGAGGCACGAACTGAATGTTGTTAAACTTATTTCATGTGTTGATGTTTCGGGAAAACTTGGGTGTTCGATTGTTCGAGCGGAAAGTTTAACATTTTCTATTTATCTGGAATGGGATACAATAATTGGAATTCACAAGATGTTATGAGATAACGGAATGAATATTATAAACATAGCAGTTTAGTCTCCCTTGATCGGTTGCCACGGAATTTTGATGTGATCAAAAGTCCGTCGCAATCACGTAGCGTACGCGGATACTCGCCGGGTAAACTTAATAGACAGCCTCACTCCATAGCCCCGACCAAGTGACTGTAGGAGAACCCCGTCGCCGAAAGCATCCGTTCGGGTGCTCGCGGCAGCGGTGTTCCGCCTTGGTGCACTTCGTCGACGGCGTCGGGGGTGCGGCCGTCTACTGAAGTTTGCGACGAGCATTCGATCAGGATGTCGGGAATCTTGTTGAATTGCCCGACTTGATATTGAAAAGTGTTTTCGATAATGAGACTAAAATGCGGGGTTTATAATTGTTAGGCATGCGATATCTAAGTAATTCATTTGATTAGGCATGCGATGTCTAAAGAGATTGCGGATTCCAACTGTTGTAGTTTTACACTTTCTTTTCTGTGACCGTAAGTGTAATATGTGATATCGCCGGTTTCGTTGCTATATATCAACGACAATTGGGATGCGCATATTTACTTACGTTGATGACATGTGATGTTATGTGTTGCTGGATATGTTATATTGGATCGTCGTGTTTGAATAGCCGGGGGTTTTTATGTGAGATGAGTGTTTTTCATTTTCATTCATGTAAAAACTTATATGTAATATTCTTTTATTGGGGCACTTCCAGGTTGCGGAAGTTGTCACCGTTTGTATATTATTTACTTTTCCGCACTAGGATAGACCCAAGGAGGGGAGCACAAGTAACCGGGTTCTGGAGTCCAGTGGGAGACCAACTCGAGGAGTCGAGTCCGGGTCTCCTAACTCCAGAATTGGTAGGGTTGCTTGCCGCTCTCGTAGGGGTCTAGGGGTGTGGGTTTGGCTATTCATCGCGACCGTGGAATCCGCGTTTTATACTGGCTCGTATTGAAAACACGGACGTCCTAGTATATCCAATATTTCATATGTTTCTTCTGCTGCGATATATGTGATGTGATCATGTGATGTTCTGTGATAGATACAGTATATAGTATATATGATATATTATATAGGCGTTACTTATGTTTTACACCCGCGCTAGCCCTGCCCCGCTCTGCCGTTAGTTACCTAACCTAACGGTGCACGAGGGGACATCGAGGCGAATGCGGATGGCATAAGTGTACGTCGTATTTATCTATGATGTTTAGGTACTTAAATGATGGGACTTCATTAATGTGATTAATGAAATAAAAAGAAACCTAAGATGTTGTAGAATCGAATTTCAAAATAAAACAGGTAGCTACAGTTCTTGCTTTGCACAGCGGTATATGTGATATATCCTGCACCTTATTCGATGAGGAAAGGACCGAGATCCCTTCACCGGGAGTAACTCCTTTAGCAATAACTGGCAGATGCTACACACTCGGTTTGTCTTTTGATTGCTTTTAAGAGTTTTTGCTTTGCATAGTGATATATATAATATATCCCGCACCTCATTCGACGAGGAAAGGACCGACGATCCCTTCACCGGGAGTGACTCCTTTAGCAAAACTAGAAAAACCTCAAAGACACTCCATTTCAAAATCATTTGATTCTACAACGATATCAAGTTCATTACGCAATAGGTTTTCAGAAAAAACCTGTCGTAGCCCTCCGTCATTTCAGATAAGTACTAGTTAGTATTCGTGCTGCGGTTGTTTGGCATGCGTCAAGGCGTAGTGTACGGTAGCTAACTAGTGCTTATCTGCTAGCATATGATGCGATTGGATTAGGGTATTCGTACGGCGTTGTTTGGCATGCGTCAAGGGTCGTGCGGGTGGGTTTAATTCAATCAAGAAATGTACGGGTTGAACTTGACTAGCAGACTATGGGTTGTTTGGCATGCGTCAAGGTCATAGCGAGCTAGGGGCAAAATATTATCGGGAATTTCAAGTGTTGAAATTTGCAATGAGATTGCATACCTTCTATGAGATAGTTGGATCCCGATACCCGCTGCGAGTAAGAGTTACTCCTGGGAGAGTTTTATACATTACAATTAGCCGATCAAGTAGGTGTCTAGAAAGGTGTTAATGGGGTTACGCCTCTGGGAAAACGAGGTTTACATTAATTAGGTTCGTGCGAAAGCACGGGGGACCTCCCTCAAAGTACCGACACTGGCCTGGCTGAAAGATTGGCGAACTTGTAGTGTGTAATTAATCCCGGCTAGTCTTTCCTTTTAGGGTTTGAAGGAAGATTTGATAAAAAGCAGTGGGAGCCATCCTGATTAGATAAAATAATAACCAATCTATTCTTGCAAGAGCGCACTCTGAGTGTTTTCTTCTCTCTCTCTCCAGGTAGCGACCATATCACGCCTTAATCAAGATAATAATACGGATTATTAACCGAACCCGCTTGTTATACTGAGTTGGGGAACGTTGGTCCCGCTCCAACTTATAATTGTTATAAGACAGAGCAGGAAATTGGGGATTACCAGAATTCCCGTGCCGCCCAAACGAAGAGAGTGCATGCTGATGCATCATCTTCGGGTGTGTTCATTACAGAGAACTGTTTCTCAGTATCCTTTACGTCCTGGGTATGTGATACCAGATCAGGATCCCAGATATGTAATATGTTACATAGGGCTACAGAAAGGTAGAGAACTGAGAACGGGTGATAAGTTTCATGAGGCAGAAAACGGGGCAAGTGTTGCAGCCAAGTCTGTTGGTCACTGTCACCCTGTATTACCAATACATTGATTCTGAACGAATGTTATTAGATACCGAACCTGATATACAAAATCATATCAGTCTCTTTATTAGTAAAGAAAGGATATAATTTTGTATTGTTGGATAATGTTTTGAACATTTCCTATATCAAAAGTTGATCGGTTCAGGCACGTTATCTAAAAGCGTTGATGTTCTAAATCAAACTACAGTTCTTGGTATACGGAACACACAAAAGAGGAATAGTTCAGAAATGAACGGATTCTTCTTGAGGTATTGTAGACTAGGTCAGATCAATGTGACCCGACTAGCTGAAGTTACATTTAGATGTATATTTAAATTAGTTTGAATTTACATCTTGTGAAACTTGCCAGTCATGTCACAGAGATATAATGACACCAGCTCTGTTTATTGAAAACAGAGAAAGAGTTAGTGAACTCTTGGGATGATGCATGTTGATGTATAGAGTCCCCTGTCTACACATGCCAAGACCGGTTCTTTGTACTTCATTACATTCTCTGATGATCTTTCGAGATTCAGACCTATGTTCCTGTTGAAACACAAGTCCGAAGCTTTTGAGATATTCACAGAATATAAGATAGAAGTAGAGAACCAATAAGGGTACAAGTATTATGTCCTTTGATGTGATCAGGGAGGAGAATACTTGAGCACGAAAATCCTGGATTATTCTAAAGGAGAATGAGATTCTCTCTCAGCATTACTCCTCCGAATACACCATAGCACGATGGTATGTCGGGGCGGAGCAATTACACCCTATATGATAAGGTGTGCTCTATGATGAGTACTGCTGAGTTACCTGTTTCCTTTTGGGTGTTATGCACTTGAGAAGTTGCATACCTATTGAATAGGGTTCGAATCAAATCAATGCCAACCATTCCATATGAGATATGGAAAGGGAAGAGCCCATGTCTTAAGCTAGTTAAGATTTGGGGTTGTCCGGCCTATGTCTAAAAGCAAAATCCGGACAAGCTCGAGGCAAGGTCTGTTATGTAGAACTGGAAGTGTTCCAGCTATACAAACTACAGCATGATTTGGTACAACCAGAGGATTCAGTGGAAACCAACGAACCTCAGCCTCTCCGCCGATCTAGTAGGGTTCCTCACCCACCTGAGAGATACTTCGGTTTCTCTATGACAGTGGGAGCAAGGATTGCATCATGAGATGATGGCCCACCTAGTTTCGAGCTGGCCATCAGGAGTGAGACTCTGTATGAATGGCTGGATGTTTATCGATCTGAGATGGAATCCTTATACACCAACAAAGTATGGACTTTGGTTGCTATATCTGAAGGGTTAAATCCCCATCAGGAGCAAGTATATCTTGAGAAGATTACTTGGTGTACATGGAAAAGTTGAGACTTTCAAAGCTAGACTTGTTAAAAGTTTGCATCATTGACCAGGTGTGGATAATGATGAAACCTTTTCAAGTAGCTATGCTTAAGTCCATCCAGATCATACTTGTCACGGCTACATACCATGACTGCGATATCTGGTGGTTGGGTGTCTTGACTGCTTTTCTAAATGATGATTTAGAAGAGAGCGTCTATAAGTACACAGCCAGAGGGCTTCGTAGACAGTGGGAGCAGCGGAAACGTGTGCAAGATGCTTTATAGGATTAAAGCAGGCATCGCGGAGATGGAACATCTGTTTTGATGGATAAGTCAAAGAGTTTGACATCATCAAAATGGTAGATGAACCTTGTATATACAAAATGGTAGTAGGGAGTATGGTGATGATCCTCGTAGAGTACGTGGATGACATACTCTTGATAGGGAAGGAGTTTCCTATGCTACGCTCGATCAATCTCCGCTTATCACTAGGATTCTCCATATAGGATCAAAGTGATACCTACTAAATCCTGGATTTTGGATCTATGAGATAGATTTAATTGGATGTTAGGATTCTCACCAGTTGTAGTGAGATGGTATCAATCGATCCTGGGGAGAATCACTGGAAGAGTTCCAGGGTGATAAAGACGACTGAATGTCAGTCGCAGGCATTGTCTTTGCCCTCAATCGAGGGACGGTATGTTGGAAGAGTTCCAAGCTAGATACCGTGGCATACTAGACGATAAAGGCAAGATACATCGCTACTTAAGATGCTACCAAAGAGGCTGTTTGGGTGTATATAGGTTCATGAGATGAACTATGTTCCTCCCATTGTGTGACAATGGAGTTGTGGCTTATGCCAAGGAACGCCGGTCCCATCAGTGATCCAGACATATTCTAAGGCAGTATCACCTGATCATGGAGATGGTTGATCTCCAGGGGATCGAGGTAAGGAGAGTAGATTCTGAGGACAACACAGCGGATCCACTCACAAAGGCCTGTTCCCAAAGAGAGATTTTTTTATGGGATGGTTGAGTATGAGATACTGCAACCACTGCTATCAGATGGCCCTAGTGCAAGTGGGAGATTGTTAGTTATATGTATGCCCTAGAGGCCATTACTATACATAGGATGTATATTGTAGTGGATGCTGGGACATATATAGGGAGGACTTTCTTGCTCGACATGATAGTATGCTATCTGGTTGATCTTTACCTTAACGTGTACACTGATTATCTCCCTGTTACATGTTGGTAAAGCCCTTAGGATCTGTACTTGACTACCTGGACTATGATGCGGATCATACTAGTGGGGACATGGTAGTCCATAAGTACATCCTTCAAAGTCCCTAGTCGTGGGTGTATCGAGACGGGGCATCGATATACCAGACTAGACTAGCGTGTACCTTCTCGACCCATACAGATGGGCGATGGATGATCCCATATCCATTGGTGTTTGACATCATAGATGATATACGGGTGCTCAGTAGAGACTGGGTACACTGGACGGACTCGCCGAGAACTCCCAGATGGTATTATACCTCACGTCAGATGGCAGTTCTCTGGTGACACTGGTACAGAGTAGTCTGTTGACCCGAGATCGTCATAGAGTCTTGTGTGGTTCCCACTGTGCTTTGATTTCCATCTTACCACGTCCAAGAGGGCGTGCAAAACGGTGGTTTTTGGGTACAGTCCCGAGTCACATGGAGGCAATGAGCGATAGGAGGGGATTCGTCTCTCCCGGTATAGGGGGTTGATGTTGCGCTGTGTTTGATTGGCTATAATAGGAAATCCCTGGCCAGGGTTGCTGAGATTTACTGGTAAGTGTTACCAGTAGTTTCTCGAATTGTTATAGACCTCATATCGACACGACTTATCGAGCTATTGGGGTCTGACGTTTACCACCCCTAGGCGGGATATGCGACATATCAGACGATCAGACCGGACTGTACGGTAGTGTTACTGGTCGGATTCACTGGAGTGTGAGCGGGCTTGCTCGTCGATCTTCAGATTGCTCAATACCAGGGTGGCCGTTACGTTTAGCAGACCGCTTGCGGCTTGTGGGTGTTTGATATGATCATCATCTGCTGCCGGCGTATTGACGAGTCTTTAGAGTCCTACACAGAGGTTTCCTGGCTCAAGCGAAACGAAATAGGAGTGCATATGAGATATGTGCGGGACCGAGAATGATACCAGTATGTGATACTGTATTCGATTCTCGCGATATGTGAAATTGATCGGTTATATGCGATATAGCCGGGTTATCGGATCAAGTGTTGATTCGATAAGTTGTTACTGTTGATATTAGTCGGTTATATGCGATATGACCGGATCATTAAATCAAGTGTTGATTTAATGATTTAATGCATAATTATATATCTGATATATTACTTTGCGTTAACTAGTATTGGTTCACTTTAAATGGATTTTCTCACTCGGATTGTACACATTGTATATGTGATATACTTTTGTACACTTGATTGTATCATGTTTGATGATACATGTTTACTTGTGTTTTGTGTAAAGTTTAAACCATGGTTATGTGATGGTTAGGGTTTACATTTTCATATCTATTTATTTATTCATTTATTCATTTTGGAAAATGAAAAGCAAATGAGAAAATGGTGGCTTCTTTTATTTTGTTCATGAAGCTTCATGAAGACTTTGACCAAGTGACCATTTTGTCTCATGCTTAACCCTAACCATCCCACTAACCATGATTTATTCTCTACACTTGACCATGGTTGAAGATGATAAGTATTCTTTTATTTCTATTTTCTAAAAAAACTTATCATAATACTTATCTTCTTCTTGCTCTTCTTCTTCTTCATTCTTCTTTGAAGAAAACCAAGCTCCATCAATGGTGATTGTTGGAAAAGAGTGAGAAATCCAAAACTAAAGTTAACCCACTTTCTATTTCTTCATCCTCTACCTCTTGCCAAGTAGTAGAGTGTGTTTTCTTCACAAGTTTCTTGACTTGGTGAAGTCGGAGCTTGATTTAGCGATGCCTCGACGTAGATCATCTTCGGCATGGACATCGACGACCTAGCTTGCCCATTCTCCGATGAAGCCGACGCTAGAGCCCGGATTTGATTTGGACAGCGGAGAGGACTTCGTTGCGGAGCTATGGAGGTGGAGCACCGGATCTACAAAGGTTGTATTTCCGTATTCCCTTAGTTAAGTGTTAACTAGTTATCTTTTCGCCTAGTTTTCTAGCAAACGATCCGTAGTCGGGTCTCTCGGCACCCATAAATTTTTATATTGGCATGTTCGATGCCTTGTGAGACCTCATTAGGGTGCCTAGGAACCCTACAGGCACTATAGCCAACAGATAATACTACTGGGCTTTGGTTTAAGCATGATCCTAGTATTAGATTATTGGATTAGTTTCGTCTCATTGTATTCCTGTTTTTCGGAATACAGATACGGGTTTGTATATACGGTGAAGGGTATTCTTGTAATTTATTCAAGAATTCTTCTAGAAGAAGACACATCATTACTTGTATTACCATTTAGGTTAAATGGTTAATAAGGTGGAGGTATGAGGTGTTATTCTTGTGATAAATGAAGCATTGCTACTTGGTGACTCATGGATGACTATTGTGGCAAGAGTGGACTTAGATATTTTGTCATATTTTGTGAGATATTTTGACATGCTTCATAGTCATCATAAGTAGCCATATTTAATTCATTATTATTTTAAACACTCTTTCTCCTCAAGCTCTCTCTTCTTCTTCCTCAAACCCCAATTGTCTTGTGTGTTGAGAAACCTAGGGTTACTGAGACTAATCTATCCATAATCACTCTCTACATCATCTAGGCTACTCAGATTAGCACACTAGGTACCCTAGTTACCTCATCTTAGAGGTGGGAGCTCTTAGTAGACACTCTCGGGTGAATCTTCTTTGACTCGAGGAGGCCGAAGAGGAGGCGCGATCCGTACACTCTTCAAAGAGCACAAGAAGAGGAGAAGGAGCACAAGAAGACGAAGGGCTTAATACTTGAGGTATAACTTTCTCGCATAGTAGTTACACCTCTTAGTTGTTTTGTTAGCTAGGGTTTAGTATCGATCCTAGAGTTTAGTCGTGTTAGTTATATGTATGCCCTAGAGGCCATTACTATACATGCGATGTATATTGTAGTGGATGCTTGGACATATATATAGGGAGGACTTTCTTGCTCGACATGATAGTATACTATCTGGTTGCTCTTTATCTTAACATGTACACTTTGTTAGTTATATGTATGCCCTAGAGGCCATTACTGTACATGGGATGTATATTGTAGTGGATGCTTGGACATATATAGAGAGGACTTTCTTTCTTGATATGATAGTATGCTATCTAGTTGCTCTTTCTCTTAACATGTTGACTTGTATACGTGATACTGTCTTGCTCTCACATGTTGATAAAGCCTTCAGGATGTGTACTTGACTATCAGGACTATGATGGAGATCAGACTAATGGGGCCAAGGGTAGTCCACAAGTACACCCTATAATTGTTCCTAGTCATAGAAGTATCGAAACAGGGCATCGATACTCCAGAGTAGACTAGCGTATACGCTTCTTGACCCATATAATGGGTGATGGATGATCCCACATCCATTGGTGTTTGACATCAGAGAAGGTATACGGGCGCTCAGTGGAGACTGGGTACACTGGACGGACTCGCCGAGAACTCCTAGATGGTATTAGGGAGAGGGGGTTAAGACTGACTGACTCGTTAGGGTAAGGGAGAGAAAGTTTGATCTTGCCTATGGAGGTACATTGCAATAAATATGCTTTTCGCTTTTGCCAGATCTATAGAGATATTACGAGTCCTCCGTCCCAGATTCCCTCGCCCGGAAAGACACTTTCATTCATGAATCGGGCTCTCATTTTGCAATTTTCCATGAATTTCCCATTTTTCACTCAACGATGGAACCTTGCTTATACCTATCGTCGGATAGCAGTTCTCTGGTGATACTGGTACAAGTTAGTCTGTAGACCTGAGATCGTCATAGAGTCTTGTGTGATTCCCACTGTGCTTTGATTTCCACCATACCACGGTCAAGAGATCATGCAAAAAGGTTGTTTTTGGGTACAGTCCCGAGTCACATGGAGGCAATGAGCGATAGGAGGGGTTTCGTCTCTCCCGGTATTGGGAGTTGATGTTGCACAATGCTCGATTGGCCATAACAGGAAATCCCTGGCCAGGATTGCTGAGATTTACTGGTAAGTGTTACCAGTAGTTTCTCAAACCATTATGGACCTTGCATCGGCATGACTTATCAGGATATTGGGGTCTGACGTTGTACCACCCCCAGGCTGTGATATGCGACATATCAGACGAAGAGACCAGACTGTACGGTAGTATTACTGATTGGATTCGCAGGAGTATGAGCAGACTTGCTTGTTGATCTTCTGATCACTCAATACCCGGGTAGCCGTTAAGTTTAGCAGACCGCTTGCGGCTTGGGTTGTTTGATATGATCATCACCTACTACCGGCGTATTGACGAGTCTTTAGAGTCCTACACAGAGGTTTCCTGGTTCATGCGAAACGAAGTAGGAGCACATATGTGATATGTGCGGGACCGAGATTAATGCGAGTATGTGATACCGCATTATATTCTCGCGATATGTGACATTCGTCGGTTATATGTGATATAACCAAGTTATCGGATCAAGTGTTGATTCGATAAGTTGTTACATTTGATATTAGTCGGTTATATGTGATATAGCCGGATTATTAAATCAAGAGTTGATTTAATAATTTAATATATAATTATATATTTGATATATTATATTACATTAACTAATATTAGCTCACTTAAGTAATTCTTTTTCTCATATTTGATACACTTTACATATATGTGATATATGTATTGTTTTCTTTTTACACATAAATATATATGTGATATATATTCATGTGTCATGCTAGGTTACATATGCAACAAAGGTGTATGAAACTTATACCATGCTAGGGTTTATGTTATGGTTAATATTTATAATTAAGTTATTACAAATTAGTTGATAATGTTTCAAGCTTGGATGAAGCTTGTAGAACATTGACTAAGTCCACTTGTTTGTCTTGCTTAAGATATTTGTTAACCCAACCTTAACCACAAGCCATGGTTTATTCTCTACATGAGTTAGGCATGACATTAACTCACCATGGTTGCATTTCTTACCTCATGATGAGTTCACACTCTCTTCTTCATTCTACATCTTCTTCATGAGCTCAAAAAGCTTTCTAGGGTTTTGAGATGTGGAGAAATATTGTGAGAAAAATAAAACTAAAGTGAGCCCACTTCCTACTTCATCATCCTCTACTATTAGCCATTTAGTTTAGGGTGTTTGCTTCAATAATCTCACCATTAGTGAAAAGGTAGCATGAGCTCGAGTCTCCTCGACGTAGATCATCTTCGGCCTCGAAGACATTGAGCAAGCTTGTTCTTCATGTGAACCCTTACTAGAGTCCGGGTCTTCACAACTTGCAGCGAAGGGACTACAACATGGAGCTTTAGAAGTGAAGGACCGGTCTCCAAAGGTTGTATTCTCTCATTCACTTAGATGTAAAGTGTTTACATTTAGTATCGTCGGATTTTCTAGTAACGATTCTGGGGTTAGGGTTAGCTAATACGGCAAATTTTTAAAAATAGCATGGACGACACCTCCCTAAACCTTGCTGCCGTGCTAGACAACCCTACAGTGGTATCAGAGCCATGCTAGAAAATTAGACGATGTTTTCTAGGATTACGAAACCGAAACGACTCCGAAACTTGAAACGTTGCAACCCACTTTTTGTCGATTTTAAAATAGCCTCTAAATTTTTTTAAACAACTGTAGAATGTTGTATGAGATATGACATGAACACAGAGAAAATTTGAAGGGGTTTGCTTGGAATTTGGCCGAGCACATGAGCATGAAAACCGAGCAGGCCGGCCAGGTGTTGGTTTCTGGGCTTCAAATTTTTTCAGTATTCCAGTCTCTTGGTTTTGGTGTTTCAGGTGTTGTTTGTTTTTGCTAAATTTTCATGTGATGTTAACTTTCTGCAAAGGCAATTCGGAGTGTTTCGTAATCGTAATTCTAACATGTATTCAGGTTATTTAGACGATGTTAAAAAGTTCGAACGGATATCAATAACCCAATTTTTCCTCGAAATTTTTCAAGAGTTGGATTTTTTCCGAGATTAAAATTTTCAAAAAATCTTGCAAGCGATTCTGTGGACCCTCTAGAAGAACGAAACCCTAACTCAATTCTGTGACCGTCAGAACCGCCATCAAACCCTAGGGTTTGTGATAGTTCAGCGGTGCCACAGGTAAGGCATTGGTTGACCCTTCTACGGCTGGTTCATAGGAGCTGTGGCATGTTCTAGGTACTTTTTGAACTCCACTCAAGTGTTGAGCTTGTTGGGAAATTTTGGGTGCTTGCTTATTCGATCGAAAAGTTTAACTTCATCTAGCTATCTGTGATTGTGATACAATATTTGGAATCCACATAGTTATGTGATAACTAGTTTGAATTTTATAAATCTAGCAGTTTAATCTCATTTGATCGGTTGCCACAGAATTTTGATGTGGATCAAAAGTCTGTCGCAATTAGGTAGTGTACGCGGATACTCGCTGGGTAACCTTACTAGATAGCCACGCCCCATAGACCCGACCAAGTGACTATAGGAGAACCCCATCGCCAAAAACATCCGTTCGGGTGCTCGCGGCCACGGTGTTCCGCCTTAGTGCACTTTGTCGACGGCATCGGGGGTGTGGCCGTCTACTAAAGTTTCCAACGAGCATTCGATTAGGTTATCGGGAATCTTATTGAATTACCCGACAAGTTTTGGAAAGTGTTTTCAATATCGAGACTAAAATGTGGGGTTTATAATTGTTAGGCATGTGATGTCTAAGGAATTCATTTGGTTGGGCATGAAATCCAAAGTATGTGATACATTGTGTTTATGATGTCTAAGGTGATTGCGGATTCCAACTGTTGTAGTTTTTCACTTTCTTTTCTGCGACCGTAAATGTAATATGTAATGTATCGCTGGTTTCAGTGCTATATGTCAACGACAATTGGGATACACATATTTATTTACGTTGATGACATGTGATGTTATGTGTTGCTGTGATAAGTTATATTGGCGTTGTGAATAGCCGAGTTATTATGTGAGATGAGAGTTTTTCATTTTCATTCATGTAAAAGCTTGTATATAATATTCTTTTATTGGGGCACTTCCGGGTTGAGGATGATGTCACTATTGATGTATATTATTTACTTTTCCGCATTAGGATAGACGTAAGGTGGGGAGCACAAGTAACCGGGTTCTAGATCCAGTGGGAGACCATCTCGAGGAGTCGATGTAAGTCCACGGTAGCGCCCCGGCCGTCTAACAGACGCCAAATGCGGAACAAAAACTTTTTACAACTGGCGCTATCGCGTACTATAACCCGGATCTGCCATTAAAGCTAAACTAACAAACTACAAAGTGGGTAGAAGAGTTATACCGAACGATCTGAGTCCTTCGGTCTTCAACCATCATCCCACGCTTTGTTGCGGCTGCTCCGATCTCCTGAATCTCCAGTCTTCTCGTCCAGGTGGCACCACGTCGACGGATCTTTAAAAGGGCTCCCGCCTCTGAACCGAGGCAACTCGGTCATCAAGTTTGCTAAAAGAGACGACCAAGATAAAGTAGAGAATGAGTAGAACATTTTATCTCGTTACGTCCAAGGCTATGGACGAACGGTTAATGAAGTTTCCTTTTGGATCGATATGAAAATGTGATATGAATATGTTAATTTCCATACATCCAAAACTCTGTCTTTTTCCAACAACCATGATTCTTTCTCCAAAGGGGTGGCCGGCCATATATGGTGGGGGGTGAGTGTAGGAAGGGAGAGGGTGACCATAAGCACACAAAGAAAAGCATGAGTCATACAACACCTAGTATGAACATATTAATGTAAAGAATGACTCATAACCCTTAGTCATCAAGCATTAATGAATCATTAAATGCACTAATGAGTCACATAACACCTCACCATCCTAGTCATCACCTAGAAGCTTCCACACTCATCTCAAAAAAAGATAAATCCGTATTAAACCGAATATTTAATACGGCTGATAGAAAACTGGAAACTGGCAACTTCCAAAAGTGATCCTGAAACGAATTTCAGGATAACCCCGTATCAGTATAAACATATCCGCATTTGTATTACGACCGAATACAAATGCAACTGAGACAAAGGTATTATATCTACACAGCATAATACTCGGATCCGGCTTAAACCAAAGCCGACCGGTATTATCTGCCTGAAAAATGACACGTGCGAAAACGCACGTGCATTTTCCAAACCTTGCCATAAAACTATACGGCCTCTACAACGTTTCGCCCGAACTTGGGAAAGTGTCTGTGGGGGACTCTAATGACTCATCAACACACTGGCACTGGGTATAACCACTAGCACGTCAAAGGTACGAGCTGTACGTGACGGTTGCCTATGTATTGATTGGAAGGGAAGCTGACGAGCGAACTCATCTCATAAACCCTACTGAGCCTAACAGTGACAATATACATACAGTCCGGTCCGTTCGTCTATGAGTATCGCATATCTGCCTAGGGGCTGGTAACGTCAGACCCCTAATAGCAGTATAAGTCGTGTCAGAGAGTGGCCCAGAACACCCTGAGATACTATTGGAGTACCTACGAGTAAATCTCCTGCCTCGGCCGAAGGCTTTGTGTAATGGCTCTCCTAGACACAGCGTGATCTCACCCCCAATACCGGGAGAGACGAATCCCCGACGATCCGCTCACTGCCTCCATGTAGCTCGGGACTGTACCCAACTAAAACCTGTTTGCATAACTCCTTTGAGCGTGGTAGGGTAGTAATCTAAGCACAGTAGGAACTCACACGAGACAAATGACGATCTCAGGTCGACAAACTAACCTGTACACATGTCACCAGGGAACTGCTATCTGACGATATGTATAATACCAACTAGCATGTTCCCGACGAGTCCTGTCCGGTGTACTCATAACCCAATGAGCACCTGTATACATCTTAGGTGATCCAACTGACACCAGTGGCTTGTGAGACCGGCCACCGCCCCTCGTCGGGGTCTCGACTGTACACACTAGTCTACTCTGGAGTATCGATGCCCTGTCTCGAAACTCCCACGACTAGGGACACTTTAAGGATGTGGTTACAGACCCCAGCTCCCACGTATATGATCGCCATCATACTGCTGGTAGTCAAGCAAGA
This sequence comes from Agapanthus africanus, assembly GCA_030015575.1. NCBI lineage: Eukaryota > Viridiplantae > Streptophyta > Magnoliopsida > Asparagales > Amaryllidaceae > Agapanthus > Agapanthus africanus. Next base: position 251,196,573 of record CM057337.1, on the reverse strand, counting down.
ATCCTATGGGCTCTATCATCATGCAATAGCGAACTAAAACATGTATACGATGATAAAGACAAACAAGATAGCATACTATCATCTCGAGCAAGACTGTTATATCGGTATAGGTCCTGTCTCAATCATTGTAATCACGTACCTGCGATCCAATAATTAACTTTGAGGGCATTATCTCCAAAAATCTCCCACTTGCACTTAAGGCTAATTATTGCGATGTCGCATACTTACAGCCCGTGTGATACCGAACATCCAACTCCTCTACTAATCAGTTTCACAAAGCTAGTTTGTAAAACTCTTGTGTTCGAGAAATAGCCTCAGTGAGTGGATCCGCCCTGATGTTTCTTTCTATGTCTCTCTAAATCTCAAGTTCACGGAGAAAGCCATCTCCCGAATCGAGTAATACATGTCTTAGAATATATCTGGATATCTGATGAGACCTAATTCATAAATGAACTCCAAATCCAAACTTCTTAGACTATATCGATAACTGAATCTAATCAGTATCCAGCACCATGCCTCCCACAGTATCCTCTTGGACCACCTGTCCATAATAATGTCCCTCGTCAGAGGAAAAACTATAACTCTGACAATCACTCTGTCATTCATGTCATCTTTGAAGCCTGGAATGATAACCGTCTCCCGAAGGAGGCTACCGTCATCAAATCCGTAGAACATGCACTTATGTTCTAAAACTGCTTCCTTATGTTTCTTCAAGATTGGATTAATATAAACTTATTGCATCTAGTGCAAAAACAACATCTGGTGTGGTACTTGACATCTCACGATTGACTCAATTGCCTAAGCAAGTGATCTGCCAATCATGCACATCCCTCTCCCCTTTAGTCTGTAAGACACCTTTAGAGAGGGTGACTCCATCACCTGCAGGTACATCACCATGCTAAGAGTCATCTATTCTAAAATACCATTAGAATACTGTCTAAGTACCCACATTGGGAAACTACCCAAATCTAGATCTAAAACCACAGATCTAGAAACCAGAATGTCTGATATTATATCCATGTCCTTTGTGGAGTAACAACTGTGTGACGACCAAAGTACAACCGATCGTAGTATAGGAATTTTACTTCCCAATCTGTGTATGTCATCCAAATACCAGGACATCACACCCTACTACCTTCTTAACAGATCCATCCCCTATTCTGATGAAGTCAAACCCATGACTGTCACATCAAAAATAGATGATCTTATCTTCGCTATATCTGCTCAAGCCTATAAATAGACATAAGCTACTTGCCCGCTATGCTTCCGCTGCTCCCACTGACTACGACAACCCTCTGGCAGAATAATATTTACGTACACTTCTAAAGCTAGTTTAGAACGACGTTATACTTATTCTCTTGCCGGGTCTCATAGTCTGGAACAACAGTAGTGTTAAGTCTGGGTAAACAAGAACCTCCCTGTCACCGTCCTTGAGGCTACCGGAGTACCTCTCGGGTGTCTGAGGTTACCCACCATATCTGCGGAGTGGTTATTGGAATGTCAAACCTGATTGAATATATAGGTCCTATTAAATTTTCCGTAATCGTTTGCGGTTCTGGAATCTCTTCCAGTTCTACCATACTCCCACTATTGTTTTCTGAAAAAATCTATTTTAATAAAACTGTGGCGAGTTAAGAACAATATCACTATTGATCTTCCAGATGGTAGAAAGTTAACCCTCGACTAAGCCCGGGTCAACCCACAAACTGCCATTACAGAAACGTGCCCTGAGTTATCCAGAGTCTGGTTTTAAGCATAAGCCGGACAACTCCCTGTATCTTAACATCGTTAAGATATGAACCATTCTATATACAATATAGAAATGGAGGCACTAATTTAATCGAAACCAGATTCAAATCATGCAGCAGTCTCCAGTGCATATCAACTTAATGGAAAGTGGCTACTTAGCATTACTCAACTTAGGAATCCATATAATTATGAGTAACCTGAAACAGAAACAAGTTTCTCAAAACCATTACTATCATCTGAATACCAATCACAAGAATCTATGTCTTCAATCTCTTTGAAGAATCCCGATACTTGTGATACCTGGTTCTCTACTTTATTCTTATACCCACAACTTCTCAAAACTTAGACATTGCATTTCTACGAAACACTTGTCTAAAAACTAGAGAAGTCATAAGTAAACAGAACATAGTACGAGGACCTACCCCTTTGTCCTGGCGGACACTGGACAACATACAATACTCTGTATAAGTCCGCTGAGTTGAATAACTCAAAACCTGTGCATCGTAGGTTGAAAACTGTACCCAGGCGATTTCCTCAAATATCACTAATTACAACGAATTCTGATATAATGAGGATGATCACCAAATTCCCAATAACTTGCTCCCACTCATCATCTGTAAAACCATACAGATATGAGAATAAAACCTGGTAATTACATACCCTGGAGTAAGTATCTAATCGGGAAATCAATTTTTCTTTAACAATGTACTGAAACATTAAAATGTTTCGTAGGGGTATCCTAGTATTCTTAGTAATGCCTCTTCCATAATCTAATCCATGACTATAACCGTATATTTCTTTGTCATCTCTCCAAATCCCTTTATTTGTCTTTAGTCGTTACCTTCTGTACACCTTCGTTAGGCTAAATGGTTTTCTTCCTTCCCTACCGTTCGGCACCAGCCTATGGTTTGGAAGAAGACTATCCAGTAAGCATAATAGGTGTACCCTCCTAAATCTAGGAGTACTCGCAACTTGAGAGAAGGTGATGATAAAAGACAACTGAATAATACCTTATTCTATTTCTCCCAAACTGGGGAAAAAGAAAAGGTGAAATAGGAGTGGCGATGAAGTACGCGGTTTTGGTCGTGAATGATAACGGTCGCAATTTACTTTGCCCTCTTTCTAATCCCTTTATTTTGTCTTTACATATTACCTTATGTACACCCTACTTAGGCTAATTGATTTTCTTCATTCCCTACCTTTCGGCACCAGCCTATGGTTTGGAATAAGACTATCCAATAAGCGTAATAGGTGTACTCTCCTAAACTAAGGAGCCCTCGTAACCTGAGAGAAGGTGATAATAAAAGACAACTGAATAAACTAATTCTGTTTCTCCTGAACCTGGATCCATCCTCGAAGTAATACCTTCGAGTTCGTATATAACCATACGATGGATCTATCCAATGGAAGTGGATGTCCGTAGTAATACGGGGTGTTCTGAGAAATGCAAAGGGTAAAAGAAGGAGCGGTAATGACTTATGCAACTTTAGACAATTCAAAAGCCAGTATATTAAGAAGGTTCGGTCAACTTGGTCACTGAGTCATAGTCTAGGGTCGGTCAAAGGTCGCTGCCAAAGAGAGAGAGAAAAGAAACACTCTGCGTGCACTCTAACCTACATCAGAATGGTTATCACTTTATCTAATCAGGAAACCTCCCACTGTAATCTCAAATTCTCCTCCAAACCTTAAGAAGAATTAGTCGGGATCACCCGAAGAGTAAACCAACTCATCAGTGAGAATCGGGATCCAACTATCATCGCATGATAACTTGATGGAAGCCACTCAAGTTATCACACTCCAGAAGATATGCGCATGCCTGGCAAGTTTCCTGTATGTTTGAAACTCCCGATGTGATTTTTGCCCCATACTCTTATGACCTTGACTAAGGGCCAACAAATCATAAGTCACATGTCAAGTTCTTCCCATCATTGTCCTGGTTGATTTGAACCCACCCGTACATACTCTTGACTAAGGGCCAACAAAGTAATACGACTGTCCCAAACCAACGCATTCATCTATGCTACAAATGAATACCCAGCAGCTACCAAACACTATGCCTTGACTAAGGGCCAACAAACATAGCTTGAATACTACTGACCATCCATAAGAAATGACGGAGGGCTACAGCTGGTTTTTGGCGAAAAACCTTTAACGTAATGAACTTGATCTCGTTGAAGGAACCTGATAGCTTTTTATAAAAATATAGTGACGAAAAACCTTTTGCTAAAGAGATCACTCCCGGTGAAGGGATCTCGGCTCTTTCCTCATGGAATGAGGTGCAGGATATTCCAACTGAATATCACTATGCAAAGTAACTTGTAATCGACTATAGTGAAGTTATTACCCTGACGTAAACTTCTGCCCAAGGGGTCTCTCCCGGTGAAGGGATATCAACCCTTGCCTCGTCGAATGAGGTGCAGGATATTCCAACTGAATACCGCTATGCAAAACAAAAGGAAACATCTTTGCAATAATACCTTTTAAAATTTGTTCGAACAAAATCAAATATAGGTTTGTTTTATCCTTGCATTGATAAGAATCAATGCAGTCCCATCAATCAATCACACCAGAAAAGAATGAAAATATAATGTACGTATATGCTATCCGCATTCGCCAATGGGTCCCGTCATCACCCGTTAGATTACTTAACTAACGACAGAGCGGGGGCTGGACTAGCACGGATGTAAAACATATACAACATCTAATAGTATATTTACCAATATACAATAATCGCTCCAGGCGTGATAATATGCAACATTACAGAAAAGTAATAAGCATCACAGAACAATACAGATAATCTGGGATCCCCGGGTTTCACAGAGCCGCTGCTGAAACCCGACGTTCCCCTGGTCGTATGGATAGCCTGTGCAATGAAACCTAGACCCCTACAGGTGCGGCAAGTTACCCGCCAAAACCTGAAGCGAGGTAGTCCCCACAACATAGTGAATGGAACACCCGGCACTTCACGGAATCCGGTAAATTGAGCACCCCTCCTTGGGTCAACCTGTACCCCCTACGAGTGCGGCGAATAGTCTGCCAATTCTAGAGCGAGGTCCCTTTGCCTCTCAAAGCCATGAGATACGGACCCGTTGCCCTCCAGAATCCGGCTATCCGTGCACTCCTTCGCGGGATAAACCTAGTACAGAAATAAAAATATGTACAACGGGTACATCGACCTCAACCCGGTCGTGCCCCAAAAGAATACTATACAAACAGGCAGTGATGGCAGTCCACATGTTGGACGCTCGCCCCGCAATATCAAATGTACAAATAAATCCAAACTGCACTATCATTGCACCCTGCTATCCACCATGACATATCCGCAACATCACAGCACAACACAAAACATCAACGCGAATGTCACGTTCGCAAACCCGTCTAAAAGAACTATAGCAATTAGACGCGGTTTACCGATCAAATAACATTCCCGGTCGGAGATATAATGTAAATACTGCATACTAACAAGTTTAAAATTTCGATCGACTAAATTTCCCGAAGTGGGCCCCACGTACATCTGCTGTACAGAAACAAAATCTGGGCCCAAAAGAACTATACCAAAAACCACAATTTCCATATAGAAGCTCTCTGGAAAAAACTGAAGCACTGTTCCCACTGAAGCGCCGCGGTTCCACGGTCAAACCCTAGGTTTGACAGCGGATCCGCGGTGCTCTTGTGGGATCACGTGCCCAACTTTTTCCAGTATGCTTAGAAAACCCTGCACGCTTTTCTGTGATATGCAAAATTATTTTTAGGCCCTTAAAAAAATCGACAGAAACTTGTGTGCTGAAAAATGCGATTTTCGAAATTCAGTTCGATCGATGTTTTAAACGCGTTAGCACAAGTTAGTATAGCTTAATGGTGAGGCTCTGATACCACTGTAAGTCCACGGTAGCGCCCCGGCCGTCTAACAGACGCCAAATACGGAACAAAAACTTTTTACAACTGGTGCTATCGCGTACTATAACCCGGATCTGCCATTAAAGCTAAACTAACAAACTACAAAGTGGGTAGAAGAGTTATACCGAACGATCTGAGTCCTTCGGTCTTCAACCATCATCCCACACTTTGTTGCGACTGCTCCGATCTCCTAAATCTCCAGTCTTCTCGTCCAGGTGGCACCACGTTGACGGATCTTTAAAAGGGCTTCCGCCTCTGAACCGAGGCAACTCGGTCGTCAAGTTTGCTAAAAAAGACGACCAAGATAAAGTAGAGAATGATTAGAATATTTTGTCTCGTTACGTCCAAGGCTATGGACGAACGGTTAATGAAGTTGCCTTTTGGATCGATATGAAAATGAGATATGAATATGTTAATTTCCATACATCCAAAACTCTGTCTTTTTTCCAACAACCATGATTCTTTCTCCAAAGGGGTGGCCGGCCATATATGGTGGGGGTGAGTGTAGGAAGGGAGAGGGTGACCATAAGCACACAAAGAAAAGCATGAGTCATACAACACCTAGTATGAACACATTAATGTAAAGAATGACTCATAACCCTTAGTCATCAAGCATTAATGAATCATTAAATGCACTAATGAGTAACATAACACCTCACCATCCTAGTCATCACCTAGAAGCTTCTACACTCATCTCAAGAAAAGATAAATCCGTATTAAACCGAATGTTTAATACGGCTGATAGAAAACTGGAAACTGACAACTTCCAAAAGTGATCCTGAAACGAATTTCAGGATAACCCCGTATCAGTATAAACATACACGCATTTGTATTACGACCGAATACAAATGCAACTGAGACAAAGATATTATATCTACACAGCATAATACTCGGATCCGGCTTAAACCAAAGCCGACCAGTATTATCTGCCCGAAAAATGACACGTGGTAGGGTAGTAATCTAAGCCTGTTTGCACAACTCCTTTGAGCGTGGTAGGGTAGTAATCTAAGCACAGTGGGAACTCACACGAGACAAATGACGATCTCAGGTCGACAAACTAACCTGTACACATGTCACCAGGGAACTGCTATCTGACGATATGTATAATACCAACAAGCATGTTCCCGGCGAGTCCTGTCTGGTGTACTCATAACCCAATGAGCACCTGTATACATCTTAGGTGATCCAACTGAAACCAGTGGCTTGTGAGACCGTCCACCGCCCCTCGTCGGGGTCTCGACTGTACACACTAGTCTACTCTGGAGTATCGATGCCCTGTCTCGAAACTCCCACGATTAGGGACACTTTAAGGATGTGCTTACAGACCCCAGCTCCCACGTATATGATCGCCATCATACTGCTGGTAGTCAAGCAAGAATCCTATGGGCTCTATCATCATGCAATAGCGAACTAAAGCATGTATACGATGATAAAGAAAAACCAGATAGCATACTATCATCTCGAGCAAGACTGTTATATCGGTATAGGTCATGTCTCAATCATTGCAATCACGTACCTGCGATCCAATAATTGACTTTGAGGGCACTATCTCCAACAGTCGAGACTGGGTCTACTAACTCTAGAATTGGGTGGGTTGCTTGCCGCTCTCCTAAGGGTCTAGAGATGTGGGTTTGGTTATTCATCACGACCGTGGAATCCGCATTTTTTACTGCCTTAAATAAAACACGGAATTCCTGGTATATCCAATATTTCATATGTGATTCTTCTGCTGCTGATATTCTATGATGTGATCACTTGATATGTTCTGAGACGGATGCCTATATTATATATATATATATAATAACTATTTTTTCTTTCGTTTCTTATGTGATGCTTCGGAAGCATAATTTGATGGGACTTCATTAATGAGATTAATGAAATAAAAGAAACCTAAATATGTTGTAGAAACTTATTTAAAAAACTGGTAGCTCTAGTTCTTGCTTTGCATAGCGGTATTTCTTGTAGAATATCCAGCACCTTATTCGATAAGGAAAGAGCCGAGATCCCTTCACCGGGAGTGACCTCTTTAGCGAAACTAGCAGATGCTACAAAATCAGTTTGTCTTTTGATTGTTGTTATAGTTTTTGCTTTGCATAGTGGTATTTTTGAAATATCCTGCACCTTATTCGATAAGGAAAGAGCCGAGATCCCTTCACCGGGAGTGACCTCTTTAGCAAAACTAGTAAAAGACTAAAAAAACACTCCTTTTCAAAATCACTAGATTCTACAACGATATCAAGTTCATTACGCAAAGAGTTTTCTTAAAAACCTGTCATAGCCCTCCATCATTTCAGATAAGTAATATTTAGTTTTCGTACTGCGTTTGTTGACCTCTGTCAAGGCGTAGTGTGCGGTAGCTGATTAGTGCTTATCTGCAAAGCATATGATGCGATTGGATTAGGTTAGTCGTACGACCTTGTTGACCTCTGTCAAGGGTCGTGCGGGTGGGTTTATTTCAATCAAGAAATGACGGGTTGAACTTGACTAGCAGCCTATGGTTTGTTGACCTCTGTCAAGGTCATAGGACGCTTGGGGCAAAATATTATCGGGAATTTCAAGTGTTGAAATTTGCAATGAGATTACATACCTTCTATGAGATAGTTAGATCCCGATACCCGCTGCGAGTAAGAGTTACTCCTGGGAGAGTTTTACACATGACAATTAGCCGATCAAGTAGGTGTCTAGAAAAATGTTAACGGGGTTACGCCCCTAGGAAAACGAGGTTTATTTTAATTAGGTCCGTGCGAAAACATGGGGAACCTCCCTCAAAGTACCGACACTGGCCTGGCCGAAAGATTGACGAACTTGTAAGGTGTAATTAATCCCTGCTAGTCTTACCTTTTAGGGTTTGAAGGTAGATTTGATAAAGCAGTGCGAGCCATCCTGATTAGATAAAATAATAACCAATCTGATCTTGCAAGGGTGCATGCAGAGTGTTTTCTTCTCTCTCTCTCCTGGTAGCAAGCATGTCACGCCTTAATCAAGATAATAATTTAGTTGTATTGATCGAACCTGCTTATTATACTGAGCTGGGGAACATTGGTTCCGTTCTTTCTTATAATTGTTATAAGTCTGAGCAGAAAATGTTGGATATAGTTGTAGGGTTCCTAGGCACTCTAGTGAAGTTTCACAAGTGATCAAACATGCACAAATCAAATTTTACGGGTGCCTACAAACCCGACTACGGATCGTTTACTAGATATTTAGGCGAAACATGCAAACTAGTTAACATTTTAACTAAAGGAACGGACATACAACCTTTGTAGATCCGGTCCACCACCTCCACGGCTCCGCAATGAAGTCCCCTCGCTATCCAAATCATGTCTTGGGCTTTAGCGTCGGCATCATCGAAGAATGGGCGGGCTTGATCGTCGGTTCGATGCCGAAGATGATCTACGTCGAGGCATCGCTAGAACAAGCTCCAACTTCACCAAGTCGGAAAAACTTGTGAAGGAAACACCCTATACTACTTGGCAAGAGGTAGAGGATGAAGAAATAGGAGTTGGGTTGACTTTAGATTTGGATTTCACACACTTTTTCATCAATCACCATTAATGTAGCAAGCTTTTTTCATGGAGAAAGAAGATGAAGAAGAAGAAGATGATATGATAACCTTTTTAAAAAGAAAAGAAAATATAATACTTATCATATCATTAACCTTAGTTAGGTGTAGAGAATTGACTAAGGTTAATTTGAAGAGTTAGGGTTAAGAAAGAAGACAAAATGGTTACTTAGTCAAAGTTTCAAGAAACTTCAACTACAAACAAAATAAGCCACCATTTCATTTTCTTCATCTTTTTCTTTTTCCAAAATAAATAAATTAATAAATAAGAAAAAGAAAACCCTAATCTTAATCTTAACCATGGTCAAATTCTTTACACTAACCCTAGCTTGCATGTATCATCAAACATGATACAATCATGTGCACAAAATATATCACATATGCAATGTGCACAAACTAAGTGAGTGAATCCATTTAAAGTGAACCAATACTAGTTAATGCAAAGCAATATATCAAATATATAATTATACATTAAATCATTAAATCAACACTTGATTCAATGATCCGGTCATGTCGAATATAACCGGCTAGTATCCAATGTATCGGCTTATCGAATCAATCCTTGATTCGATAACTAGGTTATATCGCATATAACCAATCGATACATTCATCGCGAGAATGAAATACGGTATCACATACACGAATTATTCTCGCTCCCGCACATATCTCATATGCGCTCCTATTTCGTTTCGCTTGAACTAGGAAACCTCTGTGTAGGACTCTAAAGACTCGTCAATACGCCGGCAGCAGATGATGATCATATCAAACACCCACAAGCCGCAAGCGGTCTGCTAAACGTAACGGCCATCCGGGTATTGAGCGATCAGAAGATCGACGAGCAAGCCCGCTCAGACTCCTGCGAATCCAACCAGTAACACTTACCGTACGGTCCGGTCTGTTCGTCTGATATGTCGCATATCTCGCCTAGGGGTGGTAAACGTCAGACCCCAGTAGCTCGATAAGTCATGCCGACTTGAGGTCCATAACATTCGTGAAACTACTGATAACTCTTACCAGTATATCACTGCAACCCTGGCCAGGGATTTCCTGTTATGGCCAGTCGAGCATAGCACAACATCAACCCCCAATACCGGGAGAGACGAATCCCCTCCTATCGCTCATTGCCTCCATGTGAATCGGGACTGTACCCAAAAACCACCTGTTTGCACAACTCAGTAGAGCCGTGGTAGGGTGGAAATCAAAGCATAGTGGGAGACACACAAGACTCTATGACGATCTCGGGTCTACAGACTAAGCTGTACCAGTGTCACCAGAGAACTGCCATCTGACGTGAGGTATAATACCATCTGGGAGTTCTCGGCGAGTCCGTTCAGTGTACCCAGTCTCCACTGAGCACCCGCATACCATCTTCGATGTCAAACACCAATGGATATGGGATCATCCATCGCCCATCGCATGGGTCGAGAAGATATGCGCTAGTCTACTCTGGAATATCGATGCCCCGTCTCGATATTCCCACGACTAGGAACAATGAAGAATGTACTCATTGACTACCCAGGCCCCACTAGTATGATCTGCATCATAGTCCTGGAAGTCGAGTAAACATCCTAAGGGCTTTATCAACATGTAATCAGAGAGACAGAAAGTATACATGTTAAGATAAAGAGCAACCAGATAGCATACTATCATGCCGAGCAAGAAAGTCCTACCTATATATGTCCCAGCATCCACTACAATATACATCCAATGTACAGTAATGGCCTCTAGGGCATACATATAACTAACAATCTCCCACTTGCACTAGGGCCATCTGTAGCAGTGGTTGCAGTATCACATACTCAACCATCCCATAAAGTCTCTCTTTGGGAAAAGGCCTTCGTGAGTGGATCCGCCGTGTTCTCCTCTGAGTCTACTCTCCTAACCTCGATCACCCTGGAGATCAACTATCTCCATGATCAGGTGATGCTGCCTCAGAATTTGTCTGGGTCACTGATGGGACCAGGGTTCCAGGGCCAAAGCCACAGTTCCATTGTCACACAATGGTAGGAACCTAGTTCATCCTATGAACCAATGTACACCCAAACTTCCTCTTTGGTACTATCTTTAATAGCGATGTTACCAGCCTTTATCATCTAGTTTGCCACGGTATCGAGCTTGGAACTCTTCCAACATACCGTCCCTTTACTGAGGGTAAAGACAATGCCCGTGACTGACATTCAGTCGTCTTTATCACCCTGGAATTCTTCCAGTGATTCTCCCCAGGATCGATTGATACCATCTCACTACATCTAGTGAGAATCCTAGCATCCAATTACATCTATCTCATAGGTGAAAACTCAGGATTTAGGAGGTATCACTTTGATCCTATATGGAAAATCTTTGTGATAAGCGGAGATTGATCGATCGTAGTATAGGAAACTCTTTTCCTATCAAGAGTATGTTGTCTACGTACAATACGAAGATGACCACCTTACTCTCTACTACCCTTTTGTATATACAAGGTTTGTCTACCATTTTGATGAAGTCAAACACTTTGACTATCACATCAAAACAGACGTTCCAACTCCGCGATGCCTGCTTCATTATGTAAAGCAACTTGCACACGTTTCCGCTGCTCCCACTGTTTACGAAGACCTCTGGCTGTGTTCTTATAGACGTTCTCTTCTAAATCAGTATTTAAAAGAAGCAGTCATGGCACCCAACCGCCAGATATCGTAGTCATGGTATGTAGCCGTGGTAAGTAGGATCCGGACAGACTTAAGCATAGCTACTGGAAAAAGGTTTCATCATTATCCACGCCTGGTCGATGACGAAAACCTTTAACAAGTCTAGCTTTGAAAGTCTCAACTTTTCCATCTACACCAAGTAATCTTCTCAAGATATACTTGCTCCTGATGGGGATTTAACCCTTCAGATATAGCAGCTAAAGTCCATACTTTGCTGGTGTACATGGATTCCATCTCAGATCGCTAAGCATCCAGCCATTCTTACAGAGTCCCTACTCTCGATGGCCTGCTCGAATCTAGTTGGGTCATCATCTCATGATACAATCCTTGCTCCCACTGTCATCGAGAAACCGAGGTATCTCTCAGGAGGATGAGGAACCCTACTAGATCGGCGGAGAGGCTGAGGTTCGTCGGGAACTATAGAATCTTATGGTTCTGTCAAATCATCAACTGCAGTTTTGTTTAGCTGGAACCTTTCCAGTTCTATAGAACTGATCCTGCCTCGATCTTGTCCGGATTTTGCTTTAAACATAGGCCGGACAACCCCAAATCTTAACTCGCTTAAGAGATGGGTTCTTACCATACCATATCTCATATGGAGTGGTAGGCAGTGATTTGATTCAAACCTAATTCAATAGGTATGCAGCTTCTCAAGTGCATAATCCCAAAAGGAAATAGGTAACTCAGTAATACTCATCATAGAGCACACGATATCTAATATTGTGTGATTGCTCCGCCCCGATACACCATTGTGCTGTGGTGTATTCAGAGGAGTAACACTGAGAGAGAATCTCATTCTCCTTTAGAATAGTCCAGGAATTCCATGCACAAGTATTCTCCTCCCTGATCTTATCATAGGACATAATACTTATACATGTATTTTGGTTCTCTACTTCTAACTTATATTCTGTGAATATCTCAAAAGGTTCGGACTTATGTTACAACAGGAACATATGACTGAATCTTGAGAGATTATCAGAGAATATAATGAAGTATGAAGAACCAGTCCTGGCATGTGTAGACAGGAGACTTTACATACATCATCATGTATCAGTCCCAAGAGTTCACTAACTCTTTCTCTGTTTCCAATAAACAGAGCTAGTGTCATTATATCTTTGTGACATGACTGGCATGTTTCACAAGATGTAGATTCAAACTGATTTAAATATGCATCTACATGTAACTTCAGCTAGTCGGGTCACATTGATCTGACCTAGTCTACAATACCTTAAGAAGGATCCGTTCATTTCTGAACTCTTCTTCTTGTGTGTGTTCAGTATGCTAGGAACTGTAGTTTGATTTAGAACGTTAATGCTTTTAGATAGCGTGCCTGAACCGATCAACTTTTGATATAGGAAATGTTCAAAACATTATCCAACAATACAAAATTATATCATTTCTTTACTAATAAAGAGACTGATATGATTTTGTATATCAGGTTCGGTATCTAATAGTATTTGTTCAGAATCAATGTATTCGTAATACAGGGTGACAGTGACCAACAGACTTGGCTGCAACACTTGCCCCGGTTTCTGTCTCATGAAACTTGTCACCCGTTCTCAGTTTTTCTACCTTTTTGTAGCCCTATGTAACATATTACATATCTGGGATCCTGATCCGGTATCATATACCCAGGATGCAGAGGATACTGAGAAACAGTTCTTTGTAATGAACACACCCGAAGGAGAGGCATCATATGCACTTTCTTCGTTTGGGCGGCATAGGAATTCTGGCATTCCCCAATTTCCTGCTCTGTCTTATAACAATTATAAGTTGGAGCGGGACCAACGTTCCCCAGCTCAGTATAACGAGTGGGTTCGGTCAATACATCCGTATTATTATCTTGATTAAGGCGTGATATGGTCGCTACCAGGAGAGAGAGAGAAGAAAACACTCTGCGTGCGCTCTTGCAAGATCAGATTGGTTATATATTTTATCTAATCAGGATGGCTCCCACTGTTTTTATCAAATCTTCCTTCAAACCTTAAAAGGAAAGACTAGCCGGGATTAATTACACTCTACAAGTTCGCCAACCTTTCAGCCAGGCCAGTGTCGGTACTTTGAGGGAGGTTCCCCGTGCTTTCGCACGGACCTAATTACAGTAAACCTCGTTTTCCCAGAGGCGTAACCCCGTTGACACCTTTCTAGACACCTACTTGATCGGCTAATTGTAAAGTGCAAAACTCTCCCAGGAGTAACAGTTACTCGCAGTGGGTATCGGGATCCAACTATCACATAGAAGGTATGCAATCTCATTGCAAATTCCAACACTTGAAACTCCCGATAAAGGTTTTTACCCCTAGCACCTATGACCTTAACTATGGTCAACAAATCATAAGTACTACTCAAGTTCTACCCGTCATTTCGTGATTAATTAGACCCACCCACATGACCCTTAACTAAGGTCAACAAAGTCACGCGACTGTCCTAACTAATCGCATCATATGCGGTGTAGGAAGACATCACTTAGCTACCGTACACTGTGCCTTGACTATGGTCAACAAACACAGCACGAATACTAAGTACTCTACTTCCTAAAATGACGGAGGGTTGCGGCTGGTTTTTGTGAAAACCTTTAACGCTTTGAACTTGATCTCGTTGCGGAATCAAATGGTTTTAAAATGGAATGTTTTCGAGGCTTTTCTAGTTTTGCTAAAGGGGTCACTCCCGGTGAAGGGATCGTCGGCCCTTTCCTCGTCGAATGAGGTGCGGGATATATCATATATATCTCTGTGCAAAGCAGAAACTATAGAAGCGATCAAAGACAAACCGAGTGTGTAGCATCTGCCAGTTATTGCTAAAGGAGTCACTCCCGGTGAAGGGATCTCGGTCCTTTCCTCATCGAATAAGGTGCAGGATGTTCTATAATGAACACCGCGATGCAAAGCAAGAACTGTAGCTACCTGTTTTTACTTTGAAATTCGATTCCACAACATCAATTAGGTTTATTTTCTTTCATTAATCTTATTAATGAATATCCCATCATTTAAATTACCTAAACATCACAGATAGATATGACGTACACTTATGCCATCCGCATTCGCCTCGATGTCCCGTCTGCACCGTTAGGTTAGGTAACTAACGCCAGAGCGAAGCAGGGCTAGCGCGGGTGTAAAACATAAGCAACGTCTATATAATATATCATATATACTATATATAATATCTGTCATATAACATCACATGATCATAGATAAAACACAGCAGAAGAAACATATGAAATATTGGATATACTAGGACGTCCGTGTTTTCAATACGAGCCAGTATAAAACACGGATTCCACGGTCGTGATGAATAGCCAATCCCACACCCCTAGACCCCTACGAGAGCGGCAAGCAACCCTGCCAATTCTAGGGTTAGGAGACCCGGACTCGACTCCTCGAGTTGGTCTCCCACTGGACCCCAGAACCCGGTTACTTGTGCTCCCCTCCTTGGGTCTATCCTAGTGCAGAAAAGTAAATAATATACAAACGGTGACTACTTCCGCAACCTGGAAGTGCCCCAATAAAAGAATATTACATACAAGTTTTTACATGAATGAAAATGAAAAAACACTCATCTCACATAAAAACCCCCCGGCTATTCAAACACGACGATCCAATATAACATATCCAGCAACACATAACATCACATGTCATCAACGTAAGTAAATATGCGCATCCCAATTGTCGTTGACATATAGCAACGAAACCGGCGATATCACATATTACACTTACGGTCACAGAAAAGAAAGTGTAAAACTACAACAGTTGGAATCCGCAACCACCTCAGACATCGCATGCCTGACCAAATGAATTACTTAGACATCGCATGCCTAACAATTATAAACCCCGCATTTTAGTCTCATTATCGAAAACTCTTTTCAATATCAAGTCGGGCAATTCAACAGGATCCCCGACATTCTGATCGAATGCTCGTCGCAAACTTCAGTAGACGGCCGCACCCCCGATGCCGTCGACGAAGTGCACCAAGGCGGAACACCGCTGCCGCGAGCACCCGAACGGATGCTTTCGGCGATGGGGTTCTCCTGCAGTCACTTGGTCGGGGCTATGGAGTGAGGCTATCTATTAAGTTTACCGGCGAGTATCCGCGTTCACAACGTGATTGCAACGAACTTTTGATCACATCAAAATTCTGTGGCAACCGATCAAGTGAGACTAAACTGCTATGTTTATAATATTCATTCCGTTATCTCATAACTATTTGTGAATTCCAATTATTGTATCACATTCCGGATAAATAGAAAATGCTAAACTTTTCGATCGAACAATCGAACACCCAAGTTTTCCCGATACAGATCAACACATGAAACAAGTCTAAAAACATTCAGTTCGTGCCTCAGTACCAACGGTCCAGCCGTAGAAGGTTCAAGCCAACGCCTCACATGTGGCACGCCGTACTGCCCCAAACCCGAAGGTTCAAAGGGTAGTTCAAGACGGTCACATAATCGAGTTAAGGTTTGTTGTCTTCTAGAGGGACCATCGTGTTACTTGCACTACTTAGAACGTGATTAAACTACAGAAATATCCAACACTTGGAAATTTCCCGACAGGGGAAAAATTGGGTATTTATATCCGGTCGAACTTTTTAACATATTCAAAAAATTATCCGGAACGACACATAGACAAAGTTTGACAATCCGATCGAATGTATGAACTCCCAATACAACCCAAAATACTCAACTCTTGATTTCAGATTAAAAATTCCCCGGAAAACCAGCACTGAAAAATAGGAGTTACTGTGCAAAATTCAATGGCAGATAAGACAAAAGTGCGGCGGAAGGGCCGCATTAGCACGCTAATGCCGCGGTTCCGCCGCACTTTAGAAAGATCATTAGGTAATTTTTGCATCGTAATTCTTAGATTTACCTGCTTGTTTTTCTGCATATTTTTAATTTGCAAAAATCCACATTTTACAAAAATGTCCAGAGAGCATTTTAAAGTCGGGGTTTCGGGTCGATCGGACTTCTAACTCCGTCTACGCATCGCCTAAGGCTCTAGCTAGGCTCTGATACCACTGTAGGGTTCCTAGGCACTCTAGTGAAGTTTCACAAGTGATCAAACATGCACAAATCAAATTTTACGGGTGCCTACAAACCCGACTACGGATCGTTTACTAGATATTTAGGCGAAACAAGCAAACTAGTTAACATTTTAACTAAGGGAACGGACATACAACCTTTGTAGATCCGGTCCACCACCTCCACGGCTCCGCAATGAAGTCCCCTCGCTATCCAAATCATGTCTTGGGCTCTAGCGTCGGCATCATCGAAGAATGGGCGGGCTTGATCGTCGGTTCGATGCCGAAGATGATCTACGTCGAAGCATCGCTAGAACAAGCTCCAACTTCACCAAGTCGGAAAAACTTGTGAAGGAAACACCCTATACTACTTGGCAAGAGGTAGAGGATGAAGAAATAGGAGTTGGGTTGACTTTAGATTTGGATTTCACACACTTTTTCATCAATCACCATTAATGTAGCAAGCTTTTTTCATGGAGAAAGAAGATGAAGAAGAAGAAGATGATATGATAACCTTTTTAAAAAGAAAAGAAAATATAATACTTATCATATCATTAACCTTAGTTAGAAGTAGAGAATTGACTAAGGTTAATTTGAAGAGTTAGGGTTAAGAAAGAAGACAAAATGGTTACTTAGTCAAAGTTTCAAGAAACTTCAACTACAAACAAAATAAGCCACCATTTCATTTTCTTCATCTTTTTCTTTTTCCAAAATAAATAAATTAATAAATAAGAAAAAGAAAACCCTAATCTTAATCTTAACCATGGTCAAATTCTTTACACTAACCCTAGCTTGCATGTATCATCAAACATGATACAATCATGTGCACAAAATATATCACATATGCAATGTGCACAAACTAAGTGAGTGAATCCATTTAAAGTGAACCAATACTAGTTAATGCAAAGCAATATATCAAATATATAATTATACATTAAATCATTAAATCAACACTTGATTCAATGATCCGGTCATGTCGAATATAACCGGCTAGTATCCAATGTATCGGCTTATCGAATCAATCCTTGATTCGATAACTAGGTTATATCGCATATAACCAATCGATACATTCGTCGCGAGAATGAAATACGGTATCACATACACGAATTATTCTCGCTCCCGCACATATCTTATATGCGCTCCTATTTCGTTTCACTTGAACTAGGAAACCTCTGTGTAGGACTCTAAAGACTCGTCAATACGCCGGCAGCAGATGATGATCATATCAAACACCCACAAGCCGCAAGCGGTCTGCTAAACGTAACGGCCACCCGGGTATTGAGCGATCAGAAGATCGACGAGCAAGCCCGCTCAGACTCCTGCGAATCCAACCAGTAACACTTACCGTACGGTCCGGTCTGTTCGTCTGATATGTCGCATATCTCGCCTAGGGGTGGTAAACGTCAGACCCCAGTAGCTCGATAAGTCATGCCGACTTGAGGTCCATAACATTCGTGAAACTACTGATAACTCTTACCAGTATATCACTGCAACCCTGGCCAGGGATTTCCTGTTATGGCCAGTCGAGCATAGCACAACATCAACCCCCAATACCGGGAGAGACGAATCCCCTCCTATCGCTCATTGCCTCCATGTGAATCGGGACTGTACCCAAAAACCACCTGTTTGCACAACTCAGTAGAGCCGTGGTAGGGTGGAAATCAAAGCACAGTGGGAGACACACAAGACTCTATGACGATCTCGGGTCTACAGACTAAGCTGTACCAGTGTCACCAGAGAACTGCCATCTGACGTGAGGCATAATACCATCTGGGAGTTCTCGGCGAGTCCGTTCAGTGTACCCAGTCTCCACTGAGCACCCGCATACCATCTTCGATGTCAAACACCAATGGATATGGGATCATCCATCGCCCATCGCATGGGTCGAGAAGATATGCGCTAGTCTACTCTGGAATATCGATGCCCCGTCTCGATATTCCCACGACTAGGAACAATGAAGAATGTACTCATTGACTACCCAGGCCCCACTAGTATGATCTGCATCATAGTCCTGGAAGTCGAGTAAACATCCTAAGGGCTTTATCAACATGTAATCAGAGAGACAGAAAGTATACATGTTAAGATAAAGAGCAACCAGATAGCATACTATCATGCCGAGCAAGAAAGTCCTACCTATATATGTCCCAGCATCCACTACAATATACATCCAATGTACAGTAATGGCCTCTAGGGCATACATATAACTAACAATAGTGCCCTCAGAGTCAATTATTGGATCGCAGGCACGTGATTGCAATGATTGAGGGAGGACTTATACCGGTAGGACAGCCTTACTCGAGAGGTTTGTATACTTTCTGGCTTGTCTTTATCATCGTGTACATGCTTCAGGTAACATTGTAGTTCACTATTACATGTTGATAGAGAATAGTATGCTACCATGGTTTGTCTTTATCATTGTGTACTGCTTTAGGTGACCTTCAGGTCGCTATTACATGTTGATAGAGCCCTTAGGATTCTTGCTTGACTACCAGTAGTATGATGGCGATCATATACGTGGGAGCTGGGGTCTATAAGCACATCCGTAAAAGGTCCCTAGTCGTGAGAGTTTCGAGACTGGGCATCGATACTCCATTAGTAGACTAGTGTATACAGTCGAGACCCCGACGAGGGGCGGTGGCCGGTCTCACAAGCCATTGGTGTCAGTTGGATCACCTAAGATGTATACAGGTGCTCATTGGGTTATGAGTACACCGGACAGGACTCGCCGGGAACATGCTAGTTGGTATTATACCTGACGTCAGATAGCAGTTCCCTGGTGACATGTGTACAGGTTAGTTCATCGACCTGAGATCTTCATTTGTCTCGTGTGAGTTCCCACTGTGCTTTGATTACTACCCTACCACGGCTCAAAGGAGTCGTGCAAACAGCTTTTAGTTGGGTACAGTCCCGAGCCACATGGAGGCAGTGAGCGGATCGGCAGTGGTTTCGTCTCTCCCGGTATTGGGGGTGAGATCGCGCTGTGTCTAGGAGAGCCATTACACGAAGTCCTTGGCCAAGGCAGGAGATTTACTGGTAGGTATTCCAGTAGTGTCACTGACAGGCTCAGTAGGGTGTCAGGATGAGTTCGCTTATCGACCTCCCTTTTGGTCAATACCTGGTAACTCGTTACGTACGGCTAATACCTCTGACGTGCTAGTGGTTAAATCCACAGCCAAAGTATTGACGGGTCTTTAGAGTCCCCCACAGACAGTTTCTCAAGTTTCGGACGAAACGTTGTAGTGGCCGTATGGATTTATGGCAGGGTTCGAACATACACGTGCACTTGTGCACGTGTAGTGTTTCGGACGGATAATACTAGCGGGTTTTGGTTTAAGCCGGATCCTAGTATTATACTGTGTAGATTTATTCTTATTGCATTTGTATTCGGTCAGAATACAAATGCGGGTATGTATATACAGTCGCTTGGTTATCCTGTAATTTATTACGGGATCGCTTTTTGAAGTTGCCAGGTTGCAATTTCAGCCATTTTCCTTTCTGTCTCTTCTTGGCTGATTTTTGCATTGAAGGGGGGCTTATTTGCAAAGTGGGGATTTATAAAAGGAGGGTGTTTTTTGTGGTTGCCGGGGCCCCAGTGCTTTTCCAGCAAGCTCCTTGATTTGCTTTGTTTTCTTTGTGCATTATTTGTGCTCATTGCTTGCATTAATGTGATGGGATTTGAGAAAGACTTTGGTGTGACCCTTTTTCCTTGTTATCATCCATTTTCTTTTGTTTAGCTTACCCTTTTTTCCTCCTCATATGGGATGTCCGGCCACATGAAAGGGAAGCCCCTCTTTCATTTGGTGTGGGAATTTTGATCTCATTTTTCCTTGCACAAAATCCTTACTTCATCTCTAAAGCTCATTTCTCCACCTCCACTCCAAAAGGAAACTTCTAATAACCCCTTGAGACAAAGGTTTCTACGTATATTCTAGAGCAATCTTGGACACGTCGGCTAGTAAATTTCGTGTCCGAGTTACCTCGGTTCAGAGGTGGGAGCCCGTAAAAAGACTCGATGATGTGGTGCCCTTTCCGACGAGGAGAATGGAGATCAAACGAGATCGGAGATGCTGCGGGAAGCTAGAGACGATGGCCAAAGACCGAAGGACACGGATCATTCGGTATAGCCTTTCTAACCTTTCTCTAGTTGCTAGTTGTAGGTTAATGGTTCGATCCGGGTTTTAAGCATACGATAGCGCCGGTTTCTAGTTTGAAAAAGTTTTCGTTTCCGCATTTTGGCTTTGGACAGATGGCTGGGGCGCTACCGTAGACTTACATGGTATCAGAGCCATGCCATTAATCTTTTCGAGCTTGCTCTAACGTGTTTAGATTTTCGATCGAACGAAATTTTCCAAAACTGCATTTCCAAGTCATCATTTTCTGTCGAATTTTTCCTGTGGTCAAAAAATTATTTTGTATGCTGCAGAAAATCAGGCAGGATTTTTTAGGAGTTCTGAGAAAATTTGGTTGCATGATCCTACAGTGCCGCCGCGGAACCGTGGCAATAACCCTGTTCCCGCCGCTGTTCCACCGCCATTCTGTATATTCACTGCACCAAAATTTCTACAGTGCTTTTTAACTTGGAATTATGGTTTCTGGAATGTTTATTTTTGGCCCAGATTATTTTGAGTGCTGCAGTTGTACTTGGGGCCCACTTCGGGAAATTTTGTCGATCGAAAATTTTAAATATGTTAGTTCACAGTATTTGCATTATATTTGCGACCGTGAATGTCATTCGAGCGGTAAATCCTGTCTAATTGCTATAGTTCTTTTAGACGGATTTGCGAACGTGACATTCACGTTGATATTCTGTGTTGTGTTGTGATATTGCGGATTTGTCGTGGTGGATAGCCTGGATGCAATGTTAGTACAGTTTGGTTGTATTTGTACATTTGATATTACGGGGCGAGCGTCCGACATGTGGACTGCCGTCACTACCTGTTTGTATATTATTCTTTTAGGGGGCACGACCAGGTTGAGGTCGATGTACCCATTGTATATATTTTACTTTCTGTACTAGGATTACCCCGCGGAGGGGTGCACGGGTAGCCGGGTTCTAGAGGGCAACGGGCCCGCATCTCATGGCTTTGAGACGGAGGAGGCTTCACTGTAGAATTGGCGGGCTATTCGCCGCACTCGTAGAGGGTACAGGTGACCCAAGGAGGGGTGCTCAAGTTATCGGATTCCGTGAAGTGCTGGGTGGTCCATTCACGTTGTTGAAGGGGGCTGCCTCACTTCAGGTTTTGGCGGGTAACTTGCCGCGCCCGTAGGGGTCTAGGATTTCATTGCACAGGCTATCCACACGACCAGGGGAACGTTGGGTTTCAGTAGCGGCTCTATGAAACCCGGGGATCCCAGATTATCTGTATTGTTCTGTGATGCTGATTACATTTCTGTGATGTTGCATTTTATCACGCCATGAGCGAATATTATATATTGATATATATACTAGTAGATGTTGTATATGTTTTACACCCGCGCTAGTCCAGTCCCCGCTCTGTCGTTAGTTAAGTAACCTAACGGGTGATGACGGGACCCAGTGGCGAATACGGATGGCATATACGTACATCATATTTTCGTTCTTTTCTGGCATGATTAATTGATGGGACTGCATTGATTCGGATCAATGCAAGCTAAACAAACCTATTCTGATGTTGTTGGAACATTTTTCAAAAAAAGCTGTTATTGCAAGGACGTTCTCTTTTTTTTTTGCACAGTGGTATTCGGTTATGAATATCCAGCACCTCAGTTGACGAGACAAGGGCGAGATCCCTTCACCGGGAGTGACCCCTTGGACAGAAGTTTGCGTCAGGGTAATAACTTCACTATAGTCGATTACTTTTTGCTTTGCATTGTGGTATTCGGTTATGAATATCCAGCACCTCATTCTACGGGGAAAGAGCCGAGATCCCTTTACCAGGAGTGACCTCTTTAGCAAAGGTTTTCGCCACTATATTTTTATAAAAAGCTATCCGGTTCCTTCAACGTTATCAAGTTCATTACGTTAAAGGTTTTTCGCCAAAAATCATTCATAGCCCTCCGTCATTTCAGACGGGTAGCACTTAGTATTCATGCTATGTTTGTTGGCCAAAATCAAGGCATAGTGTATGGTAGCTATTTGTTACATTTCTGTTCCATAAATAGATGCGTTGATTTGGGACAGTCGTACTGCCTTGTTGGCCAAAGTCAAGGGTAGGTATGGGTGGGTTCAAATTAACCTGGATAATGACGGGTAGAACTTGACATGTGACTTATGATTTGTTGGCCAAAGTCAAGGTCATAAGAGCATGGGGTAAAAATCACATCGGGAGTTTCGAAAGAAACTGGAACTTGCCAGATATGCGCATACCTTCTGGAGTGTGATAATGTGAGTGGATTTCATCACATTATCATGCGATGATAGTTGGATCCCGATTCCCACTGATGAGTTGGTTTACTCCTCGGGTGATCCCGACTAATTCTTCTTTCAGGTTTGGAGGAGAATTTGAGGTTACAGTGGGAGGTTTCCTGATTAGATAAATTGATAACCATTCTGATCTCGGTTAGAGTGCACGCAGAGTGTTTCTTTTCTCTCTCTCTCTTTGGCAGTGACCATGACCCAACCCTAGACTATAACTCAGTGACCAAGATTAACCGAACTGTTAGTGTATATGCCCTAGAGGCCATTACTGTATCATACTAGTTTGTATATTACTTAATGGAAGCTTGGGATATTCACCTTGTATATACAATCTTGCTCAAAATAGTAGTATGCTACTTGGTTTGTTTCTACTTCAATGTGTACATGTGTTTATTTTATTATATCACCTATACGCATTAGTGGAGCCCTTAGGATCTTTGCTTGATTACCAGTGTTGTGATGGCAGTCACACTAGTGGGGGCTGGGTAATCTATAAGCACATCCTTATGCAGGTCCCTAGTCGCAGGACTATCGAGATAGGGCATCGATACTCCGGAGTAGACTAGCGCATGCGCTTCTCATCCCAGTGTGGGAGACGGTCTGTCCCACAGCCGTCAGTACGTCGTACTGGAGATAGTATGCGGGTGCTCGTTGGGTTACGAGTACACTGGACAGGACTCGTCGGGAACTGACCGGTTGGTATTATACCTATCGTCAGTTATCAGTTCCCAGGTGACATGAGTACAGCTTAGTCCGCTGACTTGACACTGTCACTTCGCCTCGAGTGTGTTCCCACTGTACTTTGATTACTACCCTACCACGGCTCAAAGGAGTCGTGCAAACAGGTAGTAGTTAGGTACAGTCCCGAAGCACTTGGAGGCAGTGACGGTTAGACAGGATTCGTCTCTCCCGGTATTGGGGGTTGACATCACGCTGTGTCTAGGAGAGCCATTACACGAGTAGTCCCTGGCCAGGGCAAGCGGGATATACTGGTAGGCTTCCAGTGTTATCTCAGGATGTATTGGGCTTCACTCCGACACGACTTGTACCGCTATTAGGGGACTGACGTTTACCGCCCCCTAGGCCCGCCATGCGATGTATCAGACGAACAGACCGGACTGTACGGAGATTGTCACATTCAGGCTCAGTAGGAGTTCAGATGGGTTTCACCTCGTCAGTCTTCTTGTCGGCATCTACCTGGGGACCGTTACGCACAGCTGGTGCCGCTTGCGGTCTGTGGTTAAACCCACTGCCAGCGTAGTGTCGAGTCTTTAGAGTCCCACACAGAAAGCTATTCGCCTTTAGGCAAAAGAGTAGAGGTCGCATGGTTTTGCGACAGGTCGCATGGTTTTGCGACAGGGTTCAGTCACATCCGTGCACTTGTGGACGTTTAGTGTCCGGACAGTTTACACTAGAGGGCTTTGGTTTAAGCCAGATCCTAGTGTACATATTGGGATTGGTTTTATCCAGTTTGTATTCGTGTTCCTCGGAACGCGGATGCGGGTGTGTATGCACAGTTGGCGGAGAGACAGAGGCAGAAGATTCTCATTAGGGTTATTGACCGTTGACTGTTGACTATTGACTTTTTGCTCAACCCTAATGAGAATATGATATATGATTAACAATAATATTAATTAAGTATTGTGGTGACATGGTTGTTGAGGGGTTGACTTTGTTGACTTGTTGACTTTGTTGACCGGTTGACTAGGTTGGACTAGTTGACCATCATGATGACAATGGCTATCATTTCATGGCAAAGACTTTTCACTTGCTTGTTCTCTTATGCAATATGAGTGTATGAAATGATTTAGCCATTTTGACTTAAACCATTTTACACAATACTTGATTACTATTTTGTGATGATGGTTTTGGATTATGAGAGCCAAGAGAGAAAAGTCTTTCTCATTCTATCATTTTCATTCTCTCTCTTTTTCTTGAGCTCTCATCTTCCTCCTCTTGCTCTCCCTCTCTTGAGTCTATAGTTCACTTGTCTCATGAATTGAGAACCAAGAACCATAGATAAAATCCCAAACAAACTCTTCTCTACTCACTCTAATTCACAAGGTTTAGCAAACCGAGTGAACTAGTTTCTTCAAAGTTCGAAGAAGGAGCCAAAGGTAGAAGCTTTCAGGTGGATCTATCTTCGGCGCAAGGAGACGACGGGGTGAAGCCGATCCGGACAACCATCGAGGCTTGAAGACGAAGGAGTTCAAGAAAGAAAGGTATAACCCCCTAACCGAGTAGTTAACAACTCCTAGTTAGGTTGTTAGTTAGATGTTTAACAAAGATCCGGGTTTTAAGTCCATGTTACCACCTCTAGAAAATTGTTTTTCACCAAATTCCGCATGCCCGAAAGTACCGGGAGAGGTAGCATGGACTTACACGAACCTTCTTAAAACACTGGCTTTTGGATTGTCTGAGTTGCATACCTCATTGCCACTCCTACTTTTACCCTTTTCTCCAGAACACTCCGTATTATTATGAACATCCACTTCCATTGGATAAAACCATCGTATGGTTATATACAAACTCGAAGGAACTTGTTCCAGATTCGAGGATGGTTTCCGGTTCTGGAGAAAATGAATAGGACTATTCAGTTGTCTTTTCCTTTTACCTTCTCTCAGGTTGCGAGTGCTCCTTGGATTAGGACAGTACACCTATTACGCTAATTGGATAGTCTTCTTCCAAACCATAGGCAGGTGCCGAACGGTAGGGAATGAAGAAAACCATTTAGCCTAAAAGGTGTACAGAAGGTATTAAGTAATGACAAATAAAGAGATTAGTAAGAGGGCAAAGTAAATTGCGACTGCTATTCACGACCAAACCAAGTATTTCTTCGCCAATCCTACATCACCTTTGTATTTCTCCAGAACACTCCGCATCACTACGATGATCCACAGTTTATTGGATACTCCATCGTATGGTTATATACGAACTCGAAGAAACTTGTTCCAGTTTGGGGATGGAATCTGGTTCAGGAGAAATAGGAATAAGGTTGTATTCAGTTGTCTTTTATCTTTACCTTCTCTCGGGTTACGAGTGCTCCTAGGATTAGGATAGTACACCTATTACGCTTATTGGATAGTCTACTTCCAGACCATAGGCTGGTGCCGAACGGTAGGGAAGGAAGAAAACCATTTAGCCTAAAGGGGTGTACAGAAGGTAATGACTAAAGACATATAAAAAGATTTGGAGAGACGGCAAAGAATTATACAGTTACAGTTGTGAATTTGATAATGGAAGAGGCATTACTAGGAATACCCGGATACCCCTTCAAAACATTTACATGTTTCAGTTTCACTGTGCATTGTTAATAGAAAACTGATTTCCTAATTAGACACTTGCTCCAGGGTATGTATTTACCAGGTATGATTCTCACATCTGTATAGTTTTACAGATGATGAGTGGGAGTAAGTTATTGGGAATTAGGTGATCATCCTCATTATATCGGAATTCGTTGTAATTGGTGATATTTGAGGAAATCGCCTGGGTTGTTTGTCGGACGGCAAATATTTGGTTTTGAATATCCGTTGTTATGCACCAATTTCAAATTGATATATCTGTACGTTTATTTTTATAAAGTGAGATATAACTTTTTGAAATTATGTCCATGACATTTACCTATATCAGTGGATAGTTAGGTAAGGAGTATTAAACAGCGGTGTAATTCTTCTTAACCATAAGTACAGTTTTCAACTTACGACACATAGGGAATGAGTTATTAGACTCAAGGGACTTATACAGAGTATTGTATGTTGTCCAGTGTCCATGAGAACAGAGGGGTTGGTACTCGTACTATATTCTATTTACTTATGACTTCTCTGGTTCTTAGACATGTGTTTCGTAGAAATGCAAGGTCTAAGTTTTGAGAAGTTATAGGTATAAGAATAAAGTAGAGAACCAGGCGTTGCAAGTATCAGAATTTTTTAAGGTGATCGAAGATGTAGATACTTGTGTATGGTATTCAGTTAATAGTAATGATTAAGAGAACATTCTTCTCTTTCAGGTTACTCATAATTGGAAGCACTCCTAAGTTGAGTAATGCTGATCGGCCTCTCTCCATTTAGTTGACATGCACTGGAGACAGCTGCATGATTTGAATCTGGTTCCAATTAAATTAGTGCCTCTGTTTCTATATTGGATATAGAATAGTTCATATCTTAACAATGTTAAGGTACGGGGAGTTGTCCGGCTTATGCTTAAAACCAGACTCTGGATAACTCAAGGCACGTTTCTGTAATGGATGTTTGTGGGTTAACCCGGGCTATGATGAGGGTCGACTTTCTACCATTTGGAAGATCAATAGTGATATTGTTCTTGACTCACCACAGTTTTAGTAAAATGGATTTTTTCAGAAAACAGTAGTAGGAGTATGGTAGAACTGGAAGTGATTCCAGAACCGCAAACGATTACTGAAAATTTGATAAGAACCTAAAGATTCAATCTGGTTTGACATTCCATTGGCCACTCCGCAGATATGGTAGGTAACCTCAGGCACTCGAGAGGTACTTCGGTATGCTCAAAGACGATGACAGGGAGGTTCTTATTTACCCAGACTTGCCATTGCTGTTGTTCCAGACTGTGAGACCCGGCAGGAGGATGAGTATAGCGTCGTTCTAAACTAGCTTTAGAAGTGTACGTGTACATGACTCTGCCAGAGGGTTGTCGTAGTCGGTGGGAGCAGCGGAAGTATAATGGACAAGTAGCTTATGTCTATTTATGGACTAAAGCAGATATAGCGGAGATAGATCATCTATTTCTGATGTGACAGTCATAGGTTTGACTTCATCAGAATAGGGGATGAATCTGTTAAGAAGGTAGTAGGGTGTGATGTACTGGTACTTGGATGACATACACAGAGTGAAGTTAAATTCCTATACTACGATCGGTTGTACTTTGGTTGTCACACAGTGGTTTCTCCACATATGATTTGGATATTATATCAGACATTCTATTTACTAGATCTATGATTTTAGATCTAGATTTGGGTAGTTTCCCAATCTGGGTACTTAGACAGCATTATAAAGGTGTTTTAGAATGAACGACTCCTGGAACGGTAGTGTACCTGCAGGTGATGGAGTCACCCTCTCCAAAGGTGTCTTACAGACTTAAGGGGAGAGGGATGTGCATGATTGGCAGATCACTTGCTTAGGCAATTGAGTCAGTCATGAGTTGTCAAGTACCACACCAGACGTTGTTTTTGCACTAGATGCAATAAGTTGTGATATTAATCCTATCCTGGAGAAACGTTCGGAAGCAGTTTTAGAACATAAGTGGATGTTCTAGGGATATGATAACAACCGCCTCTTTTAGGAGACGGTTATCATTCCAGGCTTCCAAGGTGACCTGGATGACAGAGTGACTGTCAGAGTTATAGTTTTTCCCTCTGACGAGGGGCAGTATTTTGGACAGGTGGTCCAAGCGGATACTGAGGAAGGTGTGGCGCAGGATACTGATTAAGTTCAGTTGACGATACAGTCTAAGAAGTTTGGATTTGGAGTTCATTTATGAACTAGGTCCCATCAGATATCCAGACATATTCTAAGACAGGTATTGCTCATTTCGGGAGATGGCTTTCTCCGCGAACTTGAAATAAAGAGAGACATAGAAAGAAACATCAGGGCGGATCCACTCACTGAGGCTATTCCTCGAACGCAATAGTTTCGCAAACGGGCTTTGTGAGACTGATTAGTTGAGGAGTTGGGTGTTCGGTATCACACGGGCTGTGAGTATGCGACATCGCAATAATTAGCCTTGAGTGCAAGTGGGAGATTGTTGGATATAGTGCTCTCAGAGTCAATTATTGGATCGCAGGCACGTGATTGCAAAGATTGAGGGAGGACCTATACCGGTAGGACAGTCATACTCGAGAGGTTTGTATACTTTCTGGTTTGTCTTTATCATCGTGTACATGCTTTAGGTGACATTGTAGTTCACTATTACACGTTGATAGAGAATAATATGCTACCATGGTTTGTCTTTATCATCGTGTACTGCTTTAGGTGACCTTACAGGTCGCTATTACACGTTGATAGAGCCCTTAGGATTCTTGCTTAACTACCAGCAGTATGATGGCGATCATATACGTGGGAGCTGGGGTCTATAAACACATCCTTAAAAGGTCCCTAGTTGTGGGAGTTTCGAGACTGGGCATCGATACTCCATTAGTAGACTAGTGTATACAGTCGAGACCCCGACGAGGGGCGGTGGCCGGTCTCACAAGCCATTGGTGTCAGTTGGATCACCTAAGATGTATACAGGTGCTCACTGGGTTATGAGTACACCGGACAGGACTCGCCGGGAACATGCTAATTGGTATTATACCTGATGTCAGATAGCAGTTCCCTGGTGACATGTGTACAGGTTAGTTCATCGACCTGAGATCGTCATTTGTCTCGTGTGAGTTCCCACTGTGTTTTGATTACTACCCTACCACGGCTCAAAGGAGTCGTGCAAAAAGGTTTTAGTTGGGTACAGTCCCGAGCAACATGGAGGCAGTGAGCGGATCGGCAGGGGTTTCGTCTCTCCCGGTATTGGGGGTGATATCGCGCTGTGTCTAGGAGAGCCATTACACGAAGTCCTTGGCCAAGGCAGGAGATTTACTGGTAGGTATTCCAGTAGTATCTCAGGGTGTTTTGGGCTACACTCCGACACGACTTGTACCGCTTTTGGGGGTCTGACTTTTACCAACCCCCTAGGCCCGACATGCGATGCTCATAGACGAACAGACCGGACTGTATGGATATTGTCACTGACAGGCTCAGTAGGGTGTCAGGATGAGTTCGCTTATCGACCTCCCTTTTGGTCAATACCTGGTAGCTCGTTACGTACGGCTAATACCTCTGACGTGCTAGTGGTTAAATCCACAGCCAAAGTTTTGACGGGTCTTTAGAGTCCCCCACAGACAGTTTCTCAAGTTTCGGGCGAAACGTTGTAGAGGCCGTATGGATTTATGGCAGGGTTCGAACATACGCGTGCACTTGTGCACGTGTAGTGTTTCGAACGAATAATACTAGCGGGCTTTGGTTTAAGCCGGATCCTAGTATTATACTGTGTAGATTTTGTCTCATTGCATTTGTATTCGGTCGGAATACAAAGCGGGTATGTATATACAGTCGCGGGGTTATCCTGTAATTTATTACGGGATCACTTTTTGAAGTTACCAGGTTGCATTCCATTTCAGCCGTTTTCCTTTCTTTCTCTTCTTGGCTGATTTTTGCATTGAAGGGGGGCTTATTTGCAAAGTGGGGATTTATAAAAGGAGGGTGTTTTTTGTGGTTGCCGGGGCCCCAGTGCTTTTCCGGCAAGCTCCTTGATTTGCTTTGTTTTCTTTGTGCATTATTTGTGCTCATTGCTTGCATTAATGTGATGGGATTTGAGAAAGACTTTGGTGTGACCCTTTTTCCTTGTTATCATCCATTTTCTTTTGTTTAGCTTACCCCTTTTTCCTCCTCATATGGGATGGCCGGCCACATGAAAGGGCAGCCCCTCTTTCATTTGGTGTGGGAATTTTGATCTCATTTTTCCTTGCACAAAATCCTTAGTTCATCTCTAAAGCTCATTTCTCCACCTCCACTCCAAAAGGCAACTTCTAATAACCCCTTGAGACAAAGGTTTCTACGTATATTCTAGAGCAATCTTGGACACGTCGGCTAGCAAATTTCGTGTCCGAGTTGTTAGTCGTATGTATGCCCTAGAGGCCAGTATTGTACAGATGATGTATATTATATTGGATGCTTGGACATATATAGAGATGACTTTCTTGCTCGATATGATAGTATGCTATCTGGTTACTCTTTATCTTAACATGTACACTTGTCTCTTTAAACTGTCTTATAGTTACATATTGATAAAGCCCTTAGGATGTGTACTTGACTACCTGGACTATGATGCAGATCATACTAGTGGGGACATGGTGGTCCATAAGTACATCCTTCAAGGTCCCTAGTCGTGGGTGTATCGAGACAGGGCATCGATATACCAGTGTAGACTAGCGTATACACTTCTCAACCCATGAGATGGGCGATGGATGATCCCATATCCATTAGTGTTTGACATCAGAGATGGTATGCGGGTGCTCAGTGGAGACTGGGTACACGGGACGGACTCGCCGAGAACTCCCAGATGGTATTATACCTCACGTCAGATGGCAGTTCTCAGGTGACACTTGTGCAGGTTAGTCTGTAGACCCGAGATCGTCATAGAGTCTTGTGTGATTCCCACTGTGCTTTGATCTCCACCTTACCACGTCCATGAGGGCGTGCAAAACGGTGGTCTTTGGGTACAGTCCCGAGTCATATAGAGGCAATGAGCGATAGGAGGGGTTTCGTCTCTCCCGGTATTGGGGGTTGATGTTGCGCTGTGCTCGATTGGCCGTAACAGGGAAGTCCCTGGCCAGGGCTGATCAGAGATTTGCTGGTAAGTGTTACCAGTAGTTTCTCGACCCGTTATGAGCCTCACATCGGCACGACTTATCGGTTATTGGGGTCTGACGTATACCACCCCTAGACTTGATATGCGACATATCAGAGGAACAGACCGGACTGTACGGTAAGTGTTACTGGTTGGATTTACAGGAGTGTGAGCGGGCTAGCTCGTCGATCTTCTGATCGCTCAATACCCGGATGGCCGTTACGTTTAGCAGACTGCTTGCGGCTTGTGGATGTTTGATATGATCATCATCTGCTACCGGCATATTGACGAGTCTTTAGAGTCCTATACAGAGGTTTCTTGGCTCAAGCGAAACGAAATAGGAGCGTATATGAGATATGTGCAGGACCGAGAATAATGCGTGTATGTGATACCGTATTCATTCTCGCGATGAATGTATCGGTTGGTTATATGCGATATAATCTAGATATCGAATCAAGGATTGATTCGATAAGCCGATACATAGGATACTAGTCGGTTATATGCGATATGACCGGATCGTTAAATCAAGTGTTGATTTAATGATTTAATGTATAATTATATATTTGATATATTGCTTTGCATTAACTAGTATTGGTTCATTTTAAAAGGATTTTCTCACTTGATGCACATTGTATATGTGATATATTTTTTGTGCACTTGTTTGTATCATGTTTGATGATACTTGCTCACTTGGGTTTGTGTAAAGATTAAACCATGGTTATATGAATGGTTAGGGTTTTGATTATTTACTTAGTTATTTATTTATTTATTCATTTTGGATATTATTAAGAATGGTGGCTTATTTTGTTTCTATGTTGAAGCTTCTTGAAGCTTTGACAAAGTCCACCATTCTTATCTCATCCTTAACCCTAACCATTCCAACTAACCTTAGTTTAATCTCTACACTTGACCATGGTTAGTATATGATAAGTATTCATATTAGTTTCATTTTTAAAATAAGAAACTTATCATATTCTTTCTTCTTCTTCATCTTCTTCTTCAAGAAAGCTTGATGCCATCAATGGCAGCTTGATGCCATCAATGGCAACTTGATGTGAGAAATCCAATTCTAAAGTGAACCCACCTCCTATTTCTTCACCCTCTACCTCTTGCCAAGTTGTTTTGGGTGTTTTCTTCACAAGTTTCACAAATTTGTGAAGTCGGAGCTTGAACTTGTGATGCCTCGACGTAGATCATCTTCGGCACGAAGCCGACGACCTAGTCCGCCCATTTCTCCGATCAAGCCGACGATTGAGTCCGGGATTCGAGATGGACAGCGAGAGGACGCCTACGTGGAGCCAAGGAAGTGGATATCCGGATCTACAAAGGTTGTAGCTTCTTATCTTTAGTTAAGTTGTTAACTAGATTCGCTTTTCGCCTAAACTTCTAGTCAACGATCTGTATTAGGGTTTCTCGGCACCCGTAAAATTTGAAATTGGCATGGTTGATGCCTTGTGAGACCTCTTGAGAGTG
Source organism: Agapanthus africanus (assembly GCA_030015575.1). NCBI lineage: Eukaryota > Viridiplantae > Streptophyta > Magnoliopsida > Asparagales > Amaryllidaceae > Agapanthus > Agapanthus africanus. Next base: position 251,163,380 of record CM057337.1, on the reverse strand, counting down.
CCTAGGAACCCTACAGTGGTATCAGAGCCTAGCTAGAGCCTTAGGCGAAGTCTAGACGGAGTTTGAAGTCCGATCGAACCGAAACCCTAATATCAAAGTTGCTCTCTGTACATTTTTTAAAAACTGGGTTTTTTCCAAATTAAAAATATGCAGAAAATTCAGCAGGACTTTCTAAGAATTACTGTGAAACACGATCACCCAATTCCTCCAAAGTGCGGCGGAACCGCGGCAGAAGCCTGGCTTCTGCGGCGGTTCCGCGGCCGTATGATGACGTCACCCACCCAATTTTGCACAGTAACTTCTTTTATTCAGTGCTGAGTTCTCTGGGAATTTTTAATATTTATTCAAGAGATGAGTATTCTGGGTTGTATTGGGGACTCGGTATTTCGATCGGATTATCGAACTTTGTCTTAGTGCTTTCCGGATAATTTTTTGAATATGTTAAAAAGTCCGACCGGATATAAATACCCAACTTTTCCCCTGCCGGAAAATATCCAAGTGTTGGATTTTTGTGTGGTTTAAGGATGTTCTGAGTAGTGCAAGTAACGCGATGGTCCCTCTAGAAGACAACAAACCTTAACTCGATTATGTGACCGTCTTGAACTGCCCTTTGAACCTTCGGGTTTGGGGCAGTACGGCGTGCCACATGTGAGGCGTTGGCTTAACCCTTCTACGGCTGGACCGTTGGTACTGAGGCATGAAGTGAATGTCTTTGAACCTATTTCATGTGTTGAACGGTTTTGGGAAAACTTGGGTGTTCGAATGTTCGATCGGAAAGTTTAATATATTCTATTTATCCGGAATGGGATACAATAATTGGAATTCACAAACAGTTATGAGATAACTGAATGAATGTTATAAATCTAGCGGTTTAGTTTCATTTGATATTGAAAAGAGTTTTCGATAATGAGACTAAAATGCGGGGTTTATAACTGATTAGGCATGTGATGTCTAAAGAGGTTGCGGATTCCAACTGTTGTAGTTTTACACTTTCTTTTCTGTGACCGTAAGTGTAATATGTGATATCGCCGGTTTTGTTGCTATATGTCAACGACAATTGGGATACGCATGTTTACTTACGTTGATGACATGTGATGTTATGTGTTGCTGGATATGTTATATTGGATTGCCGTGTTTGAATAGCCGGGGGTTTTTATGTGAGATGAGTGTTTTTCATTTTCATTCATGCAAAAACTTGTATGTAATATTCTTTTATTTGGGGCACTTCCAGGTTGCGGAAGATGTCGCCTTTTGTATATTGTTTACTTTTCCGCATTAGGATAGACCCAAGGAGGGGAGCACAAGTAACCGGGTTCTGGGGTCCAGTGGGAGACCAACTCGAGGAGTCGAGTCCGGGTCTCCTAACCCTAGAATTGGTAGGGTTGCTTGCCGCTCTCGTAGGGGTCTAGGGGTGTGGGATTGGCTATTCATCACGACCGTGGAATCCATGTTTTATACTGGCTCGTATTGAAAACACGGACGTCCTAGTATATCCAATATTTCATATGTTTCTTCTGCTGCGATATCTGTGATGTTCTGTGATAGATACTATATATAGTATATATGATATATTATATAGACGTTACTTATGTTTTGCACCCGCACTAACCCTTCCCTGCTCTGTCGTTAGTTACCTAACCTAACGGTGCACGAGGGGACATCGAGGCGAATGCGGATGGCATAAGTGTACGTCATATCTATCTGTGATGTTTAGGTATTTAAATGATGGGACTTCATTAATGTGATTAATGAAAGAAAAGAAACCTAAGATGTTGTAGAATCAAATTTTAAATAAAACAGGTAGCTACAGTTCTTGCTTTGCATAGTGGTATATATGATATACCCTGCACCTTATTCGATGAGGAAAGGACCGAGATCCCTTCACCGGGAGTGACTCCTTTAGCAATAACTGGCAGATGCTACACACTCGGTTTGTTTTTGATTGCTTCTATAGTTTCTGCTTTGCACAGTGGTATATATGATATATCCCGCACCTCATTCGACGAGGAAAGGGCCGACGATCCCTTCACCGGGAGTGACCCCTTTAGCAAAATTGGAAAAGCCTCAAAATCACTCCATTTCACAACTTCATTTGATTCTACAATGATATCAAGTTCATTACGCAATAGTTTTTCGGAAAAACATGTCGTAGCCCTCTGTCATTTCAGATAAGTAGTAGTTAGTATTCGTGCTGTGTTTGTTGGCCTGCGTCAAGGCGTAGTGTGCGGTAGCTAACTAGTATTTATCTGCTTATGCATATGATGCAAATTGGATTAGGGTAGTCGTGCGACTTTGTTGGCCTGCGTCAAGGGTCGTACGGGTGGGTTTAATTCAATCAGGAAATGACGGGTTGAACTTGACTAGCGCACTATGGTTTGTTGGCCTGCGTCAAGGTCATAGGACGCTAGGGGCAAAATATTATCGGGAATTTCAAGTGTTGAAATTTGCAATGAGATTGCATACCTTCTATGAGATAGTTGGATCCCGATACCCACTGCGAGTAAGAGTTACTCCTGGGAGAGTTTTACACATTACAATTAGCCGATCAAGTAGGTGTCTAGAAAGGTGTTAACGAGGTTATGCCTCTGGGAAAATGAGGTTTACATTAATTAGGTTCGTGCGAAAGCACGGGGGACCTCCCTCAAAGTACCGACACTGGCCTGGCTGAAAGATTGGCGAACTTGTAGTGTGTAATTAATCCCGGCTAATCTTTCCTTTTAGGGTTTGAAGGAAGATTTGATAAAAACAGTGGGAGCCATCCTGATTAGATAAGATAAAAACCAATCTGATCTTGCAAGAGCATACGCTAAAGTGTTTTCTTCTCTCTCTCTCCAGGTAGCGACCATTTCATGCCCTAATAAAGATAATAATATGGATGTATTGACCGAACCCGCATATTATACTGTGCTGGGGAACGTTGGTTCCGTTCTTTCCTATAAGAGTTATAGGACTGAACAGGATATAGGGGAATACCAGGATTCCCATGCCACCCGTTTGAAGAAAGTACATATTGATGCATTTTCTTCGGGTGTGTTCGTTACAGAGAACTGTTTCTCCATTTGCCCTACGTCCTGGGTATTAGATACCGGGTCAGGATCCCATATATGTAATCAGTTACATGGGCTTAGAAAAGGTAGAGAACTTGGAGAAGGTGATAAAGACATTAGAGTTGGAAATGGTGCAATTGTTGCAGCTAAGACTGTCGGGGAATATCACATTGTATTACCAACTGGTAATACATTGGTTCTGAACGAATGCTATTACATGCCGAACCTGATATGCAACATTATATCGGTTTCTTTGCTATGTAAAGAGGGATATAATTTTGTATTACAGGACAATGTTATGAACATTTTCCGTAACCAAAAGTTGGTTGGATCAGGCACGTTGTGCAATGGCATTTATGTTCTAAATCAATCAACAGTTCTGAGCATAACTAACACACACAAGAGGAAGAGTTCTGAACTCAACGAATCCTTCTTGTGGTATTGTAGACTGGGTCACATCAATGCGACACGACTAGCTAAGTTGCATAAAGATGGATATTTAAATCCGTTTGAATTTTCATCTTATGACACTTGCCAGTCATGTCTCAAAGGCAAGATGACCAAAACTCCGTTTACGGGACACGGAGAAAGAGTTACTGAACTCTTGGGACTGATACATAGTGATGTATGCGGTCCAATGTCTACACATGCCAGGGATGGTTCTTCGTACTTCATTACATTCACTGACGATCTCTCTAGATTCGGATATGTGTTCCTGATGAAACACAAATCAGAAGCTTTTGAGAAATTTAGAGAATATAAACAAGAAGTCGAAAACCAAACCGGAAAAAGTATTAAAATCCTTCGATCTGATCGAGGAGGTGAATACTTGAGCAATGAATTCCTGGACTTCCTAAAAGAGAATGGGATTCTCTCTCAGTTGACTCCTCCCTATACACCACAGCACAACGGTGTATCAGAACGGAGGAACCGCACCCTATTAGATATGGTGCGCTCTATGATGAGCACAGCTGAGTTACCTATTTCTTTCTGGGGATATGCACTGGAAACAGCTGCAGATCTATTGAATATGGTTCCCACCAAAACCGTGCCAACCACTCCATATGAGATATGGAAAGGAAAGAGACCATGTCTTAATTATGTTAAGATATGGGGTTGTCCGGCATATGTAAAAACGCAAAATCCGGACAAACTCGCGGCAAGGTCCCTTCTGTGTAAGTTTATTGGATATCCCAAACATTCGCGCGGGTATATCTTCTACCACACCGAGGAACAAAAGGTGTTTGTTTCTCGACATGCCACATTTTTAGAAAAGGAATTTCTTGAAAAAGAGATTAGTGGCAAGGATGTAGAACTGGAAGAGGTTCCAGCAATACAGACTACGACAGAAGACTTGGTTGAACCAGAGGATTCAGGAGTTCCTGATGAACCTCAGCCTCTCCGCCGATCTAGTAGGGTTCCTCGCCAACCTGAGAGATACTACGGTTTTCTCATGGATGGTGGGAGCGAGGATTGCATCATGGAGGATGATGACCCAACTAGCTTCGAGCAGGCCATCACGAGTGGGGACTCAGTGAAATGGCTGGATGCTATGCGGTCCGAGATGGAATCCATGTACACCAACAAAGTATGGACTTTGGAAGTTGCTCCTGAAGGGGTAAAACCCATCGGGAGCAAGTGGATCTTCAAGAAGAAACTTGGTGTAGATGGGAAAGTGGAGACTTTCAAAGCTAGACTTGTAGCAAAGGGTTTTCGTCAAAGACCAGGTATAGACTATGACGAAACTTTTTCTCCAGTGGCTATGCTTAAATCCATCCGGATCATGCTTGCCATCGCAGCATACCATGATTACGAAATCTGGCAAATGGATGTTAAGACGGCCTTTCTAAATGGTGATTTAGAAGAGTGCGTGTACATGACTCAGCCAGAGGGCTTCGTAGACAGTGGGAGCAGCGGCAAGGTGTGGGAGCTGCTTAAATCCATTTATGGATTAAAGCAAGAATCGCGGAGTTGGAACATCTGCTTTGATGTCGTTATCAAAGAGTTTGATTTCGTCAAAAACCCAGATGAACCTTGTATTTACAAGAAGGTGGCAGGGAGTAAGGTTGTCTTCCTCGTATTGTACGTGGACGACATACTCTTGATAGGAAATGATATTCCTATGCTGCAATCGGTCAAGCTCTTCTTATCACAAAGATTCTCAATGAAAGATCTTGGTGATGCCTCCTGCATATTGGGAATCAGGATCTATAGAGATAGATCCAAACGGATATTGGGATTGTCCCAATCCAGGTACATTGACACCATACTAAAGAGGTTTAGTATGGAAGAATCCAAGCGTGGGAACTTGCCCACGATCTCTGGAGTCACTCTCTCCAAAGAGATGTCTCCCAAGACTGATTTGGAGAGAGCTCGCATGCAAGGGATACCCTATGCTTCGGCTGTAGGCTCTATTATGTATGCGATGCTATGTACCAGACCCGATGTAGCATACTCACTAAGTGTAGTGAGCAGGTATCAAGCTGATCCTGGAGAGATTCACTGGACAGCTGTGAAGAGCATTCTCAAGTACTTACGAAGGACTAAAGAGATGCTCTTGGTGTATGGTAACAGAAAACTCCAAGTGGAGTCCTTTACCGATTCGAGCTTCCAGAGTGATAAGGACGACTCTAAGTCGCAGTCGGGATTTGTCTTTACCCTTTACGGAGGGGCGGTTAGCTGGAAGAGTTCCAAGCAAGAAACCGTGGCAGACTCGACGATGGAGGCTGAATACATCGCTGCCAATGATGCTGCCAAAGAGGCTGTCTGGATCAAGAAGTTCATTACTGAACTTGGAGTGGTTCCATCCATTGAGCATCCAATACCTTTGTATTGCGATAACAATGGAGCGGTGGCTTTGGCCAAGGAACCCAGGTCCCATCAGCGATCCAGGCATATTCTGAGGCGGTATCACCTGATCCGGGAGATAGTTGATCGCCGGGAGATCGAGGTCAGGAGAGTTGACACGAAGAACAACACGGCGGATCCACTCATAAAGGCCATTCCCCAGATACAGTTTGAGAGACTCTTCGGGATGCTCGGTATGCGATACTACAGCAGCTGGCCCTAGTGCAAGTGGGAGATTGTTAGTTGTATGTATGCCCTAGAGGCCAGTATTGTACAGATGATGTATATTATATTGGATGCTTAGACATATATAGAGATGACTTTCTTGCTCGATATGATAGTATGCTATCCGGTTACTCTTTATCTTAACATGTACACTTGTCTCTTTAAACTGTCTTATAGTTACATGTTGATAAAGCCCTTAGGATGTGTACTTGACTACCTGGACTATGATGCAGATCATACTAGTGGGGACATGGTGGTCCATAAGTACATCCTTCAAGGTCCCTAGTCGTGGGTGTATCGAGACAGGGCATCGATATACCAGTATAGACTAGCGTATACGCTTCTCGACCCATGAGATGGGCGATGGATGATCCCATATCCATTAGTGTTTGACATCAGAGATGGTATGCGGGTACTCAGTGAAGACTGGGTACACTGGACGGACTCGCCGAGAACTCCCAGATGGTATTATACCTCACGTCAGATGGCAGTTCTCAGGTGACACTTGTGCAGGTTAGTCTGTAGACCCGAGATCGTCATAGAGTCTTGTGTGATTCCCACTGTGCTTTGATCTCCACCTTACCACGTCCATGAAGGCATGCAAAACGGTGGTCTTTGGGTACAGTCCCGAATCATATGGAGGCAATGAGCGATAGGAGGGGTTTTGTCTCTCCCGGTATTGGGGGTTGATGTTGCGCTGTGCTCGATTGGCCGTAACAGGGAAGTCCCTGGCCAGGGCTGATCAGAGATTTGCTGGTAAGTGTTACCAGTAGTTTCTCGACCCGTTATGAGCCTCACATCGGCACGACTTATCGGTTATTGGGGTCTGACGTATACCACCCCTAGACTTGATATGCGACATATCAAAGGAACAGACCGGACTGTACGGTAAGTGTTACTGGTTGGATTCACAGGAGTGTGAGCGGGCTAGCTCGTCGATCTTCTGATCGCTCAATACCCAGATGGCCGTTACGTTTAGCAGACCGCTTGCGGCTTGTGGATGTTTGATATGATCATCATCTGCTACCGGCGTATTGACGAGTCTTTAGAGTCCTACACAGAGGTTTCCTGGCTCAAGCGAAACGAAATAGGAGCGCATATGAGATATGTACAGGACCGAGAATAATGCGTGTATGTGATACCGTATTCATTCTCGCGATGAATGTATCGATTGGTTATATGCGATATAATCTAGATATCGAATCAAGGATTGATTCGATAAGCCGATACATAGGATACTAGTCGGTTATATGCGATATGACCGGATCGTTAAATCAAGTGTTGATTTAATGATTTAATGTATAATTATATATTTGATATATTGCTTTGCATTAACTAGTATTGGTTCATTTTAAAAGGATTTTCTCACTTGATGCACATTGTATATGTGATATATTTTTTGTGCACTTGTTTGTATCATGTTTGATGATACTTGCTCACTTGGGTTTGTGTAAAGATTAAACCATGGTTATATGAATGGTTAGGGTTTTGATTATTTACTTAGTTATTTATTTATTTATTCATTTTGGATATTATTAAGAATGGTGGCTTATTTTGTTTCTATGTTGAAGCTTCTTGAAGCTTTGACAAAGTCCACCATTCTTATCTCATCCTTAACCCTAACCATTCCAACTAACCTTAGTTTAATCTCTACACTTGACCATGGTTAGTATATGATAAGTATTCATATTAGTTTCATTTTTAAAATAAGAAACTTATCATATTCTTCATCTTCATCTTCTTCTTCAAGAAAGCTTGATGCCATCAATGGCAACTTGATGTGAGAAATCCAATTCTAAAGTGAACCCACCTCCTATTTCTTCACCCTCTACCTCTTGCCAAGTTGTTTTGGGTGTTTTCTTCACAAGTTTCACAAATTTATGAAGTCGGAGCTTGAACTTGTGATGCCTCGACGTAGATCATCTTCGGCACGAAGCCGACGACCTAGTCCGCCCATTTCTCCGATCAAGCCGACGATTGAGTCCGGGATTCGAGATGGACAGCGAGAGGACGCCTACGTGGAGCCAAGGAAGTGGATATCCGGATCTACAAAGGTTGTAGCTTCTTATCTTTAGTTAAGTTGTTAACTAGATTCGCTTTTCGCCTAAACTTCTAGTCAACGATCCGTATTAGGGTTTCTCGGCACCCGTAAAATTTGAAATTGGCATGGTTGATGCCTTGTGAGACCTCTTGAGAGTGCCTAGGAACCCTACACGAGTTGTCTCGGTTCAGTGGTGGGAGCCCGTAAAAAGACTCGATGATGTGGTGCCCTTTCCGACGAGGAGAATGGAGATCGAACGAGATCGGAGATGCCGCGGGAAGCTAGAGACGATGGCCAAAGACCGAAGGACACGGATCGTTCGGTATAGCCTTTCTAACCTTTCTCTAGTTGCTAGTTGTAGGTTAATGGTTCGATCCGGATTTTAAGCATACGATAGCGCCGGTTTCTAGTTTGAAAAAATTTTCGTTTCCGCATTTTGGCCTCGGACAGACGGTCGGGGCGCTACCGTAGACTTACAGGAAATAGGGGAATATCCGGATTTCCACGCAACCCAATCGAAGAAAGTACATATTGATGCATCTTCTTCGGGTATGTTCATTACCGAGAATTGTTTCTCAGTATCTTCTACATCCTGGGTATGTGATACCGGATCAGGATCCCGCATACGTAATATATTACATGGGCTACAGATAGGTGGAGAACTGGGAATAGGTAATATGTCTCTAAGTGTAGAGAATGGTGCAAGTGTTGCAGCCAAATCAGTTGGCAAATATCACCTTGTATTAATACATTGATTCTGAACGAATGTTATTACATACCGAACCTGACATACAACATTATATCGGTTTCTTTAATGAGTTAAAGAAGGATATAATTTTGTATTGGAGGATAATGTTGTGAACATTTTCCTGAGTCAAGAGTTGATTGCATCAGGCACGTTATATAATTGCATATACGTTCTAAATCAAACCACAGTTCAAAATATCTAGAACACATACAAGAGGAGTAGTTCAGAAATGAACGAATCCTTCTTGTGGTATTGTAGACTGGGTCATATCAATGCGACACGACTAGCTAAGTTACATAAGAATGAATATTAGAATCGTACGAATTTTCAACTTATGATACTTGCCGGTCTTGTCTCAAAGATAAAATGACCAATACTCCGTTTACTGGAAACAGAGAAAGAGTTACTGAACTCTTGAGATAGATACATGATGATGTATACTGTCCTATGTCTACAAATGCCAAGGTTGGTTCTTCGTACTTCATTATATTCACTGATCATCTCTCGAGATTCGGACATATGTTCCTGTTGAAACATAAGTCTGAAACTTTTGAGAAATTCAAGGAATATAAGCTTGAAGTTTAAGAACCAGACGGGTAGAAGTATTAAGTCCTATGATGAGATCGAGGAGGAGAATACTTACGCATGGAGTTCCTGGAGTTTCTAAAAGGACAATGAAATTCTCTCTTAGCTTACTCCTTCGTATACACCACAGCACAACGGTGTATCGGGGCGGAGGTATCGCACCCTATGAGATATGATGCACTCTATAATGAGTACTGCTGAGTTACCTGTTTCCTTTTGGTGTTATGTACTTGAGAAGCTGCATACCTATTGAATGGGGTTCCATCCAAATCAGAGCCTACCACTGCATATGAGATATGGAATGGGAAGAGGCCATGTCTTAAACGAGTTAAGATATGGGGTTGTCCGGCCTATGTTGAAAAGAAAAATCCGGACAAGCTCGAGGCAAGATTAGTTCTGTAATTTTGTTAGGATATCCCAAACATTTGCGAGGGAATATCTTCTACCACTTTGAGGAGCAAAAGTTGTTTTATTTCTCAGCATGCCACCTTTTTAGAAAAAGGAATTTCTTGTGAAGAAATTAGTGGTCATACGGTAGAACTAGAAGGAGTTCCAGCTAGACAAACTAACAGCTGATGGTTTGGTGAAACCAAAGGATTCAATAGTTTCCAACGAACCTCAGCCTCTCCACGAATATGGTAGGGTTCCTCATCCACTTGAGAGATACTACGGTCTTCTCGGTGACAGTGGGAGCGAGGATTGCATCATAGTTGATGATGGCACAACTAGGTTTAGGAAGGCCATCACGAGTGGGGACTCTGTGAAAAGGCTGGATGCTATACGATCAAAGATGGAATCCATGTACACCAACAAAGTATGACTTTGCATGTTGCACCTAAAGGGGTAAAACCCATTGGGAGCAAATGAATCTTGAGAAGATTCTTGGTGTAGATGGAAAAGTTGAGACTTTCAAAACTATGCTTAAGTCCATCAGGATCAATGCATGCATCACGGAATTGGAACATCTGTTTTGATGTGGAAGTCAAAGAGTTTGACTTCATCAAAATGGTAGATGAACCTTGTATATACAAGAAGGTTGTAGAGAGTAAGGTTGTCTTCCATGTATTGTACGTAGATAACATACTCTTGATAGGAAATAGTTTCCTATGCTACACTCGATCAAGCTCCTTTTATCACGAAGATTCTCAATAGAAGATTTGGATGATACATACTACATCTTGTGGATTATGATCTATGGTGATAGATCTAAGTGGATGTTGGGAGTGTCCTAAATCCAGGTACATTAGCACCGTACTAAAGGGGTTTAGTATGGAAAATTCTAAGCGTGGTGGTTAGCCCACTTACTCATGGATCACTCTCTCCAAGACTAATTTGGAGAGAGCTCGCGTGCAAGGGATACCCTATATTTCGGCAGTAGGCTCTATCATGTATGCGATGTTATATACCAGACCAGATGTAGATGACTCACTAGGTGTAGTGATCAGGAATCAATCGGATCTCAGGAGAATCACTGGACAGCTGTGGAGGACATTCTTAAGTACTTGAGAAGCTCTAAAAGAAAGTTCTTGGTTCCAGCTTCCAGAGTGATAAGTTCGACTGAGAGTCAGTCACAGGCATTGTCTTTACCCTCAGTGGAGGGACGGTATGTTGGAAGAGTTCCAAGCAATATACCGAGGCATACTAGACGATAAAGGCTGAATACATTGCTACCAATGATGCTGCCAAAGTGGTCGTCTGGACATTTCTTGTTCATGAGATGAACAAGGTTCCTACCATTGAGCGTCAAATAACTGTTATTGGACAACAATGGAGTTGTGGCTTTAGCCTATGAACGCAGGTCCCATCAGCGTTCCAGACATATTCTGAGGACAGTATCACCTGATCAAGGAGATGGATGATCTCCAAGGGATCGAGGAAAGGAGAGTAGATTTTGAGGTTAACACGGCGGATCCACTCACTAAGGCCTGCTTCCCAAATACTATTTGAGAGATTTTAGGATGGTTGAGTATGGGATACTACAACCACTGCTAAATTGTTAGGTATTTGATACTACAACAGATGGCCTTAGTGCAACTGGGAGATTGTTAGTTATATGTATACCCTAAAGGCCATTACTATACATGGGATGTATATTGTAGTGGATGCTTGGACATATAGAGAGAGGACTTTCTTGCTCGATATGATAGTATGCTATATGGTTTCTCTTTGTCTTAACATGTTGATTTGTATACGTGATGCTGTCTTGCTCTCACATGTTGATAAAGCCCTTAGGATGTGTACTTGACTACCAGGACTATAATGGAGATCATACTAGTGGGGCCAAGGGTAGTCCACAAGTACACCCTATAATTGTTCCTACTCGTAGGAGTATCGAGACAGGGCATCGATACTCCAGAGTAGACTAGCGTATACGCTTCTTGACCCATATGATGAGCGATGGATGATCCCACATCTATTGGTGTTTGACATCAGAGAAGGTATACGGGTACTCAGTGGAGACTGGGTACACTGGACGGACTCGCCGAGAACTCCTAGATAGTATTATATCTATCGTCGGATAGCAGTTCTCTGGTGACACTGGTACATGTTAGTATGTAGATCCGAGATCGTCATAGAGTCTTGTGTGATTCCCATTATGCTTTGATTTCCACCATACCACGGTCAAGAGATCGTGTAAAAAGGTGTTTTTTTGGTACAGTCCCGAGTCATATGGAGGCAATGAGCGATAGGAGGGGTTTCGTCTCTCCCGGTATTGGGAGTTGATGTTGCGCTATGCTCGATTGGCCATAACAGGAAATCCCTGGCCAGGATTGCTGAGATTTACTGGTAAGTGTTACCAGTATTTTCTCGAACTGTTATGGACCTTGCATCTGTAGGGTTCCTAGGCACACCCATGAGGTTCCACAAGGCATCAACCATGCCAAAATCAAAATTTTATGTGCCTAACAACGCTATGCAAGATCGTTAACTAGATATTAGGCAAAACTAGAAGCTAGCAAACTACTTTGCTACTAAGTGAAAGGGATTACAACCTTTATAGATCCAGTCCTCCACTTCTAGAGCTCCGTGATGACGTCCCTCCGCTGCGATCATCGGAATCCCGGACTCTAGCGATGGCTTCGTCGGAGAAATGATCGGGCTAGGTCGTTGACTTTGATGCCGAAGATGATCTACGTCGAGACGACTCAAACTCAAGCTCCATCTTCACATGGTCATGAACCTTGTGAAGAAAACACCCTATACAACATGGCAAGTGGTAGAGGATGAAGAAATAGGAAGTGGGTTCACTTTGGATTTGGATTTCTCACTTGATTTCATCACTTGAAATTTTTCTAGAAAGCTTTTCTTTTCTTCATGAAGAAGAAGAAGAAGAAGGAAAATGAAAAAGGATTAATTAAAATAATAAATCAAGTGAAGACTTATCATCTTGCAACCATGGGTGAGTTAACTAGTGTAGAGACTAAACTAGAGTTTATGTTAATGGTTAGGTTAAAGAATAAAAACAAAATGGTTTTGACTTTGTCAAAAGATGCTTGAAGTATCATGAAACTTCTAGCAAAGACAAAGGAAAAAGTCCATTTTATTTTTACCAAAATAAATAAAAAGAATGAAACCCTAACCATTAACCTAAACATGGTGTTAGCCAAACACACACCCAAGTTTGCATGTATCATCAATCATGATACAAACTAGTGCACAAAAATATATCACATATACAAATTGTGCACAATCTAGTGAGAAAAATAAGCTTAAGTGAACCAATACTACTTAATGTAAAATAATATATCAAATATATAATTATACATTAAATCATTAAATCAACACTTGATTTAATGATCCGGTTATATTGCATATAACCGACTAATATCAATAGTAACAACTTATCGAATCAACACTTGATCCGATAACCCGGCTATATCGCATATAACCGATCAATGTCACAAATCGCGAGAATCGAATACAGTATCACATACTGGTATTATTCTCGGTCCCGTACATATCTCATATGCGCTCATATTTCATTTCGCTTGAGCCAGGAAACCCCTGTGTAGGACTCTAAAGACTCGTCAATACGCCGGCAGTAGGTGGTGATCAAATCAATCACCCACAAGCCGCAAGCGGTCTGCCAAACGTAATGGCCACCCTGGTATTGAGCGATCAGAAGATCAACGAGCAAGCCCGCTCACACTACTGTGAATCCAACCGTAACACTTACCGCACAGTCCGGTCTGATCGTCTGATGTGTCGCATATCTCGCCTAGGGGTGGTAAACGTCAGACCCCAATAGCTCGATAAGTCGTGTCGATATGAGGTCTATAACAGTTCGAGAAACTACTGGTAACACTTACCAGTAAATCTCAGCAACCCTGGCCAGGGATTTCTGGTTATAGCCAATCAAACACAACGAAACATCAACTCCCTATACCGGGAGAGACGAATCCCCTCCTATCGCTCATTGCCTCCATGTGAATCGGGACTGTATCCAAAAACCACCTGTTTGCACGACTCAGTAGAGTCAAGGTAGGGTGGAAATCAAAGCACAGTGGGAGACACACAAGACTCTATGACGATCTCGGGTCAACAGACTAAGCTGTACCAGTGTCACCAGAGAACTGCCATCTGACGTGAGGTATAATACCATCTGGGAGTTCTCAGCGAGTCCGTTCAGTGTACCCAGTCACCACTGAGCACCCGTATACCATCTCTGATGTCAAACACCAATGGATATGGGATCATCCATCGCCCATCACATGGGTCGAGAAGATATACGCTAGTCTACTCTGGAATATCGATGCCCCGTCTTGATATTCCCACGACTAGGAACATTGAAGGATGTACTCATGGACTACCCAGGCCTCACTAGTATGATCTACATCATAGTCCTGGAAGTCGAGCACTCATCCTAAGGGCTTTATCAACATGTAACAGAGAGACAGAAAGTATACATGTTAAGATAAAGAGCAACCAGATAGCATACTATCATGTCGAGCAAGAAAGTCCTACCTATATATGTCCCAGCATCCACTACAATATACATCCAATGTACAGTAATGGCCTCTCGGGCATACATATAACTAACAATCTCCCACTTGCACTAGGGCCATCTGTAGCAGTGGTTGCAGTATCTAATACTCAACCATCCCATATAAGTCTCTCTCTGGGAAAAAGCCTTTATGAGTGGATCCGCCGTGTTGTCCTCTGAGTCTACTCTCCTAACCTCGATCACCCTGGAGATCAACTATCTCAGGTGATCCTGCCTCAGAATATGTCTGGGTCACTGATGGGACCGGGGTTCCTTGGCCAAAGCCACACTTCCATTGTCACACAATGGTAGGAACCTAGTTCATCTTATGAACCATTATACACCCAAACTGCCTCTTTGGTAGTATCTTTAATAGCGATGTTACCAGCCTTTATCATCTAGTTTGCCACGGTATCTAGCTTGGAACTCTTCCAACATACCGTCCCTCTACTGAGGGTAAAGACAGTGCCTGCGACTGACATTCAGTCGTCTTTATCACCCTGGAACCTTTCCAGTGATTCTCCTTAGGATCGATTGATACCATCTCACTAAACCAAGTGAGAACCCTAACATCCATTTAGATCTATCTCATAGATCCAAATCCCTGGATTTAGGAGGTATCACCTTTATCCTATTTGGAGAATCCTTGTGATAAGAGGAGATTGACCGTGTGTAGTATAGGAAACTTTTTTTCTATCAAGAGTATGTTGTCCACGTACAATACGAGGATGACCACCTTACTCTCGACTACCGTTTTGTATAAACAAAGTTCATCTACCATTTTGATGAAGTCAAACACTTTGACTACCACATCAAAACAGACGTTCCAACTCCGCAATGCCTGCTTTAATCTGTAAAGCAACTTGCACACGTTTCCGCTGCTCCCACTGTTTACGAAACCCTCTGGCTGTGTTCTTATAGACGTTCTCTTCTAAATCATTTTAGAAAAGCAGTCATGGCACCCAACCACCAGATATCGTAGTCATGGTATGTAGCAATGGCAAGTAGGATCTGGATGGACTTAAGCATAGTCCCTGGAAAAGGTTTCATCATTATCCACGCCTGGTCAATGAAGAAAACCTTTAACAAGTCTAGTTTTGAAAGTCTCAACTTTTCCATCTACACCAAGTAATCTTCTCAAGATATACTTGCTCCTGATGGGGATTTAACCCTTCAGATATAGCAACCAAAGTCCATACTTTGTTGGTGTACATGGATTCCATCTCAGATCGCTAAGCATCCAGCCATTCTTACAGAGTCCCCACTCTTGATGGCCTGCTCGAAATTAGTTGGGTCATCATCTCATAATGCAATCCTCGCTCCCACTGTCATCGAGAAACCGAAGTATCTCTCAGGCGGATGAGGAACCCTACTAGATCGGCGGAGAGGCTGAGGTTCGTCGGGGACTACTGAATCCTTTGGTCCTATCAAATCATCATCTACAGTTTTGTATAGCTGGAACCTTTCCAGTTCTACAGAACTGACCTTGCCTCGATCTTGTCCGGATTTTGCTTTTGACATAGGCCGGACAATCCCAAATCTTAACTTACTTAAGAGATAGGCTCTTCCCATACCATATCTCATATGGAATGGTAGGCACTGATTTGATTCGAACCCGATTCAATAGGTATGCAGCTTCTTAAGTGCATAACCCCCAAAAAGAAATAGGTAACTCAGTAGTACTCATCATAGAGCGCACCATATCATATAGGGTGTGATTGCTCCGCCCCGATACACCGTTGTGCTGTGGTGTATATGAAGGAGTAATGCTGAGAGTGAATCTCATTCTCTTTTAGAATAGTCCAGGAATTCCATGCACAAGTATTCTCCTCCTTGATCACATCAAAGGACATAATATTTATACCCATTTTTGGTTCTCTACTTCTAACTTATATTCTGTGAATATCTCAAAAGCTTCGGACTTATGTTTCAACAGGAACATATGACTGAATCTTGAGAGATCATCAGAGAATGTAATGAAGTACAAAGAACCGGTCCTGGCATGTGTAGACAGGGGACCTTACATACATCATCATGTATCAGTCCTAAGAGTTTACTAATTCTTTCTCAGTTTCCAATAAACAGAGCTATGGTCATCTAATCTTTGTGACATGACTGGCAAGTTTCATAAGATGTAAATTCAAACTGATTTAATATGCATCTAAATGTAACTTTAGGCAGTCGGGTAGCATTGATATGACCTAGTCTACAATACCTCAAGAAAGATTCGTTCATTTCTGAACTCTTCCTCTTGTGTGTGTTCTGTATACTAGGAACTGTAGTTTGATTTAGAACGTCAATGCTTTTAGATAACGTGCCTAAACCGATCAACTTTTGAAATAGGAAATGTTCAAAACATTATCCATCAATACAAAATTATATCCTTCTTTAATAAATAAAGAGATTGATATGATTTTGTATATCAGGTTCGGTATCTAATAGCATTTGTTCAGAATCAATGTATTTGGAATACAGGGTGACAGTGACCAACAGACTTGGCTGCAACACTTGCCCCGTTTTCTGTCTCATGAAACTTATCACCCGTTCTCAGTTCTCTACCTATCGGTAGCCCATGTAACGGATTACATTTGCGGGATCCTGATCCGGTATCTAATACCTAGGACGTAGAGGACACTGAGAAACAGTTCTTTATAATGAACACACCCGAAGGAGATGCATCATATGCACTTTCTTCGTTTGGGCGGCATGGGAATCCTGGTATTCCCCTATTTCCTGCTCGGTCTTATAACAATTATAAGTTGGAGCGGGACCAACGTTCCCCAGCTCAGTATAACAAGCGGGTTCGGTCAATTCATCCATATTATTATCTTGATTAAGGCGTGATATGGTCGCTACCTGGAGAGAGAGAGAAGAAAACACTCTGCGTGCGCTCTGTCAAGATTAGATTGGTTATATATTTTATCTAATCAGGATGGCTCCCACTGTTTTTATCAAATCTTCCTTCAAACCCTAAAAGGAAAGACTAGCCGGGATTAATTACACTCTACAAGTTCACCAATCTTTCAGCCAGGCCAGTGTCGGTACTTTGAGGAAGGTTTCCCGTGCTTTCGCACGGACCTAATTAAAGTAAACCTCATTTTCCCAGGGGCGTAACCCCGTTGACACCTTTCTAGACACCTACTTGATCGGCTAATTGTAAAGTGCAAAACTCTCCCAGGAGTAACAATTACTCGCAGTGGGTATCGGGATCCAACTATCATATAGAAGGTATGCAATCTCATTGCAAATTTCAACACTTGAAACTCCCGATAAAGGTTTTTACCCCTAGCACTTATGACCTTAACTATGGTCAACAAATCATAAGCACTAGTCAAGCTCTACCCGTCATTTCGTGATTAATTAGACCCACCCACATGACCCTTAACTATGGTCAACAAAGTCACACGACTGTCCTAACTAATCGCATCATATGCGGTGTAGGAAGACATCACTTAGCTACCGTACACTGTGCCTTAACTAAGGTCAACAAACACAGCACGAATACTAAGTACTCTACTTCCTAAAATGACGGAGGGTTGCGGATGGTTTTTAAGAAAACCTTTAACGCTTTGAACTTGATCTCGTCGTGGAATCAAATGGTTTTTAAATGGAATGTTTTTTAGGCTTTTCTAGTTTTGCTAAAGGGGTCACTCCCGGTGAAGGGATCGTCGGCCCTTTCTTCATCGAATAAGGTGCAGGATATATCATATATACCGCTGTGCAAAGAAAAATCTATAGAAGCAATCAAAAGACAAACCGAGGGTTGTAGCATCTGCCAGTTACTGCTAAAGGGGTCACTCCCGGTGAAGGGATCGTCGGCCCTTTCCTCATCGAATAAGGTGCAGGATGTTCTACAAGGAACACCGCGATGCAAAGCAAGAACTGTAGCTACCTGTTTTTAAGAAATTCGATTCCATAACATATTTTAGGTTTATTTTCTTTCATTAATCGCATTAATGAATGACCCATCATATAAGTCCACCTAAACATCACAGATAAATATAACGTACGCTTATGCCATCCGCATTCTCCTCGATGTCCCGTCTGCACCGTTAGGTTAGGTAACTAACGCCAGAGCGAGGCAGGAATAGCGTGGGTGTAAAACATAAGCAACGTCTATATAATATATCATATATACTATATACAATATCTATCTGAACAAATCACATGATCACATCACAGATAACGCGGCAGAAAAATATCATATGAAATATTGGATATACTAGGACGTCCGTGTTTTATTTTGAGCCTGTATAAAACACGGATTCCACGGTCGTGATGAATAGCCAATCCCACACCCCTAGACCCCTACGAGAGCAGCAAGAAACCCTACCAATTCTAGGGTTAGGAGACCCGAACTCGACTCCTCGAGATGGTCTCCTACTGGACCCTAGGACCCGGTTACTTATGCTCCCCTCCTTGGGTCTATCCTAATGCGGAAAAGTAAATAATATACATCAACGGTGACATCTTCCACAACCTGGAAGTGTCCCAATAAAAGAATATTACATACAAGTTATTACATGAATGAAAATGGAAAAACACTCATCTCACATAAAAAAAACCCGGCGTATCAAACACGACGATCCAATATAACATATCCAGCAACACATAACATCACATGTCATCAACGTAAGTAAATATGCTCATCCCAATTGTCGTTGACATATAGCAACGAAACCGGCGATATCACATATTACACTTACGGTCGCAGAAAAGAAAGTGTAAAACTACAACAGTTGGAATCCGCAATCTCCTTAGACATCGCATGCCTAATCAAATGAATTTCTTAGACATCGCATGCCTAACAATTATAAACCCTGCATTTTAGTCTCATTATCGAAAACACTTTTCAATATCAAGTCGGGCAATTCAACAAGATTCCCAACATCCAGAACGAATGCTCGTCGCAAACTTTAGTAGGCGGCCGCACCCCCGATGCCGTCGACGAAGTGCACCAAGGTGGAACACTGCAGCCGCGAGCACCCGAACGGATGCTTTCGGCGACGGGGTTCTCCTACAGTCACTTGGTCGGGGCTATGGGCATGGCTGTCTATTAAGTTTACCCGGCGAGTATCCGCGTACGCTACGTGATTGCGACGAACTTTTGATCGCATCAAAATTCCGTGGCAACCGATCAAGTGAGACTAAAGTGCTATGTTTATAACATCCAAATCAGTTATCTCATAACTACTTGTGGATTCCAAATATTGTATCACATTCCAGATAAATAGAAAATGTTAAACTTTCCGATCGAACAATCAAACACCCAAGTTTTCCCGAAGAGTTCAACACATGAAATATGTTTAAAAACATTCACTTCATGCCACAGTACCAACGGTCCAGCCGTAGAAGGGTCAAGCCAACGCCTCACATGTGGCACGTCGTACTCCCCCAAATCCTAAGGTTCAAAGGGCAGTTCAAGACGGTCACATAATCGAGTTAAGGTTTGTTGTCTTCTAGAGGGTCCATCGCGTTACTTGCACTACTTAGACGTTCTTAAACTACGGAAAAATCCAAGACTTGGAAATTTCCCGGTAGGGGAAAAAGTGGGTATTTATATCCGATCGAACTTTTTAACATTTTCTAAAATACCCGGAAAAACTCATAGACGAAGTTAAACTTTCCGGTCGAATCTACGAACTCCCAATACAACCCAGAAAACTCAACTCTTGAGTATAAATTAAAAAATACCCAGAAAACACAGGAATCAAATAAGGAGTTACTGTGCAAAATGTATAGGATAAAGTGTCAATTCGGCCGCGAAACCGCCGCACGAGCCATGCACATGCCGTGGTTCCGCGGCGCTTTTATCGATTTAAGTGCACGTGCTTCACAGTAACTCCTCAAAGACCCTGCTGAATTTTTTGGCTATTTTTAATTGGGAAAAAAAACACGGTTTCAGAAAATGTACAGAGAGGGGTCTTGGTTAGGGTTTCGGGACTCGATCGGATTTTGAACATCGTCTACACTTCGCCTAAGGCTCTAGCTAGGCTCTGATACCACTGTAGGGTTCCTAGGCACACCCAAGGTTCAATAAGGCATGAACCATGCCAAAATCAAAATTTTATGTGCCTAACAATGCTATGCAAGATCGTTAACTAGAGATTAGGCGAAACTAGAAGCTAGCAAACTTCTTTGCTACTAAGTGAAAGGGATTACAACCTTTATAGATCCGGTCCTCCACTTCTAGAGCTCCGTGATGACGTCCCTCCACTGCGATCATCGGAATCCCGGACTCTAGCAATGGCTTCGTCGGAGAAATGATCAGGCTAGGTCGTTGACTTTGATGCCGAAGATGATCTACGTCGAGGCGACTCAAACTCAAGCTCCATCTTCACTTGGTCATGAACCTTGTGAAGAAAACACCCTATACAACATGGCAAGTGGTAGAGGATGAAGAAATAGGAAGTGGGTTCACTTTGGATTTGGATTTCTCACTTGATTTCATCACTTGAAATTTTTCTAGAAAGCTTTTCTTTTCTTCTCTTCATGAAGAAGAGGAAGAAGAAGGAAAATGAAAAAGGATTAATTAAAATAATAAATCAAGTGAAGACTTATCATCTTGCAACCATGGGTGAGTTAACTAGTGTAGAGACTAAACTAGAGTTTATGTTAATGGTTAGGTTAAAGAATAAAAACAAAATGGTTTTGACTTTGTCAAAAGATGCTTGAAGTATCATGAAACTTCTAGCAAAGACAAAAGAAAAAGACCATTTTATTTTTACCAAAATAAATAAAAAGAATGAAACCCTAACCATTAACCTAAACATGGCGTTAGCCAAACACACACCCAAGTTTGCATGTATCATCAATCATGATACAAACTAGTGCACAAAAATATATCACATATACAACTTGTGCACAATCTAGTGAGAAAAATAATCTGAAGTGAACCAATACTAGTTAATGTAAAATAATATATCAAATATATAATTATACATTAAATCATTAAATCGGCACTTGATTTAATGATCCGGTCATATTGCATATAACCGACTAATATCAATAGTAACAACTTATCGAATCAACACTTGATCCGATAACCCGGCTATATCGCATATAACCGATCAATGTCACAAATCGCGAGAATCGAATAAAGTATCACATACTGGTATTATTCTCGGTCCCGCACATATCTCATATGCGCTCATATTTTGTTTCGCTTGAGCCAGGAAACCCCTGTGTAGGACTCTAAAGACTCGTCAATACGCCGGCAGTAGGTGGTGATCAAATCAATCACCCACAAGCCGCAAGCGGTCTGCCAAACGTAATGGCCACCCTGGTATTGAGCGATCAGAAGATCAACGAGCAAGCCCGCTCACACTCCTGTGAATCCAACCAGTAACACTTACCGCACAGTCCGGTCTGATCGTCTGATATGTCGCATATCTCGCCTAGGGGTGGTAAATGTCAGACCCCAATAGCTCGATAAGTCGTGTCGATATGAGGTCTATAACAGTTCGAGAAACTACTGGTAACACTTACCAGTAAATCTCAGCAACCCTGGCCAGGGATTTCTGGTTATAGACAATCGAACACAGCGCAACATCAACTCTCTATACCGGGAGAGACGAATCCCCTCCTATCGCTCATTGCCTCCATGTGAATCAGGACTGTACCCAAAAACCACCTGTTTGCACGACTCAGTAGAGTCGTGGTAAGGTGGAAATCAAAGTACAGTGGGAGACAACAAGACTCTATGACGATCTTGGGTCAACAGACTAAGCTGTACCAGTGTCACCAGAGAACTGCCATCTGACGTGAGGTATAATACCATCTGGGAGTTCTCGGCGAGTCCGTTCAGTGTACCCAGTCACCACTGAGCACCCATATACCATCTCTGATGTCAAACACCAATGGATATGGGATCATCCATCGCCCATCACATGGGTCGAGAAGATATACGCTAGTCTACTCTGGAATATCGATGCCCCGTCTCAATATTCCCACGACTAGGAACATTGAAGGATGTACTCATGGACTACCCAGGCCTCACTTGTATGATCTACATCATAGTCCTGGAAGTCGAGCACACATCCTAAGGGCTTTATCAACATATAACAGAGAGACAGAAAGTATACATGTTAAGATAAAGAGCAATCAGATAGCATACTATCATGTCGAGCAAGAAAGTCCTACCTATATATGTCCCAGCATCCACTACAATATACATCCAATGTACAGTAATGGCCTCTAGGGTATACATATAACTAACAGCATCAGCATGAATTATCAGGCTATTGGGGTATGATGTTATACCACCCCCAGGCTGTGATATGCGACATATCAGACGAAGAGACCGGACTGTACGGTAGTGTTACTGATTGGATTCGCGGGATTATGAGGAGGCTTGCTTGTTGATCTTCTGATCACTCATTACCCGGTAGGCCATTACGTTTAGCAGACTGCTTGCGGCTTATGGGTGTTTGATATGATCATCACCTACTGCCGGCGTATTGACGAGTCTTTAGAGTCCTACACAGAGGTTTCCTGGTTCATGCGAAACGAAGTAGGAGCACATATGTGATATGTACGGTACCGAGATTAATGCGAGTATGTGATACCGCATTCTATTCTGGCGATATGTGCCATTCGTCGGTTATATGTGATATAGCCAAGTTATCGGATCAAGTGTTGATGCGATAAGTTGTTACATTTGATATTAGTCGGTTATATGTGATATAGCCGGATTATTAAATCAAGAGTTGATTTAATAATTTAATGTATAATTATATATTTGGTATATTACATTACATTAACTAGTATTAACACACTTAAGTAATTCATTTTCTCACATCTGATACACTTTACATATATGTGGTATATGTATTGTTTTCTTTTTACACATAAATATATATGTGATATATATTCATGTGTCATGCTAGGTTACATATGCAACAAGAGTGTATGAGATATCATGCTAGGGTTTATGTTAAGGTTAATATTTATCATTAAGTTATTACAAATTAGTGGATAATGTTTCAATCTTGGATGAAGCTTGTAGAACATTGACCAAGTCCACTTGTTTGTCTTGCTTAAGATATTTGTTAACCCAACCTTAACCACAAGCCATAGTTTATTCTCTACATGAGTGAGGCATGACATTAACTCACCATGGTTGCATTTCTAACCTCATGATGAGTTCACACTCTCTTCTTCATTCTTCATCTTCTTCATGAGCTCAAAAAGCTTTCTAGGGTTTTGAGAAGTGGAGAAATATTGTGAGAAATATAAAACTAAAGTGAGCCCACTTCCTACTTCATCATCCTCTACTATTAGCCATTTAGTTTAGGGTGTTTTCTTCACTAATCTCACCATTAGTGAAGAGGTAGCATGAGCTCGAGAATCCTCAACGTAGATCATCTTCGGCCTCTAAGACATTGAGCAAGCTTGTTCGTTTCTTCATGTGAACCCTTACTAGAGTCGGGGTCTTCACAACTTGCAGCGAAGGGACTACGACATGGAGCTTTAGAAGTGAAGGACTGGTCTACAAAGGTTGTATTCCCTCATTCACTTAGATGTAAAGTGTTTAAATTTAGTATCGTCGGATTTTCTAGTAACGATTCTAGGGTTAGGGTTAGCTAATACGGCAAATTTTTTAAAATGGCATGGATGATCCCTCCCGAAACCTTGTTGTCATGCTAGACAACCCTACACACTTATTATCTCTCTATTACATGTTGATAAAGCCCTTAGGATGAGTACTTGACTACCAGGATTATGATGCTGATCATTCTAGTGGGGACAGGGTAGTCGGTAAGTATATCCTTCAAATGTTCCTAGTCGTGTGAGTATCGAGACCGGGCATCGATATTCCAGAGTAGACTAGCGTATACGCTTCTCGACCCATATGATGGGCGATGGATGATCCCATATCCATTGGTGTTTAACATCAGAGAAGGTATACAGGTGCTCAGTGGAGACTGGGTACACTGAACGGACTCACCGAGAACTCCTAGATGGTATTATACCTATCGTCAGATAACAGTTCTCTGGTGACACTGGTACAGATTAGTCTGTCAATCCAAGATCTTTAAAGTCTTGTGTGATTCCTACTGTGCTTTGATTTCCACCTTACCACATTCAAGAGATCGTGCAATACGGTGGTTTTTAGGTACAGTCCCGAGTCACATGGAGGTAATGAGTGATAGGAGGGGATTTCGTCTTTCCCGGTATTGGGGGTTGATGTTGCGCTATGCTTGATTGGCCATAACAGGAAATCCATGGCCAGGGTTGCTGAGATCTACTAGTAAGTGTTATCAGTAGTTTCTCGAACCGGTATGGACCTTGCATCGACATGACTTATCAGGCTATTGGGGTCTGACGTTGTACCACCCCCAGGCTGTGATATGCGACATATCAGACGAAGAGACCGGACTGAACGGTAGTGTTACTGATTGGATTCGCAGGAGTATGAGCAGTTTTGCTTGTTGATCTTCTGATCGTTCAATACCCGGGTGGCCGTTACGTTTAGCAGACCGCTTGCGGCTTGTGGGTGTTTGATATGATCATCACCTACTATCGGCGTATTGACGAGTCTTTAGAGTCCTACACAGAGATTTCCTGGTTCATGCGAAACGAAGTAGGAGCACATATGTGATATGTGTGGGACCGAGATTAATGCGTGTATGTGATACTGCATTCTATTCTCGCGATATGTGATATCGGTCGGTTATATGTGATATAACCGAGTTATCGGATCAAGTGTTGATTCGATAAGTTGATACATTTGATATTAGTCGGTTGTATGTGATATAGCCAGATTATTAAATCAAGTGTTGATTTAATAATTTAATGTATAATTATATATTTGATATATTGAATTACATTAACTAATATTAGCTCACTTAAACATTTCGTTTTCTCACTTATGTGCATATAGTATATATGTGATATATATTAATGTACATTTTTTGTGTCATGCTTGATGCCACATACTTCATGGGTTTATGAGACTTGCATTATACTTAAGATAATATTAGGGTTTTTATTTATCCAAGTAATTTACAAATTGGTGGAATTATGTCATGGCTAGAAGCTTGGAGAAGCTTGATGTGTCCATTGACTTTGTCCACTAATTTGTTTTACTTAAAATATTTATTAACCTAACCATTATCCTTAGCCATAGTTTACTCTCTACATGAGTTAGTGTATGACATAAACTCACCCATGGTTGCTATTCTCACCTCATGAGTTTCATTCTCTTCTCCACTTCATCTTCTTCCTCATCTCCAAAAATCTTTCTTGGGTTTGGAGAGATGAAGAAATATTGTGAGAAAAATAAATCTAAAGTGAGAAAAATTCCTACTTCATCATCCTCTACGTTACTAGCCATTTAGTTTAGGGTGTTTGCTTTACTAATTCCATATTAGTGAATAGGTAGCTTGAGTTGGTGTCTCCTCGATGTAAATCATCTTCGGCCTCGAAGACTTAAAGTAAGCTTGTTCCGTTCATCTTGTGGAGCCTTTCTAGAGTCCGGGAGTTCACTACTTGGAGCGAAGGGACTACTACACGGATCTATTGAAGTGAAGGACCGGTCTACAAAGGTTGTATTCCTCATTCACTTAGATGTAAAGTTGTTTGCATGCTTGATTCGTCTAAATCTCTAGTTAAGATTCTATGTTAGGGTTCTTTATTACAGCAAAAATTTGAAATTGGTATGGACGATACCTCCCGAAATCTTGCTGTCATGCTAGGTAACCCTGCAGTGGTATCAGAGCCAAGCTAGAGAATTAGACAATGTTTGTTAGATTACGAAACCGAAACTACTCCGAAACTTGAAACAATGAAATCTAGTTTCTGTCGATTTTTAAATGGCCTCTAAAAATTTTTTAGGCAACTGCAGAATGTTGCATGAGATGTAACATGAACACAGTAGAAAATTTAACCCCTCTCGGCGGATTTTGGCCTGCCACATTGCTATTAAAACCGGCCTGCCCGGTTTCTAGTGGAGTTCTGGGTTGAATTTTTTAGGGTGTTCCAGTCTCTGGGTTTTGGCGTTTCAGGCGTTGCTTGTTTTTTCTAAGATTGCATGTGATGTGGTCTTACTGTATTGGCAACTCAGAGTGTTTCATATTCATAATTCTAACATCATTTTGGGTTATTTTAGACGACGTTAGAAAGTTCGAACGGATATCAATAACTCATTTTTTCCCTCACTGGAAATTTTCCAAGAGTTGGATTTTTTCCAAGTTTAAGATCTTCAGAAAATCATGCAAGTGATTCTATGGACCCTCTAGAAGAACGAAACCGTAACTCGGTTTTATGACTGTCGGAACCGCTACCGAACCGTAGGATTTGTGGTAGTTCCGCGGCGCCTTAGGTGAGGCAAGGGTTGACCCTTCTACGGTTGGTCCATAGGTTCTGTGGCATGAAGTCAAACTCTCATCTTATATAAAAACCCCGGCTATTCAAAACACGACGATCCAATATAACATATCACAGCAACACATAACATCACATGTCATCAACGTAAGTAAATATGCGTATCCTAATTGTCGTTGACATATAGCAACGAAAGCGGCCATACACCACATATTACACTTACGGTCGCAGAAAAGAAAGTGAAAAACTATAACAATTGGAATCCGCAACCACCTTAGACATCATAAACCCAATGTATCACATACTTTGGATTTCATGCCCAACCAAATAAATTCCTTAGACATCGCATGCCTAACAATTATAAACCGCGCATTTTAGTCTTGATATTGAAAACACTTTTCAATAACCAGTCGGGTAATTCAACAAGATTCCCGACAACCTGATCGAATGCTCATCGGAAACTTTAGTAGACGGCCGCACCCCCGACGCCGTCGACGAAGTGCACTAAGGTGGAACACCGCGGCCGTGAGCACCCGAACGGATGTTTTTGTCGACGGGGTTCTCCTACAGTCACTTGGTCAGGGCTATGGGGCATGGCTATCTAGCAAGGTTACCCGACGAGTATCCGCGTACGCTACGTGATTGCAATGGACTTTTGATCCACATCAAAATCCCATGGCAACCGATCAAATGAGACTAAACTGCTAGATCTATAAAATTCAAATTAGTTTTCACAAAACTAAATATTGTGGATTCTAAGTACTGTATCACAATCACAGATAGCTAGACGATGTTAAACTTTTCGATCGAATAAACAAACACCCAAAATTTCCCAATGAGCTCAACACTTGAGTGGAGTTTAAAAAGTACCCAGAACATGCCACAAGAGGAGTAGTTCAGAAATGAACGAATCCTTCTTGTGACATTGTAGACTAGGTCATATCAATGCGACAAGACCAGCTAAGTTACATGAGGATGAATATGAGAATTTGTTCAAATTTTCATCTTATGATACTTGTCAGTCTTGTCTCAAAGATAAAATGACCAATACTCCGTTTACTGGAAACAGAGAAAGAGTTATTGAACTCTTGGGACAGATACATGATGATGTATATGGTCCTATGTCTAGAAATCTCAGGGTTGGTTCTTTATACTTCATTACATTCATCGACGATCTCTCAAGATTCAGACATGTGTTCCTGTTGAAACACGAATCTGAAACTTTTGAGAAATTCAAGGAATATAGGCTTGAAATTGAGAACCAGATGGGTAGAAGTATTAAGGTCCTTCGATGTGATCGAAGAGGAGAATACTTTGGTATGGAGTTCCTGGATTTTCTAAAAGGAGAATAGGATTCTCTCTCAGCTTACTCCTTCGAGTACACCACAGCACAACGGTGTATCGGGGCAGAGGTATCGCACCCTATGAAATAGGGCGCGCTCTATGATGAGTACTGCTGAGTTACCTGTTTCCTTTTGGAGTTATGCACTTGAGAAGCTGCATACCCATTGAATGAGGTTCCATCCAAATCAGTGCCTACCACTCCATATGAGATATGGAATGGGAAGACCATTTCTTAAGCAAGTTAAGATATAGGGTTGTTCGGCCTATGTTGAAAAGCAAAATCCGGACAAGCTCGAGGCGAGGTCAGTTCTGTACGATCAGAAGAAAACCAACAAAGCTGTCAAAACTCCCGTCGAGCCATCTGGCAACACTTACCGTACAGTCCGGTCTCCTCGTCAGATATGTTGCATATCGAGTCTGGGGATGGTGTCGTCGACCCCAATAACTCAATAAGTCATGTTGGTGTATGGCTGATAACAGATCGAGAAACTACTGATAACACTTATCAATAAATCTCAGTAGCCCTGGCCAGGGACTTCCTGTTATAGCCAATCAAACATAGCACAACATCAACCCCCAATACCGGGAGAGACGAAACCCCTCCTATCGCTCATTGCCTCCATGTGCCTCAGGACTGTACCCAAAGACCACATGTTTGCACAACTCAGTAGAGCCGTGGTAGGATGGAGATCAAAGTACAGTGGGAGGACACACAAGACTCTATGACGATCTCGGGTCTACAGACTAACCTGTACCAGTGTCACCTGAGAACTGCTATCCGACGATAGATATAATACCACATAGGAGTTCTCTGTGAGTCCGTTCAGTGTACCCAGTCTCCACTGAGCACCCGCAAACATTCTTTGGTGTCACCTCACCAGATAGATATGGGAACATCCATCGCCCATCATATGGGACAAGAATGGTATACGCTAGTCTACTCTGGAATATCGATGCCCCGTCTCGATACACCCACGACTAGGAACAGTTCAAGGATATGCTTATAAACTACACGTGTCCCACTAGCATGATCCGCATCATAGTCACAGTAGTCTAGCAAATATCATGAGGGCTTTATCAACATGTGCAAATGAATAAAAGCATGTTCAAATCAACATATCAGATAAAGAAAACCAGGTAGCATACTATCATATCGAGCAAGAAAGTAATCTATATATATATATATATATACATGTACAAGCATCCACTATACATATAATGGCCTCTAGGGCATACATATATCTAACAATCTCCCACTTGCACTAAGGCCAGTTATTGGCGTATCTCATACCCAACATCTCAAAAAGTCGCTCATGCTGCGGCTATGGAAGGGCCTTGGTGAGTGGATCCGCTGTGTTATTCTTTGTATCTACTCTCTGAATCTCGATCTCGTGGTGATCTACTATCTTCCGGATCAAATGATATCGCCTTAGGATGTGTCTAGACTTCTGATGGGATCTGGGTTCTTTGGCTAACGCCATAACCCCATTATTATCACAATACAAAGGTATTGGATCAACAATAGTTGGAACTACTCCTAGTTCCGTGACGAACTTCTTCATCCAGACGGCTTCCTTGGCAGCATCATTTGAAGCAATATACTCAGCTTCCATCGTTGAGTCTGCAACGGTATCCTGTTTGGAACTTTTCCAACTAACCGCCCCTCCATTGAGGGTAAATACAAACCCTGAGATAGATTTGTTGTCATCCTTATCACTTTGGAAGCTGGAATCGGTAAAGGCCTCCATTTGGAGATCCCCATTACCATACACCAAGAACAATTCTTTAATCCTTCGCAAGTACATAAGAATGTTCTTCACTGCTATCCAATGTTTCTCCCCTGGGTTGGATTGATACCTTCTTACAACAGCTAGTGCATAAGCAACATCATGGCGAGTACATAACATCGCATACATTATAGATCATACGGCTGAAGCGTAGGGTATAATGCTCATGCGAGCTCTCTCTTCATCAGTCTTCGGACAGAAGTCCTTGGAGAGAGTGATTCCATGGCAAGCGGGAAAGGCACCACGCTTAGAATCTTCCATACTAAATCTTTTTAGGATGGTGTCAATATACTTTGATTGGGACAATCCCAATAACCTCTTGGATCTATCTCTATAGATCCTTATGCCCAAAATGCACGAAGCATCACTCAGGTCCTTCATGGAGAACCTTTGTGATAAGAATAGTTTGACCGATTGTAGCAAAAGAATATCATTTCCTATCAGGAGAATGTCATCCACGTATAATATGAGGAATGCGACAGTATTCCTAACAATCTTCTTATAAATGCATGGTTCATCTATATTTTTGATAAAATCAAACTCTTTGATTGTATCATCAAAACAGATGTTCCAGCTCCGTGAGGCCTGCTTTAATCCATAAATGGATTTAAGCAATCTACATGCTTTCCCGCTGCTCCCACTGTCAATGAAGCCCTCTGGCTGATCCATAAAAACGCATTCTTCTAAATCACCATTCAGAAATGCAGTTTTAACGTCCATCTGCCAGATTTCATAATCATGGTGAGCAGCAATAGAAAGTTGGATCCAGATGGATTTAAGCATTACTACTGGAGAGAAAGTTTCATCATAGTCCAGTCCTGGTCTTTGACGAAAACCTTTCGCTACAAGCCTTACTTTATAAGTCTCTACCTGTCCATTTACACCAATCTTTCTCTTAAAGATCCATTTGCACCCAACGGGTTTTATCCCAGGAGGTGCAACGTCCAAAGTCCATACTTTGTTGGTGTACATGGACTCCATTTCGGATCTCATGGCTTCCAGCCACTTCACAGAGTCACCACTCGTGATAGCTTGCTGAAAAATAATAGGGTCATCATCATCCATGATGCAATCTTCTCTATCACCATCAATGAGAAACCCATAGTATCTCGCTGGTGGGCGAGAAGTTCTACTAGATCTCCGGAGTGGCTGAGGTTCTTGAAGTTCTACTGTAACATCAGTTTCAACCAATTCATCCTGAGTAATTTGTGTCTCTAGAACCTCTTATAGTTCTACCGCTTTGCCATCAGCACTTTCTGTAAAGACTTCATTTTCCAAAAATGTGGTATGCTGAGCAACAAACACCTTTTGTTCCTCCTTGTGGTAGAATAGATATCCATAGGAATGTTTTGGATATCCCACAAATTTACACATGATCGATCGTGTCTCGAGTTTGTCTGGATTCTGCTTTTTAACAAAAGCCAGACAACCCAAAATCCTAACTCTTTTAAGAGATGGTATCTTTCCACTCCATATCTCATATGGAGTGGTAGACACTGTCTTGGTTGGAACCCTATTTAATAGATACATTGCTATCTCCAATGCATGCCCCAAAAAGAAAGCGGTAACTCAGCATCACACATCATGGATCGTACCATATCTAATACGGTACGATTCCTCCGTTCTGACACACCGTTGTGCTGTGGTGTGTAAGGAGGAGTGAGCTGAGAGAGAATCCCATTCTCTTTTAAGAAGTCTGGAAACTCTGTACTTAAGTACTCTCCACCTCGATCTGATCGAAGTTTCTTGATGCTCAAGCCCGTTTGTTTTTCTACTTCAAGTTTGTACTCGTTGAATTTCTCGAAAGCTTCGGATTTGTGCTTTATCAAAAACACGTGTCCGAATCTTGAGAAATCATCAGTAAAAGTGATGAAGTATGAAAAACCACCTCGTGCATGTGTAGACATTGGTCCACATGCATAACTATGTATGAGGCTTAAGAGTTCCACAGCTCTTTCTTCGTGTCTAGTAAACGGAGTCTTGGTCATTTTACCTTTGATACAGGACTGGCAAGTTGCATAAGATTTATATTCAAAAGGATTTAAATATCCATCTTTATGTAGCTTGTTTAGTCTTGTTTCATTAATATGACCAAGTCTACAATGCCAAAGAAAAACTTCATTTATATCAGAAAATTTTCTTT
Source organism: Agapanthus africanus (assembly GCA_030015575.1). Classification (NCBI taxonomy): domain Eukaryota; kingdom Viridiplantae; phylum Streptophyta; class Magnoliopsida; order Asparagales; family Amaryllidaceae; genus Agapanthus; species Agapanthus africanus. The sequence goes on along the minus strand of CM057337.1, from coordinate 251,131,302 downwards.
TATTAGTATGTTGTATATTGAAAACTGTATGTTGGTTCAGGACGTAAATACCGTTATTCAATATACCATACCCAATCAACTCTTAATTCAAGTTAATGTTCATAACATTATTTTGCAACACAAAATGATATCCTTCATTGTCCAACAAAGAAACGGATATTATATTACATAGCATACTTGGCACAAAATAACAAGGGTTCAAAACCAAAATACAACCCGAAGGCAACCCAAGATGATACTCTCCTACAGATACAGCATGTACATTGGAACCATTTCCAACCCGCAGAGTATGGTTTCCAGTTTTCAAAACTCTACTGTTTCTCAGCCCCTGCATACAATTGCAGATGTGATAACCAGAACCGGTATCTAATACCCAAGATGCAGAGTTAATTGAAAAACAGTTCTAAGTTACAAACATACCTGAAGTGGAAGCATCAGCATGCTTCTTCTTCTTGAGATCAGCAAGATACAAAGCACAATTCCGTTTCCAATGTCCCGTCTTGTGGCAGAAAAAACATTTACCTTTTCCACTTCCCGCGGCCCCGGTTTTGTCTTTCCCCTTCGCCTTTTGGACTCCACCTTTCGGTTTGATGGACTTCTTCTTCTTCTTTCCCTTAGCCTTGGCTTTTAGGACGGAAGAGGAAGATGGCCCAGCAAGCAGAGCGGGAGTCTTCGCTGTTTTCAGCGTGCTCTCTGCACTTCTCAACATATTGAGAAGTTCAGGCAATGATTTCTCTAAATCGTTCATATTGAAATTCACTATGAACGGAGCAAAGGCGGGGGAGAGAGACTGCAGAACAACATCTGTATATTGCTCATTATCCATGGTCCATCCCAGTTCCTCAAGTTCTTCAATAAGACCAATCATCTTCAAAACATGGTCTCCTACTGATGCACCAGGGGCCATTCACATCTGAAACAGCTTTCGAGATGCCTCGTATCTCAAAGTACAAGATTGCTCTTCATACAACTCCTTTGTATGAAGAAAGATGGATCGTACATCCATCTTCTTGTGCTGTTTCTGATGGATGTTGTCCATAGAAACAAGCGCGAGGCACCTGGCCGTGTTGCAATCAATATCCCATGTTTTTCGGATCTCTCTATCCGAAACAGATGATTCAGGTCCTGGGACGGGTGGGGCTTTGGTAGTGAGGACATATGATACTTTATCATATGCGAGTGCAATGTTCAAGTTCCTCTTCCATTCTTTATAATTCGGCCCAGTCAGTTTGCTTTTCTCTAGTAGAAGCTTAAGTCCCGTCATCGGTATCTGCCATTAGGAGAGAGAAAAGAATACACTCAGCGAAATGCTCTTGCAAAGAATTAGATTGGTTAGTATCTTATCTAATCAATGTCTCCCACTGCTTTTATCAAATTTTCTTTCAAAACCTGAAAAGAAAACTAGCCAGGATTAATTACATTCTACAGTTTCGCTAACCGGTCAGCCAGGCCAGTGTCGGTACTTTGAAGGAGGTTCCACATGCTTTCGCACGGACCTAATTAAAATAAACCTCGTTTTCCCAGAAGTCAAACCCCGTTGACACCTTTCTAGACACCTACTGGATTAGCTAATTGCAGAATGCAAAACTCTCCTGGGAGTAACTCTTACTCACAGTGGGATCGGGATCCAACTATCATATAGATGGTATGCAATCTCATTGCAAATTTCAACTCTTGAAACTCCCGATATGGTTTTTACCCCTAGATGCTTATGACCTTGGCTATGGTCAAAATATCACAAGCACTAGTCAAGTTCTACCCGTCATTTCGAGATTAACTAGACCCACCCATATGACCTTAAACTATGATCAACATAATCACATGAATGTCCTAACTGATCGCATCATATGCTTTGTAGGAAGACATCACTTAGCTACCGTACACTACGCCTTGACTATGATCAAAATACGTAGCACGAATACTAAGTACTCTGCTTCATAAAATGACGGAGGGTTGCGGATGGTTTTTTTATGAAAACCTTTAACACTTTGAACTTGATCTCGTTGTAGAATCAAAACAGTTTAGAAAAGGAGTGGCTTAAGCTCCGCATCTTTTGAAACTTGCATTTTTCATAAAAAAGGCCGAGTGGGTTTCAAATCTGATTCTACAACATCTTTAGGTTTCTTTTACTTTACATTAATCTCATTAATGTAGTCCCATCATTTAAGTTCCTAAGCCATCACAGAAAAGAAATGAAAATAGAACGTATACTTATACCACCCGCATTCACCACAGTGTCCCGTTATGCACCGTTAGGTTACTTAACTAACGGCATAGCGGGGCGGGACTAGCGCGGGTGTAAAATATAAGCAACGTTTATTATATATCATATATATAATAATAATCCATTCGTCTCAGATACTAAGTAATCACATTACAGAATATCAACAGCAGCAGAAGCACATATGAAAATAAAAAGGATATCTAGGAGGTCCGTATTTTGTATTCAGCCAGCAATAGAAAATATGGATTCCACGATCACGATGAATAGCCAAGCCCACACCCCTAGACCCCTATGAGAGCGGCAAGTGATCCTGCCAATTCTAGAGTTTAGGAGACCAGGTCTCGACTCCTCGAGATGGCCTCCCACTGAACCCTAGAACCCGATCACTTGTGCTCCCCTCCTTGGGTTTATCCTAATGCGAAAAAGTAAATAATATACAATAATGGTGACATCATCCTCAACCCGGAAGTGCCCCAAATAAAAGAATATTACATACAATTGACTTTTACATGAATGAAAATTAAAACTCTCATCTCACATAAAAACCCCGGCTATTCAATCGCGACAATCCTGCATCATATCTCAGCAACACATAATATCTCATATCATCAACGTAAGCAAGTATGCGTATCCCGATTGTCGTTGATGTATAGCAACGAAGCCGGCGATACACCACATACTACGCTTACGGTCACAGAAAAGAAAGTGAAAAACAATAATTGCAATCACAGATATCAAGACGATGTTTAACATTTCGATCAAATCAACAAACACCCACGTTTTACCCCAAGAGCTCAACACTTGAGCAAAGTTACAAATACTCAAAATCGCGCCACAGTGTCTTATGATACAGCTGTAGAAGGAGTTAACCAACGCCTCACCTATGACACCATGGCACTATGGAAAACCCGAAGGTTCGTTCGCGGTTCCATGGGCATAGAATCGAGTTAAGGTTATTATGATCTTCTAGAGAGTTCATACGATACTTGCGCTACTATTGAATATAAAGTTAACTTAGGAAAATTACAACACTTGGAAATTTCAGTGGGGTAGAAAGTGGGGTGTCCAATGTTCGTTTGAAATGCTAAAAATAGTCTAGGTTACCAATTTAGTGTTAAAAATACGACTACGAATCACTACGAATTAGCCCCAAGTCTAGACAGTCATCACATGAAAAATGGGCTAAAACAAACAATGCCACAAAACCCAAAATGAACCCAAAAGAGCACTGGAGCAATACGGGGGGGTTCTGGGTACAGGGGGCTGGCCTGGCCGGAAAAAATGCAAGGGTGGCCAGCCAAAATCCGATGACCCCCCCCTCCCGGTATTTCACCTGTGTGCTTATGTCAGTCCAAATATGAATCTGTACCTGACGACTTTCAAAAAAAATTCCAGAGAGCATATCAAGGGTTCCGAAATATCGTATTTTCGTAGTCGGATTCGTTTTCGTATTTGTTATAACACCAAATCCAGAATTCTAGCTTGGCTCTGATACCATTGTTAGAGTTACCTAGCACCTACTTATGAGTATGGAAGCATCACACATGACACTTTAAAATTTCTAGAAGTGCTAAGCAAACTAAGCATGGATCTTTAACTAGAATAGCTAGGGTAACATCACAAGTATCACATACAAGATCTATATTTACTGTTAGTTATGTATATGCCCTAGAGCCCATTGTTGTATATATGATGTATATTATAATGGATGCTTGGATATATATAGAGATGACTTTCTTACTCGCCAGGATAGTATGCTATTTGGTTTCTCTTTATCTTAACATGTTGACTTGTATTGGTTTACTGTGTTTCTCTCACATGTTGATAAAGCCCTTAGGATCTGTACTCGACTACTGGGACTATGATGAGATTATACTACTGGGGCCACGGTAGTCGATGAGTACATCCTATAACTGCTCCTAGTCGAGGGTATATCGAGACAGGGCATCGATACACCAGAGTAGACTAGCGTATACACATCTTGACCCATATGATGAGCGATGGATGATCCCATATCCATCGGTGTTTGACATCAAGGATGGTGTACGGGTGCTCAGTGGAGACTGGGTACACTGGACAGACTCGCCGAGAACTCCCAGATGGTGATATACCACACGTCAGATGGCAGTTCTCCGGTGACACTGGTACAGGGTAGTCTGTAGACCCGAGATCGTCATAGAGTCTTGTATGATTCCTACTGTGCTTTGATTTCCACCTTACCACGTCCAAGAGGGCGTGCAAAACGGTGGCTTTTGGGTGCAGTCCCGAATCACATGGAGGCAATGAGCGATAGGAGGGGATGTAAGTGCACGGCGGCACCCCGGCCGTCAATACGACGGCCAAATGCGGAAGCGGTGATAAACTTTAATTTTGCGAACTTAGCAAACCGGCACCACCGCGCACTAAACACCCGGATCGTGCCATTAAACTAGATCTAGCTAACAAGAGAAAGGTTAGAGATATACCGAATGATCCGAGTCCTCCGGTCTTCTCGTCGTCGTCCCGATCTCCTGCGGAAACTCCGGTCGTCGCCTCCTCGCCGGAAGGGCACCACATCGCCTGTATCTTTTACGGGCTCCCACCTCAATACCGAGGCAACTCGGGCGCGAAGTAGGCTAGCCGACGCGTCCAAGATTTGCTGTAGAATGTGTAGTGTAGAGCCTATGTCTCATTTGGGGTTTGTTGCCTTTGAAGATGATGGAGGAATCAAGATAAGAAAAATGGTGCTTGCATTTTTCTAGCATGAAAATGAGATCAAGAATACCACACTCTCAAGAATGAAACTCTCATCTTCTCCTCTCTCAAAAACCTTTTTCCATATCATATGAGAATGGTGGAGGAAAAGAATACAAAACCACAACCTTAGAAGGAAGGTGAGTGTAGGAAAAGGTGGAGGGTGACCACAACCTAAACATCATCATAACAAATCTACATCAAACTCTAATCACCTCAAATCAACAAAAAGCAAGTGATGATGATGGATAAGAATGGTATCAAAAGATGCTTTCATAATTAATACATTTGCAAGAAAATCCTCCACAATGTGTTATTTGCAAACTTGCAAATAACCCCCTCCATCGGAAAAGTCCGGCCGGGAAAAAACAAAGGAAAACCGGCCGGAACGGAATGCAAACTGGCAACTCCAGAAAACTGGTCCCGTAATAAATTACAGGAAAACCCCGATACTGTGCATACACACCCGCATCTGTATTCCGACCGGATACAAATGCAATGAGACAAAATCAACACTGTACTATACTAGGATCCGGCTTAAACCAAAGCCGGCTAGTAATATCCGTTCGATCCTGATCCGTGCAATACCGCACGTATCCGATCGAACCTTGCCATATATCTATATGGCCTATAGTACAAACCGTCCGATCCTGATCCGTGCAATACCGCACGTATCTGATCGGACCCTGCCATATCTCCATACGGCCTCTACAGCGTTTCGCCCGAAAGCTTGAGTAACTGTAAGTGTGGTGGACTCTAAAGACTCGTCAATACTATGGCTGTGGATTTAACCACTAGCACGTCAGAGGTATTAGCCAATACGTGACGGGCCACCAGCTATTGACCAAAAGAGACGTTGATGAGCGAACTCATCCTGACACCCTACTGAGCCTGTCAGTGACAATATCCGTACAGTCCGGTCCGTTCGTCTATGAGCATCGCATGTCGGGCCTAGGGGGTTGGTAAAAGTCAGACCCCCAAAAGCGGTACAAGTCGTGTCGGAGTGTAGCCCAGAACACCCTGAGATACTACTGGAATACCTACCAGTAAATCTCCTGCCTTGGCCAAGGACTTCGTGTAATGGCTCTCCTAGACACAGCGCGACCTCACCCCCAATACCGGGAGAGACGAACCCCTGAAGATCCGCTCACTGCCTCCATGTGGCTCGGGACTGTACCCAATTAAAACCTGTTTGCACGACTCCTTTGAGCCGTGGTAGGGTAGTAATCAAAGCACAGTGGGAACTCACACGAGACAAATGACGATCCCCAGGTCGATGAACTAACCTATACACATGTCACCTGGGAACTGCTATCTGACATCAGGTATAAGACCAACTAGCATGTTCCCGGCGAGTCATGTCCGGTGTACTCATAACCCAATGAGCACCTGTATACATCTTAGGTGAACCAACTGACACCAGTGGCTTGTGAGACCGGCCACCGCCCCTCGTCGGGGTCTCGACTGTATACACTAGTCTACTCTGGAGAATCGATGCCCTGTCTCGAAACTCCCACGACTAGAGACCTTTTAAGGATGTGCTTATAGACTCCAGCTCTCACTTATATGATCGCCCTCATACTGCTGGCAGTCAAGCAAGAATCCTAGGGGCTCTATCAACGTGCAATAGCGACCTGTCAGGCCACCTAAAGCAGTACACGATGATAAAGATAAACCAGATAGCATACTATCATCTCGAGTAAGACTGTCCTACCGGGATAGGTCCTCCCTCAACCATTGCAATCACGTGCCTGTGATCCAATAATTGACTCTGAGGGCACTATCTCCAACAATCTTCCACTTGCACTCAAGGCTAATTATTGCGATGTCGCATACTCACAGCCCGTGTGATACCGAACACCCAACTCCTCTACTAGTCAGTCTCACAAATCCCGTTTGTGAAACTATTGCGGTCGAGGAATAGCCTCAGTGAGTGGATCCGCCTAGATGTTTCTTTCTATGTCTCTCTATATCTCAAGTTCGCGGAGAAAGCCATCTCCCGAAATGAGCAATACCTGTCTTAGAGTGTCTGGATGTCTGATGGGACCTAGCTCATGAATGAACTCCAAATCCAAACTTCTTAGACTATATCGTCAACTGAACTTAATCAGTATCCTGCGCCATGCCTCCCTCAGTATTGCCTTGGACCACTTGTCCAAAATACTGCCCCTCGTCAGAAGGAAAGCTATAACTCTGACAACCTCCTAGTCGTCCTTGTCACCTTGGAAGCCTGGAATGATAACTGTCTCCTTAATGAGGCTGTCGTTATCATCTCCCTAGAACATCTACTTATGTTCTAAAGTTGCTCCCGACTGTTTCTCCAGGATTGGATCAATATCAACTTATTGCATCTAGTGCAAGAACAACATCTGGTGTGGTACTTGACATCTCATGATTGACTCAATTTCCTAAGCAAGTGATCTGCCAATCATGCACATCCCTCTCTACTTTAGTCTATAAGACACCTTTAGAGAGGGTGACTCCATCACCTGCAGGTACACTACCATGCCAGGAGTCGTCCATTCTAAATACTCTTAGAATGCTGTCTAAGTACCCAGATTGGGAAACCACCCAAATCTAGATCTAAAACTATAGATCTAGTAACCAGTATGTCTTATATAATGTCCAAGTCCCATGTGGAGAAAACACTGTGTGACGACCAAAGTATAACCGATCGTAGTATAGGAATATCACTTCCTACTTTGTGTATGTCATCCAAAACCCGGATATCACACCCTACTACCTTCTCAACAGATCCATCCCCTATTCTGATGACGTCAAACCTATGACTGTCACATCAGAAATAGATGATCTATCTCCGCTATATCTGCTTTAGTCTATAAATAGACATAAGCCTGATGTCCACCAATGCTTCCGCTGCTCCCACTGACTACGACAACCCTCTGGCAGAGTCATATAGACGTGCACTTCTAAAGCTAGTTTAGAACGACGCTATACTCATCCTCCCACCGGGTCTCGCAGCCTAGAACAACAGCAATGGCAAGTGTGGGTAAACAAGAACTTCCCTGTCACCGTCCTTGAGGCTACCGGAGCACCTCTCGGGTGCCTGAAGTTACCCACCTTATCTGCAGAGTGGCCAATGGAATGTCAAGCCAGATTGAATCTTTAGGTTCCTTATCAAATCTTCAGTAATCGTTTGCGGTTCTGGAATCACTTCCAGTTCTACCATACTCCCACTACTGTTTTTGAAAAATCCATTTTTATTAAAACTGTGGCGAGTCTAGAACAATATTACTATTGATCTCCCAGATGGTAGAAAGTCAACCCTCGTCATAGCCTGGGTCAACCCACAAACAGCCATTACAGAAACGTGCCTCGAGTTGTCCAGTGTCTGGTTTTAATCATAAGCCGGACAACTCCCCGTACCTTAACATCGTTAAGATATGAACTGTTCTATATCCAATATAGAACCAGAGGCACTGATTTAATTGAACCAGATTCAAATCATGCAGCTATCTCCAGTGCATGTCAACTAAATGGAAGGAGGCCGATCAGCGTTACTCAACTTAGGAATGCTTCCAATTATGAGTAACCTGAAAGAGAAGCAATTTCTCTTTATCATTACTATCAACTGAATACCATACACAAGTATCTACATCTTCGATCACTTTGAAGAATCCTGATACTTGCTACACCTGATTCTCTACTCTATTCAAATACCTATAACTCCTCAAAACTTAGACCCTGTGTTTCCACGAAACACATGTCTAAGAACTAGAAAAGTTAAAAGTAAACAGAATATAGTATGAGGACCAACCCCTCTGTCCTAATGGACACTGGACAACATACAATACTCTGTATAAGTCCGCTGAGTCTAACAACTCTTTCACTGTGTGTCGTAGGTTGAAAACTGTACTTATGGCTAAGAAGAATTACACCGATGTTTAATGCTCCTTACCTAACCATCCACTGATATAGGTAAATGTCATCGACATAATATCAAAAGGTATATCTCACTCTATGAAAATAGACGTACAGATATATCAATTTGAAATTGGTGCACAACAGCGGATATTCAAAACCAAACATTTGCCGACCGGCAAACAGCCCAGGTGATCTCCTCAAATATCTCCGATTACAACGAATCTCGATACAATGAGGATGATCACCTTATTCCCAATAACTTACTCCCACTCATCATCTGTAAAACCATACAGATGTGAGAATCATACCTGGTAAATACATACCCTGGAGTAAGTATCTAATCGGGAAATCAGTTTTCTTTTAACATTACACAGTGAACTGAAACATTGAAATGTTTCGATGGGGTATCCTGGTATTCATAGTAATGCCTCTACCATTATCCAGATTCACAACTATAACCGTATAATTCTTTGCCACCTCTCCAAATCCCTTTATATGTCTTTAGTCATTACCTTCTGCACACCCCTTAGGCCAAATGGTTTTCTTCCTTCCCTACCGTTCGGCACCAGCCTATGGTTTGGAAGAAGACTATCCAATAAGCATAATGGGTGTACTGTCCTAATCCTAGAAGCACTCGCAATGCGAGAGAAGGTGAAGATAAAAGACAACCGAACAAACCTTATTCCTATTTCTCCTGGACCAGAATCCATCCCCGAACTGGAACAAGTTCCTTTCGAGTTCGTATATAACCATACGATGGAGAATCCAATAAACTGTGGATCTTCGTAGTGATACGGAGTGTCCTGGAGAAATGCAAAGGTGATTTAGGATTGGCGAAGAAATACTTGGTTTGGTCGTGAATATCAGTCGCAATTTACTTTGCCCTCTTACTAATCCCTTGCTTTGTCTTAACTTAATACCTTCTGCACACCATCGTTAGGCTAATTGGTTTTCTTCATTCCCCACCTTCGGCACCAGCCTAAGGTTTGGAAGAAGACTATCCAATTTGCGTAATAGGTGTACTATCTCCTAAACCAAGGAGTACTCACAACTTGAGAGAAGGTAAAAGGAAAACACAACTGAATAATCCTATCCGTTTTCTCCAGAACCGGAAACCATCCTCGAATTCCTTCGAGTTCGTATCTAACCATACGATGGTTTTGTCCAATAGAAGTGGACGTTCGTACTAATACGGGGTGTCCTGGAGAAAAGAGTAAAAGTAGGAGTGGCAATGAGGTTTGCAACTCTGACAATCCAAAAGCCAGTGTTAAGAAGGTTCGGTCAACTTGGTCACTGAGTCATAGTCTTACGGTCGGGTCAGTGGTCGCTGCCAAAGAGAGATAGAAAAGAAACACTCAGCGTGCACTCTAACCTAGATCAGAATGGTTACCAATTTATCTAATCTGGAAACCTCCCACTGTACCTCAAATTCTCCTCCAAACCTAAAAGAAGAATTAGTCGGGGTCACCCGAGGAGTAAACCAACTCATCAGTGGGAATCGGGATCCAACTATCATCGCATGATAACGTGACGGAATCCGCTCACGCTATCACACTCCAGAAGGTATGCGCATATCTGGCAAGTTTCAGTTCTTTTGAAACTCCCGATGTGATTTCTGCCCCATGCTCTTATGACCTTGACGAAGGTCAACAAATCATAAGTCACATGTCAAGTTCCACCCGTCATTGTCCAGGTTAATTTGAACCCACCCGTACAAGCCCTTGACGAAGGTCAACAAGGCTATACGACTGTCCCAAACCAACACATCTATCTATGCAGCAGAAAGGCAACAAGCAGCTACCATGCACTATGCCTTGACGAAGGTCAACAAACATAGCATGAATACTACGTGCTACTTGTCTGAAACGACGGAGGGCTACAAATGGTTTCTGGCGAAAACCTTTAACGTAATGAACTTGATATCGTTGAAGGAACGGATAGCTTTTTAGAAAATATAGTGACGAAAACCTTTACTAAAGAGGTCACTCCCGGTGAAGGGATCTCGGCTCTTTCCCCGTAGAATGGGGTGCAGGATATTCCAAATGAATACCACGGTGCAAAGCAAAAGTAATCGGCTATAGTGAAGTTAATGCCCTGACGCAAACTTCTGTCCAAGGGGTCACTCCCGGTGAAGGGATCTCGGCCCTTGCCTCGTCGACTGAGGAGCAGGATATTCCAAATGAATACCACGATGCAAAACAAAAGTGAACGTCCTTGCAATAACAGCTTTTTGAAAAATGTTCCAACAACATCAGATTAGGTTTGTTTTAACTTGCATTGATCCGAATCAACGCAGTCCCATCAATTGATCACACCACAAAGAACGAAAATATACTGATGTACGTATATGCCATCCGCATTCGCCACTGGGTCCCGTCATTACCCGTTAGGTTAGCTAACTAACGACAGAGCGGGGACTGGACTAGCGCGGATGTAAAACATATACAACATCTACTAATATATACCAATATATTATATTCGCTCAAGGCGTGATAAAAATGCAACATCACAGAAATGTACAGCATCTCAGAACAATACAGATATCTGGGATCCCCAGGTTTCACAGAGCCACTACTGAAACCCGACGTTCCCCTGGTCGTGTGGATAGCCTGTGCAATGAAATCCTAGACCCCTACGGGCGCGGCAAGTTACCCTCCAAAACCTGAAGCGAGGCAGCCCCCTTCAGCACCGTGAATGGACCACCCAGCACTTCACGGAATCCGGTAACTTGGGCACCCCTCCTGGGTCAACCTGTACCCCCTACGAGTGCGGCGAATAGCCCGCCAATTCTAGAGTGAAGCCCCCTCCATCCCAATGCCATGAGATGCGGGCTTGTTGCCCTCCAGAACCCGGCTATCCGTGCACCCCTCCGCGGGGTAATCCTAGTTCAGAAAGTAAAATATACATACAACGGGTACATCGACCGCAACCAGGTCGTGCCCCAAAAGAATAATACGAACAGGCAGTGACGGCAGTCCACATGTCGGACGCTCGCCCTGCAATATCAAATGTACATAATACAACAGAAACTGTACTAGCATTGCATCCAGGCTATCCCCACGACCGATCCGCAACATCACAGCAAAAACACAAAACATCAACGTGAAAGTCACGTTCGCAAATCCGTCTAACCGGGCTATAGCAGTTAGACCGGATTTACCGATCGAGTGACATTCACGGTCGCAGATATAATGTAAATACTGCGAAAAATGTGTTTAAAATATCCGATCGATCAAAAATTAACAAGTGGGCCCCCAAGCAATACTGTAGCAGATCAAGAAATTCTGGGCCCAATATTAATATTCCAAAACCCCTAAAATCATCCCAGAAGCCCACTGGAGAAGTTTGACACATTGATCCCTCTAACCTACGGCGTAACCGCGGCAACAAGGGGGGTTTTGCCGCGGTTCCGCGCTCCACCTGAAGGATCAATGTCTCGAATTTTCCCAGAACTCTTAGAACTTCTAGTACATCAATTTTCTACAACCTGAAAAATTTTTGGACTTCAAAAAATTTCGACAGAAAACTGATGTGAGGAAAATGTGGTTTTTTTGGAATTTTGGTCGATCGGAAATGCAAACACATCAAACAAAGCTAGACGAAGTTAATGACGAGGCTCTGATACCATTGTAAGTGCACGGCGGCGCCCCGGCCGTCAATACGACGGCCAAATGCGGAAGCGGTGATAAACTTTAATTTTGCGAACTTAGCAAACCGGCACCACCGCGCACTAAACACCCGGATCGTGCCATTAAACTAGATCTAGCTAACAAGAGAAAGGTTAGAGATATACCGAATGATCTGAGTCCTCCGGTCTTCTCGTCGTCGTCCCGATCTCCTGCGGAAACTCCGGTCGTCGCCTCCTCGCCGGAAGGGCACCACATCGCCTGTATCTCTTACGGGCTCCCACCTCAATACCGAGGCAACTCGGGCGCGAAGTAGGCTAGCCGACGCGTCCAAGATTTGCTGTAGAATGTGTAGTGTAGAGCCTATGTCTCATTTGGGGTTTGTTGCCTTTGAAGATGATGGAGGAATCAAGAGAAGAAAAATGGTGCTTGCATTTTTCTAGCATGAAAATGAGATCAAGAATACCACACTCTCAAGAATGAAACTCTCATCTTCTCCTCTCTCAAAAACCTTTTTCCATATCATATGAGAATGGTGGAGGAAAAGAATACAAAACCACAACCTTAGAAGGAAGGTGAGTGTAGGAAAAGGTGGAGGGTGACCACAACCTAAACATCATCATAACAAATCTACATCAAACTCTAATCACCTCAAATCAACAAAAAGCAAGTGATGATGATGGATAAGAATGGTATAAAAAGATGCTTTCATAATTAATACATTTGCAAGAAAATCCTCCACAATGTGTTATTTGCAAACTTGCAAATAACCCCCTCCATCGGAAAAGTCCGGCCGGGAAAGAACAAAGGAAAACCGGCCGGAACGGAATGCAAACTGGCAACTCCAGAAAACTGGTCCCGTAATAAATTACAGGAAAACCCCGATACTGTGCATACACACTCGCATCTGTATTCCGACCGGATACAAATGCAATGAGACAAAATCAACACTGTATTATACTAGGATCCGGCTTAAACCAAAGCCGGCTAGTAATATCCGTTCGATCCTGATCCGTGCAATACCGCACGTATCCGATCGAACCTTGCCATATATCTATATGGCCTATAGTACAAACCGTCCGATCCTGATCCGTGCAATACCGCACGTATCTAATCGGACCCTGCCATATCTCCATACGGCCTCTACAGCGTTTCGCCCGAAAGCTTGAGTAACTGTAAGTGTGGTGGACTCTAAAGACTCGTCAATACTATGGCTGTGGATTTAACCACTAGCACGTCAGAGGTATTAGCCAATACGTGACGGGCCACCAGCTATTGACCAAAAGGGACGTCGATGATCGAACTCATCCTGACACCCTACTGAGCCTGTCAGTGACAATATCCGTACAGTCTGGTCCGTTCGTCTATGAGCATCGCATGTCGGGCCTAGGGGGTTGGTAAAAGTCAGACCCCCAAAAGCGGTACAAGTCGTGTCGGAGTGTAGCCCAGAACACCCTGAGATACTACTGGAATACCTACCAGTAAATCTCCTGCCTTGGCCAAGGACTTCGTGTAATGGCTCTCCTAGACACAGCGCGACCTCACCCCTAATACCGGGAGAGACGAACCCCTGAAGATCCGCTCACTGCCTCCATGTGGCTCGGGACTGTACCCAATTAAAACCTGTTTGCACGTCCTTTGAGCCGTGGTAAGGTAGTAATCAAAGCACAGTGGGAACTCACACGAGACAAATGACGATCCCCAGGTCGATGAACTAACCTATACACATGTCACCTGGGAACTGCTATCTGACATCAGGTATAAGACCAACTAGCATGTTCCCGGCGAGTCCTGTCCGGTGTACTCATAACCCAATGAGCACCTGTATACATCTTAGGTGAACCAACTGACACCAGTGGCTTGTGAGACCGGCCACCGCCCCTCGTCGGGGTCTCGACTGTATACACTAGTCTACTCTGGAGAATCGATGCCCTGTCTCGAAACTCCCACGACTAGGGACCTTTTAAGGATGTGCTTATAGACTCCAGCTCTCACTTATATGATCGCCCTCATACTGCTGGCAGTCAAGCAAGAATCCTAGGGGCTCTATCAACGTGCAATAGCGACCTGTCAGGCCACCTAAAGCAGTACACGATGATAAAGATAAACCAGATAGCATACTATCATCTCGAGTAAGACTGTCCTACCGGGATAGGTCCTCCCTCAATCATTGCAATCACGTGCCTGTGATCCAATAATTGACTCTGAGGGCACTATCTCCAACAGGGGATTCATCTCTCCTAGTATAGGGAGTTGATGTTGTGCTGTGTTCGATTGGCTATAACTGGAAGTCCCTGGCCAGGGCTGATATAGAGATTTACTGGTAAGTGTTACCAGTAGTTTCTCGACCCGTTATGAGCCTCACATCGACACGACTTATCGGTTACTGGGGTCTGACGTATACCACCCCTAGAGTTGATATACGACATATCAGACGAAGAGACCGGACTGTACGGGAGTGTTACTGATTGGATTCACAGGAGAACGTACAGGCTAGCTTGTTGATCTTCTGATCGCTCAATACCTAGGTGGCTGTTACGTTTAGCTGACCGCTTGCAGCTTGTGGGTGTTTGATATGATCATCACCTGCTACCGGCGTATTGACGATTCTTTAGAGTCCTACACAGAGGTTTCTTGGCTCAGGCAAAACGGAGTAGAGGCACATATGTGATATGTACAGGACCGAGGATAATGCGATATGAGATACCGTATTATATTCTCGCGATATTTAGATATGAACCGGGTCATCAGATCAAGTGTTGATTCGATGAATCGGTACATGATATATTAGTCGGTTATATTCGATATAGCTGGATCATCGAATCAAGTGTTGATTTGATAATTTAATGTATAATAATATATATGATATATTGTATTACATTATCTAATATTGGCTCGCTTTATTATTTCATTTTCTCACCGGGTAATACATTGATATATATGCGATATATGTTAATTGTATTATTTTCTTTTGTTACAAATATATAATATATATGTGATATATATTATTATGATATGATATGATTAATAATGGAACATGTTTAGTGGAGATTAAACAAGGTTAGGGTTTGATTAGGGTTAGTTACTTCTTGCACCTTTTAGAAGTTTTCCTTTTGTCATGAGTTAGATATTATGGTTGATATTTATCCATGACTCATTCTTTAACCCAACCAAACCCTAGCCCTAGTTAATTCTCTACAAGGGTTATCCTTGTCATCCTAAACCATGGTTGCATTATTAATTCATATATTCATTTCATTATTCATCACAAAAGGATTAACTTATTTTTCATCATCTTCTTCTCTCTTGAGCTTTGAGAAAGCTTTCTAGTTATTCATTTTGTGATGATTTCATGTGAGAATTTGATATAAAAAGATAGCATAAATACTACTCCATCATCCTCATCTAATCTAGCCCATTAGATTAGGGTGTTCACCTCATTAGAGTGAGAGAGCTTGAATGATAGCAACTTCGACGTAGATCATCGGAGAAAAGGAACACTACAAGTTAGCATGGATCGTTCGAGTCGTGGAGCCTCTCTTGAGTCCAGGAGATCGTGGATCGTGGCGAAGGGACTTCTACTCAGAGCTTATGAAGCGAAGGAGCGGACTACAAAGGTTGTAATCCCTCATACTTAGTTGTAAAGATGTTTACTTGCATGTTAAACCCTAATAATCTAGCAAAGATCCCGGCTTTGGGTTGTTCGGCACGTCTAAAATTTTATTCGGGCATGGTTAATGCCTTATGAACCCTCACAAAAGTGCCTAGGATCCCTACAGTGGTATCAGAGCCTAGCTAGAGCATTAGGCGACGTGTATACGAAGTTAAAACTCCGAACGAACCCCGAAACGTCAAAATGAACCCCTCTCTGGACTTTTTTCAAAAACTGTGATTTTTTTGAATTATAAATGCCTAAAAAATTCAGCAGGGAAATCTAAGCATTTCTGTAAAAAAATGATACCATATTCCGTACAAACCGCCGCGGAACCGCGGCCATACCCTACTTGGGCCGCGGATCCGCGGCCGTACTGAAGCAATATTTTATCATTTTTGCACAGTAATGTCCACTGCTGCATGTTTAGTTTTCTGGGTATTTTTAATCTGACTCAAGTGTTGAGTATTCTGGGGTTTATTTTGTATTCGTTGATTCGATCGGAATATTTAATTTTGTTATGTTTTCCGGATATTTAGAAACTGTTAAAATGTTCGAGCGGATATCATTAACTCACTTTTTCCCGGCACGAAAAACTTTCAAGTGTTGAATTTTTCTCGGGTTTAAATCTTTCGGAAAACCGTGCAAGTGACGCGGCTGTCCCTCTAGAAGAACACAAACCTTAACTCGATTATGTGACCGTCTTGAACTGTCTCTAAACTCTAGGGTTTGGGGCAGTACGGCGTGCCACATGTGAGGCGTTGGCTTGACCCTTCTACGGCTGGACCATCGGTACTGTGACATATTCTGGGATTATTTGAACTCCGCTCAAGTGTTGAGCTATTTAGGAAATCTTGGGTATTTGACTATCCAGTCAGAAAGTTTAATACTGTCTATTTATCTGGAATGTGATACAATATGTGGAATTCATATACTTAGGCATGAAATGCAAAGTATGTGATATTTCGGATTTACGATATCTAAAGTGATTGTGGATTCCAAATGTTGTAGTTTTACAATTTCTTTTTTGTGACCGTAAGTGTAGTATGTAGTTGTATTGCCGGTCTTCGTTGCTATACATCAACGACGATCGGTGTATGCATACTTACTTACGTTGATGATATGAGATATTATGTGTTGCTATGATATGTTATATTGGATCGTCGTGTTCTGAATAGCCGGGGGTTTTATGTGAGATGAGGGTTTTTATTTTCATTCATGTAAAATTCATTTGTATGTAATATTCTTTTATTGGGGCACTTCCGGGCTGAGGATGATGTCATCATTGTATATTATTTACTTTTCCGCATTAGGTAGACCCAAGGAGGGGAGCACAAGTAACCGGGTCCTAGGGTCCAGTGGGAGGCCATCTCGAGGAGTCGAGACCGGGTCTCCTAACCCTATAACTGGCAGTGTTACTTGTCGCTCTCGTAGGGGTCTAGGGATGTGGGTTTGGCTATTCATCGCGACCGTGGAATCCGTGTTTTATACCGGCTCGTATTAAAAACACGGACATCCTAGTATATCCAATATTTCATATATGTTCTTCTGCTGCAATGTTCTGTGATGAGATCATATTACTGCCTAAGACGAATGCTTATACTATATATATATGCTGATATATAAATATTACTGCTTTCGTTTCTTATGTGATGCTTAGGAAGCATAAGCTGACGGGATTTTATTAATGAGATTAATAAAAAGAAAAGAAACCTAAAAGATGTTGTAGAATCAAAACTTTATAAAAAGGGTAGCTACAGTTTTGCTTTGCACAGCGGTATATATGATATGCCCTGCACCTTATTCGATGAGGAAAGAGCCAAGATCCCTTCACCGGGAGTGACCTCTTTAGCGAAACTGGCAGATGCTACAAACTCGCGGTTTAGTTTTTGACAGCTTATATAGTTCTTGCTTTGCACAGCGGTATATATGATATACCCCGTACCTTATTCGATGGGGAAAGAGCCGAGATCCCTTCACCGGGAGTGACCTCTTTAGCGAAACTAGAAAAGCCTCAAAAACACTCCTTTTTCAAAAACCACTTGATTCTACGACGATATCAAGTTCATTACGCTTATGGTTTTCTGAAAAACCTGCGTAGCCCTCCGTCATTTCAAATAGAGACTAGTTAGTATTCGTGCTGCGTTTGTTGACCTTAGCCAAGGCATGGTGTACGGTAGCTAATTAGTATTTATCTGCTAAAACATGAGATGTGATTGAGTTAGGGTAGTCGTACGACTTTGTTGACCTTAGCCAAGGGTCTACGGGTGGATTTAATTCAATCGGGAAATGACGGGTTGAACTTGGCTAGCACTTATGATTTGTTGACCTTAACCAAGGTCATAAGTTGCTAGGGGCAAAAGCATTATCGGGAATTTCAAGTGTTGAAATTTGCAATGAGATTGCATACCTCCTATGAGATAGTTGGATCCCGATACCCACTGCGAGTAAGAGTTACTCCTGGGAGAGTTTTACACAGGACAATTAGCCGATCAAGTAGGTGTCTAAAAAAGTGCCAACGGGGTTACGCCTCTGGGAAAACGAGGTTTACTTTAATTAGGTCCATGCGAAAGCACGGGGAACCTCCCTCAAGTACCGACACTGATCTGGCTGAAAGATTGACGAAATTGTAGGGTGTAATTAATCCCGGCTAATCTTACCTTTTAGGGTTTGAAGGAAGATTTGATAAAAACAGTGAGAGACATCCTGATTAGATAAGATAATAACCAATCTAATCTTGCAAGAGCATACGCTAAAGTGTTTTCTTCTCTCTCTCTCCAGGTAGCGACCATGTCAGGCCATAATCAAGATAATAATATGGATGTATTGACTGAACCCGATTATTATACTAAGCAAGGGAACGTTGGTCCCGTTCTTTCTTATAAGAGTTATAAGATTGAACAGGAAACAGGAGAATATCTGGATTCTCACGCCGCCCAAACAGAGAACATGCATGTTGATGCACCTTCTTCGGGTGTGTTAGTTATTGAGAACTGTTTCTCAGTTCACCCTACGTCCTGGGTATTAGATACCGGATTAGGATCCCACATATGTAAATTATTACATGGGCTACGGAAAGGTAGAGAACTGGAAAAGGGTGATCATTCCGTTCAAGTAGGAAATGTTGCAAGTATTGCAGCCAAAGCAGTTGGCGAATATCACCTAGTATTACCAAGTCGTAATACACTGATTCTGAATGAGTGCTATTATATACCAAACATGATGTGCAACATTATATCAGTTTCTTTATTAAGTAAAGAAGGATATAATTTTGTAGTACAGGATAATGTTATGAACATCTTCCTAAATCAAAAGTTGATTGCATCAGGCTCGTTACATAATGGCATATTCATTCTCAATCAAAATACAGTCCTCAATATACAAAATACACACAATAGGAAAAGTTCAGAAATGAACGAATCCTTCTTGTGGCATTATAGACTTGGTCATATCAATGCAACACGACTAGCTAAGTTACATAAGGATGGATATTTGAATCCGTTCGAATTATCATCTTATGATACTTGCCATTCATGTCTCAAAGGAAAAATGACCAAAACTCCGTTTAGTGGACACGGAGAAAGAGTTACGGAACTCTTAGGACTGGTACATAGTGATGTATGTGGTCCCATGTCTACGCATGTCAGGAATGATTCTTCCTACTTCATTACATTCACTGACGATCTCTCTAGATATGGACATATGTTCCTGATGAAACACAAGTCTGAAGCTTTTGAGAAATTCAGAGAATATAAGCACGAAGTAGAGAACCAAACGGGAAAAAGTATTAAGATTCTTCGATCTGATCGAGGAGGTGAATACTTAAGCAATGAGTTCCTAGATTATCTAAAAGAGAATAGGATTCTCTCTCAGCTTACTCCTCCTTATACACCACAGCACAACGGTGTATCGAAGCGGAGGTGTAACAACTCCAATTTTTGTATACATAAATTTGATTTAAATTTGAGATATACTTGGAGTATTTAATGTTGTTGTTATCACTTTAAATATTTATTTTCCCACAATAATTACAAGAAAGAGCTTGTAGCTCATTGGTAATACCTTGCACTCCTGAACCAAGCCACCAGAGTTCAAATCCCATGCCCCACATTATTTTTTAGATTATTTTTCTTTTAAAATTCTTGGAAGCCCAACAGTCCACAGGCCATAACTCCCAAAAGTTGAACTGAACCCTAAAAAGTAAATATACCAGAGCCTACGTCAGGAGAACCCACACTCGACGACCACCGGACTGTAAGTGCACGGCGGCGCCCCGGCCGTCAATCCGACGCCGGAATGCGGAAGCGGTGATAATCTTAAATTTTGCGGACTTAGCACACCGGCACCACCGCGCACTAAACACCCGGATCGTAACCATTAACAAGTCTAAGCAACTAAGAAGAGGGGTTAGAGATATACCGACTGATCCGAGTCCTCCGGTCTTCATCTCCACTTCGATCTCCTCGCGGGATCTCCGTCCGTCTCCTCCTTGCCGGAAGGGCACCACATTGCCTGCGTCTTTTACGGGCTCCCGTCTCTATACCGAGGCAACTCGGGCGCGAAGTTGGCTGCCCGACGCGTCCAAGATTTGCTGTAGAATAGTGCAGAATAGTTGTCTCTTTGGGGTTTAGGAGATTGCCATTTATGGAGGAATTTAGCACAAGAATTTTCATGGATGGAAGCTCAAAAAAATTTGAGCATATCATGAAGGATGAGCTCGGCCAGAACTTGAAAGTGCTCACTGGAAAAAGAAATTGAAGCAAGCACTCTCTCTCTCTCTGTGCTGTGAAAATGAGCCCCCTGCACCCACAATTTAAGCTCACTGGAAATCAATTGAAGAAGTGTGCATTTTCTTTTTCCTGGAAAATGAATTGAAGCCTTTTCTTATGCACTCAAATATGTGTATATTAATTAATCCAAACCAACTCCAAAAAAGTCACAGCACACTCATTTTTGTTTCATTCCATACATAAGAAATTAATCCACTCCATACTTGTAAACAGTGGCCGGCTCAATACAAATTCCAACACAAAACAAAGCACATCCAAACCATACCCTATCAATTCCCAATTAATGCAAGTGATGGAGGGAATCTAAAGAAGCCATCATAAAGAATATATTTTCAAGAAACCCCCTTCCACAACATGTTATTTGCACAATTGCAAATAACCCCCTCCATCGGAAAAGTCCGGCCGGGAAAGAACAAAGGAAAACCGGCCGGAACGGAATGCAAACTGGCAACTCCAGAAAACTGGTCCCGTAATAAATTACAGGAAAAACCCCAATACTGTGCATACACACCCGCATCTGTATTCCGTCCGGATACAAATGCAATGAGACAAAATCTACACTGTACTATACTAGGATCCAGCTTAAACCAAAGCCGGCTAGTAAAAACTGTCCGATCACCATCCGTGCAATACCGCACGTATCTGATCGAACCCTGCCATATCTCCATACGGCCTCTACAGCGTTTCGCCCGAAACTTGAGTAACTGTAAGGGTGGTGGACTCTAAAGACTCGTCAATACTATGGCTGTGGATTTAACCACTAGCACGTCAGAGGTATAAGCCAATACGTGACGGGCCACCAACTATTGACCAAAAGGGACGTCGATGAGTAAACTCATCCTGACACCCTACTGAGCCTGTCAGTGACAATATACGTGCAGTCCGGTCCGTTCGTCTATGAGCATCGCATGGCGGGCCTAGGGGGTTGGTAAAAGTCAGACCCCCAAAAGCGGTACAAGTCGTGTCGGAGTGTAGCCCAGAACACCCTGAGATACTACTGGAATACCTACCAGTAAATCTCCTTGCCTTGGCCAAGGACTTTGTGTAATGGCTCTCCTAGACACAGCACGACCTCACCCCCAATACCGGGAGAGACGAACCCCTGAAGATACGCTCACTGCCTCCATGTGGCTCGGGACTGTACCCAACTAAAACCTGTTTGCACGACTCCTTTGAGCCGTGGTAGGGTAGTAATCAAAGTACAGTGGGAACTCACACGAGAAAAATGACGATCCCCAGGTCGATGAACTAACCTGCACACATGTCACCAGGGAACTGCCATCTGACGTCTGGTATATGACCAACTAGCAGGTTCCCGGCGAGTCCTGTCCGGTGTACTCATAACCCAATGAGCACCTGTATACATCTTAGGTGATCCAACTGACACCAGTGGCTTGTGAGACCGGCCACCGCCCCTCGTCGGGGTCTCGACTGTATACACTAGTCTACTAATGGAGTATCGATGCCCAGTCTCGAAACTCCCACGACTAGGGACCTTTTAAGGATAAGCTTATAGACCCCCAGCTCCCACTTATATGATCGCCCTCATACTGCTGGTGGTCAAGCAAGAATCCTAGGGGCTCTATCAACGTGTAATAGCGACGTGTCAGGTCACCTAAAGCAGTACACGATGATAAAGGTAGACCAGATAGCATACTATCATCTCGAGTAAGACTGTCCTACCGGGATAGGTCCTCCCTCAATCATTACAATCACGTACCTGTGACCTAATAATTGACTCTGAGGGCACTATCTCCAACACGGACTCGGCCGGCGGACCGGCCGACTCGGGCCGGCGCCGCCGGCCGGACTCGGCCGGACGGCCGAGTCCCCAAAATGAAAGTTGCGTCTTTTTATGTTCTCAACTCCCCTGTTTACTCCAATTTAATAGATCGGTTCCCGAGAGTTTATTACACCCTATTTATTACAAATTTTAATGATTTTTCTATTATTTTTACAATTTTTTTTAAAATAAAAACCTTTCACTTACCCTATCCTAGCCTACCCTATAAATAGACCCCCTACCCTCTACCCTCTCATCCCAAAACACTAGGTTTACTCTCTCAAAATTGTTACAAGAAGGGTGTACTTTGAAATCAAGTTCACGGCGAAACGCTGATGGAATTCCGGCGACGTTTTTTTCGAAACATCCGGCGACGAAACAACGCCTCGGCCACTCATCTAGTTTCCCTATACTCTTTAGTATAGATCGAAACCCGTAAGTCCCATTCTTTCTTTCTTTCTACTTCTTAAAAATACGAAATTACGAAACCCGACGGAAATCGGAACAAACCGATTTCCGATTCGGTTTTCTATAAAATCTCACTTATCACCAATTCCATAATACTTAAACTTATTCATGTTGACTATTAATCACATAACAACTAATTTGGACAAAGTTTCTCACATGAAATGATAGCTTTTGCAATATCGTATTCTTTTTCAGTTTAATACCATAATGTTATTTTTTTTACTTCTAATAAATTCAATCATGTCTAAACATCTTTATCATGATTATTAAACTTGTAAAAATCAATTTAAATGAGTTTTCACACATGAAATGATAACCTTTTCAACTTACCGTATTCTTTCACTTTAATACCATCATTTTTCAATCTCACATTTAACCCTTTAACATTGCTATACCTTAAAATAGATCACGAGGTAATGACCTACCTCCTCACACACACATATGTAACCATAATACGCTATCTTGAAAACTCCTAATACGATAAAACAAGATTTTACATTAAAATACCATTTCCTTAATAAAACCTTTTATAAAAGTTTAGGTTTGATATATTTGTTTAAACAATATCTTTAATAGGAAAAATACGATAAGTTGTGGACATCGATCGTTTATCTAAACCTGACTTTGTGGTGTCTAGGCAAGTGTGTCTAAGGCAAGTGGTTACTTAATTAGGGCCACTACTTGTAGTGGAGAGCCTCCCACTTACCTGGCACTTACCTGGCCACAATTGGCGGTGAAGAGGCGATTTGAGGCTTCTAACGACTTGTCGTTTAGACCTTTTAGAAATAGGCTAGTTGGCTTAGGAAACCCTAGAATCTAAAATACGAAAAATTATACTTTGCAAATAAATACCTTTTACTTTATAAAACCGTTTTCTAAAAGATTAGTATTTTTACAATCTTTACAATGCGCCGCTACAACCCATCTTTAGGGAACCCGTTCGGGATCGTGCGGTTTATCGCGCACCCTCGGGCTAGTAGTGCGAGATTCAGACCTCCGCAAGGAGCATTCGGTCTCGAAAGGTTTAAATTACGACATCTTAAGAAAATGAGATTTCTGGAATATAAAATATTTATTAAAATTATTTTTTTTGTATAAACATATGTATATTTATCATTTAAATATCTATTTTATTATAATATAAATTTTCCACATTTTCCTAAAAATCACAATAATAAATTTTACACTAAAATACCATGAACTTCAAATAAACAATATTACAGATAAATACCCTTATTTATAAAACTAGGATATTTTCACTAGAAATGTCACAACATAAAATCCACGCTCATTACAACTCTAAAGACGAACAATAAATACTTGAGGCGTATTTTGAAAAGTATATAAAAATATTTTTACATAAAACCCCCTCAAGTTTTATAAATTACCCTAAAAACCCTAGCAATTATAAGACTTCGATTCACATCCCTGATTGTCTGACTCGGGTTTGAGTCTGATTAATCTGACTTGAATATGATTCAAGTCAATCTATAATCTACAAGATTCTAAGTCAATATGAACACATGAATCCATGAATACAATTATCAATTTACACAACTTGACTGAACCGAACCATGGATATATATTCCTTTTACATGATTCTCAGTATTCCATTTACATGACTCTACGGTTATAACCGTTTCCTGATATCATGGTTTCGGTCAGTCGGTCAATCAATCATACAACCAACACAATTTACAAGATAACAATACAAACAAGATATCGCAGGGTTTAAGGGGTAGATTGGTACAGAAGGTGTTAAAGGTGGCACGAGGTGGTCAGACTTAACACACCTAACATGAATCCAGTTGCTGTTGTACCGTGGCATAAACGGTACCTTGTACTATACATGCCCTTAGTCTCTGGCATATAGAGACTCCCCTCGTATACACTGGCATCCTTCTGTATCAAGCTACAAACAACAGCGTTGACATAATATTACAACAATAGTCTACACTTTAAAATATATCTTCTTATTCTGTCTTTTTCTACTTCCCTCTTACCTTTGGGACTTACCGAGCGACCTGTTCGCTGACGACATTTTGTTTCTCTCTTCTTTGAATGTCGTCAGGTGATTTGGACCCGGCAGAGGTTGAGCCATCGCAAGAAAACTTGGAGCAGTTTACTGAAGACCCTGCACTGTAGTTTCATTGTACACTTTTCCTTTCTGTACTTTTCATTTCCTGTTATGCCACTGTTTAGGCATCTTTTATTTCAGTTGTATTTCCTTTCATGTATTGTACAAAGAATGTTAATAAATAAAAGTTGCTATTCTTTTTATTCTTGTCTCTTATGTATTTATTTTTATATTGCTTAGATACGCTTAGCGTATGTACTTCTGAGTATATACGTAGCGGACCTCGTCGTGTCTCCTTCACCGTACACTGGGAAGCGGGGCGTGACAGGAGGAATCGCACCCTATTAGATATGGTGCGCTCTATGATGAGTACAGCTGAGTTACCTATTTCCTTTTGGGGGGTATGCGCTGGAGACAGCCATATACCTATTGAATAGAGTTCCAACTAAATCTGTGCCTACCACTCCATATGAGATATGGGATGGGAAGAGACCATCTCTTAAAAGAGTTAAGATATGGGGTTGTCCGGCCTATGTTAAAAAGTAAAATCCGGACAAGCTCGAGACACGATCAGTTCTTTGTAAGTTTGTACGATATCCAAGCAATTCGTATGGATATCTATTCTACCACAGTAAACAACAAAAGGTGTTTGTTGCTCAACATGCCACCTTTTTAGAAAAGGAATTTCTTGCAAAAGAAATTAGTGGCGATGAGGTAGAGCTGGAAGAGGTTCCAGCAACACAAACCGCAACTGAAGATTTAGTGGAACCAGAGGATTCAGTAGTACCCGACGAACCCCAGCCTCTCCACCGATGTAGCAGGGTTTCTCATCCACCTGAGAGATACTACGGTTTTCTCATTGATGGTGGAAGTGAGGATTGCATCATGGAAGATGATGACCCGACTAGTTTCGAGCAGGCCATCACGAGTGGTGACTCTATGAAATGGCTGGATGCAATGCGATCTGAGACGGAATCCATGTACACCAACAAAGTATGGACTTTGGAAAATGCTCCTGAAGGCGTAAAACCCATTGGGAGAAAG
The DNA here is from genome assembly GCA_030015575.1 of Agapanthus africanus. Classification (NCBI taxonomy): domain Eukaryota; kingdom Viridiplantae; phylum Streptophyta; class Magnoliopsida; order Asparagales; family Amaryllidaceae; genus Agapanthus; species Agapanthus africanus. The sequence goes on along the minus strand of CM057337.1, from coordinate 251,105,020 downwards.
TGGATCTTTAAAAAGAAAATTGGTGTAGATGGAAAAGTTGAGACATTCAAAGCTAGACTTGTTGCAAAGGGTTTTCGTCAACGACCAGGTGTGGATTATGACGAAACCTTTTCTCCGGTGGCTATGCTTAAGTCCATTCGGATCTTACTTGCCATTGCTGCATACCATGACTACGAAATCTGGCAAATGGATGTTAAGACCGCCTTTCTAAATGGTGATTTAGAAGAGTGCGTGTACATGACTCAGCCAGAGGGCTTCGTAGATAGTGGGAGCAGCGGAAAGGTGTGCAAGCTGCTTAAATCCATTTATGAGTTAAAGCAAGCATCGCGGAGTTGGAACATCTACTTTGATGTTGTAGTTAAAAAGTTTGACTTCATCAAAAATGTAGATGAACCTTGTATCTATAAAAAGGTTGCAGAGAGTAAGGTTGTCTTCCTCGTATTGTACGTCGATGACATACTCTTGATAGGAAATGATGTTCCTATGCTGCAATCAGTCAAGCTCTTCTTATCACAAAGATTCTCAATGAAAGATCTAGGTGATGCCTCCTGCAAACTGGGAATTATGATCTGTAGAGATAGATCTAAACGGATATTGGGATTGTCCAAATCCAGGTACATTGACACCATACTAAAGAGGTTTAGTATGGAAGAATCCAAGCGTGGGAACCTACCCACGATCTCTGGACTCACTCTCTCCAAAGAGATGTCTCCTAAGACTGATTTGGAGAGAGCTCGCATGCAAGGAATACCCTATGCTTCGGCAATAGGCTCTATCATGTATGCGATGCTATGTACCAGACCCGATGTAGCATATCACTACGTGTAGTGAGTCGGTATCAAGCAGATCCTGGAGAGAGTCACTGGACAGCTGTGAAGAACATTCTCAAGTACTTGCGAAGGACTAAGGAGATGTTCTTGGTGTATGGTAACGGAGAACTCCAGGTAGAGTCCTTTACCGATTCGAGCTTCCAAAGTGATAAGGACGACTCTAAGTCGCACTCGGGATTTGTCTTTACCCTCAATGGAGGGGCGGTATGTTGGAAAAGTTCCAAACAGGGTACCGTTGCAGACTCGACGATGGAGGCTGAATACATCGCTGCCAACGATGCTGCTAAAGAGGCCGTCTGGATAAAGAAGTTCATTAGTGAACTTGGTGTGGTTCCATCCATTGAGCATCCAATACCTCTGTATTGCGATAACAATGGAGCTGTGGCTTTGGCCAAGGAGCTCAAGTCCCATCAAAAGTCCAGACATATTCTGAGGCGGTATCACCTGATCAGGGAGATAGTTGATCGCCGGGAGATCGAGGTCAGGAGAGTAGATACGAAGGACAACACTGCGGATCCACTCACAAAGGCCATTCCCCAGATACAGTTTGAGAGATTATTCGGGATGCTAGGTATGAGATACTACAGCAGCTGGCCTTAGTGCAAGTGGGAGATTGTTAGTTATGTATATGCCCTAGAGGCCATTGTTGTATATATGATGTATATTATAATGGATGCTTGGATATATATAGAGAGGACTTTCTTACTCGTCATGATAGTATGCTATTTGATTTCTCTTTATCTTAACATGTTGACTTGTATTGGTTTACTGTCTTTCTCTCACATGTTGATAAAGCCCTTAGGATCTGTACTCGACTACTGGGACTATGATGAGATCATACTACTGGGGCCACGGTATTCGATGAGTATGTCACGACCCGCAGGGTACGGAACATGACCGGCACTTAAGTTACGAAACGTCTCAAGACATCCGTAAAATAAGTAAGCCAAAGCCCAGAAAACAAAACTAATTAAGCAAAAGAGTGAAGAAAACCCAATCAATTGAAAGCGAGTTTATCAAATAAGTCATGTAAAACCCTTTTTAAAAACAATACCAATTTTTTCGAAAATTTCGGCAGAGTCTCCTTTGTAAATACTGGCCCCCAAAATGGGTACAACAAGAATATATATGAATCCAACAAAATAGGGCATCCCCAAGCGGGAGCTAGCTCTTCGCCACAAGGCGGTCACAAATCCCACGCAATATAAAACGACAACATGCAAAATAATCATAATGAAGCATAAGAAAAACAGCATGTCGACTCAAGTGAGCTCGACCCCAAAATACAGCATAAAAGTCCACAAATCTCACAGTCTCATCTCTAGGTCAATATACAATAATGCTGGTAGATACAGTAGATGGAGTGCTCTAGATACAAAGAATATACAAGGTGGTGCAAAAATAATAATATAACCCACCTAAGAGCAAAACCTCGAGTCCAGGCAAGAGAGCAAAATAAGCAAGTGCGCCGCCACTACTGTACTGACGGAGCGGACCTGCAAAAGGCTGTGGCACAACGGGGATGAGTTGCCAACTCGTGAGTAATAAATAACATCTACACAGGCTATCGCATGCATGCACACAAGTATTCTAGCATCTCTAATACAGGTATGACTGGATGCACCAGCAGGTGTGTATACAACATCAGTGTACTAGTATGTATGCAACATGAATATCTGAGGTCTCAATAGGTATATATAAGAAACATTTTATCTCTTTTTTTTTTGAAACTCTTTTAGAATGCCAGCATAATACTCAAAGAATCGACAAGAACCTGTGACCAGCAACGACACCTAAAAGCTGTCTCAAATCTCATAAATCCATGTCATAGTGTCTCTGGCCTCAGCCATCCGGCTGCCCATCTCAATATCAATATCTCATCCTCTCGCGGCCCCGGTCGGTATCCTCTGGATATCCGCCGTGCCCAATGAAGTCACCGGTAGGTAATCCGTCCCCTGCCAGGCTCATCGTCAGCAACACGAGCTTCTTGCCCCGGGGTACCTTACCGGGCCCACCATGTACCCGAGACGGTTCATCCAACTCCTCGAAACGGGTCTCGAAAACCACAGCAAACTCATGGTGGACGACACTTACATCACTAGAAAACCGCAATTTACATATTTTAAAAATATAATAAGTTTAGAAATTTTGCGGCTCCCCCCCGAAATCCAGAATATCACAAAATCTCATGAAATCCTCATAAATGCATATGCCAATGATAATGAATGCATATGGTGTCAATAATCAAGTTGCGATGTATGATTGATAGATTAGGCGTGAAGAATTAATATGATGAAGTACATGCACATGAATAGCAATTCTACGATTTCATTTTAAGGAATTAAAGCAATAGCGTAAGTTTAAGTATCAATTATAGTAAAAGGGTTCAATTTAAAGGTTATCTAGTGTGGTGGCATGGCAATTACCAGGGTGTGTGTGTAAGCATGAATAGTGCTCGTGCTGCATATAAAAACCCTGGCAATGGTGCAGGTGTCCTATAACATGGTTTCGTATATGTATGTCAATATAGGGCATGAATGTAGCAAATAATCATACAAGTATTACACCCCTAATTACTAACATTACTAAGAATCTTTTTAAGGTACTAAAACTATCGGGCGACTTGCGCCATCCAACGATAGTCCCCCGTAGATGTTACATCTACTCACCGAAATCCCTAGCTAGTCACGTCCGATCACCGCTTTCCCCTTTCGAGCCGCGTCTGACGTCACCGCGACCGAACCTGGAATTTACATCAATACCAAACATAAGGTTACATATCAAGAATGATGCAAAACCCAAACGAAAACACTAACGTTCACAAGCTAGGTACAACGTGCACAAAGTCCGCGGGACACACACGAAACTCGCAAAAATCTACCAAAAAAGTCGATTTGGCCGCCCGGCAAAACTAAAACCCGATTACTCAAAAATCCGCACTCACGCATCCTAAACGTCATAGGATATCTCAAAAATATCATCAAGATCTCGCAAATAGTTCATCACAATATTTTAATAAAAACTAGTAAGCATTAACTTCAAAAAAGAATCGGTGCAAAAAAAAATCGCCGATTTGCGACAAAAGACTACAACCTAGCATAAACATCCAATCGCATAACTAGTTAACCACAATCATTTTAATTATAACACATACAATGCTTCAAATCACATTTTCCATAAACAAACCCTTTCTAGAATTTTATAACTAGCAATCTTAATCCAAACTATACATGAAAAACCTTAAATTAACACTAATTTATAGCCCAATTAGCAAGTTAACCTCTTAGATTAGGTTAGCAAAACAACTAGATAACAAAATAGATTTAATCAACTAAATAATGGTTTCTAAAACCCTAGTTAAACTCAAACCATTAACTAGAAAAAAAACTAGATTAGGATTAACACTAATTTAACACTACAACAATTTAACTTAAGAAACTTAACCAAAAGAATTTAATTAGCAAGAATTTATACCTCAACTAGAGATCTAGCAAGAATAAATTTGCTTCAATTGATGGCCTCAAAGCATCATGATCCAAGCTATAAAACCCAAGGTGAAAGGAATAAGGAATGGGAATTAAGTTGTGAGATTAAATTTTTGATTTTTGGAGCAATATTTTGATGAAATTTGAGAGAGAAAGAGAAGAGGAAATGGGGGGGGATTTCCTGCAGATTTTCGGCCAGGAAAGAGGTGAGGGATGGGGGTGGATGTTGTGAGAAAATTCCTAAGTCAACCCTCTCAAGTCAATACACCATACTTCCAAATACTATATTTTAATCAACTCTCAAAACAATCCATTTCATCACATGAATAAGGTCAAAGTGAGGCAAGAAATTTTCTGGACCTGATCATGGTGGGGCTGGCCTAGGGCTGAGGGAAGAGAGAGAGGGGTTTTACAAAAGAAATTTTATGCAAAAAGACCCCCTACAAGTCAAAAATTGCAAGCTTAAGCTTAAATTCAATAATTTTCGTTTCCTATAATAAAAATTAGTTAAAAATCAAAATAAAATACTAAAAATTTATGTTACAACTAGATTTTAATTAACATAATTTTAAGGATTAAAATTAGCCCGGAAAAATTTGTATTTATCGCTAATTTAATGTATTTTCTTACCGGCTTAAAATAATATAAAAAAATTGAAAAATAGGGAAAAAATTTTAAATGACCAAAATTTAATAAGTAACTTATTAGCTACTAAAAACAAGCAATTACCTATCCATTTTAGGTATAATTAGCCCTAAACTGCAAAATAACAAAAAAGACGGTTTTCGGAAAAATACCGAATTTTCACCGATTTTCAGGAAAACACCAAAACGACTTTTCAAGACGCTACAGAGTACATCCTATAACTGTTCCTAGTCGAGGGTATATCGAGATAGGGCATCGATACACCAGAGTAGACTAGCGTATACGCATCTTGACCCATATGATGGGCGATGGATGATCCCATATCCATCGGTGTTTGACATCAAGGATGGTGTACGGGTGCTCAGTGGAGACTGGGTACATTGGAAGGACTCGCCGAGAACTCCCAGATGGTGATATACCACACGTCATATGGCAGTTCTCCGGTGACACTGGTACAGGGTAGTTTGTAGACCCGAGATCGTCATAGAGTCTTGTGTGATTCCCACTGTGCTTTGATTTCCACCTTACCACGTCCAAGAGGGCGTGCAAAACGGTGGCTTTTGGGTGCAGTCCGGAATCATATGGAGGCAATGAGCGATAGGAGGGGATTCGTCTCTCCCGGTATAGGGAGTTAATGTTGTGATGTGTTCGATTGGCTATAACTGGAAGTCCCTGGCCAGGGCTGATATAAAGATTTACTGGTAAGTGTTACCATTAGTTTCTCGACCCGTTATGAGCCTCACATCGACACGACTTATCAGTTACTGGGGTCTGACGTATACCACCCCTAGACTTGATATACGACATATCAGACGAAGAGACCGGACTGTACGGGAGTGTTACTGATTGGATTCACAGGAGAACGTACAGGCTAGCTTGTTGATCTTCTGATCGCTCAATACCTGGGTGGCTGTTACGTTTAGCTGACCACTTGCAGCTTGTGGGTGTTTGATATGATCATCACCTGCTACCGGCGTATTGACGATTCTTTAGAGTCCTACACAGAGGTTTCTTGGCTCAGGCAAAACGGAGTAGAGGCACATATGTGATATGTGCAGGACCGGGGATAATGCGATATGAGATACCGTATTATATTCTCGCGATATTTAGATATGAACCGGGTCATCGGATCAAGTGTTGATTCGATGAATCGGTACATGATATATTAGTCGGTTATATTCGATATAGCCGGATCGTCGGATCAAGTGTTGATTTGATGATTTAATGTATAATAATATATATGATATATTGTACTACATTATCTAATATTGGCTCGCTTTATTATTTCATTTTCTCACCGGGTAATACATTGATATATATGCGATATATGTTAATTGTATTATTTTCTTTTGTTACAAATATATAATATATATGTGATATATATTATTGTGATATGATATGATTAATAATGGAACATATTTAGTGAAGATTAAACAAGGTTAGGGTTTGATTAAGGTTAGTTGCTTCTTGCACCTTCTAGAAGCTTTCCTTTTGTCATGAGTTAGATATTATGGTTGATATTTATCCATGACTCATTCTTTAACCTAACCAAACCCTAGCCCTAGTTAATTCTCTACAAGGGTTATCCTTGTCATCCTAAACCACGGTTGCATTATTAATTCATATATTCATTTCATTATTCATCACAAAAGGATTAACTTATTTTTCATCATCTTCTTCTCTCTTGAGCTTTGAGAAAGCTTTCTAGTTATTCATTTTGTGATGATTTCATATGAGAATTTGATATAAAAAGATAGCATAAATACTACTCCATCATCCTCATCTAATCTAGCCCATTAGATTAGGGTGTTCACCTCATTAGAGTGAGAGAGCTTGAGTTATAGCAATTTCGACGTAGATCATCGGAGAAAAGGAACACTACAAGCTAGCATGGATCGTTCGAGTCATGGAGCCTCTCTTGAGTTCGGGAGATCGTGGATCGCGGCGAAGGGACTTCTACTCGGAGCTTATGAAGCGAATGAGCGGACTACAAAGGTTGTAATCCCTCACACTTAGTTGTAAGGATGTTTAGTTGCATGTTAAACCCTAATAATCTAGCAAAGATCCCGGCTTTGGGTTGTTCGGCACGTCTAAAATTTTATTCGGGCATGGTTGATGCCTTATAAACCCTCACAAGAGTGCCTAGGATCCCTACATTTACACTAAGTGAAAGGAATACAACTTTTGTAGTCCTCTTTGTAGTGACTCCTAGGATCGTTGAGAGGTTGGAAAGGCTTGCTAGTAAGCTCCTACGTCCACGATGATCCACCCGAAGTTCACTAGCTCCAAACTTGTAGCTCCACTTGATACAAGAAGAAGTTGAAGCTAAACACTCTAAAACTAACTGGCTAGATTAGAGTAGAATGATGAAGTGATGAGTTTTCTTTTGTCAAAACCCTTTCTTTTTATCTTTCTCTCACTATGGAAAAACCTTGAGAGTAAGGAAGTAGAAGAAGATGAAGGCAAAAGCTTTTTTGTAAAGTGATAAAACTTTTTCAAGAAAAATAGAAAATATAGTATATATATTTTCTATCTCTCTCTCAACCATGGTTGCTATAATATCTAGATATTTAGTAAATGGGTTAAAAGCCAAAAGAAAATTTAATCCATGGTTAAAAAGTGAGTGAGCAAGGTTAAGTTCAAGAAGAGTGTAGAATGTCAACCATGAATTAATCTTTTCTTTTCTTTTTGTTTTAAACCAAATACAAATATATATCCATATATTATACAACCATGTAAGTCTTATATTGCCTTCAAGTGTGTATCATCAACCATGATACTTTGTATGTATGTATCATATGCACATCATCATGTGCATGCTTGCATATCATCATATGCATACATGCATGCATTCTTCCTCTTTAATAAAAAGAGTTTGACTAAAGAATTAAAATAAAACTAAAAGTCAAAATGTTAAATCAACAATTGATTTAACAATCCGATCATATCACATACGACCTGACCAATAGAAAAATGCCCGATTAACATACGGTATCACATAGTCGTATTCAATCGGGTCCCCGCGCATATCTCATATGCACACCATATCTTTTCGCCTGAGCTAGGAAACTTCTGTGTGGGGCTCTAAGACTCGTCAATACGCCGGCAGTGGGTGACGATCATATCAAACACCCACAAGCCGCAAGCGGTCAGCTAAACATAACGGCCATCCGGGTATTGAACGATCAGGAGAAAACCAGCAAAGCTGTCAAAACTCCCGTCGAGCCATCTGGCAACACTTACCGTACAGTCCGGTCTCCTCGTCAGATATGTTGCATATCGAGTCTGGGGATAGTGTCGTCGACCCCAATAACTCAATAAGTCATGCTGGTGTATGGCTGATAACAAATAGAGAAACTACTGATAACGCTTATCAGTAAATCTCAGTAGCCCTGGCCAGGGACTTCCTGTTATAACCAATCAAGCATAGCACAACATCAACCCCCAATACCGGGAGAGACGAAACCCCTCCTATCGCTCATTGCCTCCATGTGCCTCGGGGCTGTACCCAAAGACCACCTGTTTGCACGACTCGGTAGAGCCGTGGTAGGGTGGAGATCAAAGTATAGTGGGAGGACACACAAGACTCTATGACGATCTCGGGTCTACAGACTAACATGTACCAGTGTCATCTGAGAACTGCTATCCGACGATAGATATAATACCACATAGGAGTTCTCTGTGAGTTCGTTCAGTGTACCCAGTCTCCACTGAGCACCCGCATACATTCTTTGGTGTCACCTCACCAGATGGATATGGGAACATCCATCGCCCATCATATGGGACAAGAATGGTATACGCTAGCCTTCTCTGGAATATCGATGCCCCGTCTCGATACACCCACGACTAGGAACAGTTCAAGGATATGCTTATAAACTACACGTGTCCCACTAGTATGATCCGCATCATAGTCACAGTAGTCTAGCAAATATCCTGAGGGCTTTATCAACATGTGCAAATGAATAAAAATATGATCAAATCAACATGTCAGATAAAGAAAACCAGATAGCATACTATCATGTCAAGCAAGAAAGTAATCCATATATGTGTGTGTGTGTGTGTGTGTGTGTCCAAGCATCCACTATACATATAATGGCCTTTAGGGCATACATATATCCAACAAGTTTGATCCTCGTTCGGGTTCTTTAGCTCTCTAGAAATTTTTGAAATGGCATGTTCGATGCCCCAGTAAACACCGTGAGGGTGAAATTAGTGAAGCAAACACCCTAAACTAAATGACTGATCGTAGAGGATGATGAAGTAGGAAATGGGCTCTCTTTAGTTTTCTTTTTCTCATAATATTTTCTCACCTTAGAAAAAGTTAGCAAGCTTTTTCTCTCATGAAGAAGAAGATGAAGTGATGAGATGAAGAAATGAACTCATGGGGTGAGAATAGCAACCATGAGTGAGTTAGTGTCATACACTAACTCATATAGAGAATAAACCATGGGTTAACAATAATGGTTGGGATAATAAATATCTTCAAGTAAAACAAAATGAGTGGACTTGGTCAATGGCTCCACAAGCTTCTACAAGCTTCAACCATGTGACTAATTACCACTAATTTTGTGAATTACCAAGATAAATAAAAACCTTAGGATTATCATAACCATGGTGTAAGTCTCATACACCCATGTTGCATGTGGCATCAAGCATGACACTAAATAATGTACAATAATATATATGTGACATATACTAAGTGTACACAAGTGAGAAAAGAAATACTTAGTGAGCAAATATTAGTTAATGTAAGTTAATATATCAAATATATAATTATACATTAAATTATCAAATCAACACTAGATTTGATAATCCGGCTATATCATATACAACCGACTAATATCAAATGTAACAATCTATCGAATCAACACTTGATCTGATAACCCGGCTATATCACATATAACCGACCGATGTCACAAATCGCGAGAATAGAATACGGTATCACATACGTGCATTAATCTCAGTCCCTCGCATATCACATATGTGCTCCTACTTTATTTCGCATGAACCAGGAAAGCTCTGTGTAGGACTCTAAAGACTCGTCAATACGCCGGCAGTAGGTGATGATCATATCAAACACCCATAAGCCGCAAGCGGTCTGTTAAACGTAACGGCCATCCGGGTATTGAGCGATCTGAAGATCAACAAGCAAACCTGCTCATACCCCTGCGAATCCAATCAGTAACACTACCGTACGGTCCGATCTCTTCGTCTGATATGTCGCATATCTCGTCTGGGGATGGTAAACGTCAGACCCCAATAACTCGATAAGTCGTGCCGATGTGAGACTCATAACGGGTCGAGAAACTACTGAAAACACTTACCAGTAAATCTCAGAAACAACCCTGGCCAGGGACTTCCTGTTATAACCAATCGAGCACAACGCAACATCAACCCCCAATACCGGGAGAGACAAAATCCCCTCCTATCGCTCATTGCCTCCATGTGACTCGGGACTGTACCCAAAAACCACCGTTTTGCACGTTCTCTTAAACGTGGTAAGGTGGAAATCAAAGCACAGTGGGAATCACACAAGACTCTATGATGATCTCGGGTCGACAAACTAACCGGTACCAGTGTCACCAGAGAACTGCCATCTGACGTGAGGTATAATACCATCTAGGAGTTCTCGGCGGGTCCGTCCAGTGTACCCAGTCTCCACTGAGCACCCGTATACCATCTCTGATGTCAAACACCAATGGATATGGGATCATCCATCGCCTATCTAAATGGGTCGAGAAACTATACGCTAGTCTACTCTGGTATATCGATGCCCCGTCTTGATACACCCACGACTAGGGACATTAAACGATGTACTTACCGACTACCTTTGTCCCACTAGTATGATCCGCATCATAATCCAGGTACTCAAGTACACATCCTAAGGGCTTTATCAACATGTAAGAGAGAGACAATCAGTGTACATGTTAAGATAAAAAGTAACCAGATAGTATGCTATCATGTCGAGTAAGAAAGTCCTCCTATATATGTCCAAGCATCCACTATAATATACATCTCATGTACAATAATGGCCTCTAGGGTATACATATAACTAAAAATCTCCCACTTGCACTAGGGCCATCTATAGAAGTGGTTGTAGTATCCCATACTCAACCATCCCATAAAAGTCTCTCTTGGGAAAAGGCCTTTGTGAGTGGATCCGCCGTGTTGTCCTCTGAGTCTACTCTCCTAACCTCGATCTCCCTGGAGATCAACCATCTCCATGATCAGGTGATACTGCCTTAGAATATATCTGGATCGCTGATAGGACGGGGGTTCCTAGGAATAAGCCACAACTTTGTTGTCACACAATGGTAGGAACGAAGTGCATCTCATGAACTAATAAATACCCAGACTTCCTCTTTGGTATCATCTTTAGTAGCGATGTATCCAGCCTTTATCGTCTAGTTTGCCACGGTATATAGCATGGAACCCTTCCAACATACCGTCCCTCCATTGAGGGTAAAGACAATGCCTGTGACTGACATTCAGTCGACCTTACCACCCTGGAAGCTATCCAGTGATTCTCCCCAGGATCGATTGATACCATCTCACTACACTTAGTGAGAATCCTAACATCCACTTAGATCTATCTCATAGATCCAAAACCTGAGGTATCACCTTGATCCTATATGGAGAATCAATGTGATAAGAGGAGATTGACCGAGTGTAGTATAAGAAACACCTTCCCTATCAAGAGTATGTCATCCACGTACAATACGAGAATGACCACCATAATCTCTACAACCTTTTTGTATATACAAGATTCATCTACCATTTTGATGAAGTCAAACACTTTGACCACTACATCAAAACAGATGTTCCAACTCTGCGATGCCTGCTTTAACCCGTAAAGTAACTTACACACGTTTCCGCTGCTCCCACTGTCCATGAAGCCCTCTGGCTGTGTACTTATAGACGCTCTCTTCTAAATCAATATTTAGAAAAGCAATCATGACATCCAACCGCCAGATATCGTGGTCAGGGTATGTAGCAATGGCAAGTAGGATCCGGATGGACTTAAGCATAGCTAATGGAGAAAAGGTTTCATCATAATCCAAACCCGATCGATGACGAAAATCTTTTACAACAAGTCTAGCTTTGAAAGTTTCAAATTTTCCATCTACACCAACTAATCTTCTCAAGATATACTTGCTCCTGATGGGGTTTTAACCCTTCAGATATAGCAACTAAAATCCATACTTTGTTGGTGTATATGGATTCCATCTCAGATCGCTTAGCATCCAGCCATTCTTACAGAGTCCTCACCCTTGATGGCCTGCTTGAAACTTAGTTGGGTCATCATCTCATGATGCAATCCTCGTTCCCACTATCGTTGAGAAATCCGAAGCATCTCTTAGGCGGATGAGGAACCCTACCAGATCGGCGGAGAGGCTGAGCTTCGTCGGGAGCCATTGAATCCTCCGGTTCTACCAAATCATCAGCTGTAGTTTGTATAGCTGGAACTCTTTCCAGTTCTACCTCATGACCACAAATTTGTTTCCAAAATAAATTCCTTTTCTAAAAGGTGGCAAGCCGAGAAATAAAACACCTTTTGTTCCTCGGTGTGGTAAAAGATATTCCCTTGCGAATGCTTGGGATATCTAACAAACTTCCACAGAACTGACCTTGCCTCGAGCTTGTCCGGATTTTACTTTTAAACATAGGCCGGACAACCCCAAATCTTAACTTACTTAAGAGATGGGCTCATCCCATACCATATCGCATATGGAGTGGTAGGCACCTGATTTGGTTAGAACCCAATTCAATAGGTATGCAGCTTCCTCAAGCGCATAATCCCAAAAAGGAAATAGGCAACTCAGTAATACTCATCATATGGCGCACCTTATCTAATAGGGTGCGATTGCTCCATCCCGATATATCATTATGCTGTGGTGTATACGGAGGAGTAATGCTGAGAGAGAATCTCATTCTCCTTTTGAATAGTCCAGAAGCTCTGTGCTCAAGTATTCTCCTCCCTGATCACATCAAAAGACATAATAATTATACCCGTTTTGGTTCTCTATTTATAACTTATATTCTTTGAATTTCTCAAAAGCTTCAGACTTGTGTTTCAATAGGAACATATGTCCAAATTTTGAGAGATTATCAGTGAATGTAATGAAGTACAAAGAACCGGTCCTGGCATATGTAGACACGGGACCTACATACATCATCATATATCATTTCCAAGAGTTCACTAACTCTTTCTCTGTTTCTAGTAAACGGAGCTATGGTCATTTTATCTTTGTGACATGACTGGCAAGTTTCACAAGATGTAAATTCAAACTGATTTAAATATGCATCTTAATGTAACTTAGCTAGTCGGATCGCATTGATATGACCTAGTCTACAATGCCTCAAGAAGAATTCGTTCATTTCTGAACTCTTCCTCTTGTGTGTGTTCTGTACGATAAGAACTATAGTTTGATTTAGAACGTATATGCCATTAGATAACGCGTCTGAACCGATCAACTTTTGATATAGAAAATTTTCAAAATATTATGCAACAATACAAAATTATATCCTTCTTTACTAAATAAAGAGACTGATATAATGTTGCATATCAGGTTCGGTATCTAATAACATTCGTTCAGAATCAATGTATTTGGTAATACAAGGTGATAACTGCCAACATCTTAGCTGCAACAATTGCACCGTTTCCAACTCTTGAAATTTTATCACCCATTCTCAGTTTTCTACCTATCTGTAGCCCATGTAAAAGATTACATATATAGGATCCTGATCCGGTATCTCATTGTAATGTTTTAAAAATAATTAAATAATTAATTAAATAAATAAAATCGTTTAAGTGGATTTTATAATTTTCGGTAAAGTAAAATGTAGTTTTCATAAAACTAAACCGTAATTATTTTTCACTATAAATTTAAAAATAACTATTTTAATTATGTTATTACTAGTAAATGGTGTTTATTTATTCACTTATAAATTTTTAGTTTAATTAAATATTTTTCCTAAATTAATTATTTTAAATATTAACATAAGCTTTATTTATACACTAAATTAGTGTAAATTACAAATTTGAATGGGTTTAATTTGTAAAAATGAACCATTACATATTAGAATCAAGTGTGTTTCATGCAAAATTTATTTTCAAAATTTTACAATGGTTCTAGACCATTCTAGGTCAAATGGAGTGAAGAAAATAAAGAATTTTTAAATAAATTCATGAAAAGACTTAATTGTATGATATTTTTGTGAAAGCTTCTACACTTTTCTTCACCTTTTCTCACTCTCCACTCTTTTCCTCACCTCATGGCCGGCCTCACCTCCATGGGCAGCCCCAAAATTTTTCCCCCACCATTTTTGCATTAAAAAACATCAAAATTCATCAAAAATTCAATAAAAAATCCACAAAATCCTAATAAATTCCTACCCTCTATTCTTTGCTCATCTTTACATGGATTTTGGAGATGGAAAGCATTCATTTTGGAGGCTTATTTTCATGTTTGGATTTCATGTTGTGAAGGTATAAATCTTCTTCTTTTGATTTATTATTATTAGATGTTTCATTTAAGCATAATTAGATTTAATAAATAATTTCTATCTACAAGTTTTAAAATTCAAGTTAGGGTTTATAAAATTAAGTTATGGTTTTTATTAATTAAGTAGGGTCATAATAACTAGTTTAACATTTTTAGAAGTGGAAAATCTTGTATGGATGATATATTGTAAATTGTTTATCCAAAATTATTTAAATTAATCCATTTTGCAAACTAGATTTCTATATATGTATATATTGGTGAGATAAAATTCCAATTAATATTTGTAACACTAGATTATGGTTTTAATGAGGATATTAAGTTGTTAGTGGAATGAAAAACTTAAATTGGTTACTAGTTTCTATTGATAATTGAAAAATACTAATAAAAATGCTATTTTTTTTTTTTTTTTGCTAACTAGTTTTTGGGAATTCTTAAATAAATGAGAGTTAAATCTAATTTATGGTTTCATTATACTATTATCATCATTAATTGTAGTTTAGTAAGTTAATTCATGTAAAATCATGTTTAGTTGTGATATTGTGAAATTTTGCTTAAAAATATCGAAATCGGACAAGTTTGCAAACTAGAATTTTCAAACTAATGTAAATTAGGGTGTTAAAAATATGGTAATGGTTTCTATAATCTAGTTAGATTATTTAATGAATATTATGACCATTAGTTTCTTTTAAACATCGAGTTTTGAAGTAAAACGGTAAATTGGAGTTTTCGGGTTTTTCGAAATCGGACGATCTGATCGATTTTTAGGGTTTCGATGAATTAAATCAAGTTTTGTATTATAAGTGATGAGTTTTAAAACTATGAGTTGTTTGTTGATCTTTATCTCGATCAATCGGCGTTTGTACGCCGATATCGAGCGATATTTGGTTTTTTTTGCGTGAACGGGACATAGGTTTTAACCTATGCGTGTTTCGTGCGTCGTTTTGGCTTTGTCTGTGATTCAGTTTACGATATTATATGTGTTTGTGTATAGGTACCCCTCACGTGGACTTTGGACGAGGAAGAAGAGGAGGGCGACATCGTCTTCGACAGACAAGGACCAGGTGAGTAGATGTATATCTACGGGGGAAGTCGGATGGATGGGGTTTAGCACCCCCGCAAACGTAGAATAGGGATAGTACTTATTGTCATTAGGAAGCCAGACGTGACCTTAGATTTTCGGTGAGTAGGACCCTAGTAGTGACCTTAGGTTGAACTAGATTGATTTAGAAAGACCTTACCCGAGGATGAATATCTTGGAGGAGATTCGTAGGTTTCAGGTAGATACACACACGCACACACTGAGACTCGACGTGGTGTATACGTGTATGTGTATATATATATAGGACTAGGTGTAGGTATATATATATATACACACACACACAATACGTATATGTGATACAAGGATGTGATATGATACACGGGGATGAAACAATATAACTGGGCTTGATGCCGTGATTCTTGGCTTTACGGTCGTGTTATGATATTAGCGGATCATTAAGAAATGAGATAATGAATAGGTATACATAAATAATAAAGGGTGGTGATGATATTGAAGTATATGGGACTCTAAAATAGAACCCGGACCGTAACCTGTGCCTGAAATTCTGATATGATATCATATAGGTGTGACTTGATTACGACATCATATAGGTGTGACTTGATTTCGATATCATATATGTGTGACTTGATTACGATATCATATAGGTGTGACTTGATTACGATATAATCTAAGTGTGACTTAATCACAATATGATACATATGACATGAAATTTCTGAGGATAAATTAACGATGTATATTTATACTGACAATGATATATGATTGATGTATGCGATTATAGTATAGCACCTTGATCTTGACATGTGTTGATGATGATATTATACGAATGATGAGACACGTAGGTGATACTTGACCCGTACCCCGATATTGGGATGCCGTACGATGGATTTTACCGTACGAGGCATAGATATGATGATTAATCCGCACTCTTGATTCGAGCAAGCCGTACTATGTACGTGACGTTATTGAGGCTGGATCGCCGACTATTAGAGATATGGATTCAGACCTTAGGTGGACTCTTAATTCTTATTGACTAGTTTCTTAGGTTTAGTTCCTTAGGAGGTTAGATGGACACTAGTTTAGTCTCGAGTCATATAGTTGTAGTTATATTTGTATATCACAGATGAGTGGTTATTACGCATCCGTCTTTACATTCATACCGTAATCATAATGGTGCATGTTCATTCATATTTTTCTATAATCAGAATAAAACTTTGCATGTTAGGACACCAGCACCATTACCGATGATGCGCATATTCCACGCACACTTATTTGCCGGCTCACACACATCATCATCGGTAATTGCTATGTCACGTACACTTTAGATCATATTATCTTTTATTGATACAATCAGCTAACAGCTAGATCGATATAATATTGTGATTACTCTCTGGTGTTAGTATAGATATGGTATTTATTACTTAGACATTTCATGCATTCGCATTTTCATATTATCATGCAGTATTATGGGGCATATGCCGACACTTATCATATACTTACTCATGATTTTGTGATTTTGGATTTCTATGAGATTTCTGGATTTTTGGGGAAAACCGCAAGAATATATAAAAACTTCTCTCTCTCTCCTCCTCTCTTTTTAAAACATAAGATACGGTTTTCTCGTGATGTATGTGTCGTCCACCATGAGATTTCATGTTTTCTGTTGGATTTCGAGACCCAATTCGAGGAGTGGATGAACCGTCTCGGGTACATGGTGGGCTCGGTATGGTACCCCGGGGCAAGAAGATCGAGTTGTAGACGATGAGCCTGGCAGGGGAAGGCTACCTACCAGTGATGTCTGGCGCAGCGGATATCCGGAGGATACCGACCGTTGTCATGAGATTTGATGATATGGGCCGATTCGGACTGACGGTGTAAGTCCGCGGCGGCACCCCGGCCGTCGATCTGACGCCGGAAACGCGGAAACGAAAAACTTTGCAAAACTTGCAACCGGCACCACCGCGCACTTTTCACCCGGATCGGGCCATTAACCTAGCTACTAGCAAACAAGAAAAGAGTAGAGAAGCTATACCGAGCGATCTGTGTCCTTCAGTCTTCGTCTCCACTCCGATCTTCCGCGGAATCTCCGTTCGTCACCTCCTCGTCGGAAAGGGCACCACATAGCCGGATTCTTTTACGGGCTCCCACCTCTGGACCGAGGCAACTCGGACGTGAAGTTGGCTAGACGACGCGTCCAAGGGTACTGTAGGTTGTAGTGTAGAAAACCTTGTCTCTTTTGGGGTTTGGTTGCCTTTGATGGAGGTATGAGCAATAGACTTTGGAGTGAGGTGGATGAATTTGTGAAGCATGCAAAATGATATGAACAAATCTTCTCTCATCAAAAATGAACCACCCTACACCCAAAATGTGGCCGGCCCCTATATGAAAAATGGTGGAGAGAAAAACAAGAAGGGAGGTGATGGTAGGAAAAGTAAGAGGTGACCACATCCAAAGCAAACCTCACATCAACTCCTAATCAACTCCAATCCATTCTAATCACCATTAATAGCACCATCATGAGAACAAGAAAAGCAAAGATGCTTTATCAATCATAATGCCTCATAATACAATAAACCCCTCCACAATAAGTTATTTGCAAACTTGCAAATAACCCCCTCCATCTAAAAGTCCGGCCGCGAAGGAACAAAGGAAAACCGGCCGGAACGGAAAGACAACTGGCAACCTCAGAAAACTGATCCCGTAATAAATTACAGGAAAACCCCGCGACTGCATATACATGCCCGCATTTGTATTTCCACTGAACACAAATGCAAAGAGACAAAATCTACACTATCTAATACTGGGATCCGGCTTAAGCCAAAGCCGGCTAGTAAAAACCGTCCGATCACGATCTGTGCAATACCGCACGTATCTAATCGAACCCTGCCATATCTCCATACGGCCTCTACAGCGTTTCGTCCGAAACTTGAGTAACTGTGTGTGTGGTGGACTCTAAAGACTCGTCAATACCATGGCTGTGAATTTAACCACTAGCACGTCAGAGGTATAAGCCAATACGTAACGGGCTACCAGGTATTGACAAAAAGGGACGTCGATGACCGAACTCATCCTGACACCCTACTGAGCCTGTCAGTGACAATATCCGTACAGTCCGGTCCGTTCGTCTATGAGTATCGCATGGCGGGCCTAGGGGGTTGGTAAAAGTCAGACCCCCAAAAGCGGTACAAGTCGTGTCGGAGTGTAGCCCAGAACACCCTGAGATACTACTGGAATACCTACCAGTAAATCTCCTGCCTCGGCCGAGGGTTTTGTGTAATGGCTCTCTTAGACACAGCGCGACCTCACCCCCAATACCGGGAAAGACGAACCCCTGCAGATCCGCTCACTGCCTCCATATGGCTCGGGACTGTACCCAACTAAAACCTGTTTGCACGACTCCTTTGAGCCGTGGTAGGGTAGTAATCAAAGTACAGTGGGAACTCACACGAGACAAATGACGATCTCAGGTCGATGAACTAACCTGTACACATGTCACCAGGGAACTGCTATCTGACGTCTGGTATAATCCCAATTAGCAGGTTCCCGGCGAGTCCTGTCCGGTATACTCATAACCCAATGAGCACATGTATACATCTTAGGTGAATCAACTGACACCAGTGGCTTGTGAGACCGGCCACCGCCCCTCGTCGGAGTCTCGACTGTATACACTAGTCTACTCTGGAGAATCGATGCCCTGTCTCGAAACTCCCACGACTAGGGACCTTTTAAGGATATGCTTATAGACTCCAGCTCTCACTTATATGATCGCCCTCATACTGCTGGTAGTCAAGCAAGAATCCTAGGGGCTCTATCAACGTGCAATAGCGACTCGTAAGGTCACCTAAAGTAGTACACGATGATAAAGGTAAACCAGATAGCATACTATCATCTTGAGTAAGACTGTCCTACTGGGATAGGTCATCCCTCAATCATTGCAATCACGTGCCTGTGATCCAATAATTGACTCTGAGGGCACTATCTCCAACAATCTCCTATTTGCACTCAAGGCTAATTATTGCGATGTCGCATACTCACAGCCCGTGTGATACCGAACACCCAACTCCTCTACTATTCAGTCTCACAAAGCTCGTTTGCGAAACTATTGCGTTCGAAAAATAGCCTCAGTGGGTGGATCCGCTATGGTGTTTCTTTCTATGTCTCTCTTAATCTCAAGTTCGCGGAGAAAGCCATCTCCCGAAATGAGCAATACCTGTCCTAGAATGTGTCTGGATGTCTGATGGGACCTAGCTCATAAATGAACTCCAAATCCAAACTTCTTAGACTGTATCGTCAACTGAACTTAATCAGTATCCCGTGCCATGCCTCCCTCAGTATCCGCCTGGACCACCTGTCCAAAATACTGCCCCTCGTCAGAGGGAAAACTATAACTCTGACAGCCACTCTGCCATCCAGGTCACCTTGGAAGCCTGGAATGATAACTGTCTCCCGAAGGAGAAAGCTGCTATCATATCCCTAGAACATCAACTTATGTTCTAAAACTGCTTCCGACTGTTTCTCCAGGATTGGATCAATATCAACTTATTGCACCTACTGCAAGAACAACATCTGGTGTGGTACTTGACATCTCATGATTAACTCAATTGCCTAAGCAAGTGATATGCCAATCATACGTATCCCTCTCCCCTTTAGTCTGTAAGACACCTTTAGAAAGGGTGACTCCATTACCTACAGGTATACTACCGTGCCAGGAGTCGTCCATTCTAAATGCTCATAGAATGCTTGTCAAAGTACCCAGATTGGGAAACCACCCAAATCTAGATCTAAAACCATAGATCTAGTAACCAGAATGTCTGATATAATATCCAACTCCTATGTGGAGAAACCACTGTGTGACGACCAAAGTATAACCGTTCATGGTAAAGGAATTTCAACTCCTACTCTGTGTATGTCATCCAAATACCAGGACATTACACCCTACTACCTTCTTAACAGATCCATCCCCTATTCTGATGAAGTCAAACCTATGACTGTCACGTCAGAAATAGATGATCTATCTCCGCTATATCTGCTATAGTCTATAAATAGGCATAAGCTAACTATCCACCAATGCTTCCGCTGCTCCCACCGACTACGACAACCCTCTGGCAGAGTCATATAGACGTACACTTCTAAAGCTAGTTCAGAACGACGCTATACTCATCCTCCTGCCGGGTCTCACAGTCTGGAACAACAGCAATGGCAAGTCTGGGTAAACAAGAACCTCCCTGTCACCGTCCTTGAGGCTACCGGAGTACCTCTCGGGTGCTTGAGGTTACCCACCATATCTGCGGAGTGGCCAATGGAATGTCAAACCAGATTGAATCTTTAGGTTCTTATCAAATCTTCAGTAATCGTTTGCGGTTCTGGAATCACTTCCAGTTCTACCATACTCCCACTACTGTTTTCTGAAAAAATCCATTTTTAATTAAAACGATGGCGAGTCAAGAACAATATCACTATTGATCTTCCAGATGGTAGAATATCAACCCTCGTCATAGCCTGGGTCAACCCACAAACAGCCATTACAGAAACGTGCCTTGAGTTGTCCAGTGTCTGGTTTTAAGCATAAGCCGGACAACTCCCCGTACCTTAACAATGTTAAGATATGAACTGTTCTATATCCAATATAGAAACAGAGGCACTGATTTAATTGAACCAAATTCAAATCATGCAGCTGTCTCCAGTGCATGTCATCTAAATGGAAGGAGGCCGATCAGCGTTACTCAACTTAGGAATACTTCCAATTATGAATAACCTGAAAGAGAAGCAAGTTCTCTTAACCATTACTATCATCTGAATACCATATACAAGTATCTACATCTCCGATCACTTTGAAGAATCCCGATACTTGCAATACCTGGTTCTCTACTTTATTCTTATACCTGTAACTTCTCAAAATTTCGACCCTGTGTTTCTACGAAACACTTGTCTAAGAACTGGAGAAGGTATAAGTAAACTGAATACAGTACGAGGACCAACCCCTCTGTCCTAATGGACACTGGACAATATACAATACTCTGTATAAGTCCGCTGAGTCTAACAACTCTTTCACTGTGTGTCGTCGGTTGAAAACTGTACTATGGTTATGAAGAATTACACCGATGTTCAATGCTCCTTACCCAACCATCCACTGATATAGGTAAATGTCATAGACATAATTTCAAAAAGGTATATCTCACTCTATAAAAATAGACGTACAGATATATCAATTTGATATTGGTGCATAACAACGGATATTCAAAACCAAATATTTGCCGTCCGGCAAACAACCCAGGCGATTTCCTCAAATATCACCAATTACAACGAATTCCGATATAATAAGGATAATCACCTAATTCCTAATAACTTACTCCCACTTATTATCTGTAAAACCATACAGATGTGAGAATCAAACCTGGTAAATACATACCCTGGAGCAAGTGTCTAATTGGGAAATCAGTTTTCTTTTAACAATACACAGTGAAACTGAAACATTAAAATGTTTCGATGGGGTATCCTGGTATTCCTAGTAATGCCTCTTCCATTATCCAGATTCACAACTGTAACCGTATATTTCTTTGCCACCTCTCCAAATCCCTTTTTATGTCTTTAGTCATTACCTTCTGCATACCCCTTTAGGCCAAATGGTTTTCTTCCTTCCCTACCATTCGGCACCAGCCTATAGTTTGGAAGAAGACTATCCAATAAGCATAATGGGTGTACTGTCTTAATCCTAGGAGCACTCGCAATGCGAGAGAAGATGAAGATAAAAGACAACCGAATAAACCTTATTCCTATTTCTCCTGAACCAGGATCCATCCGCGAACTGGAACAAGTTCCTTCCGAGTTCGTATATAACCATACGATGGATTATCCAATAAACTGTGGATCTTCGTAGTGATACGGAGTGTCCTGGAGAAATACAAAGGTGATTTAGGATTGGCGAAGAAATATTTGGTTTGGTCGTGAATAGCAGTCGCAATTTACTTTGCCCTCTTACTAATCCCTTGCTTTGTCTTTACTTAATACCTTCTGTACACCGTTTAGGCTAATTGGTTTTCTTCATTCCCTACCGTTCGGCACCAGCCTAAGGTTTGGAAGAAGACTTTCCAATTTGCGTAATAGGTGTACTATCTTCTAAACCAAGGAGTACTCGCAATCTGATAGAGAAAGTAAAAATGAAAAGACAACTGAATAGTCCTATTCGTTTTCTCCAGAACCGGAAACCATCCTCGAATTCATTCGAGTTCGTATATAACCATACGATGGTTTTATCCAATGGAAGTGGACGTTCGTAGTAATACGGGGTGTCCCGGAGAAAAGGGTAAAAGCAGGAGTGGCAATGAGGTCTGCAACTCTGACAATCCAAAAGCCAGTGATTTAGAAGGTTCGGTCAACTTGGTCACTGAGTCATAGTCTAGGGTCAGGTCAAAGGTCGCTGCCAGAGAGAGAGAGAAAAGAAACACTCAGCGTGCATTCTAACCTAGATCAGAATGGTTATCACTTTATCTAATCTGGAAACCTCCCACTGTAACGTCAAATTCTTCCCCAAACCTGAAAGAAGAATTAGCCGGGATCACCCGAGGAGTAAACTAACTCATCAGTGGGAATCGGGATCCAACTATCATCGCATGATAACGTGACGGAATCCGCTCACTCTATCACACTCCAGAAGGTATGCGCATATCTGGCAAGTTTCAGTTCTTTTGAAACTCCCGATGTGATTTTTTGCCCCATGCTCTTATGACCTTGGCGTGAGGTCAAAATATCATAAGTCACATGTCAAGTTCTACCCGTCATTATCCAGGTTAATTTGAACCCACCCGTACATACCCTTGACGTAGGCCAAAATAGTAGTACGACTGTCCCAAACCAACGCATCTATCTATGCAACAGATAAATACCCGGCAGCTACCAATCACTATGCCTTGGCGTGAGGTGAAAATACATAGCTTGAATACTACCGAATATTTAACTGAAATGACGGAGGGCTACGAATGGTTTCTGGCGAAAACCTTTAACGTAATGAACTTGATATCGTTGAAGGAACGGATAGCTTTTTATAAAAATATAGTGACGAAAACTTTTGCTAAAGAGGTCACTCCCGGTGAAGGGATCTCGGCTCTTTCCCCGTAGAATGAGGTGCAGGATATTCCAACTGAATACCACGGTGCAAAGCAAAAGTAATCGGCTATAGTGAAGTTATTGTCCTGACGCAAACTTTTGTCCAAGGGGTCACTCCCGGTGAAGGGATCTCGGCCCTTGCCTCGTCGACTGAGGAGCAGGATATTCCAACCGAATACCACGATGCAAAACAAAAGAGAACGCCCTTGCAATAACAGCTTTTTGAAATATGTTCCAACAACATCAGAATGGGTTTGTTTATCTTGCATTGATCCGAATCAACGCAGTCCCATCAATTGATCACACCAAAAAGAACGAAAACATACTGATGTACGTATATGCCATCCGCATTCGCCACTGGGTCCCGTCATTACCCGTTAGGTTAGCTAACTAACGACAGAGCGGGGACTGGACTAGCGCGGATGCAAAACATATACAACATCTACTAATATATATACCAATATATAATATTTCGCTCAAGGCGTGATAAAATGCAACATCACAGAAATGAACAGCATCACAGAACAATACAGATATCTGGGATCCCCGGGTTTCACAGAGCCACTACTGAAACCCGACGTTCCCCTGGTCGTGTGGATAGCCTGTGCAATGAAATCCTAGACCCCTACGGGCGCGGCAAGTTACCCGCCAAAACCTGAAGCGGGGCAGCCCCCTTCAGCAACGTGAATGGACTACCCAGCACTTCACGGAATCCGGTAACTTGGGCACCCCTCCTGGGTCAAGCTGTACCCCCTACGAGTGCGGCGAATAGCCCGCCAATCCTAGAGTGAAGCCCCCTCCGTCTCAATGCCATGAGATGCGGGCCCGTTGCCCTCTAGAACCCGGCTATCCGTGCACCCCTCCGCGGGGTAATCCTAGTACAGAAAGTAAAATATACATACAACGGGTACATCGACCGCAACCTGGTCGTGCCCCAAAAGAATAATACAATCAGGCAGTGACGGCAGTCCACATGTCGGACGCTCGCCCCGCAAAATCAAATGTACATATAAAACAAAACTGTACTAACATTGCATCCAGGCTATCCCCCACGACCGATCCGCAACAACACAGCACAATACAGAACATCAACGTGAATGTCACGTTCGCAAATTCGTCTAAAAGGGCTATAGCAGATAGACAGGATTTACCGATCGAGTGGCATTCACGGTCGCAGATATAATGTAAATACTGTGAACTAACATGTTTAAAATATCTGATCGAACAAATTTACCGAAATGGGCCCCAAGCAGTACTGTAGCACTTACAGAAAATCTGGGCCCAAACAAAATATCCCAAAACCCCTATTTCCATGTCAAAAGCCCTCTGGAAAAATTTGCCACGATGAACAGTTAAAAGCGCGGCGGAACCGCGGCCCGAGCAAGGGTTTGGCCGCGGTTCCACGGCGGTATAGTCGGATCTCGCGACCAAATTTTACCAGAATTCTTATTTTTTCATGCACAGTATTCTGCAACAACCTGAAAAAATTTTGGAGCAGAAAAAATTTTGACAGAAACACGATGCATTGGAAAATACGGTTTTTGGGGATTTTTGTTCGATCGAGTTCTAAACATACAAGAGCAAGCTAGGCATGGTTAATGGCGTGGCTCTGATACCAGTGTAAGTCCGCGGCGGCACCCCGGCCGTCGATCTGACGCCGGAAACGCGGAAACGAAAAACTTTGCAAAACTTGCAACCAGCACCACCGCGCACTTTTCACCCGGATCGGGCCATTAACCTAGCTACTAGCAAACAAGAAAAGAGTAGAGAAGCTATACGGAGCGATCCGTGTCCTTCAGTCTTCGTCTCCACTCCGATCTTCCACGGAATCTCCGTTCGTCACCTCCTCGTCGGAAAGGGCACCACGTAGCCGGATTCTTTTACGAGCTACCACCTCTGGACCGAGGCAACTCGGGCGCGAAGTTGGCTAGCCGACGCGT
The DNA here is from genome assembly GCA_030015575.1 of Agapanthus africanus. NCBI lineage: Eukaryota > Viridiplantae > Streptophyta > Magnoliopsida > Asparagales > Amaryllidaceae > Agapanthus > Agapanthus africanus. The sequence continues at coordinate 251,079,454 of CM057337.1, read as the reverse complement.
CCAAGGGTACTGTAGGTTGTAGTGTAGAAAACCTTGTCTCTTTTGGGGTTTGGTTGCCTTTGATGGAGGTATGAGCAATAGACTTTGGAGTGAGGTGGATGAATTTGTGAAGCATGCAAAATGATATGAACAAATCTTCTCTCATCAAAAATGAACCACCCTACACCCAAAATGTGGCCGGCCCCTATATGAAAAATGGTGGAGAGAAAAACAAGAAGGGAGGTGATGGTAGGAAAAGTAAGAGGTGACCACATCCAAAGCAAACCTCACATCAACTCCTAATCAACTCCAATCCATTCTAATCACCATTAATAGCACCATCATGAGAACAAGAAAAGCAAAGATGCTTTATCAATCATAATGCCTCATAATACAATAAACCCCTCCACAATAAGTTGTTTGCAAACTTGCAAATAACCCCCTCCATCTAAAAGTCCGGCCGTGAAGGAACAAAGGAAAACCGGCCGGAACGGAAAGACAACTGGCAACCTCAGAAAACTGATCCCGTAATAAATTACAGGAAAACCCCGCGACTGCATATACATGCCCGCATTTGTATTCCCACTGAACACAAATGCAAAGAGACAAAATCTACACTATCTAATACTGGGATCCGGCTTAAGCCAAAGCCGGCTAGTAAAAACCGTCCGATCACGATCTGTGCAATACCGCACGTATCTAATCGAATCCTGCCATATCTCCATACGGCCTCTACAGCGTTTCGCCCGAAACTTGAGTAACTGTGTGTGTGGTGGACTTTAAAGACTCGTCAATACCATAGCTGTGGATTTAACCACTAGCACGTCAGAGGTATAAGCCAATACGTAACGGGCTACCAGGTATTGACAAAAAGGGACGTCGATGAGCGAACTCATCCTGACACCCTACTGAGCCTGTCAGTGACAATATCCGTACAGTCCGGTCCGTTCGTCTATAAGTATCGCATGGCGGGCCTAGGGGGTTGGTAAAAGTCAGACCCCCAAAAGCGGTACAAGTCGTGTCGGAGTGTAGCCCAGAACACCCTGAGATACTACTGGAATACCTACCAGTAAATCTCCTGCCTCGGCCGAGGGCTTTGTGTAATGGCTCTCTTAGACACAGCGCGACCTCACCCCCAATACCGGGAGAGACGAACCCCTGCAGATCCGCTCACTGCCTCCATGTAGCTCGGGACTGTACCCAACTAAAACCTGTTTGCACGACTCCTTTGAGCCGTGGTAGGGTAGTAATCAAAGTACAGTGGGAACTCACACGAGACAAATGTGTTGGAGATAGTGCCCTCAGAGTCAATTATTAGGTCACAGGTACGTGATTGTAATGATTGAGGGAGGACCTATCCCGGTAGGACAGTCTTACTCGAGATGATAGTATGCTATCTGGTTTACCTTTATCATCGTGTACTGCTTTAAGTGACCTGACATGTCGCTATTACACATTGATAGAGCCCCTAGGATTCTTGCTTGACCACCAGCAGTATGAGGGCGATCATATAAGTGAGAGCTGGGGGTCTACAAGCATATCCTTAAAAGGTCCCTAGTCGTGGGAGTTTCGAGACCGGGCATCGATACTCCATTAGTAGACTAGTGTATACAGTCGAGACCCCGACGAGGGGCGGTGGCCGGTCTCACAAGCCACTGGTGTCAGTTGGATCACCTAAGATGTATACAGGTGCTCATTGGGTTATGAGTACACCGGACAGGACTCGCCGGGAACATGCTAGTTGGTCATATACCAGACGTCAGATGGCAGTTCCCTGGTGACATGTGTGCAGGTTAGTTCATCGACCTGGGGATCGTCATTTGTCTCGTGTGAGTTCCCACTGTACTTTGATTACTACCCTACCACGGCTCAAAGGAGTCGTGCAAACAGGTTTTAGTTGGGTACAGTCCCGAGCCACATGGAGGCAGTGAGCGTATCTTCAGGGGTTCGTCTCTCCCGGTATTGGGGGTGAGGTCGTGCTGTGTCTAGGAGAGCCATTACACAAAGTCCTTGGCCAAGGCAAGGAGATTTACTGGTAGGTATTCCAGTAGTATCTCAGGGTGTTCTGGGCTACACTCCGACACGACTTGTACCGCTTTTGGGGGTCTGACTTTTACCAACCCCCTAGGCCCGCCATGCGATACTCATAGACGAACGGACCGGACTGTACGGATATTGTCACTGACAGGCTCAGTTGGGTGTCGGGGTGAGCTTCCTCATCGACGTCCCATTTGGTCAGTACCTGGTAGCCCGTCACGTATTGGCTAATACCTCTGACGTGCTAGTGGTTAAATCCACAACCAAGGTGTTGACGAGTCTTTAGAGTCCCCCACATTCAGTTACTCAGCTTTCGGGCGAAAGGTTGTAGAGGCCGTATGGAGATATGGCAGGGTCCGATCAGATACGTGCGGTATTGCACGGATCAGGATCGGACAGTCTGTACTATAGGACGTATGGTTATATGGCAGGGTTCGATCAGATACGTGCGGTATTGCACGGATCAGGATCGAACGGATATTACTAGCCGGCTTTGGTATAAGCCGGATCCTAGTATAGTACAGTGTAGATTTTGTCTCCTTGCATTTGTATTTCGGTCGAAATACAGATGCGGGTGTGTATGCACAGTATCGGGGTTTTCCTGTAATTTATTACGGGACCAGTTTTCTGGAGTTGCCAGTTTGCTTTTCGTTTCGGCCAATTTCCATTGTTCCGTTCATTGGCCGAAAATTGGTGGAGGAGGGCTTATTTGCATTGTTGCAAATAGGCATTTGTGGAGGGGGTCTTTGCATCTTTGTTTTATCATGATGGTTTTCATGATGAGCACCATCATTGACTTCTCCTTCTCATGATGGATTGACTTTGGAAGCCATCATGCATGTTGATGATGGTTGAGTTGAGTGTTGGTTTTGCCTTGTCATCATTGGTTCTCATGATTTCCTTTTGCATGATAGCCTTCTCTCTCTCTCCCTTGTATTATTGAGATGGTCTTTCATTTTCATTGGCCTCTCCCATTCATTCTCTCCACTCCTCACTAGTGGTGGCCGGCCAAGTCCTATAGGGGCTGTCCAAAATTGGGTGTGGGTATTTTTGTTCATATCATGCTCCAAAATGCCCCAAGCTCCTACACATTTTGTCCTTGTTTCATTCCTCCACCACAAAGGCATCTCCATAAACCCCAAATGAGACTTCTTCTACTACACATTCTACAGCGATTCTTGGGCACGTCGAGTAGCCGGCTTCGTGCCCGAGTTGCCTCGGCATTGAGGTGGGAGCCCGTAAACAAAGTAGGCGATGTGGTGCCCTTCCGGCAAGGTGGCGACGACGGGACATTCCGCAGGAGATCGGGACCATGACGAGAAGACCGGAGGACTTGGATCGTCGGTATATCTCTATTCCCTTTCTTGTAGATAGCTAGGACTAGTTAATGGTTCGATCCGGGTGTTTAGTGCGCGGTGGTGCCGGTTTGCTAAGTCCGCAAAAATTAAAGTTTTTCACCGCTTCCGCATTCCGGCGTCGGATTGACGGCCGGGGCGCCGCCGTGCACTTACAGTGGTATCAGAGACTCCCCATTAACTTAGTCTAGCTTTGTGTAATGTGTTTTTCAGTTCCGATCGATCGAAATGTTCAAAAACCCGTATTTGCCCACATCAGTTTTCTGTTGAAACTTTTTGGTCCCCAAAAATTTTTCAGGTTGTAAAATATTGATGTACTGGAAAATCTAAGAGCTCTGTAAAAATTCGACGAGGTAACTCCACAGTGGGAGCGCGGAACCGCCGCGAAAACCACCTTCCCGCCGCCCTTCCGCCGCACACTGTGGAGGTCACTTCACCAATTTTTTACAGAGGCCTTCTGGGCTTAAAATATGGGTTTTGGAATATTAAAATTGGGCCCAGTTTTTCTGTGAGTGCTGCAGTATTGGTTTGGGGGCCCACTTGTTAAGTTTGATCAATCGGAAAATTTTAAACACATTTTTCACAGTATTTACATTATATCTGCGACCGTGAATGTCACTCGATCGTTAAATCCTGTCTAACTGCTATAGCCCGGTTAGACGGATTTGCGAACGTGACTTTCACGTTGATGTTCTATGTTTATGCTGTGATGTTGCGGATCGGTCGTGGGGGATAGCCTGTATGCAATGCTAGTACAGTTGTGGTTGTATTATGTACATTTGATATTGCGGGGCGAGCGTCCGACATGTGGACTGCCGTCACTGCCTGTTTGTATTATTATTTTGGGGCACGACCTGGTTGTGGTCGATGTACCCGTTGTATGTATATTTTACTTTCTGTACTAGGATTACCCCGCGGAGGGGTGCACGGATGGCCGGGTTCTAGAGGGCAACAAGCCCGCATCTCATGGCATTGAGACGGAGGGGGCTTCACTCTAGGATTGGCGGGCTATTCGCCGCACTCGTAGGGGGTACAGGTTTGACCCAGGAGGGGTGCCCAAGTTACCGGATTCCGTGAAGTGCTGGGTGGTCCATTCACGGTGCTGAAGGGGGCTGCCTCGCTTCAGGTTTTGGCAGGTAACTTGCCGCGCCCGTAGGGGTCTAGGATTTTCATTGCACAGGCTATCCACAAGACCAGGGGAACGTCGGGTTTCAGTAGTGGCTCTGTGAAACCCGGGGATCCCAGATATCTGTATTGTTTCTATGATGCTGTACATTTTCTGTGATGTTGCATTTCTTTCACGCCTTGAGCGAAATATAATATATTGGTATATATATTAGTAGATGTAGTATATGTTTTGCATCCGCGCTAGTCCAGTCCCCGCTCTGTCGTTAGTAAGCTAACCTAACGGGTAATGACGGGACCCAGTGGCGAATGCGGATGGCATATACGTACATCAGTATATTTTCGTTCTTTTTGGTGTGATCAATTGATGGGACTGCATTGATTCGGATCAATGCAAGTTAAAAACAAACCTTATCTGATGTTGTTGGAACACTTTTCAAAAAGCTGTTATTGCAAGGACGTTTACTTTTGTTTTGCATCGTGGTATTCAATTGGAATATCCTGCTCCTCAGTCGACGAGGCAAGGGCCGAGATCCCTTCACCGGGAGTGACCCCTTGGACAAAAAGTTTGCGTCAGGGCATTAACTTCACTATAGCCGATTACTTTTGCTTTGCACCGTGGTATTCATTTGGAATATCCTGCACCCCATTCTAAGGGGAAAGAGCCGAGATCCCTTCACCGGGAGTGACCTCTTTAGCAACAGTTTTCGTCACTATATTTTTAAAAAGCTATCTGTTCCTTCGACGATATCAAGTTCATTACGTTAAAGGTTTTCGCCAGAAACCATTCGTAGCCCTCCGTCGTTTCATATGGGTGGTCAATAGTATTCAAGCTGTGTATGTTGGCCAAAGTCAAGGCACAGTGATTGGTAGCTATTGGGGTATTCATATGCAGCATAGATAGATGCGTTGGTTTGGGACAGTCGTACTGCCATTTTGGCCAAAGTCAAGGGTATGTACGGGTGGATTCAAATTAACCTGGAGAATGACGGGTAGAACTTGACATGTGACTTATGATATGTTGGCCAAAGTCAAGGTCATAAGAGCATGGGGCAGAAATCACATCGGGAGTTTCAAAAGAACTGAAACTTGCCAGATATGCGCATACCATCTGGAGTGTGATGACGTGAGCGGATTCCGTCACGTTGTCATGCGATGAGAGTTGGATCCCGATTCCCACTGATGAGTTAGTTTACTCCTCGGGTGACACCGACTAATTCTTCTTTCAGGTTTGGAGGAGAATTTGAGGTACAGTGGGAGGTTTCCAGATTAGATAAATTAGTGACCATTCCGATCTAGGTTAGAGTGCACGCTGAGTGTTTTCTTTTCTCTCTCTCTTTAGCAGCGACCATTGACCCGACCCTAAGACTTTGACTCAGTGACCAAGTTGACCGAACCTTCTTAAACACCGGCTTTTGGATTGTCAGAATTGCAAACCTCATTGCCACTCCTACTTTTACCCTTTTCTCCAGGACACCCCGTATTACTACGAACGTCCACTTCCATTAGACAAAACCATCGTATGGTTAGATACGAACTCGAAAGAATTTATTCGAGGATGGTTTCCGGTTCTGGAGAAAACGGATAGGATTATTCAGTTGTCTTTTCCTTTTACCCTCTCTCAGGTTATGAGTACTCCTTGGTTTAGGGGTAGTACACCTATTATGCAAATTGGATTGTCTTCTTCCAAACCTTAGGCTGGTGCCGACCGGTAGGGAATGAAGAAAACCAATTAGCATAACGATGGTGTGCAGAAGGTATTAAGTTCAGACAAAGCAAGAGATTAGTAAGAGGGCAAAGTAAATTGCAACAGATATTCACGACCAAACCAAATATTTCGTTACCACTCCCACATCACCTTTGTATTTCTCCAGGACACTCCGTATCACTACGAAGATCCACAGTTTATTTGGATACTCCATCGTATGGTTATATACGAACTCGAATGGAACTGGTTCCAGTTCGGGGATGGATTCTGGTTCAGGAGAAATAGGAATAAGGTTTATTCGGTTGTCTTTTATCTTCACCCTCTCTCATTGCGAGTGTTCCTAGGATTGGGACAGTACACCCATTATGCTTATTGGATAGTCTTCTTCCAAACCATAGGCTGGTGCCGAACGGTAGGGAAGGAAGAAAACCATTTGGCCTAAAAGGGTGTGCAGAAGGTAAAGACTAAAGACATATGAAGGGATTTGGAGAGGTGGCAAAGAACTATACGGTTACAGTCGTGAATCTGGAAGAGGCATTACTAGGAATACCAGAATACCCCATCGGAACATTTCAATGTTTCAGTCTCACTGTGTACTGTTAAAGGAAAACTGATTTCCCGATTAGATACTTACTCCAGGGTATGTATTTACCATGTATGATTCTCACATCTGTATGGTTTTACAGATGATGAGTGGGAGTAAGTTATTGGGATTTGGGTGATCATCCTCATTATATCGGGATTCGTTGTAATCGGTGATATTTGAGGAAATCACCTGGGCTGTTTGCCGGTCGGCAAATATTTGGTTTTGAATATCCGCTGTTATGCACCAATTTCAAATTGATATGTCTGTACGTCTATTTTCATAGAGTGAGATATACCTTTATGAAATTATGTCTACGACATTTACCTATATCAGTGGATGGTTAGGTAAGGAGCATTAAACAGCGGTGTAATTCTTCTTAACCATAAGTACAGTTTTCAACCTACGACACACAGTGAATGAGTTATCAGACTCAAGGGACTTATACAGAGTATTGTATGTTGTCCAGGGTCCATCAGGACAGAGGGTTGGTCCTCGTACTACATTCAGTTTACTTATGACTTCTCTAGTTTTTAGACAAGTGTTTCGTGGAAACACAGGGTCCGAATTTGGAGAAGTTATTGGTATTTGAATAGAGTGGAGAACCAGGTGTCACAAGTATCGGGATTCTTCAAAGTGATCGAAGATGTAGATACTTGTGTATGGTGTTCAGTTGATAGTAATGATTAAGAGAACTTGCTTCTCTTTCAGGTTACTCATAATTGGAAATGCTTCCTAAGTTGAGTAACGCTGATCGGCCTCCTTCCATTTAGTTGACATGCACTGGAGACAGTTGCATGATTTGGATCTGGTTCAATTAAATCAGTGCCTCTGTTTCTATATTGGATATAGAACAGTTCATATCTTAACATTGTTAAGGTACGGGGAGTTGTCCGGTTTATGCTTAAAACCAGACACTGGACAACTCAAGGCACGTTTCTGTAATGGCTGTTTGTGGGTTGACCCAAGCTATGACGCGGGTTGACTTTCTACCATTTGGATGAACAATAGCAATATTGTTCTAGACTCGCCACAGTTTTATTAAAAATGGATTTTTTCAGAAAAACAGGAGTGGGAGTATGGTAGAACTGGAAGTGATTCCAGAACCACAAACGATTACTGAAGATTTGATAAGGAACCTAAAGATTCAATCTGGATTGACATTCCATTGGCCACTCCGCAGATAAGGTGGGTAACTTCAGGCACCCGAGAGGTACTACGGTAGCCTCAGGGACGGTGACAGGGAAGTTCTTGTTTACCCAAAATTACCATTGCTGTTGTTCCAGGGTGCGAGACCCGGCGGGAGGATGAGTATAGCGTCGTTCTAAACTAGTTTTAGAAGTGTACGTGTATATGACTCTGCCAGAGGGTTGTCGTAGTCAGTGGGAGCAGCGGAAGCATTGGTGGACAGGTAGCTTATGTCTATTTATAGACTAAAGCAGATGTAGCGGAGATAGATCATCTATTTCTGACGTGACAGTCATGGGTTTGACTTCATCAGAATAGGGGATGGATCTGTTGAGAAGGTAGTAGGGTGTGATATCCTGGTATTTGGATGATATACACAGAGTAGGAAAGGAAACTCCTACACTACGATCGGTTATACTTTGGTCGTCACACAGTGGTTTCTCCACAAAGGAAATGGATTTTGTATAAGACATACTGGTTACTAGATCTATGGTTTTAGATCTAGATTTGGGTGGTTTCCCAATCAGGGTACTTGACAGCATTCTAAGAGTATTTAGAATGGACGACTCCATGCACGGTTGTGTACCTGCAGAAGATGGAGTCACCCTCTCTAAAGGTGTCTTACAGACTAAAGGGGAGAGGGACGTGCATGATTGGCAGATCACTTGCTCAGGCAATTGAGTCAATCATGAGATGTCAAGTACCACACCAAATGTTGTTCTTGCACTGGATGCAATAAGTTGACATTAATCCAATCCTGGAGAAACAGTCGGAAGCAGTTTTAGAACATAAGTGGATGTTCTAGGGAGATGATAACGACAGCCTCATTCAGGAGACAGTTATCATTCCAGGCTTCTAAGGTGACATGGACGACAAGGAGGTTGTCAGAGTTATAGTTTTCCTTCTGATGAGGGGCAGTATTTTGGACAGGTGGTCCAAGGCAATACTGAGGGAGGCATGGCGCAGGATACTGATTAAGTTCGGTTGACGATACAGTCTAAGGAGTTTGGATTTGGAGTTCATTTATGAGCTATGTCCCATCAGACATCCAGACACATCCTAAGACAGGTATTGCTCTTTTCGGGAGATGGCTTTCTCCGCGAACTTGAGATATAGAGAGACATAGAAAGAAACAACTAAGCGGATCCACTCACTGAGGTTATTCCTCGAACGCAATAGTTCCGCAAACGAGCTTTGTGAGACTGACTAGTAGAGGAGTTGGATGTTCGGTATCACACGGGCTGTGAGTATACGACATCGCAATAATTAGCCTTGAGTGCAAGTGGGAGATTGTTGGAGATAGTGCCCTCAGAGTCAATTATTAGGTCACAGGTACGTGATTGTAATGATTGAGGGAGGACCTATCCCGGTAGGACAGTCTTACTCGAGATGATAGTATGCTATCTGGTTTACCTTTATCATCGTGTACTGCTTTAAGTGACCTGACATGTCGCTATTACACGTTGATAGAGCCCCTAGGATTCTTGCTTGACCACCAGCAGTATGAGGGCGATCATATAAGTGAGAGCTGGGGGTCTACAAGCATATCCTTAAAAGGTCCCTAGTCGTGGGAGTTTCGAGATCGGGCATCGATACTCCATTAGTAGACTAGTGTATACAGTCGAGACCCCGACGAGGGGCGGTGGCCGGTCTCACAAGCCACTGGTGTCAGTTGGATCACCTAAGATGTATACAGGTGCTCATTGGGTTATGAGTACACCGGACAGGACTCGCCGGGAACATGCTAGTTGGTCATATACCAGACGTCAGATGGCAGTTCCCTGGTGACATGTGTGCAGGTTAGTTCATCGACCTGGGGATCGTCATTTGTCTCGTGTGAGTTCCCACTGTACTTTGATTACTACCCTACCACGGCTCAAAGGAGTCGTGCAAACAGGTTTTAGTTGGGTACAGTCCCGAGCCACATGGAGGCAGTGAGCGTATCTTCAGGGGTTCGTCTCTCCCGGTATTGGGGGTGAGGTCGTGCTGTGTCTAGGAGAGCCATTACACAAAGTCCTTGGCCAAGGCAAGGAGATTTACTGGTAGGTATTCCAGTAGTATCTCAGGGTGTTCTGGGCTACACTCCGACACGACTTGTACCGCTTTTGGGGGTCTGACTTTTACCAACCCCCTAGGCCCGCCATGCGATACTCATAGACAAACGGACCGGACTGTATGGATATTGTCACTGACAGGCTCAGTTGGGTGTCGGGGTGAGCTTCCTCATCGACGTCCCATTTGGTCAGTACCTGGTAGCCCGTCACGTATTGGCTAATACCTCTGACGTGCTAGTGGTTAAATCCACAACCAAGGTGTTGACGAGTCTTTAGAGTCCCCCACATTCAGTTACTCAGCTTTCGGGCGAAAGGTTGTAGAGGCCGTATGGAGATATGGCAGGGTCCGATCAGATACGTGCGGTATTGCACGGATCAGGATCGGACAGTCTGTACTATAGGCCGTATGGTTATATGGCAGGGTTCGATCAGATACGTGCGGTATTGCACGGATCAGGATCGAACGGATATTACTAGCCGGCTTTGGTATAAGCCGGATCCTAGTATAGTACAGTGTAGATTTTGTCTCCTTGCATTTGTATTTCGGTCGAAATACAGATGCGGGTGTGTATGCACAGTATCGGGGTTTTCCTGTAATTTATTACGGGACCAGTTTTCTGGAGTTGCCAGTTTGCTTTTCGTTTCGGCCAATTTCCATTGTTCCGTTCATTGGCCGAAGATTGGTGGAGGAGGGCTTATTTGCATTGTTGCAAATAGGCATTTGTGGAGGGGGTCTTTGCATTTTTGTTTTATCATGATGGTTTTCATGATGAGCACCATCATTGACTTCTCCTTCTCATGATGGATTGACTTTGGAAGCCATCATGCATGTTGATGATGGTTGAGTTGAGTGTTGGTTTTGCCTTGTCATCATTGGTTCTCATGATTTCCTTTTGCATGATAGCCTTCTCTCTCTCTCCCTTGTATTATTGAGATGGTCTTTCATTTTCATTGGCCTCTCCCATTCATTCTCTCCACTCCTCACTAGTGGTGGCCGGCCAAGTCCTATAGGGGCTGTCCAAAATTGGGTGTGGGTATTTTTGTTCATATCATGCTCCAAAATGCCCCAAGCTCCTACACATTTTGTCCTTGTTTCATTCCTCCACCACAAAGGCATCTCCATAAACCCCAAATGAGACTTCTTCTACTACACATTCTACAGCGATTCTTGGGCACGTCGAGTAGCCGGCTTCGTGCCCGAGTTGCCTCGGCATTGAGGTGGGAGCCCGTAAACAAAGTAGGCGATGTGGTGCCCTTCCGGCAAGGTGGCGACGACGGGACATTCCGCAGGAGATCGGGACCATGACGAGAAGACCGGAGGACTTGGATCGTCGGTATATCTCTATTCCCTTTCTTGTAGATAGCTAGGACTAGTTAATGGTTCGATCCGGGTGTTTAGTGCGCGGTGGTGCCGGTTTGCTAAGTCCGCAAAAATTAAAGTTTTTCACCGCTTCCGCATTCCGGCGTCGGATTGACGGCCGGGGCGCCGCCGTGCACTTACAAAATGATGATCTCAGGTCGATGAACTAACCTGTACACATGTCACCAGGGAACTGCTATCTGAGGTCTGGTATAATCCCAACTAGAAGGTTCCCGGCGAGTCATGTCCGGTGTACTCATAACCCAATGAACACCTGTATACATCTTAGGTGAATCAACTGACACCAGTGGCTTGTGAGACCGGCCACCGCCCCTCGTCGGGGTCTCGACTGTATACACTAGTCTACTCTGGAGAATCGATGCCCTGTCTCGAAACTCCCACGACTAGGGACCTTTTAAGGATGTGCTTATAGACTCCAGCTCTCACTTATATGATCGCCCTCATACTGCTGGTAGTCAAGCAAGAATCCTAGGGGCTCTATCAACGTGCAATAGCGACTCGTAAGGTCACCTAAAGCAGTACACGATGATAAAGGTAAACCAGATAGCATACTATCATCTTGAGTAAGACTGTCCTACTGGGATAGGTTCTCCCTCAATCATTGCAATCATGTGCCTGTGATCCAATAATTGACTCTGAGGGCACTATCTCCAACAGACGGAGCCCGAGATATTGAGACTATGAGACATTGAGATTATGAGGTAATGAGACTTGAGATTTACATGTTTTGTGTCGATGCTTGACACGGATTTCCATGGATTTCATCATTGATATTTCAGATTTCTATACGCATTTTACCATGATAAAAGTTAAAAATTTCTTATACAGATATATCTAGATTTCATGATTGGTTATTTCACATTCATGGTGCATGCATACTCATTCACATGACATAGTTCTATATGAGGCACTGATACGAGCACGGAGCATTTGCACTTACACGTAGCTTATTATCCTGTCTTTACTTGATGACTAGTAGTATATTAGTATATTATTATGACCTAGGACAGCGTCGTGCATTCGATTTCTTTTCGCAGATATCTTCTACTCACGAGTTGGCAACTCACCCCCGCTGTGCCAAATTTATTACAGGTTCGATGTACAGGTTTTCCTGGCAGCTTGCTGGCACATTTTTTCACTCAGGGTGATTTGCACGGTAGGTTGGTTCACTTGTATCTGGACCGCCATTGTACTTTTATTATTTCATTTGTATCTAGAAAGATCCATCAACCAAACTTGTATTACTTGATAGTTTACTGGATCAGTTGTTTATTTCGACCTTAGGGCCGCGCTTGTATTATTATGATATTTGGTGGTTTTGTTTTCTTTTGAGTTTTGAGCCTCGCCCTTTGGCGTTGTATACTATTGTGCATTGATGTGGTTGTTTCCGCCTTTTGGCGTAGAGCTAGCTCCCATTTGGGGATGCTTTTTATTGTTTGTATATATATTATTCTTGTTTGTACCCGTTTGGGGCCAGTTTTTACAAAGGAGACTCTGCCGAAATTTTTGAGAAAATTGGATGTTGCTTTTAAACTTGTTTTCTACATGTTTTTCTTTACTTCTTCTTCTTTTTATGGTTTAGATTTCTGGGCTTCGGCTTACTTAGGTTACGTTGCGCCTCTAGACGCTTCGTAATCTAAGTGCCGGTCACGTTCCGTACTTTCGGGTCGTGACACTTAGACCCAGGATGTAGAGGACACTGAGAAATAGTTCTCTGTAATGAATACAACTGAAGAAGATGCATCATCATGCACTTTCTTCGTTTGGGCGGCACGGGAATCCTGGTAATCCCCTACTTTCTGCTCGGTCTTATAACAATTATAAGTTGGAGCAGGACCAACGTTCCCCAGCTCAGTATAACAAGCAGTTTCGGTCAATACATCTATATTATTATCTTGATTAAGGTGTGACATGGTCGCTACCTGGAGAGAGAGAGAGAGAGAGAGAAGAAAACACTCAGCGTATGCTTTTGAAAGATCAGATTGGTTATTATTTTATCTAATCAGGATGGCTCCCACTGTTTTTATCAAATCTTCTTTCAAATCCTAAAAGGAAATACTAGCCGGGATTAATTATACCCTACTAGTTCGCCAATCTTTCAGCCAGGCCAGTGTCGGTATTTTGAGAGAGGTTCCCCTTGCTTTCGTACGGACCTAATTAAAATAAACCTCGTTTTCCCAGGGGCTTAACCACGTTGACACCTTTCTAAACACCTACTTGATCGGCTAATTGTAAAGTGCAAAACTCTCCCAGGAATAACAATTACTCGCAGTGGGTATCGGGATCCAACTATCTCATAGAAGGTATGCAATCTCATTGCAAATTTCAACACTTGAAATTCCCGATAATTTTGCCCCTTACAAGGCTATGACCTTGACGCAGGCCAAACTACCCATAGTCCGCTAGTCAAGTCCAACCCGTACATTTCTTGATTGAATTTCTTGATTGAATTAAACCCACCCGTACGACCCTTGACGCAGGACAAACTACGCCGTACGAATACCCTAATCCAATCGCATCTCATGCTGTAGATAAGTACTAATTTAGCTACCATACACTACGCCTTGACGCAGGCCAAACTACCGTAGCACGAATACTAAAATAACACTTGTCTGAAATGACGGAGGGCTACGACAGGTTTTTAAGAAAACCTTTTGCGTAATGAACTTGATATCGTTGTAGAATCAAATGATTTAAAATGGAGTGTTTTTTAAGCGTTTGCTAGCTTCGCTAAAGAAGTCACTCCCGGTGAAGGGATCTCGGCTCTTTCTTCGTCGAATGAGGTGCAGGATATTCACAATACCACCATGCAAAGCAAGAACTAGAAAAGAAATTAAAAGACGAAACCGAGGGTTGTAGCATCTGCCAGTTATTGGTAAAGAGGTCACTCTCGGTGAAGGGATCTCGGCACTTTCCTTATCGACTAAGGTGCAGGATATTCTACAAGGAATACCGCTATGCAAAGCAAGAACTAGAGCTACCTGTTTTTGAAAATTCAATTCCACAACATCTTTAGGTTTATTTTCTTTCATTAATCTCATTAATGAAGTCCCATCATTTAAGTTACCTAAGCATCACAGATAAATACAACGTACGCTTATGCCATCCGCATTCGCTTCGATGTCCCGTCATGCACCATAAGGTTAGGTAATTAACGGCAGAGCGGGGCAGGACTAGCGCAGGTGTAAAACATAAGCAACGTCTATATAATATATCACATATACTATATACAGTATCTATCACATCATATCAAGTGATCGCATTACAGAATATCGCAGCAGAAATCAACATATGAAATATTGGATATACTAGGATTTCCGGGTTTTATATTAAGCCTGTATAAAACACGGATTCCACGGTCGTGATGAATAGCCAATCTCACATCCCTAGACCCCTACGAGAGTGGCAAGCAACCCTACCAATTCTAGAGTTAGGAGACCCGGTCTCGACGCATCGAGATGGTCTCCCACTGGACTCTAGAACCCGGTTACTTGTGCTCCCCTCCTTGGGTCTATCCTAATGCGGAAAAGTAAATAATATACATCAACGGTGACATCTTCCTCAAACCGGAAGTGCCCCAATAAAAGAATATTACATACAAGTTTTTACATGAATGAAAATTAAAAACTCTCATCTCACATAAAAAAAACCCGAATATTCAAAACACGGCGATCCAATATAACATATCATAACAACACATAACATCTCATGTCATCAACGTAAATAAATATGCGTATCCCAATTGTCGTTGACATATAGCAACGAAACCGGCGATACACCACATATTACACTTACGGTCGCAGAAAAGAAAGTGAAATCTACAACAATTGGAATCGTCACTGCCCTTAGACATCATAAACCCGGAATATCACATATTCTGGATTTCATGCCTAACAATGCAAATCTTACATTTAGGTCTCAACTATGAAAACACTTTTCAAAAGAAGTCGGGTAATTCAACAGGATTCCCGATTTCACCCGAGACCAAAATGTTAAACTTGTACGCAACTAAATAAATTCCAATTATTGTATCACAATCACAGATAGCTAGACGAAGTTAAAATTTTCGATCGAATAAGCAAGCACCCAAAATTTCCCAACAAGCTCAACACTTGAGCGGAGTTCAAAAAGTACCCAGAAACTGCCACAGCTCCTATGAACCATCCGTAGAAGGGCCGACCCATGCCTCACTCATATTGCCACGGAACTGTGGCAAACCCTAGGGTATTACCGTGGTTCCGCGATCCAAAAAAGTCGAGTTTGGGTATCGTTCTTCTAGAGGGTCCACAGAATCGCTTGCATGATTTTCTGAAAATTTTAAACTCGGAAAAATCCAACTCTTGGAAAATTTCAGTGAGCGAAAATATGGATTATTTATATCCGTTCAAACCTTTTAACATCGTCTAAATAACCCGAATACATGTTAGAAGTACGACTGCGAAACACTCCGAATTGCCTATACTGTAAGATCACATCACATGCAAACTAAGAAAAAACAAACAACACCTGAAACACCAAATCCCGGAGACTGAAACACAGACAAAAATTGAAGCCCGGAACCTTTAATCCAACCGAGCAGGCCAGATTTTAGCCTCATGTGGCCGGCCAAAGTATGCCCAAAATGCTTCAATTTTCTTCTGTGTTCATGTTATATCTCATATAACATTCTGCAGTTGTTTAAAAAAAATTTGAAGACCTTTTAAAATCGACAGAAACTAAGTTAAGGTGTTTCAAGTTTCGGAGTCGTTTCGGTTTCGTAATCTAATAAACATCATCTAATTTTCTAGCATGGCTCTAATACCACTGCAATGTTGCCTAGCACGGCAGTAAGGTTTCGGGAGGTATCGTCCATACCAATTTCAAAAATTTGCCGTTCTAGCTAACCCTAACCTTAGAATCTTTACTAAAAATGCGACGATACGATATGTAAACTACTTTACATCTAAGTGAATGAGGAATACAACCTTTGTAGACCGGTCCTTCACTTTTAATCCTCCATATAGTAGTCCCTTCGCTGCAGGTCATGAACAACCGAACTCTAGAAAGGGTTCTTCCGGAGAAATGAACAAGCTTGCTCGAAGTCTTCGAGGCCGAAGATGATCTACGTCGAGGAGACTCAAGCTCATGCTATCTCTTCACTAACGGTGAAATTAGTGAAGCAAACACTCTAAACTAAATGGCTAATAGTAGAGGATGATGAAGTAGGAAATGGACTCTCTTTAGTTTTCTTTTTCTTACAATATTTCTCACCTTAGAAAAAGCTAGCAAGCTTTTTCTCTCATGAAGAAAAAGATGAAGTGATGAGATAAAGAAATGAACTCATGAGGTGAGAATAGCAACTATGGGTGAGTTAGTGTCATACACTAACTCATGTAGAGAATAAACAATGGGTTAACAATATTGGTTGGGTTAATAAATATCTTCAAGTAAAACAAAATGAGTGGACTTGGTCATGGTTCCACAAGTTTCTACGAGCTTCAACCATGTGACTAATTACTACTAATTTTGTGAATTACCAAGATAAATAAAAACCTTAGGATTATCATAACCATGGTGTAAGTCTCATACACCCATGTTGCATGTGACATCAAGTATAACACTAAATAATGTACATTAATATATATCACATATATACTAAGTGTACATAAGTGAGAAAAGAAATACTTAGTGAGCAAATATTAGTTAATGTAAGTTAATATATCAAATATATAATTATACATTAAATTATCAAATCAACACTTGATTTGATAATCCGGCTATATCATATACAACCGACTAATATCAAATGTAACAATCTATCGAATCAACACTTGATCCGATAACCCGCACATATAACCGACCGATGTCACAAATCGCGAGAATAGAATGCGGTATCACATACGTGCATTAATCTTGGTCCCTCACATATCACATATGTGCTTCTATTTCGTTTCGCATGAACCAGAAAACCTCTGTGTAGGACTCTAAAGACTCGTCAATACGCCAGCAGTAGGTGATGATCATATCAAATACCCACAAGCCGCAAGCGGTTTGCTAAACGTAATGGCCACCCGGGTATTGAGCGATTAGAAGATCAACAAGCAAGCCTGCTCATACTCCTATGAATCCAATCGGTAACACTACCATACAGTCCGATCTCTTCGTTTGATATGTCGCATATCTCGTCTAGGGGTGGTAAAGGTCAGACCCCCAATAACACAATAAGTCGTGCCAATGTGAGGCTCATAACGGGTCGAGAAACTACTGATAACACTTATCAGTAAATCTCAGAAACAGCCCTGGCCAGGGACTTCCTGTTATAGCTAATCGAGCACAGCGCAACATCAACCCCCAATACCGGGAGAGACGAAATCCCCTCCTATCGCTCATTGCATCCATATGACTCGGGACTGTACCTAAAAACCACCGTTTTGCATGTTCTCCTGAACGTGGTAAGGTGGAAATCAAAGCACAGTGGGAATCACACAAGACTCTATGACGATCTCGAGTCGACAAACTAACCTATACCAGTGTCACTAGAGAACTGCCATCTGACGTGAGGTATAATACCATCTAGGAGTTCTCGGCGAGTCCGTCCAGTGTACCCAGTCTCCACTGAGCACCCGTATACCATCTCTGATGTCAAACACCAATGGATATGGGATCATCCATCACCCATCTACATGGGTCGAGAAGCTATACGTTAGTCTACTCTGGTATATTGATGCCCCGTCTTGATACACCCACGACTAGGGATATTAAAGGATGTACTTACCGACTACCTTTGTCCCACTAGTATGATTCGCATCATAATCCAGGTAGTCAAGTACACATTCTAAGGGCTTTATCAACATATAACAGAGAGACAATCAGTGTACATGTTAAGATAAAGAGTAACCAAATAGCATGCTATCATGTCGAGCAAGAAAGTCCTCCCTATGTATGTCCAAGCATCCACTATAATATACATCGCATGTACATTAATGGCCTCTAGGGCATACATATAACTAACAGAGGGTCCGGCTGGATCATCATGCCCACCATATCTTGGAACAGAAGCGCCATTTGTTTTATATTAGCCGCTTGTTCCGCGGCCTCTTTATCTTTTTTCTCGAGCATCCTTCGTAGGAACTCGGCATCGGTTTCCTGCTCCTGGCGTTGCTCCGATGTTTCCGGGCTTTCTTTTTGCCCAGTGAGTGCTGACATCTTCATTAGCATTTCTTGGAGCTTTTGCTGCTGCTCTTGAGCTTTTGTCAACGATCGAGTGAGTGGTCGATGGCCCCCTGAAGTACGGCTTTCCTCTTTTCCGGAAGCCATATAGACGGTGTGCACCACCATGCCCCCAGACTTAGAGCGTTTGGATTCAGCGCCCTTGAGATTTGTCGCAGACACGGGGATCTTCTCCGGCTTTCTCCCTTTATGGGCGGTCGAAGTTGAGGGGGCTGTTGCAGACGATATTTTCCGTGGTATGATGGCGGGATGGTTCTCCTCCTGCCGGACCTTCATTTTCTTCGATTTGCGGGAGTAATCTTTGTCAATTATAGAATCTTGGACTTTTCTCCAGACCCTGTGGATTTTGGAGGACAGACGCTGAGGGGGATGCTCCGGCTTCGCCTTTGTGATATTTTCAGCGGGTGGAGGATACCTTTTCAACACAGCAGTTGGAGAATTCTTGCGCACCCTCCTAAGCGGCTCAAAGTTGTTCCCAGTTGGAACAACAGCATCAACTTCCACCGTTGGAGCTGGTGGAGTAAGTCCGGAAGGGGAAATGCCCCCAGCTTTTCTCACTCAGCGCCAGTGGCGACGTCGAGCATGTCGTACAGCCGGGATCACCTCCGTCGTCGGGGTAGCTTCGTTATGCCTCCTGGTTTGAAAAGAGGCTGTTGTTGGTGCCAGCCTGTCGAAGATTGGCGTCCGTTTAGAGGGAACGTCTAATCTGTCGAAGACCGACTTTTGAGTAGGGGAAGTAGTTCAAACGACTCCACCCGCAGCGGGAGTTAGAACGGCCAGTCTTGTGAAGACCGACCCCTTAGCAGGAGAAGCCCCTCTGATGACTTCGTTTACCGGAGCTGGAATAGCTATCCGCTTCGGGATAACTCATTCGGGTATTACAGGCTTCTTCACGGGCCTACTTGAGCTTTGGCATAGTCTGTTAAAGACCGAGGCGTTGGACTTGGACGACCCGTTGAGAGGGGTCGTGGTAGTAGTAAGCCGATCAAAGACTGACTTCTTTGGAGCTTCCTGTGACGGTATTGGAGCGTTGAAGCTCATTGGCGGGATCATGGTCCCGAAGAACAATCCAGTGGTGGCCTGTGTCACCTGTTCCACAGGCATTGCAAAGATGGAGGCCGCTTGGGACCCGTAAGTTACTCCTCCAGACGGGGCGGAGCGGGAATTGTTGTTACAGTTGGTGTAGTTGGAAGCTATTGACGACATCTTCTCTTCTGCACGGAGCAAGACACAAAATCTTAGTACCTCGAATCCAGGGGCAACCATATTAAACCGCAATTCGTTCGCGAACACGACACACGAAGTGTGGAGTGGAAAGAGGAAAAGGTTCCACCGGACGTGCCAGAATCTGTTCACCGCCCAAAGACGCGACCGGGACGTTGGGACGTCCGGCCTGAATTTTGGGGGAAGATGCTATTTGGTTTTATCTGTCCACCTTTCCGAAAATGCCAAGTTGATTTATGGCACCGTATATCAAAGGTTTAGACAGATACGGCCGTTGTAGCAGACTTCATCAGATTCCCCCTCGTTTGCGAGGGGGTTTTGATTGTGGGGACTCTCTTCCCTACAGGCGCAAGCCCCTGCAGATAATTACGCCACTGCATCGCGGCAACCACTTTCTCCTTCTCCAGATATTCACTTCATGTCGTGTGTGTTTGTTTTATTTTTGGTTGCCGTGGATTGTATATGGAGACTAATTTATGTTGTCGCCCGTAGGGCAGGGATTAGTCCAAATCCGTATTTTCTTAGATTTGGATTTTGGTTGATTTAAGGATCGTTAACCTCGTTTGAGATTAAGATCAACTTAAATGTTTGTTAAGAATACGTTAGTGTAATTTTTAGACTAAGATCTACTTAATGGGTGTTTTTAGTTTAAGGACATCATAGTCCGGGGTTTAAGGACTTCATAGTCCGGGGTTTAAAGACATCATAGTCTATATAGTTTAGTTTAGGGACATTGCAGTCCATAGGGTTTAAGGACATCATAGTCCATGGAGTTTAAGGACATCATAGTCCGTAGTTTAATGACATCATAGTCTATAGAGTTTAGTTTAGGGACGTTGCGGTCCATTGGGTCTAAGAACATTATAGTCCATGGAGTTTAAGGACATCATAGTCCGTGGTTTAAAGACATCATAGTCTATAGAGTTTAGTTTAGGGACGTTACGGTCCATGGAGTTTAAGGACATCATAGTCTATGGAGTTTAGTTTTAAGGACGTTGCGGTCCACAATTTAGTTTTAAGGACGTTGTGGTCTATGGAGTTTAGTTTTAAGGACGTTGCAGTCCATTTGGTTTAAGGACGTCATAGTCTATGGAGTTTAAGGACACCATAGTCCATGGTTTAAAAATATCATAGTCTATAGAGTTTAGTTTAGGGACGTTGCGGTCCATTGGATTTAAGGACATCATAGTCCATGGAGTTTAAGGACATCATAGTCTGTAGTTTAGGGACATCATAGTCTATAGAGTTTAGTTTAGGGACGTTGCGGTTCACAATTTAGTTTTAAGGACGTTGCGGTCTATTGAGTTTATGGTTTGTTGGTTTGGGATTATACCAAGAGTTATTGGTTATTGGGACCCTTCACCTCTATGAAGACATTGAAGAATTACAACGACATGTATCAGAGGTGTGGAGAGATGTACCCTTGAACCAATGGATATTCGTCAAAAGATCGGTAGTCTTGTTTGGGACTAAGACCGGTTTGGGAAAATAAAGAGGACTTGGGCTCTGTAGGTTTAGGAGTTTGGCCAACTTGGGCTCAGCCCACTGAGTCTTTGTCGTTTGTTATTTCAATAAGGTGTTAGACACTTATTAGGACACAGTCCTTTCTCTGTGCAAACAATGCTGGGCATTTATGTGGGTTCTATTACTCACACTTTGCTTTTTTTTTGTTTTTTGGTGAGTGTTGAACACTTTTTATGGCGCTGGGCTCTGTATGATGAGTGTAGAACACTCTGTGCTAGTAGCGCCCACGTGAGGGGCACGTGGAGCGCTTGGCGCTGAGCGCCGACCATTAAGTGTTAAACATTTTTTATTGAGTAGCGCCCACGTGAGTGGCACGTGGGACGCTTGGTGCTGAGCGCCAACCATTGAGTGCTAAGCACTCTTTATTAAGCAGCGCCCACATGAGGGACACGTGGAGCGCTTGGCGCTGAGCGCTGGCATTTGGGTGCTGAGCACTTTTTACTAAATAGCGTCCATGTGAGGGGCACATGAGCGCGTGGCATTGAGCGCCAATTACTAAGTGCTAAGCACTTTTTTATTGAGTAGCGCTTGGCGCTGGGTTTCCCTTTGTGTATTATGTTCTGCAAAGTTCAATTCTTTGTTCTTCTCCGGATTTTTGATCCCTAAAAACAAATTCATCCTCGTAAGAATTAAATTCTTATTTGTGGGGGACTTATCACATGGATCTCAGATCCGAGAAAAGAACTATGTTCTTTTTTATGAGGGTTAAACCCTTGAGATGCTCTTATCTCTACGTTATTTACCTTGAAGAAAATTATTCTTCTTAGAGCTTGCTCTTCTTTTTTTCTTTTCTGAGAAATTGAAGTTTATGGGGGGTTCCTCTATCTGTCTCCGGTGTGTGCAAGACTTGAAGTCTTGAGTCCTTTATATAGGGGAGTCTGATTTGTTGATTCAGTTGAGGAAATCTCTCATTGAGAGATTTCTAAATTGATTTGGGGATTTTATCCACCGTCGGATCTTTGACCAAAGGACTTCTGTTTTACAGAAAACATTTTTCTTGTTTTTAAAAAGATTGGGAAAATATTTTCCCATACAGAACTTATTCTGTATCTTGGTGATTTTTAATCACCATTGGATTCTTGATCCAACGGTGCTCTGAATTACAGAGCACAATCTTTCTTGTTTGGAAAGATTTGAGGGGTATTTCCTCAACAGAATTTAATTCTGTAATTTGATGATTTATCATTTTCGCCGGATCTTTGATCCAAGGATGGAGAACTTTTAGTTCTGGCGCTGGCGCTCTCGTGCTTTGCACTGAGGCGCTGCCTCAGAGTCTTTGACTCTTGGCGCTGGCGCTCTCATGCTTTGCACGTGAGGCGCTGCCGCAGAGTTTTTGACTCATGGCGTTGGCACTGGCGCTCTCGTGCTTTGCACGTGAGGCGCTGGCGCTCTCGTGCTTTGCACGTGAGGCGCTGGCGCTCTCGTGCTTTGCACGTGAGACGCTACTTCAGTTCAAATTTTAAATTTTGATCAGAGCTTTGCTTTCTGATCGGAGGAAACAACCACCATTAAAAAAGTTTCACCTCAAACATTGGGTACTATATATTAATCGGATAAAAAGATATTAACGGGGCTATGAACCAAGTTGAATGTAAGCGTTCATGACCCAAAGGGAAAAAACAAGGAGGTTGTGTCCTTGGAATAAATGGAAGGAGGGCCTCGACTTCAAAATATAATTAAGAAAAGTGTTGCAAACTAAAAAAAATTAAAGGATAAATAACCAAGTTGTATACGTGTGATTCTAAGCATGACATATATGATAAAAATCTAAATGAGACTTTTTTAGGATCCTTTAAACCTATACAGTTAATCATTCAATAAAACCATAGGGTTCAAAAGATAAATCAGGGGAGAGAAGAGAGGGAGAACAATGATTGTTTATAATTATGGAGATGATCGGTTGATGAGCAATGGATTATTAACTATATGTCTTGAATTTTCATAGAGATTAAGAGCATAGAGAATAAATGAAGAGGCAAATGGAACAAAGAGAGAAAATGACAACAATAATATTGGAGGAATAATGGAGTGTGTAACTGTATTTATGGGTCAACAATCTCATTTGATTTTAAATGGAAAAATATAATAATTCATATCGTATTCAGATCTAATTAACAAATCAAATCATATATTCTTATCAAAATCTTCCATACAGTAATTTTGAATTTTAAAGGAATAGATTTAGAAAATATATTTGATTCATCTTATTTATTTAACTTGTGATATAAGGGGCAATACATTAGTAAACCAAAAGCAAATTAGAACCCTTTCTAAATCTAGCATCTAGCCAAGAAACTTCATTCTTTAAAGGATCAACTCCTCACATGGAAAGCGCCAAGGGGGATGAATGCATGCTACAAGATTCAAGAAAAGAACCTGTACCAGTCTCAAGTTAGAAGGCTCCAATTTTTCACTAACCTCTATATCCAAGCAAGGCACATGTGCCTCTCAGCAACATCAAGGCATGAACAGATGCTATGTCCTTTCAATAGAACAAAGTTAAAAAACATTCCCAACATTTTCTTTCGATATTTGTGCTCTCATTTTGATGCCGGCATTAGAAATGGAAGATGCGCAAAGGCCCGCAGATGTCATGAATGGCATTAAAACCGGCGACCTCTAATTTTGGAGAAGAAAGTTGTATCGTCTGAGCTATGTGTCCAATTGGTGAAACATTGCTGCTGTATTTTAAAGGAAAGTTGTTATATCTAGAAAAACCCAAACATTGTCATAATTAAAAAAGACTTGATCTAAGGGAAAGATGACATTGACAGAACTGAAGTATCACCAATATCACTTTTCTTATATAAAACTTATTATACTTTCGCTTTTTAACTTAATTCCCGAATATTATTCATGATGGTTTTCTGATAATGTTGCACACTAAGTTAGGATGAAAAGAAAGACATGCCCTTGATATTTGATAGGACTAACCAAAGAGCATGATGATGAGAAGGTTAAGGGTTGTTTTAAGAACATAAAAGGGTAATTTATAAATAAATTAGACATGTGACCGTCACATAATCACTAATGTACTAGTTGAGGATGAAAAAAATAACTCAAATGCTAGTCGTACACAAAGATATGGTATTTATATATAATATATAAGCATACGATATGCAACTTAAAAACGCCCGAAAGGTGAAAGGCCATGCTCAATTAGTGTATTTAGCCTATGAAAAATTCCAAGGATAAAAGATGCTTCATCACTTTTAATGTATTCATGTAAAATAGCCTGCAGCTATATTTAAATGTGTTCCTTTTTTTAAACATTACCTCTACAGGGAAATGGTAAGAGCCAAGGCCTCTTACAAGACAACAAACAAAAGAATGACCCACGTCCTAAATTCCAAATTCTAGCTGAGAATTTGGACGGTTGTTCTCAAGTCAACAGACATCTATAAAGTACGGACACTTCTACTTGCTCGTCATGTCTGTGTCCGGGCATGTATCGGACACTCTGTCGTCTGACATGCATCCGACACACCTGGGACGTGTCCATCCATATTGGACGTGCCCAACACTTATAGATTGTATTTTTATGCGTTTTGCTTTTAGTTTGTTTATCCTCCTTATGACCTCTAACGATCATTAAAAGAACAACAGAGTCCAAATAAAACAAAGTTTTAGGGTTTGAAAGTTTGACTAGAAGGTCCTGAAATTTGAGACTTTCGATAAGCGCAAGTACTTTGTCTCATGTCTTAATCTAGACGGGATAAATCACATTACTTATGAGAAAGATCACATCACAAATATGTATAATTGCAAGATAGAAAAGTAACACAAAAGAGTCATCATGAGATTCCATTCATATCGATTGTTGTACAATTTAGAGATATATACATCTCTTTACATCTCAAATTCATATGAAACAAGTTACAAAAGATATCAACATATTTCAAAAAAGAATGGGGGTTGTATCATACTTGATATCATTTTCAGGACTGAGAAGGAATATGGATTCTATACTTAGTTAACTGAGTTAATGCATCCATATGGCCTCAGAACATAGGAGAATATTTAAATAAGATGCAAATCCCAATTTTTGATGAATGCGGACGTCTCTTTGAGAAGATGTCGGCCTCCTTGAATGCTATTGCGGATATTTCATTTAAGAGATATCCGCATGCTTTGTGGTTTTGCGGATATCTCTTCAAAAAGATATCCGCTTTATTTTTAAATTAGAATGCTATTGCGGATATTTCATTTAAGAGATATCCGCATGCTTTGTGGTTTTGCGGATATCTCTTCAAAAAGATATCCGCCTTATTTTTAAATTAAGAGATATCCCCAAGCTTTATAGTTTATTTTAAAATGTCCATAATAATATGAATATCCTTCATTAATTCTTGTGGATATCTCCTTTAGTCACTTGATGAAATATTATTATAACACTCATTTGTACACCTCCCCATAATGCCCGCAAACAAATATAGTTCAAGGATATCAAGTATATGTATGTATGAGATATATACCCGCAAAGAGGAATATCGTTTTTTAAATCCTTTATGTTATGATTAAACACATTTTTATGTTCTCTAGAGATGTGCATTCAAATGTTTAAGTTTCTCAAAATACAAATGGGCGGCATTGCCTCTTGTATTTGTGAATTGTTGTTAAGAATTATAAACGGTTTAAAGTCTATATTCTTGTATAAATGGAGGAAAAATAGAATCGCTTCTATTTTCCAGAGAGATACATTTGTATTCTCAATTAGTTAAAGAAACATGAACTAAGTCATGTTCTTGAGTCCTTGAGAAGTTCTTAGTCATGAGAATCCATAGGGATTCATTCAAGCCGTTCAATTATGTATATATATATACTGTCAAAATTTTAGGAGGAGAAATAGGTTCTCAAAGAAAGAAAAGATCCATCGATCATTAACCTTCTTTTCTTCTTCTTCTCTTTTGCCGAGAGCCTTGTTGCAATCTTCAACCTGTAAAAAACTTAAGAGTTTCTTGTGTTCTCCATTTTTTTTTAATCTTTGAAGGGCCTATTAATAGTCTCTCCATGAATGGAGGAGTTAACAAACGACCATCCACGTTTTTAGAGGTAGTGGGGGTGTTCAAAGAACTCAATAACTGTTCGGGAAGGTATCTTCCAGAGATATCCGCAGCCGCCCCTAAATTGGAGCGGATATCTCTAAAAAAAAAAGAGATACCCGCAACTCAAAGGTCTCTCTGTCTTTGAGGTCCCCGCTTTTGAGGTTCCCAGCCCTTAGGATCCTCATTATTACTTGTTTAAGGCATTTAAATTAGGGTCGACGCTTTTTGGGGTGCAACAAATGTCCCTCAACAATGTGTGTATACATTTGTTTCTTGCTCATAATCCCTCGAAGACTTGGGGTTTTTCTAAATTTCTTTATATATATATACTCGCAAAATCGGCAAATACAAAGGAGAAGCTGCCAAAATTTTACAAACGTTTATCATAAAATGTACCTAATAATTGAACAGGGGACAAAATCCTAGAACAAATGTGAATTTCATCGAATTCGGAACATTTGCGGGGATGTTTTGTGGGTCGGGTATCTCAGAATATTGAGATGCCCATTTAGGGCCTAGTCGGGTACCTCAAAATACTGAGATACCCGCTAGGATCTCTTTTAAAGGTCTGATATCTCTCATTGAGATGCTCACACAACAATAGTTTTCAAATTTTGGGCAATTTTAGGTATTTTTGTCCATTTTGCTTAGCCAAAATGACTTGAATATAGGAGTTGTCCAAGTATGAGCTTTTGACATATATGTAATCAACATTTCCAAGCTGCACTTTAGATTTGTTCGTCTTTTTCATGACCTTCCAAAGCAGAGTTCGAAGTGTAATACTTTTGATAATACTTTTGATAAAATTTTCAGGCAATCCTCGTATCTTGCCGGGATTCTTTGTTGAAAATTGATGCAAATTAAAGTCTATGGTTAGGTACCACCTTTTGACATCTATGACATTGTTAGGTGATGACAATGATAGGTGGTGACTTTGGTAGGTGCCACATTTGACATCTATGACATTGTTAGGTGATGACAATGATAGGTGGTGACTTTGGTAGGTGCTACTTTTGACATCCATGACATTGTTAGGTGATGACAATGATAGGTGGTGACTTTGGTAGGTGCTACTTTTGACATCCATGACATTGTTAGGTGATGACAATGAAAGGTGGTGACTTTGTTAGATAGTGACATTGTCCTGGGTGCTATAAAAGCACATCTTATGAGAGGCATTTTTAGTATCCATCCATCACTTGTATCCATCACAAGTATCATCACAAGAGGCAAAGGCCAAGAGAGATTTGTATAGAGAGATTTGAGAGAAATCTCCTAGGGTTGTTCTTGCTTGTAAACTTGATTCAAGTATAGTAGACGTTTGCAGATTCCGCTCTGCCGGGGACTAGCCATACGGTGGGTGAACCTCGTTAACAAATCTATCTTGTTTGTGATTGATTGCTTTCTTATTCCTGCACTTTAATTTATATTGTCTTTCGTCATTTAATTGCGTGATTGTATTTTTGCGTGATTTGGGTTTTGCCACGAGCACTGTTCCGTGGATCGACTTCCCCTCCCAACAACTGGTATCAGAGCGAGGTTAAGAGAACCTAGGGTTCTTCGATTCTATAATCTAGGTAACGGTGGGTAACGACGCTTGTGTCCTCTTCCCCACTTTCTTAGATTGTAGTTTTGAAGGCGTTGGTTCAGATCTAGGAGGAAGTCGAGTTTGCTGCGATACAGACGAAAGATGGCAGAGGATAAGATAAGAATCGAGAAATTCAATGGTCACAATTTCGGTTGGTGGCGCATGCAGTTAGAAGACTGTCTATACCAAAAGGATCTATATCTTCCGTTGCTAGGAGAAAAACCCGAGAAGATGACCGATGAGGAGTAGAACCTTTTGGATAGGAAAGCCTTAGCGACGATCAGATTGTCGTTGACTCCGCAGGTGGCCTTTAATATCTCAAAGGAGAAAACAACTAAGGCGCTAATGACGACGTTAGCGAAGTTGTATGAGAAGCCATCAACATCAAATAAAATATTTTTGATGAAGAAGCTTTTCAACATGAAGATGGTGGAGAATGGTTCGGTGATAGAGCACCTGAACGAATTCAACAGCGTAACAAGCCAACTTGAATCCGTTTCAATCATCTTTGAAGACGAGATTCGAGCCCTACTGTTCCTATGTTCGTTGCCAGAGAGTTGGGAGAACCTAGTAATGGCGGTTAGCAACTCTATCTCGGGGATTCTCACGTTTAATGATGCGGTAAGCTGCATATTAAACGATGAGATGCGAAGAAAGTCCGTGAGTGGGAGTTCTGGAACTTCTGCACTTTCGGTGGAGAATCGTGGCAGAACAATAGAAAGGGGGAAGTGGAAAAAGGGCAAGTCTAAAAGCCGAGGTAAATCTCAAGGAAAAATCCAAGGCGCCTGTTGGAATTGCGGAAAGAATGGCCACAGAAGAAGTGAATGCAGGCTTCCGAAGAAAGGCTCAGATGAGAAGACGGATGAAAAGGAAGCGAATGTGGTATCTACACAAGAACAAGGGGAACAAGGTCTTTGTCTATCGGCGAACGATAATACAAAGGCGGATACTTGGTTCCTAGATTCAGGAGCTTCTTTTCATTGCACTTCGGGCAGACACCACTTTAGCGAGTATGTTCAGGGCGATCTTGGACATGTGACGGTGGGAAACGGTGAATCGTGTAAGATCGTTGGAAAAGGGACGATCATCTTGCAACCGTCGGGAGGTGGTCAAATCAAATTGAAGAATGCTCGTCATATTCCTGATTTGAAGAAAAGCTTGATTTCCACAAGTCAGCTAGACAACGAAGGGTTTATTACAACGTTTGGGAATTCTCAATGGAAAATTTCCAAAGGATCGTTGGTGGTCGCAAGGGACAAGCTGAGCGGTTCGTTGTACTCTTTCAATGGGAGCAGCGGAGGCTCGGCTGCATTGACGGCCAGTTCGGAGAAAGATTCGGAGACTTCGTTGTGGCATAAAAGATTGGGGCACCTCAGCGAGAAGAACATGAAAATTCTTCAAGCTAAGGGGGTTCTTTCGGGGCTGAAAAAGGTGGAGTTGGGGTTTTGCGAGAGCTGCGTTTGTGGGAAACAAAACGCGCTCAGTTTTCAAATTGGAGGCGTAGCGAAAAAGACCAAGAAACTGGAGATGGTGCATACGGACGTGTGGGGTCCGGCCTCGGTGGAGTCTTATGGCGGAAATCGGTACTTTGTGACGTTCATCGATGATACAAGTCGGAAGACATGGGTGTACGCGATGAAGAAAAAGTCCGATGTGTTTGGCATCTTCAAACACTGGATTGCGCAGGTGCAGAACCAAACGGGGATGAAGGTTAAATGCCTAAAGTCCGATAATGGCGGGGAATACTGCACCCAAGAGTTCGAGGAGTTTTGCTCGCAAAAGGGTATTCGTTGGTTGAAGACGGTACCTGGGACACCACAACAAAATGGTATCGCTGAAAGGATGAACAGAACGATCCTAGAGCGAGTGCGAAGCATGACCTTGGATGCGAATCTGCCAAAATTCTTATGGGCAGCAGCGGTCGATGTTGCTGTATATCTGATCAACAGAAGCCCGGCGAGTGCGCTTGATGGAGGCATTCCAGAAGAAATTTGGTCGGGTAAACCGGTCAATTATTCGCACCTTAAAGTATTTGGCTGTATCGCGTATTCTTTGATTGATAAGGCAGAAAGGAGTAAGCTTGACTCCAAATCTAAGAAGTGTGCTTTCATCGGGTATGGTGGAGACGAGTTCGGATATCGGCTGTGGGATTACACAAGTAAGAAAGTAATACGAAGCCGGAACGTTGTCTTTGATGAGCAACACTTATATAGAGAAGAAAAGCAAGCCAAAGATGGTGTTGTATCTGAGTTCGTGGAGTTAGACGGAACTCAAAAGAACAATCAGGTGTCTTCAAGTGGGGATCAAAACGTGGAGGAAGCTGCAGTGCAGGATCAGGTGCAAGAACATGATGGCCACCATGTTCAGCAACCAGATGTACCAGTTTTGAGGAGATCTACGAGAGAAAGGAGACTACCTGAAAGACTTGTCACCGACTTCATTTTGTACACGGATTCGGGGGAGCCTGAATCCCTTGAAGAGGCGACGCAAGACGGTGCTAGTAAGCAGTGGGAGCGAGCTATGGACGAGGAGATGGATTCTTTGAAGAAGAACCGGACGTGGGACCTAGTGAAGCTACCCAAGGGTCGAAAAGTGTTGCTGAATAGATGGGTGTACCGGATAAAAGATGAGGCCGATGGTGTGAAGCGGTACAAGGCTCGCTTGGTAGTCAAGGGATATGCACAAAAGCAAGGAATTGACTATCAAGAGATATTTTCCCCTGTGGTGAAAATGACATCAATTCGGGTGATCCTTAGTATTGTGGCGGTGGAGGATCTGCACTTAGAGCAGCTTGATGTGAAGACTGCATTCCTTCATGGAGATTTGGTGGAGGAGATCTATATGATGCAGCCACCGGGATACGAGGTGAAGGGAAAAGAAACTATGGTGTGTAAACTGCGAAAGAGCTTGTACGGCCTTAAGCAAGCTCCAAGGCAGTGGTATCTCAAATTCGATCAGTTCATGCTAGAGACGGGATTTGTGCGCGGTGAGTCAGATCACTGTGTCTATATTCAGACTTTTGAGGATGGAGACTATATCATTCTATCACTCTATGTAGATGATATGTTGGTAGCGGGTCCGAACTTCGAGAAAATTCAAAGTCTGAAGAAGATGATGGCTGAAAAGTTTTCCATGAAGGATTTGGGAGCGGCCAAACAAATTTTGGGCATGAAGATCGTTCGAGATAGGAAGCAGCGGAAGCTGTGGTTATCGCAAAGCGACTATATCGAGAAGGTTTTGAAGCGGTTCAACATGGACAAGTCAAAACCGGTGAGTATGCCTTTAGCAAAACATTTCAAACTCATGAAGGAGTTTTGCCCTACAACTCAAGAGCAGAAAGACGAGATGGCAAGAGTGCCTTATGCTTCTGCGGTGGGGAGTTTAATGTATGCAATGGTGAGTACGAGACCGGATATTGCACATGCAGTGGGAGTTGTGAGCCGGTATATGCAAAACCCGGGGAAGGAGCATTGGAATGCGGTGAAGTGGATTTTGAGGTATCTTAAGGGTACGTCTAGTCACTGCTTATGTTTCGGGGGCGACTCTCTAAAGATGCAAGGTTACGTTGATGCGGACTACTCGGGTGATCGAGATAGTGGGAAGAGCACAACGGGATACGTATTTACAGTTGGGGGAACAGCGGTAAGTTGGATATCTCAACTGCAAAAAGTGGTAGCATTGTCAACTACAGAGGCTGAGTACGTGGCAATCACGGAAGCCAGCAAAGAGATGATATGGCTACAAGGGTTACTCGAAGAGTTGAGTAAGAAGCAAGACTTCAATACCTTGTGGAGCGACAGCCAAAGTGCAATACATTTGGCAAAGAATGCAGCATATCATTCTCGGACGAAGCATATCAAGGTGCGGTACCACTTCATACGCATGGCGTTAGAAGATGGTGAGTTGACACTGCAAAAGATCGCGGGAGAAAAGAATCCGGCGGATATGTTCACCAAAATAGTAGACAGAGATAAGCTGAATCTCTGTTGCAGATTGGTGAATCTCTCCATGAAAATTTAATGAGGAGAGAGCAGCAGCGGAATCGTGTGAAGTTTACTAGTGCTGAGAATCAAGCCAAAAAGTTACTCCAAGTGGGACAATGTCGAGATTGTGATGAATTTGCATCAAGGTGGAGTTTGTTGAAAATTGATGCAAATTAAAGTCTATGGTTAGGTACCACCTTTTGACATCTATGACATTGTTAGGTGATGACAATGATAGGTGGTGACTTTGGTAGGTGCCACATTTGACATCTATGACATTGTTAGGTGATGACAATGATAGGTGGTGACTTTGGTAGGTGCTACTTTTGACATCCATGACATTGTTAGGTGATGACAATGATAGGTGGTGACTTTGGTAGGTGCTACTTTTGACATCCATGACATTGTTAGGTGATGACAATGAAAGGTGGTGACTTTGTTAGATAGTGACATTGTCCTGGGTGCTATAAAAGCACATCTTATGAGAGGCATTTTTAGTATCCATCCATCACTTGTATCCATCACAAGTATCATCACAAGAGGCAAAGGCCAAGAGAGATTTGTATAGAGAGATTTGAGAGAAATCTCCTAGGGTTGTTCTTGCTTGTAAACTTGATTCAAGTATAGTAGACGTTTGCAGATTCCGCTCTGCCGGGGACTAGCCATACGGTGGGTGAACCTCGTTAACAAATCTATCTTGTTTGTGATTGATTGCTTTCTTATTCCTGCACTTTAATTTATATTGTCTTTCGTCATTTAATTGCGTGATTGTATTTTTGCGTGATTTGGGTTTTGTCACGAGCACTGTTCCGTGGATCGACTTCCCCTCCCAACATTCTTCGAGTTGGCTAAGTATTGCCTAGGCCATGAACATGAAATCTGCTGGCCTCTATAACGCTATTTATTGTTCTTTCTTCCATTATCCCTCGGTGCCTGATTATTTGAGGGCTTTCCTAGAGAATTTCGACACCCATACCAATACTGCCTTCACTTCAGCAGGTGGGTTCGGAATTATTCTAATGGACGTAAGGGATTGCTTTGGATTGCCCATCACAGGAGAAATCTATGATGAATGCAACCCTCCTATGAGAAATACAGATTGCCACATCCACCCTTCTTGCGTGGATCTGTATGACGTTTACTATACTCTTACTGGTGCAGACGTCCATTTGCCGTCCAAACCGGTGCTTTTTGTTACAGAGAAGGAACCGCTTGAGCCTATAGTTGAAGATCAAGCGATTAGCCATGCTGAGCTTCTAGCTTCTCTAAGTGTTCCAAATACTAGAACCATTACGCCCCGTACAAGGTCTTTCTTCCGTCTGGGAGAAAGTCCGCATACCGCTGTCGAATGTTTACCTTGCATATTTTAGTTTGATGTATAATCCATATATACTTTTATTTATCATCACATGGGTTATTGATTCAAAAACCGGTGTTTCACAAACTGCCGCCGCTGTTACGCCGAACCAAAATGTGGTCCGCCCCGAGTTGAAATATGTCATCGTTCAGGCAAAACCCCTGATTCCCGGTAAATGGTGTGCATTTGTTTTAGCATTCATTCATATTTTCTTTATCATTCTTTTTTTGAGCCTTTACATCCATTCATGACATAACTCAAAGTCGATACCCTCAAAGCCCAAGTTCACCAAGGCGCCTGTTGATCCAAACATGGGCGATGTCGGTAAGGTGAGGTTGAAGGAGAGTGCAAAGCCTCGTGCTTCCAAGGCTTCGAAAAGAATGAATCTATCCTGATTAGGGTAGATTCTATCTTGGGTTCGGAAAGACAGTTAACGATTTCCCCTGAAGGATCCCGAGTGCGGCAGACACGTTTTGATATGCGCCCCGAAGATATGCAACCTTCATCGCCTCCATCAACGAAACTTAAGCGCACAGCTTCTTGTATGTACTTTAATCATTATAATGAGAACATCGATTATTCCTTCTTTTCAGCATATCGTAGCAAAATGATAGGTGATTCTGATATTGCTCTTGCTGAGAAAGAGACAGTTTTCGATGATACGAACATATCAATAGCGGATTTTCCGATTTTTTCCCCTATCATGGCAAGTGCAGCCAGAGGGAATATAGATCAGTCAGCACTTTCTACAGTTGTTAGCAAGGGTAAAGCTCTTGCTGTCAAGCCTCCTCGCAAATCAAAAGAGCCTACTGGGCATAGGGACTTTGATAGGGGTGACGTCTTCACGCTTATCACCAGTAAAGATCTGCAATCAGAAGATCCTATTTTCAAAGCCGATCTCCTTCGGGCGTTGGAACTTTCACGCAAAGAAACGAAGGCCTCAGACGCGCAGCGTGAAGCAGAAGAGCAATTAACTGTGTTAGCTTTAGAAAAGTCGCCAATGGACTTCCATGGCAAACATATTCTAGTTCGCAGGTTACTTCTACATCTCACGGCCCGAATCTCGCTCTTTATGCAAGTACCGGACCAGGGCTCGACATAACTCATGCAGTCACTCCGGATACTAGTGTTGCAATTATACGAACTCTGCTCACTCCGGAATTACAGGCTTCGCTTCATAATTTATCCGGTGCAGTGGGTGCTATTTCGTCTTCTGTAGCCGTTTCAACTGCTCGTATTTCTGCTTATGTTGCTGCGACAACTTCTGTCACGACAGGAGCTACTCAGGCTGCGGCTTCAAATCTTGAAACTCCTAAAGTAGAAGGTCCCCTCGACCTTCGAACTGAGAAACACGATGTCTTGTCAGTCTCTGTTGCTGAGGCCTTTGATGCCATGGAAACAGAGGCATCCGGTGCTCCAGTCATACTTCCAGATGAAACAACTCATGATGCAAGGACAACAGCAATTGATGTTGTGGAAATGGCTGAGGATGCCGACGTGGAGTTAGCTTCAGCTGACACTGACATCTTTCCTCTTTCTAGCGCAGGACAACATCATGATTCGGTCACAACATGTATAACTTTACTTTGCTTAATGGTTCGACATATGACTTATAATCGTCTTAACAACTGCAATTCTCTTTGATAGAGGATATTGACTTGAATTTAGTGACGAAGGTCGATGAGGATCTTGATGCCTATGTTGAAGCCTTGCGTCCTCATATGGTGGAGCTTAAAGTGCCTCTTTTTGCACTTGATAATCCTGATGAGGTGAAGGAAGCGTCCGTCTCATTTTGAAGCGACATCTAAGCAAAGTTCCTCGGATCAGCCCAGAAGGCTTTGTAGAAGTGGTCAACGGTCTTTCTTCCATGCTTGCAAATGCCGGAGTCGATCCTAAACCATTTCTTACATGAACATGAGTCAACTGACAAACAAGTTATCCTAGAGTCCTTAGAAAAGGAAGAGACGCCGTTGATTAAAACTACAGAGCGGGAAACTGAAGAAGCTCTTAAATTAGTCCATACTAGAAAAGGTTTGGATGGGCCATTGCGCCGGCGTGAGCAAGAGGTGAAGAGACTTAGGGAGGAGCTCGCTGCGGCTGAGAAAAGTCTTAAGAAGACCGCTGAGACCGTCAATGCTATTGGCAACGAATATAATCTGCTCTAGAAGAGTCTTGAAAATTATGACAAGCGAAAGGCAAGATATGTGCTGAACGTCAGACCATCCTTCGACCAAATCACCTTCCATGAAAAAGCTATCCAGCAGCTAAAAGATGATACAGAATGGAGACACTCCAAAACCCTGATGTGGATTTTGTTTAGATATCTTCATATATTCTCCTGCTTCTTTTGTATGTAACATTGAATAAATGAATCAAAGAACATGTTTCCTGCATTTGTCTCTTCCGTTTTTTAATACTTGTAGGCAGATATTGCCATTTATTTTGATTTCCAAGTTGCTTATATTTAATGTGTGAAAGGGCAGGGCCTTGCTTACAGTGTTCTAAGTTTTAAAACCCTCTATTTTGCTCGACTTGTCAGCTTATTTTATGAACATCACCGCTTGACCTTATGAAGCGAAGTTTCGAGTACCCTATGAATGGTCACACCCGATTTTTCCACTTCGGTGCTGCCTTTTCATGGGCTTTTTTTCAACAGCGCGGATATTTTACTGTGAGACCAAAGAGAGAAACATTCTAGTGAGTGTCCTTTTTCTGGATGTACTCGGTTTATCTTTTGGTGCTGTCTTTAATGACTTTGCACGGCGTCTGGAAATAAGCCATATGGGTCGCCACTTGCAGAGCATCGCGCCCAACCTACCTCAAGTCCGATCCAAATCCAAGGTATGTTTATAGGAGCCAGAATCACTAGTTGTTAGGTTTCGGACTTATCCCAATTTTTTGTATGGGACCAGAGATCGATATCCAAATTTAATCTCAGGCCTATCCACGATTTAAAATTTTAAAGCAGGACTTAAGAAAGTGAAATATTTCCTTTATAAGAATTCTTCATTTTAATAAGTTCACTGGTATATATACACATGAAGTCAAAGCTAAACAATTATGCTTTAGCTGAGAGTATATCCCGTTAGATATGTAGAACTAAAATATTTCGAGATTTGGCGAGTATTTCACCATTATCATCATTTGATGGATTCTTCAGCAAGATGAAAGACGATTTCATCACACAGACCATCTTTTAAACATAATATTTCTTTAAATGCCGACTATTGATAGAAAGCATAGGCCTTTCCCCATGAGCATTAATAAGTTGATATGGGCCTCCCTCATACACAGTTTCTATGATATAAGGACCTTCCCCGTTCGGATCGAATTTTCCTTCCACTCTGCCATTCATAATCTTATGACTTCGCAGAACCAGAACTAATTCTCCCTGGATGAATGCTCTCGGTTTGACCAGTTTGTTGTAAGCGCACATCATCCGTGCTCGATAAAGTTCTGAATTTTTTTAAGCTTTGAGTTGTGAGTTATCTAGGGTTTCGAGTTCCTTCAACCTTAAAACTGTGTTTTCTTCGGTAGTCATTCCTTCATGCATAGCTACTCGCAAGGACAATTTCTGGACTTCGAGAGAGAGCACAGCCTCCGTTCCAAACACTAGATGGTAAGGTGTAGCCTCCGTAGGAGTTTTATATATAGTCTCGTATGCCCACAAGGCTTCAATCGTTTTATTATGCCAATCCTTTTTATTTTTGAGAACTGTCTTTTTAAGCAACTTAGTTAAGGTTTTATTGAAAGCTTCGACTAAACAGTTTGCTCGCGGATTATATATAGTAGAATACCACCAATCAATCTTGTGAGATCTAGCGAATCTTACTATTTTACTACTCTTATAGACGGGCCTATTATCAGACAAAATCTATCTAGGAACTCTGAACCTATATAGCACATTGTTTTAAAAGAATTTGATGATAGTTTCCGTTCTAATTTTTTTTAAACTCGCAGCTACGGACCATCGCAAAAAATAATCAGGTGCAGCCAATATGAACCTATGTCCTTTTGATCGAGGATCAATTGGGCCAACAATATCAGTACCCCACATTTCGAACGGCCATGACGAAACAGTAGGATGCGACGAGTTTGGATGCATATGTATAAAATTGTCATGTATTTGACACAAATGACACTTTCTCGCATGTTCGATACAATCTTGTGTCAGGACAGTAATAATCTAGCCGTTTAATTTTAATTTTTATTTTAGGGCCAGCCTGATTGGCTCCACATATTCCTGCGTGAACTCCTTCCATCATTCTTTCAAGGAGCGTGGCATCATTAGCATCTACATTGCTACCCTCTCCTTGCCCGAAAGTAGGGGAGTAGATATCTCATCTTCCGGTGTATGTCTGATTTTGATGACTCTGCACGTATGTCGAGTTTCGGATGGCTGGGTGTTTGTCCCATGTCGTCTTCGGGCTAGAGAAATAATTGACGGTTGATTTCATATACCAGACACCTAAATGTCGTGCAGTCCCTTAATGTGTCCTGCGCACTGATGTAGTATGCAAAAATCAGGTTGGCATGCTAAGTCCCTTTCATGCGGGCATTCTCGGGTTTGGCAATTCAACATTCACCTGTCGAAGCGTTCGGAACAAATGATATTCGTCTCAATTAGACATTGACGCGATAGCTCGATTCACTTTCCCTCTAGATGGCTGTAATGGATCAATTGTCGTTGCTTCTAGCTGTAATCTTTGCCTCCTGTCTTCGCTATTTTCTGAAGATTCGGTCGGTTGGGCTGATACTGGTGTTTGAGCTTGAAGTACCGTCATATGTGGTTGAGTTCTCGATGCTCGCTTCTCAGCCGCTTGATCGGGTTGAACCGTTCTATTCTGTCGACTTTGTTCGCGATTGGGGATCAGTCTTTCTTGCCTACGTATAATAGCCAAGGAATCGGCGATTTGCTGATATGAACGCCAGATTCGTTGCGTGTGCGACTCAAGCATAACCTCGCTACTTCGTTGTTAAAGTTTTGATTATTTAAAGTTGAGGAGGAGCGATTATCTATTTTATTTATGAGTGTGCGCGAGTTTTTGAGATAAGTGGGTTCCAATAATAAGGCTTAAGCCTTGTTGAGATTTGGCTCATCTGATATCTTATACTCATATACCTCTCATAGTTTTTCCAATATGGGAATATTTTAGTCTCACATCTCAACACTCACTCTTACGTGCAACCATCACTTTTTTTCTTGAAGTGGTTGTCACGTGAATTGCACAACACTTGTAGAGTTATGCCTCTTATATTGAGGTTCGCCGTCAACCGCGGCCGTTGCGGAACGAAAAATTTTAATATTTAAAAACTTGGCGTTAGAAACAACTACCTAGAATCAAAACCAAATATGAAACTAACGAGCTACAAAGAGGTTAACTACTAAGATAGAAGTTGTATATCGAATGAACGATGTCTTTCGGTCTTCTACCATCTTGCTTAGCTCCTAAAGATTTCCTCGATCGAGCTTGACTGTCGGTCTTCCTCCGTTGAAGATGATCCATCCGAAGGATGTAGCTCATGGCTCTAGCTCCACACTAAGAATCTAATGAAGCAATTAGGGACTCTAGGTTGATAATCTAAAATGCCTAGGGATGTAGTGAGTTGCTCTAAATGTTTATCTATCTCTCTTCCACCTTTATTTCTCAACATATGAGATGGTAGGGTAGAAGATGAAGAAGATGGAAGAGATCAAGAAAGGTAGGTGAAGAGAGCAAGCAAAATGATGAGAGTGTTTTTCAAAAACCAATCAAGCAAAACTCAAGTGAAGAAAGCTCAAGTGAAAAAACTAGAAAGAGAAACCTCAAGCATGGTTTTGTAAAATACAATTTTTCAATAAACATATTGCAACCATACTT
Organism: Agapanthus africanus; assembly: GCA_030015575.1. NCBI lineage: Eukaryota > Viridiplantae > Streptophyta > Magnoliopsida > Asparagales > Amaryllidaceae > Agapanthus > Agapanthus africanus. The sequence continues at coordinate 251,040,253 of CM057337.1, read as the reverse complement.
GAATAGTTTGCACAAATGAATTAACAATTCATTTGTCAACACTATTCAAGCATGGTTCTCACCATTCTCTCTTCATCACCCTTACACCTCATTTCCATTTAAATCAATAAACGAATAATCCAAAATGAGGTGTCTACCTTCTAGAATATTTTTCGTATAAATACGGAATACACTCAACTGTATATACATACTCGTATTCGTACCAAAATACGAATACCCAAAAAGATAGAACAACACAAACAACATAATACTAGAATATACATATCAAAATATATATACATAAATTATTAAATCAATACCTGATTTAATAATCCGGCTCAATCCTAAGCTGGCTAGTATTATCAACCGTCCGATCGAAAGTCCGGGTAACTAGTACAATCATTCGATCAGAACTCTGCACGTATCAAAATACGGCTACTAAATCATTTCGCCTGAACCAGGGAAACTCTCTATGTGGGACTTTAAAAACTCGTCAATACGCTGACAGTAAGTTTAATCACAAACACGTCAGCGGCACTAGCTGTACGTAACGGCTACCCAAGTATTGAGCGAAATGAAGGCCGACGAGCAAACTCATCCGAACACCTACCGAGCCTGTCTGTGACAAACTCCATACAGTTCGGTCATTTTGTCTAAGAGTATCGCATATCGGGTCTAGGGGGTGGATAAAGTCAGACCTCTAATAACACGATATTTCATGTCGGTATGAAGCCCATCACCCACTGAGAAACTACTGATCCAAATCAGTAATTCTCGTCTACCTTGGCCAAGAATTTCTGGTGATGGCCACCCGTGCACAGCGCGACATCAACCCTCAATACCGGGAGATACGAATCCCTGACACTCACTGTCTCAATATGGCTCGAGACTGTACCCAACTAAAACCTGTTTGCACGACTCCTTTGAGCCGTGGTAGGATAGTAATCAAAACACAGTGGGAACTCACACAAGACAAATGACGATATCAGGTCGACAGACTAACATGTACTCATGTCACCTGAGAACTGCTATCTGATAATAGGTATAATACCATCTAGCATGTTCCCGGCGAGTCCGTCCAGTATAACTCATAATCCAATGAGCACATAAATACTATCTTAGATGACTAACTCACACCAATAGCTTGTGAGACCGGCCACCGCCCCTCGTCGGGATCTCAAAAATTATACACTAGTCTACTCCGGAGTATCGATACTCAGTCTCGATACTCTCTCGAATAGGGACATTTAAAGATGTGTTTATAGACTACCTAACTCTCACGTATATGATCGTCATCATAATACTAGTAGTCAAGCAAGAATCTTATGGGCTCTATCAACATGTAATGGTGATCTATAATACAACATAATGCCTGTACATGATGATAGAGACAAACCAGACAGCATACTTTCATTTTGAGTAAAACTCTTCTACCCGTATAGGTCATCTCTCAATCATCACAATCGCGTGCCTGCAAATACAATAATTGACTTGAAGGCACTATGTCCAACAATCTCCCACTTGTACTTAAGGCTAATTATTGCGGTGTCGCATACTCACAGCCGGTGTGATACCGAACACCCAACTTCTCTACTAATCAGTCTCGCAAAACATGTTTGTGAAACTATTGCGTTCGAGAAATAGCCATAGTGAATGGATCCGCTCCAATATTTCTATCTTTATCTTTCTATATCTCAAGTTCGCGAAGAAAGACTATCTCCCGAAATGAGCGATACATGTCTTAAAATTTGTCTGGATGTCTAATGGGACCCGGTTCACAAATAAAGTCCAAATCCAACAAAATTCTTAGACCGTATTCTCCACTGAATTTAATCAGTATCCTGAGTCAAGCCTTTCTCAGTAATCGCTTGGACCACCTGCCCAACATACTGCACCTTAAAAGAAGAAAAACTATAACTCTGACAATCACTCTGTCATCCAGGTCACCTTGGAAGCCTGAAATGATAACCGCCTCCTGAATAAGGCTGCCGTTACCATATATTAAGAACATCCACTTATGTTCATGTAAGTCCACGGTAGCGCCCCGGCCGTCTAACAGACGCCAAAATGCGGAACAAAACTTTTACGACTGGCGCTATCGCGTACTTTAACCCGGATCTGCCATTAAAGCTAAACTAACAAACTACAAAGTGGGTAGAAATGTTATACCGAACGATCCGAGTCCTTCGGTCTTCAACCATCATCCCACGCTTTGTTGCGGCTGCTCCGATCTCCTGAATCTCCAGTCTTCTCGTCCAGGTGGCACCACGTCGACGGATCTTTAAACGGGCTCCCGCCTCTGAACCGAGGCAACTCGGTCGTCAAGTTTGCTAAAAGAGACAACCAAGATGATGTAGAGAATGAGTAGAACACTTTGTCTCGTTACGTCCAAAGCTATGGACGAACAGTTAATGAAGTTGCCATTTGGAATCGGGTAAATGGAAATTGAACTATATGAAATTTCCATGAACTAAATTTCTTGTATCTTTTTCTCAAAAATGAATCAAAAATATCAATTCCCACAAGGGGCCGACCATATATAAAGAAGAGGGAGAGTGAGTGTAGGAGAGGGGAGGTAATCATAAGGCAAAAGATCAAGGAAAAATATCTTAAGCATTACCAAAATGCATTAATGGAAACAATGACTCATAACCTTAGTCATCCTCCATCATTAAATGCACCATTAATGAACTAATGACTCACATGCCATGTCACCATCTAGAACCATCTAGAAACATGACTCACCCAAGAAAAGATAAATCCGCATTTAACTGAATGTTAAATACGGGTGATAGAAAACTGAAAACTGGCAACTTCCAAAAGTGATCCTGAAACGAATTTCAGGATAACCCCGTAACAGTATAAACATACCCGCATTTGTATTACGACCGAATACAAATGCAACTGATACAAAGATATTATATCTACACAGTATAATACTTGGATCCGGCTTAAACCAAAGCCTACCAGTATTATTTGCCCGAAAAATGACACGTGCGAAAACGCACGTGCATTTTCCGAACCTTGCCATAAAACCATACGGCCTCTACGACGTTTCGCCCGAACTTGGGAAACTGTCTGTGGGGGACTCTAATGACTCATCAACACAATGGCACTGAGTATAACCACTAGCACGTCAGAGGTACAAGCTGTACACAACGGTTGCCTATGTATTGATTGGAAGGGAAGCTGACGAGCGAACTCATCTCCGTACAGTCCGGTCCATTCGTCTATGAGTATCGCATATACGGTGTCACGCCCCGCTTCCCAGAGTACGCAAGATTGGGCACGTGACATAGCCAACCATGCTACCTGTGGGTAGGAAGTATCCATCCACAGTCACATTACGGCTGTAGGGATATCAAGAACAAGATATAAAACTAATCTAACATATGTCCAAATCCATAATAACAAGAGTCAATGAACAATAAGTGCGGAAGCAAGTGATCCAATGCAATAATAGAAAGGTACGTCCCGTAATGCGGGATCGCACCGGGAAATAAAATGCAATAAGTAAACTAACCACTACAGAACTCACAAATCAGCCTGCTGGCTGCAGTACTTCTGCTCGGTAGACGACAGTAGTAAAGAATCTGGGCCATGCAAAACCCAGACGTCAGCGCGTCAAGTCAACCAATAATATAATATAAACATGGTAATAAGCAATGCAGGGATGAACATGAATAAAGCAGTACTATGAAATAACAGTGCCGGGTAATGTGCAGTGGTAACTAAACTGTCCTATCAGGTTTCTACTCTAAAGTCTTTGAAATCAATTGGTGACTCGTCGATGTAACTCAATAGTATCCCGTGCATGCCCGGGACCACGGTCAAGACCCTCGGGGCTGAATCCGAGACGTGCCGCTAGGCAGTAAATAGGTAGCAGGATGGACGAGTGATGTCAGCATCATCACTCCCGGACTGGCCAAGCCCGTAAAACTGATCAGAACAGGTATCGAACTGTTGAGTTACAAGTCGGTTTCACCTTTGATTTCCCCATACCCCCAAGTTATGTATGTCAGGTCAGGTATTCAATAATTAAGAACTAATGCCAACACAGGATCAGTAACAGGTCAGGTTTGTCTGGATAGACAACAGGAATGGTCCATGAGGACCCCAAGTCAGGTTTGTTGGCATTAGGCATGAGATCGGGTAACAAGTCAGGTCGTGGTACAACAGGTTAAGTTGGTAGTAAAGGGTACCATGTCCAGTGCATCGGTATGTATGTATATGTCATGTGTAGCAAGGTCAGGTCAAAATGTAATGTAATCGAAGGTGTGCTCACAACAGGTATAAGCAACCATCAGGATCTAGTCAATGCGTAAAGCAATAAAGTGGATTTATTATCTAGCAGTACAGTTTTCAATTGTGTTAAAAGATGGTAACAATATAACGTGAATATAGAATGGTAAATGTAACTACTGGAATCAGATTAATAAAACATTGAGTGTTCCAAGAATGCCATGACAAGTATAATCTATTTAAAGAATGCAATTGAAATTTGACCGGTTTAAGTTGTACATGAATATCTGATAAACTTAAATGGAATAAAAGCACCATAATAGTAAATCAAAATGTAATCTATCACGTACGTGGTTGTTTGGTATGAATGATTCGATGCGAGATCAAGTCTCGAGTTCGAAAACATATAGGTACAGCGGAGCCTGATACGGTTAATGGAAACTCTACTGTTATCACTTCTATGTAGGGATTTAATAGGGAAACAATTAATCTGGCATGCTACTAGGGTTGAACAGGAAGCAATATGTGTAAAGTGATTTACTGAATAATATCTTATTATAACATGGGTAAATATTACGGCAACTTTTAAGTTTGTATTAAGGGAAGTTTTAAGCTTCACTAGCATGTAAGCAAGTATCAAATACTTGCCTCGGGAACAGAACGGTAATGCAAACATGAAGCACAAAACTTCCGATGCACGATCACGGCCAGACTTTCGCTCGAAACGACGATCGCGACCACGATGGGTACGACAAGGCGAAGATGTGAACACGACCCAAGCAAGGGCTTGGCTTGGATGTCGGCTCTGGTGAGGTCTCGGCCAAGGAAGAAGATTGCAGTGATGCGGCAACTTGGATCGACGGCGACGATGGGTGAACCGGCGGCGGGCTATGGTGGTCGAAGGTGATGGAATGTGCTGCAGTGGTAGTAAGGGGTGCGGGTTGATGGAGGTGGCTGGTGCGACGGCAGGGTGAAGGTGAGGCGCCGGTGATGCCGGCGGTTGATGGGCTTCGATGGAGGAGAGGGTTCGGCGAGATGGGTTCATGGTGGTGGGACCTGCTCCTGGCGATGGAAGACGAGGAGCTCGGGGGTTCTGGATGAAGAAGAAGAAGATGGAGGCAGCGATGGCTCGGTTAGAAGGCGGAGATGGTGGCGAGGAGACGTGGAAGGCCTTGGTGGATAATGGGGGATGGCGACGGTGAGTTGCAGGCGTCGTCGAGGAAAAGGAGGAGAGGAGGCAGAGGCGATGGAAGTAAGGAGGCGACGACGAGGCAAGGAGCGGCATGGTTGGTGCTAGCTAGGGTTCTCGTCGTGGAGGTTTTAAGAAAGAAGAAGGACGAGATGAAGAAGGGAGGTGAGCTTAAGGAAGGCGGGGGGTGACGGGATCTCGCTTACCGCGAGATGAGCGAGAAAGGGAGAGAAGTTAGAGAGAGATAGAGAGAGAGAGAGGAAGAGAGATATAGGGAGAGATAAATTATCGCAGGAGAGAGAGAGAGAGAGAGTGTGTGAGGCTGGGGCCCACGAGAGGGGTTAATACTCCTGTGATTGGCCAGCGAAAAGGATTTAGAAAGATTTGTAAAATTAATTAAAGATTTAATCGTAACAGCTGAATATATATAGTTTAGAAAATATTATTAAATTGGGATTTTGGCGCTAAATGAAATATTTCCAAATCGCGCCCGGGTTGCGCCCAAAAATTTGAAATTCAAATTATAGGATTTTAAGCGAGTTCCAAATTTTGAAAAGAGGTATTTAATGATTAAAATGCATGCCCCCAAGTCGGACACTTGCACGCGCGCGTAGCCGTCCAAACTTGCCCGTTTCGCTGAACGGGACAAAATCTCGACGCGCGGACGCTACCACGCGACTAGTGGCGATGAGTAGACCAACATGGATATTTTTAATTTCATTTTAGGTGTTAAAATTTGTTATGTGCCAAAATGACTTAACCGGTTAAAATTTAGCAATAAGCACCAAACAATCAGGATAATTGAAATGAGCAATGTATAACACTCAACTAGTAATAGAAATAGTATTATTGGGCTCGGGTGTTACATCATACCCAACTACAAAAAGAATTTCGTCCTCGAAATTTCCAAGAATACTGGATAGCTAACTACAGGAACAGGTGAGAAAACTTCTGCCGGATCTCGTCTTCTCGCTCCCAAGTGGATTCTCCGTGCGATCGATTTCCCCAAGAAACTAGCACAAGAGGGATAACCTTGTTCTTAAGAACCTTTTCTCTTCGATCCTTAATTTCAACTGGTCGCTCCTCAAAAGTTAGGTCCTCCCATACAGTCAACTCCGAATGATCCAAGACGTGAGTCTCATCTAGGACATACCTCCGTAGTTGAGATACGTGAAACACATCGTGCACTCCTGCCAATGACTGTGGTAACGCCAAACGGTACGCTACCTCTCCAACACGCTCCAATATCTCGAAGGGTCCAACGAATCGGGGACTAAGCTTTCCCCGATTCCCAAAGCGAATCACCCTCTAGTCGGTGATATCTTCAGGAATACCAAATCACCCACGGCGAACTCTAGAGGTCTTCTTGACGTGTTAGCCCAACTTTTCTGTCTGTCTTGAGCTGCCTTCATATGCTTCCTGATTGCATTCACCTTCTCGACTGTCTGTACCACCAAATCTGGTCCTAGTAACCTTCGTTCGCCAACATCATCCCAACAAACCGGTGAACGGCACTTACGACCATACAACGCTTCAAACGGAGCCATCTGAATAGTCGCTTGGAAGCTATTGTTGTACGAAAACTCCACCAGGTGTAGATGATCCTCCTAAGAACCTTTGAAGTCCAACATGCAAGCCCTCAACATATCTTCAAGGGTCTGGATCGTTCTCTCCGATTGTCCATCAGTTTGAGGATGATAAGCTGTGCTAAACTTCAATCGAGTCCCCAAGCTTTCTTGTAAACTCCTCCAGAAATGCGACAAGAACCGAGTGTCCCTATCGGACACGATGCTCACCGGTACTCCATGCAATCTTACAATCTCCTGCATGTACCGCTCTGCCAAAGTCTCCGTCGATTGACCAACCCGAAAAGGAACAAAGTGAGCTGCCTTGGTCAACCGATCGACAATCACCCATACTGCATTGTTGCCCTTTGGACCCCGCGGTAAAGCCGTCACGAAATCCATGGTTATATGTTCCCACTTCCATTGAGGAATCGGAAGTGGTTGCAACAGACCAGCAACCCTTTGGTGTTCAGCCTTGACTTGCTGACACACCAAGCACTTAGCCACGAAGCGAGCAATCTCCCGTTTCATACCTTCCCACCAGAAGTGCTGTCGAATATCTCGGTACATCTTTGTCCCTCCTAGATGTACAGAGTAAGCTGATCTGTGTGCCTCCTTCATAAGCTCTTCACGCACATCCCCTTTTGGCACACACACACGGCTACCATACCTCAACGAACCGTCTTCGTGGATCAGTAAATCGGTTCGTAGTCCGGCTTCAACCCGCTCTCAAAACTTTTGCAGTCTAGGATCCTGCGATTGTGCCGCTTTAATCTTCTCCACCAAGGACGACTGTACTTGCAACTGCATCAACTGTCCCATAGCATGTGGTAGCACAACCTCCAAGTCAAATCTCCGAAAATCCATAATGATCTCCCTTTGTGCGGTCAATACCTGAATTGCTGGTAACCGACTTAGTGCATCCTGCACGACGTTAACCTTCCCCGGATGGTACTTAAGATCAAGGTCGTAGTCGGCCATCAGTTCCAACCATCTGCGTTGCCTCATGTTCAACTCCTTCTGAGTGAACACATACTTCAAACTCTTGCGATCTATAAAGACTTCGACTCTCTCGCCCAAAAGGTAGTGTCTCCAAATCTTCAAGGCGAAGATCACGGCCGCAAGCTCCAAGTCATGAGTCGGATAATTCTTCTCATGAGTCTTCAGTTGTCTCGATGCGTAAGATACGACTTTCCCATTCTGCATCAAAACACATCCCAATCCTTTTCCAGATGCGTCGCTGTGAATCACCAGTCCTCCTGAATTATCTGGTACGGTCAGGATAGGGGCGGTTATCAACTTCTGCTTCAACGTCTCGAAGGCCAATGCACATCCATCCGTCCAAACAAACGGTACCTCCTTGCGCGTGAGCTTGGTTAACGGCTCTGCCAAACGAGCGAAGTTCTCCACAAATCTCCTGTAGTATCCGGCGAGTCCAAGAAAACTTCTTATCTCCGCCACATTTCTTGGAATAGGCCAATCTCGAACTGCTGCAATCTTCTCGGGATCAACGGCGATTCCATCGCCCGACACAACATGCCCCAGAAACTTCACTTCTTCCAGCCAGAATTCGCACTTACTCATCTTCGCAAACAATTTCTCCTGTCTCAGCGTCTGCAGTGCGATCTTTAAATGCTTAGCATGTTCCTCCGGACTCTTCGAGTACACCAGAATATCGTCAATGAATACCACAATAAACTGGTCCAAGAATGGTGAAAAGACCCTGTTCATCAAATCCATGAATATTGCCGGCGCATTCGTCACTCCGAAGGGCATCACCAGATACTCAAAATGTCCATATCGAGTACGAAACGCCGTCTTGCAAATGTCTTCTGCTTTCACTCGGACCTGATGATATCCTGATCGCAAATCCAGTTTCGAGAATACCCTCGCGCCACTAAGCTGCTCAAAAAGTTCTCCAATGCGAGGAATCGGGTACTTGTTCTTAATAGTCACCCGGTTCAATTCTCGATAATCAATGCACATCCTTCTCGTGCCATCCTTCTTTTTTACTAAAAGAACTGGAGCTCCCCAAGGCGAGTTGCTACTTTGAATCCAACCCTTCTCGAGTAATTCACCAACTTGTTTCTTAACTTCTTCCAATTCCACTGGTGCCATTGCATAATAAGATTTTGATACTGGCGCTGCACCAGGAATAAGGTCAATCGCGAACTCCACGTCTCGCGTCGGCGGTAAGCCCGATATATCTTCAAATACGTCCATAAAATCGTGAACAACTGCCGGCTCTTCATTACTATCAACTTCCATAGCTGCAAGAACACTGTTTGTCGGCCTAGCCCTAAACTCGACTGGCCCGACAGAATTGCTTCCTTACCGCAACTGCTGTCCGCATCGTTGGCTGCGAAAGGTCCAGCGAGACTTCTGGGTCTCGTCCATTCTGCTGCATGCGCGTTCATGGCGCTCCATTCTACCTTAGTCCGATGAACTTCTCTTTCATTTCCTCCCGTGCAGTCCGCGGAAAGAATTTCTCCAGGAAACTTTTAGAGAAAACAGCCCAACTGATTGGCTTGGGCAAGCGGGTCTCCTCCACAAGCCATCACTCTCGGCGTAATCCACTAGCTGAAAGCGCACCACAACAACTCTCTTGTCCTCTGGGATCTGTGCCGCAATCAACAAATTCTCCGTGTCACTAGCCTCTGCTCGGCTGGTAACAGCTCCTTTAAACCAGTAAATGTAGACGGACCCAAAGTCTGAAATCTGCTACGGTCCTTACTCGTTCGACTGGTCTAGTTCCATCGTTGTTTACAGACTGCTGAACGATCTGCAAACCTTCCTGAAACGAATCTGCTGTTGCTGGATCAGCTCAGTCTGTCTCTTTGATTTCCAGCATTCCTCTTATCACTCCAAGCATGGCGGCTTCGTTCACACGCCTCCGGTACGTCTTCAACCTCTTACCTGTCATAATCCTGAACTCAAAACACCCAACATTAGCATGATGATAGATTCTGAATGTGGATCAAGGCTAGAACTCCAAGATACTTAAATAGAGTACCGCATTGTAGCTATGCCGCGGTATCATAGCCGCAATTACTTAACTCCACCCAAGTCGCCCAAGTCCTAAGGATAACAAGAAATCAGGTTTCCGAGTCGACATGCAAAGTAAGTTTGCACGTCGTAAAAGATATAATCCGGAAGAATGTGATTCAAGAATGGTAAAACGGTCAAGGTGGCAGGACATGTTTCCTAAACACGGGTATTCTGATTCGTGTATCGGGTACAATACCCTACTACAAAAGAATCAACCCAACTAACCTATGGCTCTGATACCAAAAGAACCATGTCACGCCCCGCTTCCCAGAGTACGCAAGATTGGGCACGTGACATAGCCAACCATGCTACCTGTGGGTAGGAAGTATCCATCCACAGTCACATTACGGCTGTAGGGATATCAAGAACAAGATATAAAACTAATCTAACACATGTCCAAATCCATAATAACAAGAGTCAATGAATAATAAGTGCGGAAGCAAGTGATCCAATGCAATAATAGAAAGGTACGTCCCGTAATGCGGGATCGCACCGGGAAATAAAATGCAATAAGTAAACTAACCACTACAGAACTCACAAATCAGCCTGCTGGCTGCAGTACTCCTGCTCGGTCGACGACAGTAGTAAAGAATCTGGGCCATGCAAAACCCAGACGTCAGCGCGTCAAGTCAACCAATAATATAATATAAACATGGTAATAAGCAATGCAGGGATGAACATGAATAAAGCAGTACTATGAAATAACAGTGCCGGGTAATGTGCAGTGGTAACTAAACTGTCCTATCAGGTTTCTACTCTAAAGTCTTTGAAATCAATTGGTGACTCGTCGATGTAACTCAATAGTATCCCGTGCATGCCCGGGACCACGGTCAAGACCCTCGGGGCTGAATCCGAGACGTGCCGCTAGGCAGTAAATAGGTAGCAGGATGGACGAGTGATGTCAGCATCATCACTCCCGGACTGGCCAAGCCCGTAAAACTGATCAGAACAGGTATCGAACTGTTGAGTTACAAGTCGGTTTCACCTTTGATTTCCCTATACCCCCAAGTTATGTATGTCGGGTCAGGTATTCAATAATTAAGAACTAATGCCAACACAGGATCAGTAACAGGTCAGGTTTGTCTGGCTAGACAACAGGAATGGTCCATGAGGACCCCAAGTCAGGTTTGTTGGCATTAGGCATGAGATCGGGTAACAAGTCAGGTCGTGGTACAACAGGTTGAGTTGGTAGTAAAGGGTACCATGTCCAGTGCATCGGTATGTACGTATATGTCATGTGTAGTAAGGTCAGGTCGAAATGTAATGTAATCGAAGGTGTGCTCACAACAGGTATAAGCAACCATCAGGATCTAGTCAATGCGTAAAGCAATAAAGTGGATTTATTATCTAGCAGTACAGTTTTCAATTGTGTTAAAAGATGGTAACAATATAACGTGAATATAGAATGGTAAATGTAACTACTGGAATCAGATTAATAAAACATTGAGTGTTCCAAGAATGCCATGACAAGTATAATCTATTTAAAGAATGCAATTGAAATTTGACCGGTTTAAGTTGTACATGAATATCTGATAAACTTAACTGGAATAAAAGCACCATAATAGTAAATCAAAATGTAATCTATCACGTACGTGGTTGTTTGGTATGAATGATTCGATGCGAGATCAAGTCTCGAGTTCGAAAACATATAGGTACAGCGGAGCCTGATACGGTTAATGGAAACTCTACTGTTATCACTTCTATGTAGGGATTTAATAGGGAAACAATTAATCTGGCATGCTACTAGGGTTGAACAGGAAGCAATATGTGTAAAGTGATTTACTGAATAATATCTTATTATAACATGGGTAAATATTACGGCAACTTTTAAGTTTGTATTAAGGGAAGTTTTAACCTGCACTAGCATGTAAGCAAGTATCAAATACTTGCCTCGGGAACAGAACGGTAATGCAAACATGAAGCACAAAACTGCCGATGCACGATCACGGCCAGACTTTCGCTCGAAACGACGATCGCGACCACGATGGGTACGACAAGGCGAAGATGTGAACACGACCCAAGCAAGGGCTTGGCTTGGATGTCGGCTCTGGTGAGGTCTCGGCCAAGGAAGAAGACTGCAGTGATGCGGCAACTTGGATCGACGGCGACGATGGGTGAACCGGCGGCGGGCTATGGTGGTCGAAGGTGATGGAATGTGCTGCAGTGGTAGTAAGGGGTGCGGGTTGATGGAGGTGGCTGGTGCGACGGCAGGGTGAAGGTGAGGCGCCGGTAATGCCGGCGGTTGATGGGCTTCGATGGAGGAGAGGGTTCGGCGAGATGGGTTCACGGTGGTGGGACCTGCTCCTGGCGATGGAAGACGAGGAGCTCGGGGGTTCTGGATGAAGAAGAAGAAGATGGAGGCAGCGATGGCTCGGTTAGAAGGCGGAGATGGTGGCGAGGAGACGTGGAAGGCCTTGGTGGATAATGGGGGATGGCGACGGTGAGTTGCAGGCGTCGTCGAGGAAAAGGAGGAGAGGAGGCAGAGGCGATGGAAGTAAGGAGGCGACGACGAGGCAAGGAGCGGCATGGTTGGTGCTAGCTAGGGTTCTCGTCGTGGAGGTTTTAAGAAAGAAGAAGGACGAGATGAAGAAGGGAGGTGAGCTTAAGGAAGGCGGGGGGTGACGGGATCTCGCTTACCGCGAGATAAGCGAGAAAGGGAGAGAAGTTAGAGAGAGATAGAGAGAGAGAGAGAGAGAGGAAGAGAGATATAGGGAGAGATAAATTATCGCAGGAGAGAGAGAGAGAGAGAGAGAGAGTGAGGCTGGGGCCCACGAGAGGGGTTAATACTCCTGTGATTGGCCAGCGAAAAGGATTTAGAAAGATTTGTAAAATTAATTAAAGATTTAATCGTAACAGCTGAATATATATAGTTTAGAAAATATTATTAAATTGGGATTTTGGCGCTAAATGAAATATTTCCAAATCGCGCCCGGGTTATGCCCAAAAATTTGAAATTCAAATTATAGGATTTTAAGCGAGTTCCAAATTTTGAAAAGAGGTGTTTAATGATTAAAATGCATGCCCCCAAGTCGGACACTTGCACGCGCGCGTAGCCGTCCAAACTTGCCCGTTTCGCTGAACGGGACGAAATCTTGACGCGCGGACGCTACCACACGACTAGTGGCGACGAGTAGGCCAACATGGATATTTTTAATTTCATTTTAGGTGTTAAAATTTGTTATGTGCCAAAATGACTTAACCGGTTAAAATTTAGCAATAAGCACCAAACAATCAGGATAATTGAAATGAGCAATGTATAACACTCAACTAGTAATAGAAATAGTATTATTGGGCTCGGGTGTTACATACGGCCTAGGGGGCCGGTAAACGTCAGACCCCCAATAGCTATATAAGTCGTGTCAGAGAGCAACCCAGAATACCCTGAGATACTACTGGAATACCTTCCAGTAAATCTCAATTACCCTGGCCAGGGATTTCGTGTAATGGCTCTCCTAAACACAGCGCGATCTCATCCCTAATACCGGGAGAGACGAATCCCCGACGATCTGCTCACTGCCTCCATGTGGCTCAGGACTGTACCCAAAATATACCTGTTTGCACGACTCTTTTGACCCGTGGTAGGGTATAAATCAAAGTACAGTGGGAACTCACACGAGACAAATGACGACCTCAGGTCGATGGGCTACCTGTACACATGTCACCAGGGAACTACTATCTGACGCTAGGTATAATACCAACTAGCAAGTTCCCGGCGAGTCCTGTCCGGTGTACTCATAACCCAATAAGCACCTGTATACATCTTAGGTGAACCAACTAACACCAATGGCTTGTGAGACCGGCCACCGCCCCTCGTCGGGGTCTCGAATGTATACACTAGTTTACTCTGGAGCATCGATGCCCTGTCTTGAAACTCCCATGACTAGGGACACTTTAAGGATGTGCTTATAGACCCCAGCTCTCATGTATATGATCGCCATCATACTGCTGGTAGTCAAGCAAGATCCTAAGGGCTCTATCAAAGTGTAACAGTGACAAAGACAAACCAGATAGCATACTATCATCTCGAGTAAGACTGTTTTATCGGTATAGGTCCTCCCTCAATCATTGCAATCACGTACCTGCGATCCAATAATTGACTTAGAGGGCACTATATCCAACAATCTTCCACTTGCACTTAAGGCTAATTATTGTGATGTCGCATACTCACAGCCCGTGTGATACCGAACATCCAACTCCTCTACTAATCAGTTTCACAAAGCCCGTTTGTAAAAACTATTGTGTTCGAGAAATAGCCTCAGTGAGTGAATCCACCCCGATGTTTCTTTCTATGTCTCTCTTAATCTCAAGTTCGCGGAGAAAGCCATCTCCCGAATCGAGTAATAGCTTTCTTAGAATATGTCTGGATATCTGATGGGATCTAGTTCATAAATGAACTCCAAATCCAAACTTCTTAGACTGTATCGATCACTGAAACTAATCAGTGTCCAGCACTATGCCTCCCACAGTATCCTCTTGGACCACCTGTCCATAATACCGTCCCTCGTCGGAGGGAAAACTATAACTCTGACAATCACTCTGTCATCTATGTCACCTTTGAAGCCTGGAATGATAACCGTCTCCCGAAGGAGGCTGCTGTCATCAAATCTATAGAGCATGCACTTATGTTTCTTCAGGATTGGATTAATATAAACTTTTCGCATCTAGTGGAAAAACGACATCTGGTGTGGTATTTGACATCTCACGATTGACTCAATTGCCTAAGCAAGTGATCTGCCAATCATGCACTTCCCTCTCTTCTTTAGTCTGTAAGACACCTTTAGAGAGGGTGACTCCATCACCTGCAGGTACACCACCATGCCAGGAGTCATCTATTCTAAAATACTATTAGAATACTGTCAAAATACCCATATTGGGAAACTACCCAAATCTAGATCTAAAACCATAGATCTAGTAACCAGAACGTCAGATATTATATCCATATCCTTTATGGAGAAACAACTATGTGACGACCACAGTACAACCGATCGTAGTATAGGAATTTTACTTCCTAATATGTGTATGTCATCCAAATATTAGGACATTACACCCTACTACCTTCTTAACAGATCCATCCCCTATTCTGATGAAGTCAAACCCATGACTGTCACATCAAAAATAGATGATCTTTCTCCGCTATAATTGCTCACGCCTATAAATAGACATAAGCTACTTGCCCACTATGTTTCCGCTGCTCCCACTGACCACAACAACCCTCTGGCAGAATAATATATATGTGTACTTCTAAAACTAGTTTAGAACGACGCTATACATATCCTCCTGCCGGGTCTCATAGTCTGGAACAACAGTAGTGTCAAGTCTGGATAAAAAAGAACCTCCCTGTCATCGTCCTTGAGGCTACCGGAGTACCTCTCGGGTGTCTGAGGTTACCTACCATATCTGTGGAGTGGCTATTAGAATATCAAACCTGATTGAATATATAGGTCCTATTAAATTTTCCGTAATCGTTTGCGGTTCTGGAATCACTTCCAGTTCTACCATACTCCCACTACTGTTTTCTGAAAGAATCCATATTTATTAAAACTGTGGCGAGTCAATATCACTATTGATCTTCCAGATGGTAGAAAATCAACCCTGTTCCCCTCCGAAAGACGGCGCACAGGATTGCGAAGTCCTGACACTGAGATTCGGGGCAGATGCTAATTGGTTTTATCCGTCCACCTCTCCGAAGATGCCAAGTTGATTTATGGCACCATGTATCGGAGGTTTGGACGGATGCGGCCGATGTAGCAGACTTCGTCAGATTCCCCCTCGCTTGAGGGGTTTTTGATTGTGGGGACGCTCTTCCCTGCAGGCGCAAGCCCCTGCAGTTAATTACGTTACCGAATCGCGGTAACAACTTTCTCCTTCTCCAGAATTTCACTTCGTGTCGTGTGTGTTTATTTTGTTTGTGGATGCCCGTGGATTGTATACGGAGACTAAGTTATGCCGTCGCCCGTAGGACGTGGATTAGTCCAAATCCGTATTTACTTAGATTTGGGTTTGGTGTTTTAGTTTAAGGATACGTTAGCCGTATTGAGGCTAAGATCAACTTAAACGTTCGTTAAGGATACGTTAGTCCTGTTTGAGACTAAGATCAACTTAACATGATGATCCATTTAATATATGGCCGTCGGGACCCGTCACCTCTCTGACGTCGTTGAAGGATTACAACGATAGATGTCAGCGGAGTTCAGAGATGTACCCTTAGACCGAAGTTGATTGGGGGATATGAAGTCTATTTGAATGTTTAAGGATACGTTAGCCGTGTTTGAGGCTAAGATCAACTTAAACGGGATCGTTTAGATCTGACAGAAGAGCGTTTAGAGGGGGCTCTACTGTTCCAGTTTAGGGACATAGTGGTCCACATTCCAGTTTAGGAACATGGGGGTCCATTGCCAGTTTAGGGACATAGTGGTCCATGTTCCAGTTTTAGGGACGTGGTGGTCCATTGGTAGTTTAAGGACGCTTAAGTCCGTGAGTTTAAGGACCCCACGGTCCGTGTTTTAGTTTAAGGATGCATAAGTCCGCGGGTTTAAGGACCCTACAGTCCGTGTTTTGGTTTAAGGACGCATAAGTCCATGAGTTTAAGGACCCCACAGTCCGTGTTGATGTGTGGTTGTCGGGACCCGTCGCCTCTCTGATGT
This sequence comes from Agapanthus africanus, assembly GCA_030015575.1. Classification (NCBI taxonomy): domain Eukaryota; kingdom Viridiplantae; phylum Streptophyta; class Magnoliopsida; order Asparagales; family Amaryllidaceae; genus Agapanthus; species Agapanthus africanus. The sequence goes on along the minus strand of CM057337.1, from coordinate 251,023,586 downwards.
CGTTGAAGGGTTACAACGATAGGAGTCAAAGGAGTTCGGAGATGTACCCTCGAACCGGATGTAAATTGATTTAAGAGAGCAGCTGTGCTCAGTCAATTTAATTTGAGGACTTACGGCCATGATTGGGCTAAGTCCAGTTGAAAAAGGTTCAACGCATTTATTTGTTTTTGGCCTATTAGGCCTGCGCTAGGGCTTTGCCCATTTTTAAATAATGCACTGCATTTCTTATCTTGTCTGGGTTCTGCCCTTTTATAAATGATGCAGAGCATCAATTTGGTTTGGGCTCTGCCCTTTTAATGCATTGCATTTTATTTTGTTTGGGCTCTGCCCTTTTATAAATGATGCAGAGCATCAATTTTGTTTGGGCTCTGCCCCTTTTTATTGCATTGCAATTTATTTTGGCCTACTAGGCCTTTTGACTTGGGCCTAGCCCTTCAATAAACAATACAGTGCATTTGTCAGGCGCTTTGCGTCAATCACTAAGCGCAAGCGCTTGTGGTGCTGACACGTGTCATGCTCTGGTGAGCACAAGCGCAACAGCGCAGTGCGCTGCGCCAGTGCGCTGCGCTGTTGCGCTGCTGACACGTGGCGCGCTCTGGTGAGTTGCGCCAATTTCAGAGAGCAAGGCTCTATTTTAAAAGCGCATAGCGCAGGTGATTCAGATGCTAACACGTGGCGCTCTCTGGTAGCTTGCGCCAACCCAGGAGCGCAACAGTGCAGTGTTGCAAGTGCAAGGCACTATTTCAATAATCTTGGGAATCTTTAATATTCCAGAACCAATGGTTCATAAAAAAGTGCAAAGCACTGTTTGATTTCTTGATCCAATTTAGATCAAAGAAAACAAGTTTTTCTTGTTTTTTCTTGTTTTCAGAGAACCAGTGGTTCATAAAAGAGTGCAAAGCACTTATCATCATTGATCTTGTTCTTAGATCAATGAACTATTAGAAGAAATTCTTCTATTTTATGAAGGTTTTTATCTTTTTCTTCAAATTTCTTCAGAGTTCTCTCTTGTTTTGAGCTTCTTAATCTCTCACAATGTTCATCCTTTTGATTTGGGGTCTAGGGGCCTTTATATAGTGCCCATAAATTTGTTAAATTTGTTAAAGAGATCTTTCTCTGAGTGATTTGGGGAATTTTCCCCACCGTTGGATCTTTGATCCAAGGGCTTCTGTTTTTCAGAAGGCAATCTTCTTGTTTTAACAAGAACAGAAAAATCTTGCTAGAATTTAATTCTGTTTGGTGCAAATGCCCCAGCGCGTGACACGTGTCAAGCAGCGCAGAGCACAGCGCAACTGCGCTGACACGTGTCGCGCAGCGCAGCGCTTGTGCAACTGAAGCATTACTTCCTTTAATTTTGTTTTAAATAGAGCTTTGCTCTGATTGGGCGCGCTGCCTTGGGCGCTGCGCTGGCGTATCAGCTTTCGACACATGGCGCGTTGCGTGCAGCGCAAAGAATTTGAAGCGTTGCTTCGAATTTTGAATTTTGAAATTCAAATAGAGCTTTGCTCTGATTGGGGGAAATAAATGCCCCCCACTGTTGCGCTCACATGGCGCGCACGTGAGTGCAGCGTTGGTAAGATCTTGGCCGTTGGATCAACGGGTGAGCTGAAGGGGCGCAAGCGCCTTATAAATAGGACCCCTAGCCCTTAGAAATCTTTACCATTCCCAAGATTTTGATTTCCAGAGCTTTGCTCTTGCTTAAGAACTTCAGAGCTTTGCTCTTGTTTCCAGAACTCTAGAGCTTTGCTCTCATTTCCCAAAGTCAGAAAACTTTTGGTAATAATTAATTTTAAATTAAATTAAATTAGATCAATTTTAACCAACGGAGCCATGCTCTCATAGATCTTTTGATCTAAAGAAATCCCTTTTGGGGTTTCATAAACAGAGCTTTGCTCTCAATAATTTGTTTCAGGGTTTCTTAGCCCATGAACAGAGTTTTGCTCATATTGACAGAATATAGATCCCTGATCTTCTGATGATGAACTCTTAAGAGTTTTTTCATATGGATCTTTAAGATCCCAGAACTTCAACTTTGTAGGAATTAATTAAAAAAAAATTCCTTTGATGAATTTTTTTATTATTACAGAGTTAAGCTCTTTCAAAGAATCTTATTCTCCTGAGATCAGGGTTTGATAAGTGTCACTCTGTGACAGAGGTTTGCTCTGAAAGGGGAGATTTTCTCATTGTCTCTAGGGATTTTTTATTATTAATGGGAATATTCTCTTGGGGACCAACTGACAATCTCATCCAATGATGGGGTTGTCTGATTAACTGACGTATTGTCATCCAGATTTTGTGGGCCCCCGTTGGTCTCCTACCCACTGCACTGCAGTGTGGTGTAATTAATTTTAATTTAATTTTAATTTAAAAATTTTTTAACGCTAAGCGTTGGAGTTGCAACACTAACGGCTACTTTTGTTCCCTTGCAGCGACTATGTCTCTCAATACCTCATTCCCGTTTGCTCGTTCGGAGGAGGGGTTTCCTGAAGCGCCCTTGGACCGCGAAGTGTTAGCTATGATCAGGGACCACGACCCGGAATATAAGAGTCTCCACTTTTTGGGGTCGTGGTATAATCAGATTATCATGGGTCGACGGAGCTTCACGTGTGCAGTGCCGATGGAGCCCATTACGGCGATCCATTATGCCAGCCTACCCCCGGTGCAGTACGCCGTGGAGATAGTTGATTGGACATCGAAGGGCTTTCTTCATCCTGCCATAGATGCAATCCCGGTCCAGCGTCCTATGGTTTTGGATATCCTGGGACGCCGTATCTGTCAAGGCGAGGCGCGACCTTGGGGGCAATTATATAACATAGGTCTGATCCCTTGCCACCCGATCGGCTATCTGCCGTGGGCTCAGTACATCCTGTCGACGAAGAAGTCGCAGTTGATAAGGTTAGGGTTGTACACCACGGTCTACGTCTCCCTCTTCCAGTATCCCACGCTTCCCACCTGGTGGTTCAAGGCTTTCTTGGAGCAGTGGAACATTCCTACTCATACCTTCCTTGCAATGGATCGGGAAGTGTCAATTTCCCTGGAGGAGTTCACAGAGGTCTCCGGTCTACCGGTTATAGGGGAGCACTATGAGGAGTTGCTTCCGACATACGAGTATGTCTTCGGTGCTAAGCCGACGGTAAGGGGCCTCATGCCGGAGAATGCTGTTCAACACCAATTCCCAAGTTTGATCAAAGTGTTGAACATCTATGAGGCCCTTTTCATTGAACGCGGGAGTCGTGGAGTTAGCTTTGAGGATTTCATCGCTCGGTTCCTTCACCCAAGCGTCCTCACGGCAGAAACTGCCAAGTTTTCCACCCTTGAAGACCCTTTTGGTCTAGGTTTGGATAACCTACCGGCGAAGGAAATAGACCAAAAGGGTTTTTTTCTTCCTAACTCCCCGACTATGTATTTTGCGGATGTTGCAGCCCCCAGGATGGACGAGGAGGCCTTCTTCTTAGGATTTCTCGGGCTATGGCTGAGTTGGTTTGCACTCCCGATGCATTCCCGCCATATGCGGCCCTCTGTCTTTTACCCAGCTCACCGGATGACCATCGGGGTAAAAGTGGCCGTTGGGATTGCCGACTTGGCACACTTGTATCATGGTCTCAGTCGAGCGGCGGATGCTAATGAGCCTGGGGTACTGCATGTGATCTTCCCGATGCACTACTTCGTATCGTGGCTCGAGCTACACACATCGGGTGTCTTCGGCATGCACAAAAGGCCTTCGTTCTACGACAGGTGCAGCTTCCCTCGCATCATACAGTTGATTGGTGCATCAATTGTGACTCCATCGCCACGAAATGCCAGGGGTTTACTCCTTCGCCCCCACACCGTTGGAGACGGGGTGTCTTTCATCGACAAGGTGTTGACTATTGGAAAGGCATCTACCACTGCAGTGCAGCCACTGCAAGACACTTTCAAAGATGGAGCCTCAGTTTTGACAGCCCGGGAGACCCTCCACTTATATTCTATCAGACCGGGCTTCCTGGTGTTCAGGCAGAACGGTGCGACGATTTTCATGAGATACAACCCGCATCGTTTCGCCCAGCAACTGAGCTACGATTAAGAGGTGCCGTTGGAGGCTTTCCTGCTGGAACCTGTCGCTACTGAAGAAGGGATGCGGAGCGCGCTTCACCACTTCATGCGTCTGAATACAGGTTCCCACTTTTTTATCAGTGAGCCAGCTTGCGCCCTACGACTCCTCAGGGTATATACAGAATGGTACAGTCATTCGACGGGAGCTGTCATAAAAGAGGAAAGGCGATTGCTGGTCGACCGTAAGGGTGCGCCTTCAGGTAGCGATCGCAACGCTCCTTTAGTGCCAAGGACCCTGGTAGTTCCTCCTCTAAAAGATGCTAGAGCCGGACCACCGCGTGCGCAGAGTCCTCTACGCGGATTGCCGCTCCCCGATATTGCGGATGCACCACCAGCGCCATGTGCTCCAGTAGAGACAGTGGTTGTAGCCTCGTCGGAGTCTGGTGTGCGTGCGGACATCGGGACACGCCGCCCCAAGGTATCTGCCAAGCGCAAGTTGATCCCGGGTGCACCTAGGGTTGGTGGGCAGAAGAAGAAAAAGAAGTCACTCTTCGCCGCTGACGTCGCGTTCGGTCAGAAACCCCACGCTTCCTATGGTGAGGGCCTGAGTGAATATGGGACTAACGAGGGATTAGTCATGCCACCAGATGACACGGACTTGGAGGCCGCCCTCGAAGCTTCGGAGCGGTTGGCGAGGCGTGACGCGTGGCTGGCTAAGCTTGCGGAATCAGGTAATCACTAGTCGCATTTTCTATTGCATCATATCTTTATTATTGCCTTTGACTAACATTTTTCCTTCTTTTCTTCCAACAGGCATCACCACTGAAGAAGCCATTGCCGCTTCCCTCAAGACTTTCCAAGAGGAGGAACGCCTTAGAGCGTCTTTAGGCCTTAGTAAGTTTTGATTCATCAAGTTTTCATTTTCCTTGTGTTATGGTTGATCTAACCTCTCCTTTTTTATCGCAGGAACCTCAATGCCGATCCCGCCAGGTGACGCGGAGACTCTTCCCTGGACAGTCGCCGATGTTTCTACCTCCTCGGGGTTACCACGAGAGGCCCGTCTTGAAGAGCCGATGATAGATGCCTTAAAGGATCTGGAGGCATCTTTGAACGAGGACGACGATGCCTTGATGAAAGAAGCGTCGCAGAGGTCCATCACGACAGCCCGGGAGGAAAGAAAGCGGTTGAAGCGCGAAGCAAAGGCACGCAGGGCTGCCTTGGCCATTGGAGCGGGCCCAAGCACCGTCCCTCGTGCCGATACTCCATCAGAAGAGCCCCCGGTCGCCTTGTCTACGGCTCATAGACAGGCGGTGCGTGCTAGTAGGGAGGTTGACGATAAGTCCACCTCAGGTAATATTTCTTTCAGAATTTTGTCGTAAGAATTATGAAGCTGTCGGTTCTTATATATTCTGTCCTGCAGGGCCAAATCCAACTGAGTGGGAGGCGGAGACTGTCGAACCTGAAGGGCCAGAGGGAGAGGCATTGGTCGAGCCCGAGCCGATGGCGGACGACACAACCAGGACTGCGGGGCTCGAGCTAGTGGCTGACGAAATGGTTACGTCCACTATACCTGAGCAGGTGGCCGATGCTGAGCCCAAGGTAGCAGCGGACGGAGCGCCTGAGACCGACGACCTCGTGGCGACGGTGGACGAGACACCCGTGACTGCTGAGCCCAAGGGAGTAGTGGGTGAGGTGGACATGATTCCTGAGGATGAGCCGACCGCTCTTTCTCAGGAGTCAGGCAACGTTCCGGTCATAGCTCTCCCCGCCTATGGCCCTCCGCGGCCTCCTGGCCTCACGAGCACAACGACGGCCCCCGTGGAATCTGGGGATGAGGCCACAGGTGGTGGACTTATGTCGCTGGAGGAGGGAGACGCCTCTGTCTCTGCTGGAGGCTCATCAGGTAAATTTCGGATTACTGGTTCCCCCCTTTTTTATCTTGAAATCTTTCTTGACAGGTCTACCCTTGTTTTTTAACGCAGGTGCAGGCAGTGCCGATGTTCCATTGCTCGAGGGAGCGCCGTCAACTACTGCCTTGGCGGTGGTCACTTCTCAGCCTTCTCTCGTACTATTAAAGATGTTGGAAGGTATGGGTTCACAACTTATTAGTCTTATCTTTCAGACGTATAGTTTATGTACTAAAGTCGTGCTGTTGTGTCTTTTTAGGAGTACTTTTTGATCATCTTTATCAGGTGTTGCTCCCACACTTCTCCTTCCCATCTGAATTCGCTTCTCCCTCTGGTGGCGCTGGTGAGTATAGTTTCTAACTGATGTCTTTCTTTTTTAGTGATGGAATTACTTCTAACTTCTTCTCGTCTTGGTTATAGTGCTACAAATTAAAGGAGGGGATGAAAGATCGGCCACGCCACCGGCCTTTCCGGCCTTGCCACCTGCCTCAGCTGGTACAGCAACTATCATATTGATAACTCCCTCCCCTTTTTTTATTTCTTGAACTGTTATCTGATCATATCTTGTTTTTTCAGCTGTCGTTCCGGTCTCGGTGCCCTTCGAGCCTCGTGTCATAATGCCGGCGGGCCCTTTCCTGAGACGTCCGTCCTCGAAAGGCGCCGCGAATAGCCTACGCATGTTGAGCGACTAAATCGAGGAACTCGATGTTGAGACTCCTACATCTGCTGCAGACTTCGCTACGGCGGTTAACCCGATGCTGGCGATACTCGTAAATTTCCATGACGAGGGCATCGTTGCGTCTTGGGTTAACCACTGCAGAGAGATCGAGGCTCGTCTGCATCAGTTGGAGTCGATGCGTCCTGCCCCTGAGGTTTTAGCTGTGAGCACTCAACGGGCAGCATGGCTCGAGCAAAGCACTTCTCATTTCCGCCATTTAGAACAAGAAGCAGCTTTAAGGCTGAAGGAGTGTCAGGAGTTTTCAAGCGAAACTGCTCACCTACGTGCCGAAGTTGAGGCAAACGCTGCCGAGGTGAAGGCTATCTTTGAGGGCCTCCTGGAACGCATCTCTCATGGGCTAAACTTGAAGCGAAAGCTTGATGTCGTCGAGCGTGACATCCCAGGCCGCGAAGCTGCTCATCAGGCCGTTGGGGAGCAGCTTACATCTTTCTTGCAGCAGCGGGCTCAAGTGGAGGCAGAGCTAGCGGTGGTGGCCGATCAGGAGAAAGTGTGGAAGGAAGTGCGCGAACAATTGCTAGAGTTATGCAAGACGCTTCCTTCCCAATAATTCCCCTTGTATCTACTGTTCCCTTCCGAAGGACGGCGCACAAGACTGCGATGTCCTGACGCTGAGATTCGGGGCAGATGCTAATTGGTGCTATCCGTCCACCTCTCCGAAGATGCCAAGTTGATTTATGGCACCGTGTATCGGAGGTTTAGACGGATGGGCCGATGTAGCAGACTTCGTCAGATTCCCCCTCGCTTGAGGGGTTTTTGATTGTGGGGACGCTCTTTGTTCATATCAGAATACTGCATTTTTTACCGCCCATTCTTATGCTCGTGTGTTTATAGGTAGGTACTTTTAATACATGTTTGTTACATATTTACAGAGTACAGGTTTTCAGTCCAAATATTGCAAATCAGGATAAAATCTCCACAGTTACGCTAAAAGCAGAACATCTGTCGACAGCAGATAAAAGCTGGGTTCCGGTCATCCATATCCGTCCAGTACCGAGTACCGTTTCCCGATACAAGACATGTGACAGTAGTCATTCGTGTCTAGGACAAGCACAGAGCACGAGGGGGCTGCACAAGAATCAATGGGTGCGCGGAGCTCGAGGGAGATAAAGTCAAAAGTAAACAAAGATAATGCAATCTTGGACTTGGAAATCTGGAGATATTCTGAAGACTTTTGCGCAGTTTAAAGTTGGCAAACACGAGGAAACAGGAAACCAGGAAACCACCAGAAAACCCACTGCCCAACTCCACTAGGTAGCCGCGTTTCCGCGGCCAATAGGGGGTATTGGCCGCGGAAACGCGGCCGTACTTGCTCTTCTGGTTGTCGTCTTTTGGGGGTAGTTTGGGTACTTCCCATGTGCTCTGCTGGTTGCCCTAGAATTCCATTCTCCAGCCTATAAATACAGCAGATCTGAGCTAAACCAATGGAGCTTTTCTTTAGCCTCTTTTTTGTGTAGTTTTGTTGTTGTTCTTCTTCTTCTTCATTCTTTCTCCATTAAAATTGTAGTGAGAGCTTTTTGAGTGGAAGATTAATGAAGATGAGGGATTTTTATCTTTCTTGTTAGTTTCGCTCCCCCTTGAGATTCTTGCTTTCTCTTGATCATTCAACCTCTTCATTGAGCTTGAATGGTTAAGGGTTAGTTATTGATCTCAAGGGTCGTATTTTCTCACGGGACTAGTTCTTCACTTCACATGCGTTCTCTACCCTTCCCTTGATCTTGCAACCTCTTGATTGAGCTTGCAAGTTTAAGGGTTGGCTATTGATCACATGCTTGTCTTGAGTTCTAGTTTCTTGTTCTTTTTATTTGCTTATTTATTACTTGCATTTTTCATTCTTGCTTTACTTACTTGCAATTTTATTCCATGTACTTTAATTACTTTGTTCTTTTCTTTTTGTTCTCTCTTTTTGGTTCTTTCTTGTGAATGAATGTAATTATTATTGTTAAGAAGAAATACGGTATTATAAGTTAACATTTCTTTGCCAATTCCTTTTCCCGTTATTTTCCATTTGAACTCCGCCCAAACCATACGCAAGCGCTCCGTTAGGCACCCTACCCTGACAAGGTAACGGTGATTCCTAACCGCGACCGGTTGCGTTCGGTTTGGCCGGAGGCGAAAGCAAGAGACAAGAACGGAAGGACAAGGGTAAATAAGCCGGATTCCACGAATACCGCGCTTAAATCCCCTAATCCACGTTGTTGCCGATTGCTCTAGCTTCAATTGGTCAAGACTCGGCTCAAAAGTTTCGAGTACGGATTTCTTTAGCTTATAATCTCGTATCTTTTCTTAACAACTTCATACTTGCAAATAAACACATAGGTTAGAAACAAACATACACAAATTCTTTATTGACTCGTCTAAGACAAGAAGGTAAAATACCACCATCTCCCTGTGGACCGACCCGTGCTCAACCGGCTAGCTGCATAGCGACACCGTCCTGATCGCGGTAAACTTTAGAACTTTGAACTTCCGACACGCCAAAAGCGTGCGATCAAATGGCGCCGTTGCCGGGGAGACGGTAGCGTATTTTCTTTCTCGTTATTCGGGTTAATATTCTTTTTGTATATATTTATAATAAAAAAATAAAATATAAAAAAAAAAAATCTTTTTGTTTTTTTTTGATCATTTTTGTGGGCAAGTGTGCAGATTTTTGCGTATTTGCAAACTGCGATTGTGGGGAGCAAAGTGTGCATTCAAGGCAAAGGTGATTACGAAGTACAGTGCCAAAGATCCGGGTAGTTTGACCCGCGCAAGCGAACCTTTCAAGCTTACCGGATTTGATTCAACGGGGGTTTCCTAACCCAAAACTTAACGGTACGTACTTTACTAACACCTTCTTATCAAATCCGACGCATCCAATATACTATTCTTTGCAGGATTCTTTGCAAGTTCGCTAGCAAACGCTAAAAATTGACTAACCCGTATTTGTTGCAGCGCCGCGCTTAAACTAAAAAACGATTGTTTGATTCTTTATAGAATTTTTTGAATTGCGCATTGCATACATTAATACGGACTTAAGGGCAAGCGAACCCCACAACATACGGTAAAGGATTTCATCACCTTTTCCGTGGCCCACAAATCACGAACTTGAGCATAACGTTTACCCGCACAAAATTTAAAAGAAACTAGACTTTAAGCCTTAAGGACTTCGCGCTCACTAGGAGAAGTTAACTGTGTTTAGAACCTTGCTTAACGGTATATTGTTTACGGGGTGTCTAGGAAAGTGTTAACGGCGAAACCGCCAAAAGAGAAAGGGTTATTTAATTAAGGAACTTCGCGAAAGCGTTGGAAAACCTCCCCTTATCTCTGCACTTACCTGGCCTCGTGATCAGTGTATCTTGAGCCTGTTTCTCGACACAGTTTTACTTCGACAATCAAGTTCTGGAGCAGGTCTAGTTGACCTAGGTGACCCTTAGAACGATTAGGTGTGTGGTATTTTTGTGTCGTGATTGTTTTTGTCAATATTGTTTTTTATTCTTTTGTTAATATATAAACTAAAAAAAAAATATCCACATTCTTTTCCCCTCCTTTTCTCTGCCTTTCCTTCCTTCTCTCTTCATATCATGGGTACTCCACCTCGCAAAACTCTTGCCGAACTTTGGTACCCCCAACCAGACATTACTTCTTACGGTTCTTGCTTTGGCCGAACTTCGAACGATCCATCCATGCCAAAAATTTCATTGAGAGATCGGATAGACGCGTCTAGGACAAACAATTTGACTCCGCAATCAACTTCGTATCAACCATTTCAAACATTCACCCCTTCTTACGTTGATACCCCTTCTTCGAGTCATGTTGCAACTCCAAGACCTATGTCTATTGCAGAACGTATTGAACAATCTCGTAGCCGATCTTTCACTCCTGTCACCACTTCAAATTCTTGGGATCAACAATTTCATTCACCTTCTTATCCAAATGCTGATCCTACCCCTGTCCAACCATTCAATTCCTACCAGTCCTACCCTACTTTTTCACCTTCCCTAGACATTGCTTCAGAACCGCCATTTGGGAGTTTTCAGTATCCAAACAACTTTGAATCTTTTACTGAAACCCCTTCACAACCCATGTCTAGTCTGGAACAGTCGTTGGAAGACTTTAGGGTAGCGTCAAGCCAACAGATGATGGATTTGAATGCGTCCATGGCCGCCCTCATGCAACCTAGTGACCCGGGAGCTAGTTTTCAACTAGCTCCAAATTTTCCAATGTATGAAGAGGCGGTAGGACAGGATGTGAATTTGAGTGGAGAGAGTGAGATGTACCCCCTTCCAAATCAAACCTACCCGTCCCAAATTGAATCCCACAACTCCTGTTTTGAAAGTCTATCGAGTATCCCACATGATTTATCAATTGAAGATAGAATGATGAATGCGTTGTGCGACTTCGTAGTGTTTGATTTGCCCGATTGTGAAGGGTCCCTTCCAAGTGAAACCAATCCCAAACCTTTTGACCTCTATACCTCCACTCTAGAACCCGAATCGATTGAAGTCCATGCTTTTGTTGAGGTGTCTGAGAATATTGATTTTCACTTGATTGAGGATATTGACGCTGGGAATATTTTGGATGATGAACCCATAGATTTGGCTGAGTTTTTCTCTCCAATTCATCATCCCGAGTCATTAACTATTTTTCCCGAACCCCATATGCGTCTGAATTTTGAAGATAAAGGCATGGATGAGCTTAACTTTGAGGAGAATTCTGAGGATAGTTTTGAGGATGAACCAGTTATAATTGATGAGTCGGATTTTCCAATTCATCCTGTTCCTTTCATTGACTGTGTACACCCTCCCGAAACCTTAACCGATACCCTTCCTCAACCACTTCCCTCCATCCTTTCCATCGTTCCGACCTTGCAAGAACCCGTATCACTTACATTTCATATGTCTGGTTTACCAAGTTCGGCGTACCCATGGTTTCTCACCAATCTTGAGGGATTTGACCCCATTTCTCGACGAGTAAATATATTAGCACAATCGCTTGTCACACATCGGTCATCCCAAATTGTGCTAATCTATTTACTCCACTTGCACCCTCAAGTTCGTATTCCACTTCTTTTTCCCGTCCGCCATTCTTCTTCTTCTGATATACCGAGACCGTATCCCGCTTCTATCTCCATACGGTCTCGCGTATTCTCCATTTCTTACCTCTTCACCTTCTTTCACCAACCACTGCTTTACCATGATAAAATCTTTGAATGGTTGGTGTTAACTTTTGGCCTGTGTAAGGCCTTGTATAGAGTGATACTGTTCTTTCCCCCCTAAATCCTGAATTTCAACGCGTAACAGTGGAAACACTGTTTTACTTAAGTTTGGGGGGGACACTTTTTTGTATATATTTTTTTTCCTTTTTGTTTTGTATATAATTTGTTTCTAGGAAGCGCCGGCAATTTTAACCCTCTTGGTATAGCCTGACAGTGAGGGCACTGTCAAGTTTAAGTTTGGGGGTGTGCTCGGTAAGCTTTCTTCCTTCGCATTCATATGTATATTTTGCATCTGCATATTAAATCCATAAAATCCATAAAAATCTGAAAATTTTCTAAAAATATAAAAACTTTTTTGTCAAGTTAGATTGTGGAAGAACTCTGATTCAACATTCGACGGTTTTTGTTTGAAAAAATAGGAATAACTAAATCTTATGTTTAGATTTTGAAAACCTGAAAGATAACTCTCCTTTGAAGTTAACTATAGCTGATATACGTCTTTACATCACACTACACGTGTCGTGAATTTTGGGAATTAGATGACAAGTCTTTCATGTTTAAACTTTTAAACAGATAAATGATTTTCTGAGGATCAAATAGGTTTGTTCTGAAATAAGTAATGTCAAGAATAGTTTATGAAGTAAAGCGAATATGAAGGAATGTTATTGATGCCTTAATTGGAACTAAGTCTGAAAAATAACCCATCTGAAACTTGATTGGAATGATTACACACCAAACCCACTAAACACGTCTTTTATCCAAAAAAATAATTGAACTGCCGACTATATCTCCGTTCGTATCAAATCATTTGATTTTCACGCCAAACTGTCTTTTGTTTTTGGACCTGGGTAACTTGAGTAATTAAGTCCGCCGGGGTGTTTCTACACCTAATGCCCTAAAACCAACTGGTTTGGGTGCATTGGCCCAAAGCTCGCTAAGAAGCCTAGAAAGTCCAGATTAAAACAAAATCAAGCAAGTGTTCCCTCCGAGTTAAAATTCCTAACGGTTCTTTGTGTGAGAATAATCTTGATAAAAGGCAGGCTTTCATAAAAAAATTTAGCGGAGATATGAAGGTTTTACTCCATGATAAAGACTATTGCACGTTCACAGAGGTGTGTATGAAATGAAAACAAGAAAAAGGTGGAGTGAAGAATAAGACCTAGTTTCCTGTTAGGGAAGATAGAAATTCTGAAGTTGAAACTTTACTGGAAAACGAAACTTGAAAAATGCTTAACTCGTTATAGAACTTATGTGATCCTTTTAAAATTGTTATCTGGGCTTTATTGTGCGACATGATGACTTTATTCGACCTTTCGGGAACTTAACGACACTATTTGCACTGCACGTAAAGACATATAAAATCTGTAGTTAAATAAGAAGCGAGGTGTGAAAAATAAAGGTTCGATAGTCTAGACTTAGGATTATAGAATTGTTATTTTCTGAAACAAAAACTTTAGGGTTTGAATCTTAGTTATTTTACAAAACCAACTTGACCGGATTTTGTGGGTAGTATCCGCTGAAAACCCTCAGGAGACAACACTCCTCCTACTAGGGACACCTAGAGGTTTAACGGCTTGTTGCACATGCTCAGTGCAATCGCGTTCCCTGCGAAAGTGCGGTTATCATTTTATTTTTGTGAATAATTGGTTTTGCTCGGGACGAGCAAAAGTTAAGTTTGGGTGTATTTGTTCATATCAGAATACTGCATTTTTTACCGCCCATTCTTATGCTCGTGTGTTTATAGGTAGGTACTTTTAATCCGTGTTTGTTACATATTTACAGAGTACAGGTTTTCAGTCCAAATATTGCAAATCAGGATAAAATCTCCACAGTTACGCTAAAAGCAGAACATCTGTCGACAGCAGATAAAAGCCGGGTTCCGGTCATCCATATCCGTCCAGTGCCGAGTACCGGTTCCCGATACAAGACATGTGACAGTAGTCATTCGTGTCTGGGACAAGCACAGAGCACGAGGGGGCTGCACAAGAATCAATGGGTGCGCGGAGCTCGAGGGAGATAAAGTCAAAAGTAAACAAAGATAATGCAATCTTGGACTTGGAAATCTGGAGATATTCTGAAGACTTTTGCGCAGTTTAAAGTTGGCAAACACGAGGAAACAGGAAACAGGAAACCACCAGAAAACCCACTGCCCAACTCCACTAGGTAGCCGCGTTTCCGCGGCCAATAGGGGGTATTGGCCGCGGAAACGCGGCCGTACTTGCTCTTCTGGTTGTCGTCTTTTGGGGGTAGTTTGGGTACTTCCCATGTGCTCTGCTGGTTGCCCTAGAATTCCATTCTCCAGCCTATAAATACAGCAGATCTGAGCTAAACCAATGGAGCTTTTCTTTAGCCTCTTTTTTGTGTAGTTTTGTTCTTCTTCTTCTTCTTCTTCATTCTTTCTCCATTAAAATTGTAGTGAGAGCTTTTTGAGTGGAAGATTAATGAAGATGAGGGATTTTTATCTTTCTTGTTAGTTTCGCTCCCCCTTGAGATTCTTGCTTTCTCTTGATCATTCAACCTCTTCATTGAGCTTGAATGGTTAAGGGTTAGTTATTGATCTCAAGGGTCGTATTTTCTCACGGGACTAGTTCTTCACTTCACATGCGTTCTCTACCCTTCCCTTGATCTTGCAACCTCTTGATTGAGCTTGCAAGTTTAAGGGTTGGCTATTGATCACATGCTTGTCTTGAGTTCTAGTTTCTTGTTCTTTTTATTTGCTTATTTATTACTTGCATTTTTCATTCTTGCTTTACTTACTTGCAATTTTATTCCATGTACTTTAATTACTTGTATCTTTTCTTTGTTCTTTTCTTTTTGTTCTCTCTTTTTGGTTCTTTCTTGTGAATGAATGTAATTATTATTGTTAAGAAGAAATACGGTATTATAAGTTAACATTTCTTTGCCAATTCCTTTTCCCGTTATTTTCCATTTGAACTCCGCCCAAACCATACGCAAGCGCTCCGTTAGGCACCCTACCCTGACAAGGTAACGGTGATTCCTAACCGCGACCGGTTGCGTTCGGTTTGGCCGGAGGCGAAAGCAAGAGACAAGAACGGAAGGACAAGGGTAAATAAGCCGGATTCCACGAATACCGCGCTTAAATCCCCTAATCCACGTTGTTGCCGATTGCTCTAGCTTCAATTGGTCAAGACTCGGCTCAAAAGTTTCAAGTACGGATTTCTTTAGCTTATAATCTCGTATCTTTTCTTAAAAACATCATACTTGCAAATAAACACATAGGTTAGAAACAAACATACACAAATTCTTTATTGACTCGTCTAAGACAAGAAGGTAAAATACCACCATCTCCCTGTGGACCGACCCGTGCTCAACCGGCTAGCTGCATAGCGACACCGTCCTGATCGCGGTAAACTTTAGAACTTTGAACTTCCGACACGCCAAAAGCGTGCGATCACTCTTCCTTGCAGGAGCAAGCCCCTGCAGTTAATTACGCTACCGCATCGCGGTAACAACTTTCTCCTTCTCCAGAATTTCACTTCGTGTCGTGTGTGTTTGTTTTGTTTGTGGTTGCCCGTGGATTGTATACGGAGACTGAGTAATGCCGTGGCCCGTAGGACGTGGATTAGTCCAAATCCGTATTTACTTAGATTTGGGTTTGGTGTTTTTAGTTTAAGGATACGTTAGCCGCATTTGAGACTAAGATCAACTTAAACGTTTGTTAAGGATACGTTAGTCTAATTTCCAGACTAAGATCTACTTAACAGGATCGTATAGATCTATTTGATTATATGGCCGTCAGGACTCATCACCTCTCTGACGTCGTTGAAGGATTACAACGATAGATGTCAGAGGAGTTCAGAGATGTACCCTTGAACCAAAGTTGATTTGGAGTTTTATAGTCCATTTGAATGTTTAAGGATACGTTAGCCGTATTTGGGGCTAAGATCAACTTAAACGGGACCGTTTAGATCCGCAAAAGAACATTTGGAGGCTCTATCGTTCCAGTTTAGGGACGTAGTGATCCATATTCCAGTTTAGGGACATGGTGGTCCGCATTCCAGTTTAAGGACGTGGTGGTCTATATTCCAGTTTAGGGACGTGGTGGTCCGATATTAGTTTAAGGACGTTTCGGTCCAATATTAGTTTAAGGACGTTTCGGTCCAATATTAGTTTAAGGACGTTTCGGTCCAATATTCCCATTTAGGGACGAATATTAGTTTAAGGACGTTTCGGTCCACGAGTTTAAGGACCCAGCAGTCCATATCCATATGTGGTCGTTGGGACCCGTCGCCTCTCTGACGTCGTTGAAGGATTACAACGAGAAGTGTCAGAGGAGTTCGGAGATGTACCCTCGAACCGGAGGTAAATTGATTTGAGAGAGCATTTGTGCTCAGTTCAATTTAATTTAAGGACTTACGGCCAGAATTGGGCTAAGTCCAGTTGAAAATGTTTAACATTTTATTTGCATTTGGCCTGTTAGGCCTTTACTGGGGCTCTGCTCCTGTTTAATAATGCATGGCATTTTTGTTTGGTCTATTAGACTTTTATTTGGGCTCTGCCCTTTTATAAATGATGCACAGCATCTGTTTTTATTTGGGCTCTGCACTTTTTTTAAAGTAATGCATTGCATTTAATTTGGCCTGTTAGGCCCTTTTTAATTGGGCTTGGCCCTTCTGTAAATAATGCAGTACATTAATTATCTGATAGTGGCTTGTCAGGCGCTTTGCGCTAATTATTGAGCGCAAGCGCATGTGGAGGTGACACGCGTCACGTTCTGGTGAGCGCAAGCGCAGTTGGCGCAGTGCGCTGCCCCAGTACGCTGCGCCGTTGCGCCGCTGACACGTGGCGCGCTCTGGTGAGTTGCGCCAAATTCAGAGAGCAAAGCTCTATCTTAAAGCGCGTAGCGCAAGTAGTTCAGATGTTGACACGTGACGCTTTCCCAAGAGCGCAACAACGCAGTTTGGAAGTGCAAAGCACTAAGAATCTTTTAGATTTAAGAACAGAAGTGCAAAGCACTATTTGATTTCTTGATCTAATTTAGATCAAAGAAAAGATAAGTTATTCTTGTTTTTCTTATCTCAAAGAACCAAAGGTTCATAAAAGTGCAAAGCACTATTATATATTTTTTTTATTAAAGATCATTGATCTTGTTTTTAGATCTATGATCTGTTCATAAGAGAACTTTCTCTTTCTTCTAAAGGTTTTTACCTTTTTGTTCTTGAGGAGTTCTTCAGAGTTCTCTTTTTTTTCAGAAATGTTGATGCCTTTGAATTGAGGTCTAGGGTCCTTTTTATAGTGCCCATAAATTAGTTAAATTTGTTAAAGAGATCTTTCTCTGAGTGATTTGGGGAATTTTCCCCACCGTTGGATCTTTGATCCAAGGGCTTCTGTTTTACAGAAGAAAATCTTCTTGTTTTAACAAGAACAGAAAGATTTCTTTAAAATCTTAATTCTGTTTGGCGCAAATGCCCCAGCGCATGACACGTGTCACGCAGCGCACAGAGCAGCGCGACTGCGCTAGCGCATCTGCGCTGACACGTGTCGCGCAGCGCAGTGCTTGCGCAACTGAAGCGTTGCTTCCTTTAATTTTAGTTTAAATAGAGTTTTTCTCTGATTGGGCGCGCCTTCTTGGGCGTTGCGCTGATGCGTTTGCGCCTGACACGTGGCGCGTTGCGCCCGGGATTTGAAGCGTTGCTTCAAAATTTGAATTTTGAATTTCCAGCAGAGCTTTGCTCTGATTGGGGGAAACAAATGCCCCCACACCGTTGCGCTCACGTGGCGCACACATGAGTGCAGCGGTGGCAAACTCCTGATCGTTGGATCAAGGGGTGAGCTGAAGGGGCGCAACCGCCTTATAAATAGGACCTATGGCCCTTAGAAAAATCTTCACCATCTTCAAGATTTTAATTACCAGAGCTTTGCTCTTGCTTGAGAATTTCAGAGCTTTGCTCTTGCTTTTGAGAACTTTAGAGCCTTGCTCTCGCTTCTTTTCAAGAACTCCAGAGTTCAGATTTTAGATCATCTTAGGTAAAATTTAACTTAACTTAACTTAAATTAAATTAACTTTAATCAACAGAGCCTTGCTCTTCTTTGATCTAAAGAAAACCCCTTTGGGGTTTCACCAACAGAGCCTTGCTCTCAAGAGTTCATAGATCTACAGAGATCTTGTTTCATGGATTTTAACCTATGAACAGAGCTTTGCTTTTGGATCAAATGTAGATCTTTTAGATCTGAAAAATGAAGAAATTTTCATAAGTTTTTCATGGATTTTTTTCAAGGTTCCAAAAATTTTAATTCCTTTAGGTGTAAACATTTTCTGATGGACCTTTCCATTATTACCATAGAGCTATGCTCTTTTAAGGAATCTTATTTCCCTGAGACCAGAGTTTGACAAGTGTCACTCTGTGACAGAGCTTTGCTCTGAAAGAGGAGATTCTCTCCTTGTCTCTAGGGATTCTTCCCCCCTTTTTTTTATTAATGGGAATGTTTTCCTGGGGACCAACTGATAATCCCATCCAATGATGAGGCTGTCTTATTAACTGACATATTGTCATCCAGATTTTGTGGGTCCCCCTTCGGTCTTCTACCCGCCGCACTGCTGTGTGGTGTAATTAATTAATTTAAATTTAATTTTTAATTTAATTAATTGATTAACGCATTTTCTTTCTTTTTTTTTAACGCTAAGCGTTGGAATTATAACACTAACGGCTAGATTGTTCTTTTGCAGCGATCATGTCTCTAGACACTTCATTCCCGTTCGTCCGCTCGGAGGAGGGATTTCCCGAGGCGCCCTTGGACCGTGAAGTTCTGGCCATGATTAAAGAGTACGACCCGGAGTACAAGAATCTCCACCTTTGGGGGTCGTGGTACAATCGGATCATCATGGGCCGACAGAGCTTCACATGCGCGGTGCCGTCAGAACCCATAACGGCGATTCATTATGCTACCCCACCCTCGGTGCAGTATGCCGTGGAGATGGTGGATTGGACCGCGAACAGCTTTCTTCATCCCGCTATGGATGCGGTTCCGGTCCAACGTCCTATGGTCTTGGGTATCCTAGGACGTCGTATCTGTCAGGGCGAGACGAGACCCTGGGGGCAATCATATAACATTGGTCTGATCCCCCGTCACCCGATTGGCTACCTGCCGTGGGCCCGGTATATCCTGTCGACGAAGAAGTCGCAGTTGATAAGATTAGGATTGTACACCGCGGTCTACGTCTCTCTCTTCCAGTATCCCACGCTCCCCACCTGGTGGTTCAAGGCTTTCCTGGAGCAGTGGAATATTCCTACCCACACTTCCTTGCCATGGATCGGGAAGTGTCCATCTCTTTGGAGGAGTTCACGGAGGTATCCGGCTTACCAGTCATGGGGGAACACTATGAAGAGCTGCTTCCGACAAATGACTACGTCTTCGGTGCTAAGCCGGTGGTAAGGGGGATCACGCCGGAAAACGCTGTTCAACACCAATTCCCAAGCCTGATCAAGGTGTTGAACATCTACAAGTCTCTTTTTATCGAGCATGGGAGTCGAGGAGTTAATTTTGAGGATTTCATCGCTTGTTTCCTTCGCCCAAGCGTCCTCTCATCAGAAGCTGCCAAGTTTGCTACCCTGGATGACCCTTTCGGTCTAGGTTTGGATAACCTGTCGGCGAAGGAGACAGATCAAAAAGGTTTTTTTCTTCCGGACTTCCCGACTATATCTTTTGCAGAAATTGCGGCCCCCG